>OX031006.1:237356311-237976700 GCA_943735925.1 Pollenia amentaria | reverse complement strand
TTTTGTCATGACTTTATCGTAAAAGTCATTGTCGCAAATTTGTATTGCAATACCAAAATTCATAAGAAAGTAATGGCATTAAAAGTTATTTTCGTAGTAGTATTTGTATGGGAGATTTGCTCAAACATGGACCGATTCCAGTAAAGTTTAATAAAATTATTTAGACTACAATAAAATTAGTTTGACAATTTTATCTAAATGCACACCCAATAAGATTATTTATGGACACAAAGACTCTATTCTGGAAAGAAGCTTGTTAATGGGCTATATATAATTATAGAGCGATTCTCACCAGTTTTAAAAGCCCTTATTCTCGTGACAACAAGAAAATATGAACCAAATTTCATCCGATTATCTCCAAAATAGGGTACTGTACTTTGCGCACAAGGTTTACATGGTCAGCCAGCCAGCCGGAAGGACGGACATCGGTCGATCGAATCAAAATCAATTGTAAGTCGATCCGTATATTAAAAGGTGGGCTACGAACAATATTTTAAGGTGTTATAAACATCAGTACAACCGCATATAACTCTCTCCACTATTGTGTTGTTGGTATACAAATTATGCCGAATCTTTTAAGCCCTTCATCAAGTTTTATGTGAGCTAAATTTTACGACCACAGAACAAGCTGTGTTTTGTACGGACCCCACCGTACCATAACACTTAATTCTGGAGGGCACTTTAATGGAGGCCAGGTGAAATAATAGTTCGATTTGGGTGATTTTTGACATAAGATACTCCTTATATTTAAGAAATATTAGAGCCAAAATTTGGTTTGGTATTGTCGCTTTTGTGCCAAAAACCTTATTCCAGGAGCATAGTTGTATTTCGCTAATTTTAAAAGCCAAACCAATTTTATACTGAGAACATTTGAGCTCAAGTTTATTAAGCTAGTTTGTTTTGTACGGAGCCTATTGCACTTAACCTTTTAACATGGTAGGCCACTTGTGTGTCGGCCAGGTTAAATGGTGGACTAATTGGGCTGATTTTCAATATTTAATATATATTGTATTTAAAAAATATTTGAGCCAAATTTAGTCCACCTTGCTCATATGGTATGGGCGCTACTGTGCTTAAGGTTTTATATCGGGAAAAAAGGAAGTTATTTTTCTATAACTAGGGAATTAATGATTTTGCTCATTTTGATTGTCAGTATTTTACTAAGTATGTTCTGAATGAAAAGTGGACTTCGAAAAGTTAAGGTTTATGCATGAAAATTAGAGGCAGTCGTGGTATTTTGCTCATATCTTAGTCATTTATGCATTAATGGCAATTAACATGAGTTAATATGACAAAGAAAATTATCAAATTTACAAAAAAATTCTTAAGTTTAAATGTAAAGTACAGTTCCAAGAGGCACTTTCGATGTGACTGTTAATAGCGGTCATATTGTTGAAGCTAGACCTGTCGAATCGGCTTTCATTTATTCAGTCCGTTTTTCCAGGACATGCATATTGCGTTCAACAACACGTGCAAATTAGAAATTTGTTTTTTAAAAAGCATTTAGAAATTTACCCTAATATTAATTGGCTACGTCAACAAATAATATTATCGAACTTGTAACGAAGCAAAACCACATGCGATACAAGAGCGTCTTATGCATTCCGAAAAAGTCACTCTCTGATGTAGGTTTTGGACAGGTGGCATCATTGGTCCATATTTTATTGAGAACGACGTTCGTTAGCCCAGAACCGTAAGGGCCGAGTACTTAAGGTTGATGATTAGCAAGTTCTTTTGACCTGAGTTAGCTGATACGGAAACCAACGATGTATGGTTTTAAGAGGAAGGCGCAATAACCCCAACAACTCATGCCACGTTGGATATTAAGCACGAATGATTTGAGTACATGGTCGTCACATGTAGATGTGGTGTGTACTGGCTACAGAGATCCTGCAATTTGTTCCCATTATACTTTCTTGTGAGGTTTTTCTTAAATCGTAGGTCTATTAGGATAATCCAGAAACCATAGCGGCCCTTAAAGCCACCACGCCACATGCCATTGGTTTTATTCCTATTTCAAATTGGAGCTAGCGAAGCCATGGCCGAAATTTGCACGATGTTATATTCCATACATAATGGCATCAATAGACCTTTTAAACAAATTAAAACCGTTGATGATGTCGCACACGTACTTATAAGATCGAAAGCGCCTTATGAACCTTAAGCTGTCCCAAAACCAACGTAAAATTTTAAGTAAATACAAAAACTTCATCTTAGAGTGTTTTTTAATGAAACATTTCGTTCATAGCATAAAACTGCTTATGGAATAAGATATCAGACTAATGGCCGCCACAGCCACAGCAAACTAAAAACGAGCTGTTCGCTCCAGAGCTCTGCAAAGGAGGCAACCTCTAGTTATTATTGACAGATGGACACCTACACGCAGAGAAACAAATAGGGTTGGGCATTGTTACGGCAACTACACTATGTTTATTGTAACAATATACAAAATATTGTTATTTGTATTTAATATCAACAACAATATAGTTACTGTAAACATGGCAATGTTTATGGCAATTATAAATTTAAGTATTGTTCACTGAAAAATAATTTTTTTTATAACAACTTAAAAATGATAACTTTGAAAACATATTTAATTCCTCACCACCATTTAATGATATCTTATAGCCATAACATGATAACTTTCTATACGTGAACTCATAATATGTTTAAGACGCAAACAAAATATCTTTACTCTACTAATATTTTGTTATCGCCATTTGTAAAATAATTTTTCATCAGTTGTGTCGTTTGTTTTACAATTGCCTATCGATTTATTTGTTATTCAGTGGTTAAACAATTAAAAAAATACCCATTAAAAACCAAATTTTAAGACATTAAAAAATAAAGAAATTGTAGATACATTTTAAAAAAAATTGTTAAGTGTCACAAAACAAAAAATCAATGCTAAATAAATTTTAATATTGTTCGAAGATGGTGCGAAAATATTGGCCATTGTTTTGTGTTATTTTAGAGAAAAGAATGAAAATTCTATAAAATAATTTTTAAATAATTGCGACCTACGACAAAAATAGGTAAAAAATATTATGTTTAAAGACGCATCATATTATGATGTGAAATATCTGTAACAGTTTTACGTTAATGTTACATATTATTATGATTAACATGATAATAATATGATTACATTTTATTATAATATGATGTAATAAAAACAAATTAGGATTAAGGGAAAAATATTATGATGGTATATTACGAATATATTTGGTAATAAAAAGATTTAATAATAATCGTAATATGTTGACTACAATCATGAATCTTATCAAAATATGTTTCGCTTAGAATATGTTTACCACAACCATGTTTTTTTTTGCGTATACTCCACGCTTTTTGGCTGGTTAAAAAACAGTGGGTTGCCAGTTCAATGTCATCCGCTTAAAGCGCTTTTTATGTAGATTATTAGATCTATAAAATAAACTACTATTATTAAGGCCCTAATTATGTAAAATGCAACGCATCGCCAAAGAATTACATTGAAAGAAAAAACAATGTCATAAATATTTTGTTTTTTCTACCTACAGAAATTCATGTACCATTTTAAAATTTTAAAACACAATTTCAATTTCTATAGACAGCAACAACAAAACAACAAAATATTTATGACATTGTTTTTGCTTTCAATGTAATTATTCGGCGATGCGTTACGTTTTACATGATAAGGACCTAAATTCATTCAGGTATAATATTTGGAAGAGCCGAATAGTTGCTACCCTCCACCGTAGCTAAGCGTTTTCAGGAGTGGGCTTTATATGGGATCTATAAACCATGAATCAATATTTATAAAAATTTACCTCAGACTATTATAATTCATGGCGGTCTTAGGGGCTCTGGACCTAGAGTTACTCCAGGACTTTAAATATATATGTATATATTTGATAGTTTCACACGAAATAAAAAACTTAGTATAGCCGCTTCACAACTAGTAGTGGAGGGTATAAACGTTTGCTTTAGACCATTAGAAATGTTACATATTCATTAACAAACTAATGAAATGATCAAACAATTTGTGTCTGCTTAAAAATAGCAGCTTTAAAGAATAAAAAACACGAATAAATTTATGCAGACTACTTTACCTTAAGGAAACCAATAGAAACAATTTACTGCTCATACATTTTTAAATGGAAGCCAGCCTGCCAGCCTGTCTCCTAAAGCAACAGGATGATAGTGGGAGTTAACTTTTTTTTAATTTTTTTCATTTTCATTTAGTATGAAAAATAAACAAAGTTTATTATTTTTACTTGTCTTCTACTCTTTTTGGGTTCCTCTTGAAGAAAAACTTGCGCTTTGTTTCTGTTTGGCAAAAAAAAAAAACATCTTTAAGTCAATATTTGTAAGAAATTTACTCATCGCTAGTGATGACTGAAATAATAACAAAATTTAAATGTTAATATATTAGAAATACAGCAAATACCAGAGCAAAGAAAATTATCACAGTTCCAAAGAATTGAATGTCTTAAAGTAAAAGTTCACATTAGTTAACCAGCACATTAAGTCCAGCAAAATTTTATGGGTTTAATGTGTTGGTTAATTAATGTGAACTTTAACTTTTTTTTGCATAAGGCGGTTAATGTTTTATTAAAACGGGATTGCCTGAATTATGAGAAATTTATAAAAGACAATTTAAGTCTGCATATTTTTGTTTTTTTTTTAAGTTAAGAAGAATTCTTCTAAACGGAAATCGTTTAAGCCCTTTTTTCTGCCAAAATAATTTTTTTATTATTGAACAAAAACCAAATAATTGAGAAGAAAATAGGCATGCCCAACTAACTGGTCTCATGTTTGGACCTAAGGCACAGAGTATTATACAGAGGTGTCACGAGAAGGAAGATATTGCGTTTTATGTCTTTTTTGCATTTCTCTTTGCACCATTTTTTATGCCGCAATACAATGAACACAAATTTATTTAGTTGAGGTTTATTTACAAAACTGTCCTAAAAATTAACTTTTAAGTTTACCACAACACGAGTAAATAATATTTAAGTACATAAGTAAATAATATTATAAAGCAAAAAATATACACGCAGAGAAAAAAACATGTTTAAATATTATCACCTCCAATAAAACTATTTTTAAAAAAAAAATTTAAAAATATTATTTTTGCAATAAAAATATATGTACATACATAGTTTATTTTTACCTTAAAACAGTTTAAAATGTAATATTGGCATAAATAAAATAAATGGAATTTAAGGATAATTTTGCAATTTGCCAATCTGTTATAACAAGGAATTTAGTTATACGCTTTCTACCATGCCTACATATCTTTCACAAGAAGTGCGCACAGCCTTTAACGGATGTTGATGATAGTGCTTGTCCTATCTGCAGAGAAATAGTGACTGGAAAAGATGAAACTGAAAGAAAAAAATATAAAAAACATTGTGCAAAATACCGTGAAAGAATAGTTAATTGTGCTAACAGAGGTGAAGATTGGATAGGTTTGGCTGCATCACTAGGAATTAAATATAAGACCGCATATTATTGGATCCAATCTAGGGTTGCCGATATGTTGCCAAAAGGTGGTACAAAGCCAAAAATTCTTTCTAATGATGAAATGTATTTGATGCTTTCGTGGATAGAAGAAGACTCTACCATTACATTAATGCAGCTTGAAGAAAAGGTTATAAATCATTTCAACAAATCGTTATGTGTGTCAACAATAGGTTATTACTTAGAAGGCAGAATGCTTACTTCAAAACAAGTACACTTTGAACCTGTTACAATGAACTCTGAGGCAAACAAAAGTAAAAGAGCTAAATATGTTCAATCCTTGAACCACTACATACAGCATGGAAAGCAAGTTGTTTGGATGGATGAAACCAATTTTAATTTGTTTTGCCGTCGAACGAGAGGCCGTGCAAGAGCTGGGGATAGAGCATCAAGAGATCCTAACATACATTTAATAGGAGCAATTTCAACTACAGGAATCGTACACGTGGAACGTAGAAGGGGTCCATTTACTGCACATTTTTTTTTTTTTTTTTTTTTTTTTTTTTAAAGAGGGCCAATTTCATTGCATTGCTAAAGGGCATCCCCGGTGTATATTGTTCTTGTTGACATTTCTTGTTATTTTTATTTTTTTTTATTTTTATTATTCCTACACTAAATCCCGCGAAGCTTTTCGCTTGTCTGCAGGAGGCCAGAGTCTCTGGCGGGAATCGAACCCGCAATCCCGGTACTGATAATTTTTAAATTAAATGTTTTTTACAAACAAATAAAAAATTTACCAGCAATGCCATTTTGAGCGTTGCGATTAAATATCACAAAATTCGTAAAATAAAAAATTGAAAACTGTCCGATTTGGCGTTGAATACCCCATATATTATGGTATACAAATTTTACATTTTTAACGATATAATTTTTCAAGAATTTTTATAAACAAGTTTTCAATGTCAGATTCTCCAAAACTCCGAAAAGATGAGGCAGCTTAGAGCAGAGAGTTAACTGAATTTGAAGATAATTTAAAAACAAAAGATATTTCATTTACAAGCATTAGTCAAATTTGTAGGGAAAACTCTTTTTTAAGTGGGTAAAACTAAAAAAAAACTTCAAGAAGGATCCGCATGTGATAAATAAAAAATTAAACTAAAAGCAAGCACTCAACTCTACCCCCATATTCATAAAAAATATTTTTAAGTAATAAAAGGTTTTTTAAATAAATTTTCAGAGCAAATTCGTTTCATAAGTCTGCTATAAACTAAAATATTTCTTATGAATATGGGGATAAATATTCATCATATTTTTATTTAACGGAGGACAAAATATTTTAAAATTTTTCTGACTTATATAATGCATTATTTCATGATTTTTATTAAATCATCTTATATGATCATTTGGCTTAATTATTTTTTATACCCTACACCAGCATAGTTGAGAAGGTTATTTTGCGTTTTCACATAAAATTATTAGTCCTAGACATGGTCCTCTTAGTATAACGATCGACTTAAAATCCATTCTTAGCTTATTGGGGAATCTTCGTTAAGCGTGCTGGAAGTCTGCACACAAAGAAAACACATTTTTGTATATGGTCATCTCTAACAAAACCATTTTTGACGAACAGCTTATAATCCTATTATGATTAAATTAGTTATCCACCAAACAAGTAATGCTAGTAATAAAAAAAATATATTTACACTCAAAATATTATGTAGGTAAATCCCACAGAAAATTCATTTAAAACAACTAAAAATTTATTTAAAAAACGGATCATTTACATTTCATTTAAAATAAATGAATTTTACATAAATTTTTTAATTTATTTTTTTTAACAGAATATTCCGTAAAATCTAACAGTTATTGCTTTAAAAAACAATAATTTAACTGACAAAAAATTAAACCACATAGCAATATTAGTACGGATAGAGTATCAACTCAATTAATCGTTGTTCGATTAATCGAAAAAATTTTGCCCATTATTTGATCGAATAATTGAAATACCCAATTTCAAATAAAGAATAACTCGAACAATTTATATCAATTAATCGACTAAAATAAATTTCTTAGAAAATTCTAGAACATGTTGTTATATTCTGTATCTATTGTGTTACACGCACTTTTGAACATATTTTAGTCCATTTTTAGATGTGAGGCTGTGTGAGACAAATTATATAATAAACGATTAACTAATACTAAAAAAAAAAAAATTCATCAGCATTTATAACTGTGTAAACCATGCACTGTCAGATTATGGGTTATCAGTTTTTCGCGACTTCAATTTCTTTATTACCATTGTTAGATTCGCCTTAAAAACCGAAGTGCCTTTAGATGGGTAGTTTAAAACAAAATCATGGATTGTTGGCGCAAGTAGTAATTTGTTAAAAAACAAATTACCCAAACCTATAAAGTAGAGCTTTAAAATGAAGGAAACAAAATTTATCGGCCATCTTCGGTAAATAAAATACATATGAGTGAAATTGAAATTTAGTTTAAAAAGTTTATATTAAAGTTCCTTTTATATAGTTCATATATTAAGTTATTAACCAGAACTAATCTTAAAGTCAGAAAAAATACGGCGACTTAAAAAAAATTAACTGAAAATCTCCATTGATTTCAAGTCTTCTTGATTTTCAGGAAAAATAAATGAGTTCAATTAAATTACGAATAATAAATGTCTCATAAAAATGCCGCGACAAAAGCGTCTAAAATAAAAGAAAAGATTAAAAAATAATTTAAAAAATATCAGATGAAAGCATATCGAGCCATAACCGCAAAAAAAGCTCAAGCGACAAAAACGAAATTTTACAGGAGAAGGTTTTTTTTTTTTTTATTATACATAGGTATTTCATAAAAATTTTGTATGAAAATTGGCGCTTAAGCTAAAATTGTTTTTGCTATAAAATCGTAACGGTACCTTCAGTGACCATGAGTTTTAAGGAGATGATGCAAATGTTGCCAATAAATTCATTTATTAAAGAAAACGAAAATTGAAAATGTTGTCGCTTAAGCTTTTTTTGCGGTTATGGCTCGATATGTTTAATTCCTGTAGTCAGTTTAGTACGTGGGACATAATTGCAAATTATACACTAAAATAAAATTAATGGACCCGAACTGCTGCTACACGTAATGGATGTATTATACCTTGGCTTTCAGATCACTTTTTTAATCTGTTCAACCGAACTAGTGTTTACTTTGTTTATACTTTATTTTTATTATATTTCCGTAATATTGTTTCGATCAGCAGGGTTTTTGATTTTTTAATTATTTATTTTATTTAAAAGTTTTAGATGCGTGGTATAAATGATTTATTATTTTATTGTTTATTGTTTAACTATATTTTTATTTGATTGTTTTTTTTTTTTTTTGTTTATTAATATAAAACAAGTATCAAATAAAATATATACGTATGTTTTTCCCATTGGATAAAATTATATGAATTATTCGAGTTGTTAGAACATATTTAAACTCTTATTCGATTAATCAAGCAAAATTTAAATTTAAAAATCGATTAATTCCTTAATCGAACAAAATCAAAAGTCAAATAATTGGATACTCTAAGTATGGGAAAAGATTATTTTTTGGTAGTTTGTTTTTTGAATAACAAACATAAAATTTAAAAAAATAAATTGATTCGTAAAATAACTATATTTTCATTAAATTTTAACAGTATGGAAAACGAATTTAATAACCTACAATCTGTTACTGTAATACTTTTATAAGTGTACTACAAATAAGAGTACAGTGGTTTTTTTACTATTAACAACCATGCAAAAATTATTTTTATTATTAAACATAATATGTTTGGAGGCGACCATAATATAACTGTGAATTCTAGCTAAACATGCTAGATCAAACAAGCATGAGTTCGATTTTAATAATGCGACTATTCTAAAACAAGAAAAAAATTAATTTTAACTACAAGTTCATGAAGTTAATAAAATTGATAAGTATGAGCAGTATGCATGTAATTACAAGAGTGATAAAAAGGATTGATAATATTAAAGCATTTTGTAATTGAATAACTCCTTTAAAAAAGTAAATGATATATAAGTAGTATAGTAGGTTTTATTTGATTTAAATGTAATTTTGAAAAATGTATGAAGTTTTATTTTATTAAAAAATCAAATCACAGGTATAGAAATATCGCTCATCTCTAGTGCCAACTCCTGGGACACGTAACTCGTGAAAATATTTAAAAAACGGGGTTAGAGGGTCTAAATTGAAAAACAGTGATGGTCTTAGTACTTTATGATGGTTTTTTTTTAAAAAAAGGGCTAATATATTTTTTTTATAGTAATACACCAAAAATTTCAAAGATAAAATTAATTTAACTGAAGCTTTAAGTAGCTTTAACATCCTATTAAAATTGGTCATTGTCTTATACCATTTGCAGTTCTTGATCATCATTGTCTTCATTTCACAAATCACCCTTTATGTGATATTCTGACTTTTTGTATGTTTCGTCCGAAAAAGTTCGTTAGGTATTTCGTAGCTACAACTTTTATGAACTATATTTAATATTAATTAAATGTCTTCAACGACATTTTCTTTTAAATAAATTCATGACACAAAACTCGGCTCAAGTTCAGCATACAAAGAAAAAGTTAAAAATAGATCCTAATTAAATTCAAAATTAAAAACATATTTTGGATTTGATTAACATTTTAATTGTCTTAAAATTAATATTTAAAATATTAATTAACTAAAGAAATTTTAATTGATTTTTTCGTTCAAAATTAAAAAGTTAAAGCTTGTAGAATTTATTTTCGGAATTGTCAAGAACCCTTTTTATTTAAAAACATCTTTTTATTCAATAATTGTTAATATTTTTTTTTTTTAAACAATATCGAACCAATATTAAAATATGGACCGATCATCGAAAAATTATAAAGTGTTTTTTCTAGCTATAAGAAACTAAATTAATTAATTTTGAATTTAAATTTCAATTATACCTTGCATATTAATTTATTCAATATATATTTGAATTGAGCCTAAGAAATAATTTGGTCAATTCAATTACTTTATTAATTATTTTTAATTATTTCTGGCAATTAAATAAAATATAGACTTTTGTTAATTTTGTTTTTAATTGAATTAATTAACACATTATGTGTGTTCATTTACAGAAAATTATTGCTTATTTTTTTAATTGTTACTAGTAAGTGTTTATGTTCTAGAAAAACTTGCAACGAGAAAGTGAAAAAAAGAGCATACAAATTTGAGCGACAAAAAACTTTTTGAAAATTTCTGATCAGTGTGGCCATTTTGGCATTTTTGCAGCTTAATTTATTTAGCTAAATTTTCATTTAGCACTTGGCATTTTATTGAGTACTAGCATTTAACCCGCTACTTCGTTAGCGCCCCTTTTTCTTTCGTGGACATATTTTTACGCCAAAGTTTATGTTTCTAGGCTTAAACCCGCTACTTTGTAAAGTGACGATTTTTACCTCTAAACGTTCGTATTTCGAAAATTTTTATTTGTATTTTTTAGATACGTTACGAATGTGATATTTTTTATTTAAATGTTTATTGTTTTCATAAATAGCAAAAAAGTTTTAAAATACAGGTTTACTCCCCAAAAGGGTCTAAATTCAAAAAAGTACCAGACACCTAACCGCTTATTATTTTAATGAACATCAGGTTAGGGAATTTCCCGTTTTAACCTTTTTTACCCTCTAACCATAACAATTTCCAAAACTCCCATCATAGGTACTCATTTCGCGAGAGGCCAACCTCCCGGGCAAATTTCATCATTTTAGTACAGGCGTTTAGGTCGTGCGATGATGAATCAGGCAGTAACTTTACAATTTTATATTATATAGGTAGATGAAGAAAAATGTTTTGAAAAAATAACAGAATTAGGTACGCTTTTCACCACTTAAACGTTCGAATTTCGAAACGCATCAAATTTGTATTTGTATTTTTTAGATAAGTTACGAATGTGATATAGTTTTTATTTTAATGTTTATTGGTTTAAAAGATAGATGGCATAGCAAAAAAGTTTTAAAATACAGTTTTTATCCGTTTACTCCTTATTTCAAAAAAGTGCTAGACACCTGTCCGCTTATTTTTAATGAACAATAATAGGTATTCATTTTTTTTGTATCCCTTTAAGTTTAGCAGATATGAGGTTAGCGAATTTCCGTTTTTACCGCCTTTTTTTCTATTGAACAACAATAAGTATTAAATTTTTTTGTATCTTCTGCTTAGCAGATATGAGGTCAGCGTAATCGATTTGGCGAGAGGCCTGCCTCAACGAAAATTAAAAAAGTACCAGTTAAAGAATGAGAAAGTACCAAAAAGATCCCTCTAACAAATTCTTATTCGCTCAGGACTTTGCATGTTTAGTTTTATGTTTCTAGGTCTTATACTAACGGAAATTAAAAAAGTACCAGTTAAAGATCAAAAAATACCAAAAAGTACCCTCAGAGGTTCTTATCCACTTAGGACATTGCATGTTGAAGTTTATGTTTCAAGGTTCAATATTAACGATAATTAAAAAAATTTTCAGTTGTGGAACCAAAAACCTAAACTAAGAAATTAAATCTCCCTTATTCCCCTTTTTGGTACTTTTTTCTCCATTGAAGCATAAAAAATTTCAATATTGTAGTAGGAGCCCATAATTTAATACGTATATGTAAAAAAGTACCAAAAATAGTAACGGTTTTTACCCCCTAAACGTCCGAATTTCGAAAAAGTACCAAATTTGTATTTGGATTTTTTAGATAAGTTTCAAATGTGATATAACCCTTATTTCTATGTTTATGGGCTTAAAAGATAGATGGGGTGACAAAAAAGTACCAATATACAGATTTTACCCGTTTACTCCGTTTACTCCGTATTTCCCCTTTTTGATACTTTTTTCTCCCCATTGAAGCATAAAAAATTTCAATATTGTAGTAGGAGCCCATAATTTAATACGTATATGTAAAAAAGTACCAAAAATAGTGACGGTTTTTACCCCCTAAACGTCCGAATTTCGAAAAAGTACCAAATTCGTATTTGGATTTTTTAGATAAGTTTCAAATGTGATATAACCCTTATTTCTATGTTTATGGGTTTAAAAGATAGATGGGGTGACAAAAAAGTACCAAAATTCAGGTTTTACCCGTTTACTCCGTTAAAGGGCTGAATTTCCAAAAAGTACCAGACACCTGTCCGCTTATTTTTCTAAAGAACATAAGTATTAAATTTTTTTTTTATCTCTTTTAGTTTTAGAGATATAAGGGTACCGAATTCAACCGTTTTTGCCCTTTTTTACCCCCTAAACATTCGAATTTCCAAAAATCCCGTCTTAGTGGATCGATTTGGGGAAGAGACCAACCCCTGGTCCAAATTTCAAGTTTTTAGCTTCAGGCGTTTAGGCTGTGCGATGATGAATCAGCCAGTCAGTCAGTAACCTTACAATTTTATATATATAGATTTTTAGAAAATCTTTTTAGCTTTTTTTTAGTTTTATTTATGTTAAAAAATAGGACGAATAGTTCTATGGATTTTACTTAAATTTTTTATAAATTCTAATAAATTTTGACTTAAAATAATAGTACCTAAAATAGTTTCGCATGAAAAGGGATAATTCTTATGTTAAAGAACATCTTACCTGTCTTGTTAAGAAAAAAATTCATATTCATGGAATACTAGAAATGCCCTTATCATATTGATTGTAAATATTTTTTAAATATTAACCGCCTTATTTATAAAAAATAAAACAGGTTTATTAAAAAAATTTTGATAGAAAATCCGTTTCATAAACCCTTTATAAACCAGTTTAACTTTTTATAAATAAGGCCGTAAATATTATTATATAAATATTTGTATTAAGATAAAAATTCAATAGTGCAAATGTGTGAAAAATTTTTTGCTCTAAGCTGCTGATAAATAATAAAATAGCTTAAAATTTTCTTAAATTATATAAAATAAAACGATCTAAAAAATTTGTATATCATAGAAAGAAATTGTTTAAATTTAGCCTGTATCAGGGGTCTGAGGGCCCCTAAATTTAAAATTTGATTTCAACTACCTGTGCTTTATATTTATGTGTATCAGATGATTTACCAAAATCTATCCACTTGTTTAAATACAACCATTTATTTCAATTTCGTTAAAAAATAAGTCACTAAAATGTATTTAGTTTCGAATAAAACCTCATACTGTTAATAAATTTTAGCAAAAATCTTTAAAAAATTTTAGCATTATTTTTAAAATTTTTTTGAATAATTTTTAGCAGTTTTTGGTCATGTTTAATGCCAGACTAAGCTCTAAATTTTTTTTAGATCTGGACACACTGTTTCTGATAGTAACATTTATACTAGTAACAACTATTCAACCACCTGTTTTATGTTTTTGTTTACAAAACAAAAATAGTTTTCATAAATTTTAAATTAAAAGTTTTTCAATAAAAACAAAAATTTTATTTTTCTAAAATTAAGCAACAATAAATATTCTACGCAAATAGTTCAAAACAAATGAATTTATTAAGAAAAAATCTTGTTTCTTACAGCTGAATAGTGTCGATATTTCTAACTTGCTAGTTTTTTTCTGGTAAAGCGTTCATATACATTTAAATTTTTTTTTTTTTTTTTTTGAGTAATTGGGAGAAAAATTTTGTAAATTTTAAATTTACTCTCTCGTTGTAAAAGTTTCTGCTAGTGAAGTAAAAAAACACACCTAATGTAATTTTGGAATTATCCTTTCTCAATTATAAATTAGGTAAGTTTTTAAATTTGTTTAATTTTTAAAATATTTATGTATATAAATAACACTTATTATTTTAAACTGTTAGTTCGAAATACATACATATATCGATCAAAAAATACAATAACGTCTTTTAATTTACTAGGACCGACAGGTGGCCGAAATTCGACTACTTGACATTTACAGTTAAAATAAATCCTTTTATACACGTATAAAATATGCAATTCTTATTAAAAAGGGCTACCTAAATTTAAGAAAATAAAAATTGTCTTTTCATATTTCCTTTTATTCGTTATTCTTAACCTTCATATTAAATTTTATATATTTTCGTTACCAGGTGAGCTATCGGCTTGAAATTTTTAATATGCTCCTAAAATATTGCTTTTTTGATATATAAAAAAATAAATTTAATTTTGTTTTTTTTTTTTTTGAAAATATCTACAAGCAGTTTATGAGAATCACCCATTAACCAAACAACCGGCATACCCGGGTAAGCACAGAACAATTCAAAAAAAATTTTGATTAAAAATGCAAAAATATGTACACTGAAGGTTTAATTTAATTTTAATTTTTAGAATTTATAACATTAAAATGTTTTATCTTTGTATAAAAATAGACTAGAGATACAGAGTTCATGTATAGGTTTTTACAAAATTTTTTATTTTGTTTGTGCATTAAGGCCAAAAGGTTACTTTCCGCGAGTGTTACACAACTCGGTTTTTGGCATACTTTGCAGGTGTTTCTTGTCGATCTCCTTCTAACACACATAAAAACCAAAAAAAAAATATGTCAATCTGACCAAAGTCTCTTCCAAACAACACGACTTACCCGGGTATGATGGTTGTATATTTAACGAACAATTTTTGGGTGTAGACATAAAGGTTAAAGCATTTATTTATTATTTTTACAATGTGCATGTTATAAGGTTTCGAGTAAAAAAGGCGAAATAAAGTTTAAATTGCCTGCTCTTAAAAATAAAATAAAACCAACAATATGTGAATTGAAACAACAATAAAAAATATAAATTTCTGAACGAAAATTTTTATTTTATTTTTAAAAACAATAAAATTTTTGCATGTGTGTGTGTTTGAAAGCAAATTTAAAACAGTTTCCTAAAAATTTATATCTACACCAAAATGCCTTTAAAACGATATATATTCCATTAAAATCGGTTGACGATAAGATACTTAAAAATCAATTACAAAAAATTTATTTGCGTGCTGATAAATTGTTTTTTTTTTTCATTTAAACTTTTACAGTCATTTTCATGTTGTTTTAGTCTTTTTATTAATTTTTGAGTGGAAGAGTCAAGACAAAATCACAATGTAATATAATAATTGATCCAGCAATACAACAATATATTCCTTTCCATAATCATTAATGTAGTTCAGATTAATAGATACAAATATTACCAGCCGGTGATAATATTTATTTGGATGGACACTCGGTTGTAGTGTAGGGTATAAAATTGCCTTCTTCCTATATTATTCACCCGACTTAAATTTCTTATGTACTGTTTTCACAACACGAGTGCTTGAACGATTAGTAAAATTTATATGAAAAGCACTCAAAAAACATCACGTTAATCTTGAAATATTTTAAAATTAATAAAAAAAATATAAATAAATTTGCTTGGAAATTTGTTTTTTATAAAACATTAATGAAATCGAGTAAATATGGATTATATTTCTAAACCAATACGCAAGTTTCAAATCTTTTTATATGTAGGGAAAAAGTTCAAGGTGTCCGCGCCACTCTAGCACAACATTGTGCTATAACTTTTTATACCCACACTACTGTATGTGGAGAGGATGTTATGTATTTGTTCAAATATATGTAACACATTTAAATAGAGGTTTTAGACCCATCTTTTAGTATACCGATTGACACAGAATAAATTTCAGAATCGATCTAACGAGGTTCATCCTTCCATCTGGCTGGCTGGTTGTCTATCCAAGTAAACATTGTGCGCGACGCATTTCTGGAAATAGTTTGATCAAATTTGACACATATGTGTTAATAATCACAAGGTCGAAGACTATGCAAAGTGGTAAAACCCGGTTCTTAATTCTACATAGCCCACATGTAAACTCCTTTCCGGAATAGAGTTTTTGTGCCCATTACCCATCTTGTTTTATAGGAATGTATTTAGGTTTAATTAGGCCCAAAAATATTTTGTGGCAACCTTAACTAGCAATACAAACTTTATTAGAATCGGTCCATATTTGGGCGCAGCTCTCAAACAAATACGCTCACGAAAATAGATTATAAAAAGTTACCATCATAGCGGTAGATATTTAGACAATATTTGGCACTATGATTTGGCAATTATGTGAATCTAAACCTCACAATGTTCTCTTTTAACGGAAACATGATCGCCCATGGATCCCAAATCAATGACAACGACTAAAGTTATTATTTGTTAAAATTACGTAAATACACAATTTTCCTTAAAAAAACCTGCTTGTTTTATAAAAATCTTTGCTTTTGTATTTTAATTAAAAACTATCAGCAAAATACATAAGTCGACAGTCAAGAATAAAAATATGATTGTTGGCTTCCAACAAAATAATGATAAGAATTTTACAAACAGAAAACACACACACACACAAACACAGATTGAGATACAGGATACCACAACGCAGCAACAATTCCAAGATAAAAAAAAAATCAATAAATGTTGTAACGCTTTGCTTGCAACAAATAAATCAGCACTTATCACAATCGTACAAACCACAAAGACATGCCAGAAATGAATGAAAATTCAGGCAAACAGAAAACCAAAAATGCCGAGCGCAAAACAACAAATAGACTTAAACAAACAATGCGTTTCCCAAACCAGATGATATAAAGAAATCTAGAGGAATTCATATAAAAAAAAACTGAAGAGCTGAAACTTTAGCCCATCAACCGCCATCATTACGAATATGTCCGTTACCATAACAAACAGGCAAGGCTCGCTGTTGGTGGTCGTATCTTTTAATCTTCCATTTTAAATACTTAAGTAAAGCTATAGCTTTGGAGTACAGCAAATAGTTGTCATTTAAATAGTTGTTGCCGGCGGTATTTGTATGTAAAAAAAAACGATGGTGGTGTAAACTTACATATGTATATGTTTCAGTTAATATCTTAAACCACCACATCAGTATACCCACACCAAAATAGTGGTGAGGGTATTATGCGTTCTTGTTGACGTGTGAAGCACATAAAAAAATTGTTTCTAGACCAAACTTTTGGTACATCGATTGACCCAGAATCACTTTGTGAGTCGATCTAACGATGTCCATCTGTCCGGCTGGCTGTCTAGTTGTTTGCCAATATAAACTTGTGCGCAAAGCAAATGTCGTAATGTTGGTAAATGCCTTTCAATTGTCATAACAACAAAGACTATTGAAAATGGTGAGAATCGGCAGTGGAAAGGTTTCATAGCATAACCTCATTCATTTCAAATTTTTTTTTTTACACGACCCTTTTACTAATTTTTTTGTTCGCTAGCTTCAGTAATACCTGTAATTTAAAATAGATGTGTGATCTTATAAAATCTTAAATTAAATTCTTATAACCCACCTTTTAGCCGAAGAGCCGGAGCTAGAAAAATAGAATGGATTGAAGACCTTAAAAGTATCTCAATGAAAAGATTTTCTTTCACGTCACATGCTACACCCCCATTCAAACTTCTTTCCGGAATAGAGTCTTTGTGCTTGTCAGGGGCATGCAAATAGCACTGAGTATAAAAATATATTTTAGAGTTTATTTGTAATTACTAATTGGCAACCCTGAGATTAAGTAGTCTAATGGCCAATTTGCTGAATAATTAAATAAAAATATAAATTTAATTAAAAATAACAATATCACTTTCCTTTTTTGTAAGTTTTCTTTAACACACTCTTAGAAAACAATTCAATAAGTAGTTTACTAGTTGTGCTGCCATTTTTTATAATTGTTTTCATCTGTTAACCACATGTTAGCTTTGTTTTTTTTTTATTTTTTTTTTATCATTATATTATTTATTTCAAATAAATTTATATAACAAAAAATAGCTTAAAGCCTCAGCACCAATATTGGCATTAAAGAGGCTAAAAGGCAATTAGTGTTATTTATTGTTTGTATTAAAATATTAACTGCCGTATTCATAAAAAATAAAATAGATTTCAAACGTATTTTAAAAACAAATTTCCATACAAATTTTCTTTAAAATAGATTTCATATCCAATTTATTTTTTTATGAATATGGCCGCAACTATTTAAATTTAAAAATGTATTCCCTACAAATTTTCCGAAATGGGTGAATCGTTCTGCAGAACACTCTCAGTAAAAAAATTATTCTCCGGACAAAAATATTGTTCGGAATGCATGGATGAATCCACCTTTACCAAAATTTATTACATTTATGGACAGGAAAATATTTTGCGGTCAAGGATATAAAACAGAACCCAGCACAATAAAATCTTCCTTCTTTCAATATTCAACCAAATACCGGTTTCTGCTACAAAGAAAGGCCCATTTCTTGTTGAAAGTAAGAAAGTTAGAAATTTCTCATACATCTCACACAATCCTCGCTTTTAAAGTCCTTGTATATGTTAAAAAGCTTGTATATGTATTCGCATTTATATTTACGTTTGTATAAAATATAATATAACAACACTATATTTTCGTTGTGTTTGCAATCTTACTCTTTGTTGCAAGTAATTGGTAGAGGGTTTTTCGATATTCCAAAAAAATTTCACTTATTCGTCGCTTTTCGTAGTTATACGCAAGATTTTGTCGAATTGTACAACAATAAAATACTTATCCGTAAAAATCTAATTATGACTGTTGAAACCATTTATGTTCGTCAATTTTAACAGTTAAATTTCCAAACATTTTTCGCGTTCTGATTTTAGAGAAGACTTTCAAAAAATATTTCTTTATTAGAGGAACCTCTTAATATTCATAAGGGTTTTTAATTGTGCTCGCTGTATAAGATCAAAAGTAGAATTTCTAGCCGTTCCATATAATTGGATATCATACGATTGAATATCCATACTTAATCGGAACATGTCTTCTTTACAATCCAAAATGGGGTACAATGATGTACTTTGTGGCATCAATTAAACCTCAGGGTTTTGACGAACGTAATTAACATTATTTTAAAGAGAATAATTATTAGATTGAGTTTATCTTTTACGCTAGAAATAAATATCCAAGTGTTTCTTTGCAAAATTAAGGAAAATTGCACAAAATAAAAAAATGATGAGATGGATCGGTTAATCGACTGAAATTAACCGGTTTAATCGTTAATCGAAAATAGCCAATTTTAAATTAACCGATCAGTTATTAGGGTAGTAAATAATCGGTTAACCGATTAACGGTTAACTGAGTGAATACCCTACTATTTTTTATGGGGGATTATATACTTGCTAATAAATAAAGCAACTATGGATGAACCAAATATTTTTAGCAAAAATTTATAAATTGTTTTTAGCCCTCGTCAAGCGGAAAGGGTACAATTATAACTTTTTTTATTTTTGATATGCTATAACTTTTGCCCTTAATCATTAGATGCCTGTAATTCTGTGACATATCCACACTTATAATACATAGTACATTTCTTTCAATTTTTTAAAAATATTGTGGGGGTTTCCCCTAGTAAAAGGTTAATTTAAAACCCTTAAGGAGCTATATGGGTACAATTGCACTTTCGCATATAAACGATTTGACATATAAACGATTTGACAATGAGGATTTTTTAATTTAAGAAGTAGCTTATAATGTGCACATATAGAAAAATATAATTAAAAATATGTTTACTGCGACTCTGTGCATGAAACATTTGTTGTATATTTTAGTGAGTATTCATTACAGACCAGATTGGTATAGACCATACATGACTTTTGGGTTAAGCGTTGTATTCGTGGTTACATTGGCAAGTATAACACCTTCTAACAACGGCTGAGGCTTCGTGGCTGCCATATTGGGCTTACCGTTAATTTGCTGGTTTTGCAGCTACAAGAATGCGTTTTCCAAAATCATTCATACTGCACTTCGAAGGAATTATTTTCTCATAACATGTTTTTTTATCCTACGTTTTTAAACTGTGTCTTTTTGGGAATTCCCCGTAAATTTGTCATAAGCCTGGTACTCTGTTCAACATTTCACGTGAAATGCTGTCAAAACTTATATGAAAAAAACTTGTGCGGAATTTCTATGAAATAATGTTGGTAGAGTTGTACTCTGTTTAATTTGTGAAAAAGTTGCAAAATGTTTCTGGCAACATTCTTTTACAACTGCGTAATAATATAAGCTGCTCTTGTTTAACGTGGAATTTTAAGCAAATGAAAAAAAGTATAAACTTGATATTAAAATGAGAACTGAAAACATAAATAATAGAACCGGTAAGAGTCTTACATCCATATTTACTTTAATTATTACTTAATTTTTTAAAAAAATACTTTTTAGTAAAATACATGTGGGTTTTGTTGACATATGCAAAACAATGTCGCATACCTTGAAAGATTAAAAACGTCAAATTGTGCAAACTCTCGAGATAGGTAAAATTGATTCATGTCAAATTTTTCGCATGAAATAATAGATGTTGCTGAATATTTTTCACAAATTGGAAAAGAGCACAGGCTTTACACATTACACTCACATAAATGATTTGCTGCTCAAATAGAGAAATGTGAATTAAATGAACAATTCTACTCAATATATTTAATGGTGGCGCTTTGTTGGCAATGTTCGTTAGTGGCTGCCGCAATGGGTAGTCTTTCTACTGGTTCTAAGTTATCGCACCACGATTAAGGGTATATTAGATTCGACAATGACGAATATAGCACTCTTACTTGTTTTTAAGCTACGTTACTACAGCGATAAGAATTAGATTGCATTAAGGGTAACAGCATAAACCAAGTTGTTGATATAAAATGCTCACTGGGCTCATCTCTCTGTTTTTATATTAATAGACGCTTCCACACACACGCAAATTCTTGTTGTTTCTGTTTTTGTTTATTATGCGCGATTTAATTCATTAAAGAAAAAGTAAACAATGGCATAAAATATAAATAAACCCAAAATATAAACACACAAACCCTCATCCAATCTCTCTCTTTGTCCGTCGAAAATGTTATAGGGTTGTCTGTCTCTCTGTCCGTTTGCCTTTTTAGTCGTTCATTTGTTTCTACTACTGTAAAGTAAATTTTAACAACGCAACAGTATATTTTGTTAATAACAAGAAAAAAAATGTGATGGGATGTGACTCCTTTTACTACGAATATGGTAGAGAGAGAAATTTGCCATTAACGCCGCTTGTAGCTGACGCTGTGGTAGGTGATAGTGTTGGTAGTGGTGGTATGATGGTAGTGATAACCACAATTACAAAATCTTCCGGATGCTGCAATTGTAGTTGTTTGTTCGTTATAAAGTTACTACAAAAATTACTTCTCTCATTCCCTTTTTTAATTCACATTTATTTTTCTTTCTTAACTATGTGATGTCTGTTCTTGTGTTTCTGAATATTTACTGCCAGTACTAATGTTGTCGTCGCCTTCAGTTCCATTGTTTTAATACAGTAATGGTCATCACCACTAAATGTGCAAAAGGGAGGCTCATTTTATTATTATTATTGTTATTGTTGTGTTATGATGTCCAGTCACAGTGCTGAGATGTCTGTAATGTGCCACTGTGAGCATGTTGACTTTATAGTAAGAGATAGTCCTTTATTCAATTTATATATTTCTTTGTTTTATTTTATACATTATATTGTTTCTGCTCATTTGTTTAATGTATATGTGTATTATTTTGTGAGTGCGTGTGTGTGTGTATTTATAATATTATGTATCTGTGAAATCCTCTTAAGCCTACTAATTGTACAGCTTTTTATATTCAGGGTCTGCATTCATTTAACATGACCATAATTCCGTCACAAAGATTAAATGAGATTTTTTTTAACACACGTACACAATATAAGTAATCATATGCCAGAGGCGTATTAGTATACAAAAATTTTTCTATGATATATTTAATTATATTTTTTTTTATATTAATTTATTATAATACCTTCCAAAGAATTTCCAAATTGTTTAGTTATTAAAAGAATTACCATAATTATACCCACACCACAATAGTGGAGAGGGTGTTATGCATATGTGCTAATGTGTGTAACACCTTAAAATATTGGTCCTAGAACCACCTTAAGGTATACCGGTCGACTCAGAATCACTTTCGGAGTCGATCTAACGATGTCCGCCCTGCCGTCTGGCATGCTGGCTGGTTGGCTGTCCATGTAACCTTGTGCGCAAAGTACAGTTCGCAATTTTGAAGATAATTTGATGAACTTTGGTAAATAAGATCTAATTAGCACAAGGGCCAAGCCTATTGAAAATGGGGCGATCAGACCATAATTTGATATTGCTCCCATAAAAGCTGCATTCTGGAATAGGGCCTTTGTGCCCACTATCAAACCAATTTGAATGAAATTTAAAACATAGATAGATCGATATATGTTTGGAAACATAAGCTTTACTTTTTTTAAAAAGTAGGAACCGATTTTAATGAAATTTAACACATAAATAAATTCTTAATCATAAAGCCACATTAGCTATGCATTTTTAAGAACTAGGTCCCAAAAAGGTACACTTCGAAAAATGGTTGGGCTTGTCCGCTTTCTTACTTGTTTTACTTTGTCAAATAGTTAATTTAACTGATTTAAGCTGTTGTTTCAAACTTGTTAGTTTTCAGCAGTAATTTAGTACCGGAGGTCAAACCTCTTTTTAACTTTTCTATAAATGATAAATAAATTATTACAACCACAAGAAAGATGACAAAAAATTAGAAAAGGCATTAAGATAACAAATAATTCATTTATTTGAATTAAATTTCTAAGAGTTTCTAAATAATTATTAAGTACGAATAATTCTTTTTTTAACTGTACTGAATCATTGATCGCCTCCGCCGAGAACTGGAATATTTTTAGAAGTGGACTTTATATGAGATCTATGGTAAATTATGCATGAAACTTTAT
Organism: Pollenia amentaria; assembly: GCA_943735925.1. NCBI lineage: Eukaryota > Metazoa > Arthropoda > Insecta > Diptera > Polleniidae > Pollenia > Pollenia amentaria. The sequence goes on along the minus strand of OX031006.1, from coordinate 237,953,554 downwards.
AAAATTTGGCATCACTTTTATTGGCATCGTTGTTATTCATTACGTCTACGCTTCATTAATTACACTGATCGCCATTAGTTACCGCAAAAACAGCATTTATTACATAATTGTACATAAAAATTTTACTTTTTGCGACTTGTGTGAATAAGGTGTATTGGGACAATCACGTTACATCTCATAGCCGATCCCATTTGCCTTGATTTTAGGTCCTGATGAAACTGTCGCCTTGTTCTGTGCTGTGATATCAAAGATTCTGTGGGAATTGGTCAAGTGCACTTCGCTGAAAATTATATCATATGCTTTCTTTAGTTCTGCCGAAGGAACAATGGGAACTAAACCAAATTTGTTGCCACTGTGCAATAAGACACACTTAAGGCTTCATTTAAAAAAAACCATACTATTTTCCAAATTAAAAAAAGGAAACAAGTCTGGCTCTCTTATACGCTCAAATATCACTTTCTCACCTGACGCCAACAAGAAGAAGCCGATACCTCTGCAGATTCAATAGATAATTCAGAATCACTTGGGAAAAAGATTTTGGCTCTGTAAAATCGTTGTCGCTACTCACTCCATTCAAGTTTTTATCATTAAATTTTTTCTTAAATTATAGCTCACGTATTGAGTAAAAGATTGGGACCGGTACTCCCTCTCAATGAAAATCTCAGGGCCTTTTGGCTAATGCTGTCAAGTGTGTAGCCGCTTCGCAAACTCCCGCAGCAGAAGTTACAGTCATCGATGTAATTTCTTTGGTTTTTTGGATTGCCTATGCACTCCGAACTTCATAAGGCTTCTTTGACCACTGGCACACTGTCTCAAGTGTTCTTAGCATATTTGGTACAAAATTTGGGTTATCAAGGACTTGTATTCAACCCTAATTTCTTTTTAAAATTTGAAAAATAAACACTTTTCATAAAATCTGCTATAGATGTTTTATTGCCTGCAACAAAAATCCATTTGGTTAATTGGAACAATTTCTTCCCAAAAAGGACGTGGTATAAAATTATATTCATTTATAGAAATGAATCGATAAAACCAAAAATCAAGAATATGAACCTTTTGATTGCATCCAAAATTAAAAACCGACTGTTGATCCAAAATCACATTTTGGGAAAACGTTTTTTAGTGTTGCCAATGGACACATAATACACAAAAACTAACGATATCTCGCAACCTTAAGAAAGTTTTTGATTTGTTGACTTTTGTTAGAAGCCGATCAACATAAAATGTTATTGGTTTTTCTAGGTTTATAAAACGCAATTAGATCAAGTTTTACAAAAAAATCATTATTTGAGCTGTTAGTTTCGAAGATGATATAAGTCCTCTTAAAAAAAAATTAGTTAATGTTAACTTTAATTAGGTACAGATACCTTCTATACATATTTATTATCATATATTCAATGAAGTGCGATTTGGCCATTAAATAAACAATTTTATTTAAAGTATAAAATGGTTTATTATCATAATTGTTTTTTTCAAAGTAGAATAAGTGCTGTCCAAATAATTATAATTATAACAACTTTCTTATTGCAATTATTATATGATTATTATGACTTTAAAGAACACTGCGCTTGAGTAGATATAACTTTTCGTGGCAACAGAATTCATATGTGAAGAAACGATAGCATCTAGAGGTGTGGAAGAAATAGAATTTTGCTGCCTGAAGCACATTCAGAATGGTACTATATTAAAGCGTAAAGTGACATGTTTACTGTATAAAAACTATATATAAAGTTCACACCGATGTAGTTAAGGACCGTTCAATCTGCTAATAATAACATAAATCTGTAAACTCCTCTGACTCGTAAAAAGCCTGACTACGACTTCGAATTATCCGATTCTACTGTACAACTATAAGGCAAGTAAGTTGTCGAGTTCAGGAGGAAGCATTCGGGTATGCCTCCAACTCGGCAACACGAACCTATGGGTTACCTCCACGAGGTTTTTGCTTGTAACATATAGATTTATCTAGATGGCTAAAGGTCGGGGCTGTTTTGATACATAATGTTCATGAAGCTCTTCCAAGGAAGAGGGAAGAATATATTTAGAGGAAATTTACTTCTTTATATATTGATCATGTAAGAGCAAAAATCCTTGTATATCAATAAACATTTTTGTTCTGTAACCCATAATGAAAAGTATGCTGGGTTACAAATTAAGGTGAATGCTGCCTGATAGCGACAACTACCGAAAGAGAGAGTTCGGGTAGTCCATGGGTTAAATTAACTCGAGGTCCCTAACTATGTACGTTAAACTATAGGCTCCACGGGGTTAGTGGCCCCGGTGCAAACCGGGCAGGTCTCCGTTAAGAATGTTCTTGCGAGAAAGGCATCCTGTCTTCCAGCATTGTTGTCTATGAGGAAGTCGCTGCCTTAAGGTTTGGGATACTTTTCAGAAGAGCACGTGTTGGCTGTGGTTTAAACCCAAAGTCGAGGGAAGGTTCTACTCCACGTCAAAGTCTGATGTACAAGGGGAAAGTTCGGGCTGTGAGGAGTGCCTGGTTGCTATTCGATAGATGCTGCCAGAATTTAACTAAAGGCAACAACAGGGGTTAGATAGCTCCAATTCTCAAAGAAGGGACGAGTATATTTACTTTGTCGGGTTTTACAATCAAAGTTGCCAATTGTGTGTGCATTTGGTAAGTGCTTAATATGAACTAACAAAGTGGCTTGGATAACACTGTAAGATGAGACCGAAGGTACTCACGTTTAACAAACCATAACTGTACAACTGAAATAAACATTTAATAAACTTGGTTGATCGTATATTTAAATATCTTCATATTAATTACTTTTTTACATTTAAAATACATTTGAGTAAATCTAAATATCTATAAAAATGTGGACTTAAATTCGCTTTTATTTTTACTCCTTACAATATGTTATTTTTGAAAGTGGTATAAGTCAATTTGGAGCTAAAAAATGTAATATTTTTCTAGGTAATTATAATAATTATTTTTTTATAGTAAAATGTATAAAACATCACTCGAAGAGATGAACATTTGCCAATATTTTAAAATTAACTCAAACGTAAGCCCTTAAATATCTCGATACATGAAATTAATGGACTTATATCACATTCAAATAAAACAGCTCATTTGTTTTGGTTTCTGGCATGATTTTAGGAAGCCTCCTTTGTATGAGACTATTCAAATTAAATGTCCATTTTGTAATTTCTAGTAATGGAATTTGAACTTGGGCAATATTTTTTGACAATCTGGGGATTCCGCCACAGATTTTATGTTACTTTTTAGTAGTTTGTCGCGTTAGTACATTCAACGTACAGAATGCCGGAAACTTCCAGATGCCATGTCTAAGTATTATAATCTCCATCAAAAAGTCAAATAATAAAAATAACATTAAATCTATAAGTCAATGACAACGTACATTTAGCGACGCTAAACGTCGCACAGTGGCGCCATTTGAGTTTTTTCGTTGCAAAAATCATATCTTTTGAACCGAATAAGATAATTGAACAGTTTAAACAGCATATGATAGATAACTGTTCAGCCTATGAAATGAGCGTTTGGAAAGGGTGCTACGCTTTGTAGGGGCCTACTTATGGGTTATCAAAGTTAAAATTAGTAGAAAAATCAATTTTATGGTAACTAAAAAAAATTTTTTTACATTTTTAGATTGTTTTTATTTTTTTTCTTAAGGGTTTTATGTTTTAAATTATTACCCAACAAATTAAAAAAAAAATTATTTTTTTTTTTAATTTATTTTTTCAATTTTCTGTAAAATATTCATCACAATTCGTAAGAGAAGGTATATCTAAAAGACTAATCATTTCTAAACTATAATTATTTTGTAACTCTATTCGTGACTTCACATGCCGCAGGGAAGAAATAAGTGGATCGGAAGATGCTGCCAACATGTTGAAGAGGTCCTTATTTTGCCTTGCCCTTGATGCTTTGAATGTGTTCTGCAATCTATATTTTTTATAAAATTTGTTAAGAGACTCCTGTGCTTCTTCAGAAAGCTCTCCAATTGGCAAAGGCTGGTACTCAATTATATCTTTGCCATGCGCCAATATTTTATGGACGGTCGGGGTCAACTTCTTCTGTGGATACATTTCTGCTAAAAGAGATGCAGTTTTCGACGCATATTCTCCATATTTTGTAGAATTGACATTTTCTTTGCAGTTTAAAACATCCAAGATCGTTCCCAATCTTTTCACGATTTGATTGTCAATTCCAATGATTCTAGTTACTGCCTCATCATTTTCAAAAAATCTCCTAGAAGTGTTTCCATCGTTTGAGTTACCGTATCCGTGCTTGGGACAGTCTACTTTTAGTCCAACTTGTTTAAAAAAAGCATCCTGTATTTGCTTCTTTCTGATCTTTTCCTTATCCTTTATTGATGTATTTTCATCGAAGTTTTCTTCCTCTTGTTGTAGGGTATATGCCAGTTTTAGCAAGAATTCCATACACCTTATCCTTGCGTGCAATGGTGACATTCCATATTCGTAATTCTCCTCATTTGTAGAATCGTTTAAATTACCAAAGTTCTTCTGACAAATAATAATATAAAATCGATAAAAAAAATATAAAAATAAAACGAAAAAAGGGGTTTAAATAGGTTTTTGCTAAATTTTTACCTCCAATATAATTCTGTCTATGAAAACTAATTGAAATATATTATAATTAAGCAGAAAAAGATACTAATCTTAAACTCTTTACAACTAATTATATAAAATTGAGATGTAACATATTATATATGAAATAAATTGAATTGAATTGAAAAAAGTTCTTCTGACTCTTTTTGCAAATCGGGCATGACATTGTTGAGGTTGTTCCTGTCAGTTCGTTTACGACTTTTCCGTCAACCATGGTCAGGTGGAACTCGTAATTGCATTCAATATATTTTCCTTCTCCAATTTGCAGCTTTGTAGGCTTAATCTTGCTTATTTGTTCTTTAATGTCCTTCACCGTAGTCCTTATGAGTTCTGCCGATTCCCTTGCAAACTGAAACATTATTGGTCGGCAATAATGCACTGATGACGGACGTGGATTTTTCCATTGTAGGGAATCATCCGATTTTAGCCGCAAAGGAACAACAGATGCCATAAACATATTTCCGTCCGATATTGTAGCGTCATCGTGAGATATCCTTTGCTTATAAACGCTTTGTCCGGATGATCCATCGCAGCCTCATTTGCTGATCAATGTCAACTTCTCAGGAAGAATTTTCACTTCCGTGAAAAACTTTGGTGTGGTTGACTTTCTAAACAGTTCAAATAATTTTAAATTGTACAACGCCATGTTTTCAGTACTTAAATTGTTAAATGGTTTCAGTAATTGTTGCGCCAACTTTCAGGCGTAGACTAATCCAGGCATTATGCTTATTTTGCAATATATAGGCTTATGCTACCATGCCTAAAAATTTACCTGTTCCCTGCATACATATGGATTTATGCTGAATAATGCAATTTTGATATTATGCACGTGTCCAAATAAGATTTGTGCCTACCTGTAGGGACCATAAGTCAATATTGTTCCTGACCATTTGTACGTTAAAGTATTGTTTATGTGAGGTACGTACCTGCTAATATAATAACTATTAGATCAAACTACTGTCAGTCAAAACATATAAGGGATGGACGCCATACAATTTCTGCAACCATGTCTTTTTAAACTTTTTTACCTCTAGAAGCCAAACGGGCACGTACGGGCAGATAAAACCTTTTGAATTATGTAAAGAAATAATCAAAGAACAGGTTTTGCAAATATGGCAAATATAGAAAAATATAGTTTTTTTTTATTTTCCGTCAAAGTTGAAAAATAGTGAAAAAACGGATAGTTTTTAAATAGTGATTTACCAGGAGAAACACAAAGCAAACAGTTAATTTTTTTTTATCATTATACGTTTAATAAATACATCAATCAATACAAACAAAAAATAAGGCGATTCGTTACCTATTTTTCGTGATATTACACCTGAAATCGCAACCAATTGACTAAAAATTGTGTGTTTTTTTGAAAACCGAAAGTCGGTCAACTTTGAACGGTTATATCTTCTAAACTAAAAATGTGATATTATTAAGAGTGGCATATTTGAAATCGTTGAAAAGTTTCCTATAACATGGGTTTATTCAAAACTTCGTCGGCATTCATGAAAATTTTGATTTTTGCAACCTCGCTTGCTCTACGGGCGCCACTGTGCGTCGGGAAAAGAAGATAAACAAGAATTGACCAGTGGCAGTGACATGCTTCTTGACGAGCTTCTTCCTTAGAGCAGTTTTACGAATGTCAAATAGAGTAATCAAAAGACTATAATTCTTCGATAATAAAATAATAAAATATATACATATCGCACTTGATAAAGAAGAGGGTATTAACTCGAAATTTTTATTTTCTCACTTTTTGGAAAAATTGTAATACTCATATCTACAAGCTATAAAATTAACGTGTGATTTTTCTTTTTAAAAATTCTTTTCCATATTCCTTTAATGTAAAATTAAAAACTGTTTTGCTTTTACTGAAAATCTTGAAAATTTGAGTTATTAATCTCTTGTTGTTTAAGTGCGATATGTACGTAGCTACTGCCTTATTCATAAAAAACTAAATTGGATTTGACATCTATTTCAAGGAAATTCTTTATCGAAATTTTAAAATACGCTTGATATCTGAATTGTTTTCTATGAATACGGCAGCTTTAGATTTTATATACTTATATATCATATATATATATCATATAAAATTTATTATAGGCATGCAGATTTAGCACAAAATTATTGGACAAAAATCTAATTATATTCGTTACCTATCTATCGGTTACTGTAGAATTTGCTAACATAAAAACGAAAAAGATTTTTGTAACAGAAACTAGTAGAATTTGTAATGGGTACTGAAAGCTTTTAATGAAATAACTAGTAATCCTTATCCAATTAAGGCCCGAGTCATGATTCTATTGAACAATAATGGTGAAACTTTTAAAATTTTATTGTTTATACCTAAATATGAAAGAAAGCTATTTTTAGGCAAATCAGATCAGTACACAGAAAAAATTATTAAATTTCTCCAATCACCAAATTTATTCCAAATTCATAATATCAAGCAAACAAGTTTTTGATTTTGCACCTATTACCAAAATGATTATATTGATTACTAATTTTTTTTTTCAAGTTACTTTACTCATATTCAAAATTTTTTATTTATTTTGAATTAAATCTATGAGCTGAATTTTAGTTATGTATTTTATAAAGCTTTTTGTAATAAATATTTAAGGAATAGAACTATTAAAAAAAGCTTTATAAAATACATAACTGAAATTCAGCTCATAGAATTAATTCGAAAAATTAAAAAAATTGAATATGATAAAGTAACTTATTAACAAAAAAAAAAAAAAATCCCAGATTTTATTTGTAAAAATAGTTGAGTTAAATACATACATTCAATTTGTGATGTATCACATTCCAGTGTGACACAAAGAAAATGCCTCTCATTCTGCTGGTGTCTAATAATTGTAAATTTTTCTGTACATAAATATACTTCATTGCTATCCAACGGAAAGCTAAGGTAAAATGTAACAAGAAGATACAAGATAATAGTCTGGTAGTGGATAAAGTTATCCCTAATATTTAAGGAATAGAACTATTACAAAAAGCTTTATAAAATACATAACTGAAATTGAGGTCATAGAATTAATTCGAAAAAATAAAAAATGTTGATTTCTAAAAATTTTAAATTTTAAAAAAATATTTTCAATAGATGATATTTTTAATTTTAACTAAAAAAGTGATCAAATAACTTTGCCATTTCAAACAATGTGTTAATATATTTAAATAAATATTGACAATTCCCAACAACAATTCTACATGTTTAAATTGTTTTATTTTAAACGAAAAAAGTCAATTAAGATTTTTTGTTATTTCATTAAAATTTAAATTTAAAATTTATTTCAAAACAACTAAAATGTTAATTAAATCAAAATTTAATTTTTAATTTTCTTTCAACTAAAAAATAATTGATTCAATTATCACATTAATTAAATTTAAATACTTTTGAAACCATTTTTTTAATTAAAAAAAAACCCTTTTTTCTGTGTTGGGGCACCCCTGTTGCGAAAACGCAACGTTGGGGCTTAACGCTTTAAGAACTAAACGCTTTTGTACAAATTTTAAATTAAAATGTTTTATTCACGTTCTTAGAAAATAAGTAAAATAGATATATGTACATATACTACATTCTTTATTTAATTCAATTATGATATGCACTTCGAGTGCAGTGCTGCGTACATTTTTCACATTTGTTTTCTTTTCTCTTAAATATCTTGGGAGAGGATAATTTCGCATTATTTGTGCTGTTTTCTCTTCCTGTACCTATTGAAGTAAATAAAACACATAAGAAAAATAAAAATATTGACATACAGAACTAACCCACTGCGAAATATCCTGCGGTTTGCAAATTGGACATAAGCTTGAAAGAGTGTAACGTACACGCAGAGAAAAAATTTTTAATAATGGTCACCTCCAACAAAACTATTTTTAAAGAAAATTTTTAAACATATTATGTTTAATTTAACCATATTATTGTCACCGACAACCATATTTTTGTTAAATTGGTCCTCCATCAAGAAGCCACAACCATATTATGGTTGTCTTTAAACATATTATGGTTGTCTTTAAACATGTTTTGGTTAAATATGACAATAATTTGTTTTTAAATTAACAATAGTATTTTCCTCTTTTCCAAGAGAAACATGCTATGGTTGAAAACCAACCATGCTATTATAAGTATTAAGAATAGTTATTACTAACCAAAACATGTATGGAGGCAACCATAATATGGTTGTGGCTTCTTGATGGAGGACAAATTTAACCAGAATAAGTTTGTCGGTGACAAAAGTATGATTAAACTAAATATAATATGTTTAAAATTTTTCTTTTAAAATAGTTTTGTTGGAGGTGACCATATATAACCATGTTTATTCTCTGGGTGTAGATTTACATTCCCTTAAATCCCCGCAACATATATTATATATTTTTTATTTTTATATTTAAGTTTTATAAAATACCATATACGATGATTTATTTCAATATAATATTTTATTTTAGTTTCAAGTACCTATGGAACGCCCTAATGTTATTTATTTTAATACCAGTTCGTTTAAGAATTCTCAACTAGTTCATTTATAGTACTTTAGGTCTAGTTACACTCGGGGCGATTTCATTGCACCTAAGATCTTGCCATTTATTAAAGTCGACTTAGTCCCCGCCTTCTGCACGACGGTCGCCAACACTTGCGTTAGCTTAAGTGTTGCCTTGGACTGCGACTCCGGTTGACAGTTTCGTTACTGTGACTTCGGTAATAAAAATCGATTTTTTTTAAATCTGAAAAATATATTTAAAATACTCAAAAATACTGAAATGCTTATTTATTGATAAAGAACAATTTACAAGTCAAGATAAAAATAGTAGCTTAACATAATAATTATTATCAGAGTCTGCCGATGAGTTGCTTACTGTATAATCGTCATCATTTTGTGGCATTGTGCGACAATATGATGACAATACCAGTCTTGACTCTTCTATGCTAGGGCTTACAATTAACTTTAATACATGTACATGTTTTTTCCGGCTTTTTTTTTTGGGAATCTCCCGAAGGCTATTGATCAAAGGATCAGCTGTTTTAATTAACATGGACAGTAAGTCTCTATTCGTGGTAGTATACGAGCACTTGCTAATGTTGTACTCCCTAAATCTGCGGCAATCTTTGTTCCGTGCTTCCTGAACCTCTTCGGAAAGCTGCCCAATTGGAAGCAATGTCGCTTTGATTACTGTTGTGCTGTGAATTAGTATTTTATGCACAATAGTAGGCATACAGTACCACGAACAGAGATAAAGATAATGTTTTCTGGTTTTAAGACAAAATTTATTTAATTCAACTAAGTTTACCTCGAATCCAGAAGACAATGTCCTCAAAATAACACCAAAATTTTTGATAATTGTAACATACAATCCTGGCTTTGATTTATCTACAATAAGTGAGCAATTTCGGCAGTAGTCCCCAATTCACTGAGACTTCGAGATTGTACGAGATCCACGACGCGACGTTTCTTCGGCTTAAGCGATGATTCCTCGAAATATTTCCGAGGTCGTCTTGCAGGAGTCACAGCCTCACTTGATGTTGAAGGTTTTGGAGCAAAAAAAACTCGCAGTAAACAGTATGTCTGCTTCATCCAACCAACTCTTATTTTTAATTAGAAACGCTCCTTCAACTTTCCTGAAGCCAACAATTTAGCACCAATCTAATTAGACAAGTTGATATTTTCAACTTGATTTCTTTTTGGCTGCTTTCAGTAATGTTACCAAAGCTAAATTTTGAAGAAAGATAGTCATATACGCCCCACAGTGGCTGAAAATCGTTTTTCATTGGCCAAAATTCTGTAAATTTTGAACCGAAGGAGATATTTTTTTTAATCGACAGATAGATTCTTAAACTTTTCTCCACTTTCAATTTCATTAAAATCGGTTGAGTAGTTATTGGAAATTTAAGGGCAAAGTGGAACTTTATATTTTTTTAACTTTAGCGTGAAATATGGTTTTTTAATTTTTTTTTTTAATTATTTAAAAATGTCATATTTGGATTTAAATAATAATCATTAAAATTTTTTGTAATAATGGGACACTCAAAAAAATTTAATGTTTACACTAAAAAAAAAATTTAACATTAATAAATAAAAATAGTAAAATCAACTGAAAATGTTGCTATTATTATTGAAAAATTAAAAATTGTTTGCTGTCAAATTTATTTACACTTAAAAAAAACTTTTGAAATATAATCTAAAATCTTGCTATTACTACAGAAGAATCTATTTTTTTTTTTGCTGTAAGATTTGCTAATATTAGCAAAATAAATCCGCTGAATTCTGATTTTTTTTTTTTAAATTTTGATACGAAAATATAGGTATTTATTTTTTGAATATTTCTTATTTATTTAAACATTTCACACATATGAGTCGTTCAGTGGATAAAAGGAATGAGTCCAAAAATTTGAAATGGAGAAAATCGACAGAACAGTTGACGTTGACTTTAAAACTATTTGTTACAACAAAACTCAAGACTAGAATTGCAAAATTAATTATTAGGGCTTCTTTTACAATTTGTAAATTTATAATGTTAGTATGTAAGTGTATGTGTTCACAAAACCTATTAAAATGATACAAATACGTTTTGATTGATAAGAGTTTCAGTGGAAAAAGGGAATAAGTCCACCAAATTTTTTGTTGTTAAAATCGATAGCGTAAAAATGCAAATTTATTATGATTTGACTTTGAGCATTCGTTCGTAATTAAAAGGAAAAAATATCCATCTAAATATTGGCTTACCTCGCGTAGTGTTTTAATTGAATTAGTATATTTTGGAAAGAGTACATTTTTGCAGATAATTTGTTTTTTCCCAGGAAAAACTTTTTGAATTTTGGTAATAGGTCGTAGTTATTTCATACGTTACCTGGTAAGTAGTTGTCATTACAATTATCATTATTCTGAAAACATCAATAAGTACTTGCTAGTAATGACCTCAGTAAGTACTTTTCACTACTATTATTTTCAGTTATGAATATTTGCTTACTAATAATCAGCTAAATAACTACTTATTTGTTGTCTGGTTTTCAGTACTGAATATTTACTTACTGGTAACTAGCTCCATAACTAATTATAAGGTCTATTAACTAGCGCAAATTAAATAAAAACTAGTTATTTTTTTGCTTCTAGTAAGTATATTGTAAGTACTTACAATTCAACTTACTGGTAGTTAAATAATAACTAGATATTTTGTGACTTCTAGTAAGTGTATTGTAACTACTGAATTCTGTGGACAACTCGAACAAAAATAAGTAGTTATTCAGCCGAAAAATAAGTAGTGTTCATATGTCTCCAATGTTACTTGCTAACTTACCATGTAAGTACAGTTTTTGCTGGGTTAGTTCAGTGCATTCGCACAGTTTTATTTTTAATGAACTTAAAAAAATAACATAAAAAATTTCTTCTTTTTAAAACAAAAAATTGCATAATACTTTTTTTTCTTTTAAAAACAAGAACCGTAAGTATAATAAATTTAACAAAATAATATGTCTTCTTCAAAATAATCTTTCTGACTTGATACTGTTTTTAAGTTTTTTTAGAAAGTATGGTAAGTATGTGTCCAAAAAATGTCGCCTTGGTCTGGTATTCGAATAGAATACGAAAAAGTACGAAATCTCGGCTTTGGATTATCATTTCTTGGACGCTGTCTTTCAACCATTTTCGACACAACGCAACCTCTAATAAAAATATTTGGTTGTGTATGGGAATTTAAGTTAAAAAAGGATGTAAACGCTGCTTTTCTTTGGGTAACTGTAGTTTTTTAATTACAGTTACGTTTGCATCGACAAACTACATCCGCAAATGGTTTTGCTTACACAAGAGAGCCTGAGCTATTTGTGTATTGCAAACCGTTGATTCGACGAAACTTTCTTACATTTTTTCGCCATTTAATAATATTTCGTCGTCGCCTTTGCCCAACTGAGATCGTTGTCAGTTCATCATCATTATTTGACGATGAATCCGAGGATTTCTTTTTGGTTGCTTTCAGTAATGTTACCAAAGCTAAATTTTGAAGAAAGATAGTCATATACGCCCCACAGTGGCTGAAAATCGTTTTTCATTGGCCAAAATTCTGTAAATTTTGAACCGAAGGAGATATTTTTTTTAATCGACAGATAGATTCTTAAACTTTTCTCCACTTTCAATTTCATTAAAATCGGTTGAGTAGTTATTGGAAATTTAAGGGCAAAGTGGAACTTTATATTTTTTTAACTTTAGCGTGAAATATGGTTTTTTAATTTTTTTTTTTAATTATTAAAAATGTCATATTTGGATTTAAATAATAATCATTAAAATTTTTTGTAATAATGGGACACTCAAAAAAATTTAATGTTTACACTAAAAAAAAAATTTAACATTAATAAATAAAAATAGTAAAATCAACTGAAAATGTTGCTATTATTATTGAAAAATTAAAAATTGTTTGCTGTCAAATTTATTTACACTTAAAAAAAACTTTTGAAATATAATCTAAAATCTTGCTATTACTACAGAAGAATCTATTTTTTTTTTTGCTGTAAGATTTGCTAATATTAGCAAAATAAATCCGCTGAATTCTGATTTTTTTTTTTTAAATTTTGATACGAAAATATAGGTATTTATTTTTTGAATATTTCTTATTTATTTAAACATTTCACACATATGAGTCGTTCAGTGGATAAAAGGAATGAGTCCAAAAATTTGAAATGGAGAAAATCGACAGAACAGTTGACGTTGACTTTAAAACTATTTGTTACAACAAAACTCAAGACTAGAATTGCAAAATTAATTATTAGGGCTTCTTTTACAATTTGTAAATTTATAATGTTAGTATGTAAGTGTATGTGTTCACAAAACCTATTAAAATGATACAAATACGTTTTGATTGATAAGAGTTTCAGTGGAAAAAGGGAATAAGTCCACCAAATTTTTTGTTGTTAAAATCGATAGCGTAAAAATGCAAATTTATTATGATTTGACTTTGAGCATTCGTTCGTAATTAAAAGGAAAAAATATCCATCTAAATATTGGCTTACCTCGCGTAGTGTTTTAATTGAATTAGTATATTTTGGAAAGAGTACATTTTTGCAGATAATTTGTTTTTTCCCAGGAAAAACTTTTTGAATTTTGGTAATAGGTCGTAGTTATTTCATACGTTACCTGGTAAGTAGTTGTCATTACAATTATCATTATTCTGAAAACATCAATAAGTACTTGCTAGTAATGACCTCAGTAAGTACTTTTCACTACTATTATTTTCAGTTATGAATATTTGCTTACTAATAATCAGCTAAATAACTACTTATTTGTTGTCTGGTTTTCAGTACTGAATATTTACTTACTGGTAACTAGCTCCATAACTAATTATAAGGTCTATTAACTAGCGCAAATTAAATAAAAACTAGTTATTTTTTTGCTTCTAGTAAGTATATTGTAAGTACTTACAATTCAACTTACTGGTAGTTAAATAATAACTAGATATTTTGTGACTTCTAGTAAGTGTATTGTAACTACTGAATTCTGTGGACAACTCGAACAAAAATAAGTAGTTATTCAGCCGAAAAATAAGTAGTGTTCATATGTCTCCAATGTTACTTGCTAACTTACCATGTAAGTACAGTTTTTGCTGGGTTAGTTCAGTGCATTCGCACAGTTTTATTTTTAATGAACTTAAAAAAATAACATAAAAAATTTCTTCTTTTTAAAACAAAAAATTGCATAATACTTTTTTTTCTTTTAAAAACAAGAACCGTAAGTATAATAAATTTAACAAAATAATATGTCTTCTTCAAAATAATCTTTCTGACTTGATACTGTTTTTAAGTTTTTTTAGAAAGTATGGTAAGTATGTGTCCAAAAAATGTCGCCTTGGTCTGGTATTCGAATAGAATACGAAAAAGTACGAAATCTCGGCTTTGGATTATCATTTCTTGGACGCTGTCTTTCAACCATTTTCGACACAACGCAACCTCTAATAAAAATATTTGGTTGTGTATGGGAATTTAAGTTAAAAAAGGATGTAAACGCTGCTTTTCTTTGGGTAACTGTAGTTTTTTAATTACAGTTACGTTTGCATCGACAAACTACATCCGCAAATGGTTTTGCTTACACAAGAGAGCCTGAGCTATTTGTGTATTGCAAACCGTTGATTCGACGAAACTTTCTTACATTTTTTCGCCATTTAATAATATTTCGTCGTCGCCTTTGCCCAACTGAGATCGTTGTCAGTTCATCATCATTATTTGACGATGAATCCGAGGATATAATTCTTGTCACTCGCCTTTTTGAGACACATAGAAAGCAAACTGATGAACAATCGGAATCATCACTTTCGACATTGACCACATTGTTGTTGTTGTCGTCTATTCTTGGCACTATTAAACTATAAATAGAAAACTTTAATATTTATAATATTTAAAAAATACTATTCAACTTTACTTACTTAATATGCGCAGGACAAAAAATTAAAATATATTTACGAAATCTTTTTAAAATGCTTTTTAGCAGGAACGTTGTAACTTACGACGAAGGTTACTACCGATCTGCACTCACTGTACTTGCTAAATTAGAAACTCTTCTAAACAAAGCGTAAAGTTGGATTGCAGTTACGCTACCGATTGCTGCTCTCATGCAGCAATGAACTAAGTACAACAACAATTTAAAGAACACAAAAAAATGGCAGGTAGCAAAAGCTCGAAGAGAGGCAAGAAATAGAAACAAATAAGAGTGATTAAAAAGAAAGTTAACAAATAATTAATGCAATATAAATGCAAGCGGGGACTTATTCCCTTTTTCCACTGAAAATAATAATTTTGTGTTTCGTACAAAAAAAAGTTTTGTCCTTAAAAGGGGTTTTCTGTTGAAATTTGAAAACAAAATTTTTACCATATATTTTTAATCATAAAAGGAAGTGTATCCACGCTAAATCTCAAAACGCCAAAAATGGACTCATTCCCCTTATCCACTGAACGACTCATATGTGGATAAAAAACCTTTTAAAAATAAAAGCAGCAATAGATTTTAATAGCTTTTGTAACAATGTGAGGTTCTGTTTATTATTATTTTTTACTAATACAATGTCTGTCTTAGTTCTAATGAATTATAATTATTGTTCATTTAATTGAAATATTGATTGCAAATATTTCATATTCTGTTCTGTGTTATTTCTGTTCTTTAGTAGTTTTTTGACTTCTTCATCTAAATCCCGATGTTCCACTTTCTATTGATTTCGAATACTGGCGATGAACGGATCTGACGTTGCCAATAATATATTAAATAGATTTTTTTGGAATTTCGTGAAATTTCTATAAAATCTGTAATCCTTATTCCTTTTTTCCCGAGCTTGCTCTGATAAATCTCCAAGTGGCACCAACTGATATTTAATGACATCTTCTCCATGATAAATGATTTAGTCTTTTTTTACTCCAAATTTTCTATAGTCAATTTCTTCATTGCACGCAAGTACTTCTAGGATTATTTTAAATCTAAAAATGAGGTTAAAAGCAACACCTGTTATTTCAGATGCTGTTTCTGGATCTGAAAAGAATCTTCTTGCGGTATTGCCATAATTTGTATTGCCTGACCCTTGCTTTGGCTGATCTATAATCAACCCAAATTTGCGATATTCATCTTGAACATGTTTCCTTTTTGAACTTCTTAACTCCTTGTTGGTTTCGTTGTTTCTTATTGATCCTCAAGATTCGAAATCCAAATCATTACTGATTTTTAGTATGTGTTCCATTAGTTGTATTCTTGCATGTAGTGGTAATAATCCAAATTCATATGCATCAGTATTATCTAATGATGTTGTCGGGACTTGGTTTAATTGGGTTGATGTTGCAAGGCATATGATGCAGCTGGATGCAGCCTTTGTGTTAGTCAAAGCCTGGTCTTCTTTTCCATCTATCATTGTTAGCACTAATTGGTAGCTAACTTCAATTTCCTGCCCATCTAAATCTAATTGTAATGGCTGTAGTGTTGCAGTTTGGGCATTGATATCACTAACCTCTTTGTTTCTTTTTTAATTCAAATTTGATAGTCCTGCAGTATTTCGTAGAAGATGGTGTCTCATTTTTCCAAATATCCTTTGCTTGCGTTTTACTAGTCGAAGGCTCTGAATCTTCCAAATATTTTTTCATCGCAAACGATACCATGAACATATCTGAGTCCGAAATATTTTCACATACTACTTGTTTGTATTGTTTTTGTCCGGAAGAACCATCACATCCCCATTTACAAAAAAGAATTAACTCTGTGTTTCCAAATTTCTGATGAGCTAATTTCCTTTTATTGATTGTAGCAGGCGTTCGGCTGTGTGATCCAGTAGAGATTGCAGTTGTACCTCTGCCGAAATTGGTGTAATTGTAATAGTGTCCTTTAATGGCAAACAGTCCATTTTAGCAGCTGTTATGTGATGATATGATATAGATTTGAGCCACATTTTTGCGGAATAAAAAAAAATTGTAAAAAAAAATTTCAAACAAAAAATAATGTTTTTGGTGTAATTTTATTAAAATTAAAAAATGTGTTAAACGGACGGATCCAAACGGGTACAGGAGTATATACAGGTTTAAAGAAAACACTTTCACCTTTCCCTCAGTGGTGTTACCTTCTTAATCCCTTTCGATCCGCAAAAGTTCTATTCTACTACAGTTGAAATTTGACAAAAATATAGTAGTTTAGAAAATATGTCTTAAAAAAAAAACAGTTTTTTCTGAATTTAAAAAAAAAGTTGTGTTTAACAGCATGGCTCGACCACAATTACCAATATTTTGACCTAATTTTTTGGCTGCCTTAGTTTTAATATGTTTGCAATTAAATAAAATTAAAATTTTAGAAATCGGTGGCAAACAAAAATTGGACTTTTTGTTTTGGACGAGTTGTTTTCATTCTTCGTGTGTTTCAACCACTCCTCGAAAAAGGCTACCCTTGAAATAGAGTAAAAGTGCTTTAAAAAAAAGAAAAAATAAGCATGTTGTACTGAAGTCTGCTAAACAATATGTGTATTTTTACGAAGAATAAAGATATTTCTGCGTAATATCTAACGACTAGCCCGGAAAGAGGTGAATGCCTGTATTTTCTGAACTTTCAAAGTTTTTTTTAAGAAAACCCCCCCCTAAAATATAAAGACTATTTTTAAGAATACTAAAAATTCAAATTAATAGATTCTGATTTAATAAAATACATTAAAAAATAGTATTTACCCTCAGTATTAATATCCATCACAAAAACTTTAACAATATAACAATATGCCACTATGAGGCGTGCGCTAAAGTGTCGCTAAATTGCAACTGATTGATTGAAAAGGTTGTATTAAACTTACTATCTTACTTCTGACCGTTATGACTCACCACTTGCGAATTTGACATACAACCTTTTCTCGGAATTCGCGGTTTGGGGGTGTTGTTTACGTTTTTCAATAAGTATTTCCTGGAAATCATTACATGCATTTTGTCCACATAGCATGTTCTACGTGGCACACTGTGTGTCGGTGTAATTTATATGATATTTTTTCCTCTATATACATAACTTGACTATATTCGAGTTCGGTTATATGCCTCATAGTGGCATATATGTGAATTAGGCTTACAGTCACAATAGCGATATAGTCCGCGATTTGCCTGCAACTAAAGGATGGGGCTAAAGGCGAAACGTACTGTAAAACATCAACTGACAAACTGATTAAAATCTTAAAATATTTTATGTACTAAGAACAAACTGAAATTTGCATATATGAAAACTATCGTTACTTACACGCGATGAAGGCACTCAAAATTTTAAAACACTTAAATAACAGCAGCTTACCCTGCAAACAATCTCGATTGAAAAAAATTCTAAATAGTTTCCCCATTTAGCAAAAATCTATCGCTTTTGCTATTCAATTCTTATTAATGAAGTTAGGTCGTTCGGGTAGAAGTGTCCCACTATGGTAAATATACTATGGTATATTTACATTCATAATCCACTTGGTGTCTTTATTTAATGATGAATTTTTTTGGTAGTTTAGTATCAATCAAATTTAGCAGTATCGGTTTTGGCTCCAAAAAGTACACAGAAAAAAGTGTTTTATCAATTAAAAAAATGGTTTAAAAAGTATTTTAAATTAATTAATGTGATAATTGAATCAATAATTTTTTTAGCTGAAAAAAATTAAAATTTTAATTTTGATTTAATTAATATTTAAGTTGTTTTGAAAAAAATGTTCAATTAAAATTTTAATTAAATAACAAAAAATCTTAATTGACTTTTTTCGTTTAAAATAAAATAGTTTAAACATGTAGAATTGTTGTTGGGAATTGTAAATATTTATTTAAATAAATTAACACATTGTTTAAAATTTCAAAGTTTTTGATCACTTTTTTAATTAAAATTAAAAATATCATTTATTGAAAATATTTTTTCAAAATTTTAAAATATTAAGTAATCAATATAATCATTTTGGTAGTAGGTGCAAAATCAACAACTTGTTTGCTTGATATTATGAATTTAGAACAAATTTGGTGATAGGAGGGATAGTGTACTCTTTTTCTAATTATTCCTTATAATAAAAAGAGGGCCATTATACTGTTTATCTTTGTTTGATTTTGTAGGAAAAGTCTGAGTAAAATATAAAATTAATAAGCTTAAAGTTTTACAAATATTAAAAAAATTTGCAGTACATTTAATCAAAATAGCTGTTAATGTTTTACAGTTAACCATTTAATGTGGACCAATTTTTTTAAAGGAATTTACACAAAATCACAAATTTGATCAAACACTAACTTTGTAAACTTTCATTATATTATAAAATATTTTTTATAAAGCGTGATCGATTTCGGGGTTCCCTACTTTTTTAAAGAAAAACACAGAAAATTCAAATTTAATGGGGAATGCTTATTATCATTTGAATGAACATTCTTTAGCATTTATTTTTTGAAGATTATGTCTATCAAATGTTGGCCGTTGCTACGTCGCAGATGGTCCATCCGTTGAGTCCAATTTTCGATGACTCGTTCGAGCATTTGAACTGGTAACTGGCGAATGACACGCGTGATGTTTTCCTCCAAGACCTGAATCGAAGCGGGTTTGTCTGCATAAACTTTAGACTTTACATATCCCCACAGGAAAAAGTCTAACGGTGTGCTATCACACGATCTTGGTGGCCAATCGACCGGCCCAAAACGTGAAATAATGTGCTCACCGAAGTGTTCTCTCAATAAATCCATTGATTGATGCGATGTGTGGGAAGTGGCGCCGTCTTGCTGAAACCGAATGTCGCCGAGATCACGAGCTTCAATTTCAGGCATCAAATAGTCGATTATCATGGCACGATAACGGTCCGATTTTTTACAGATTTGCAATACTTATTTTACAAATTTTCTTCACTGATAACGTTAATATTCACTAGAAAAATTAAATAAAACACTAATTTTCCACAAAAAATTTTTTAAGTCATTAAATAAATAAACAGTTTCACAAAATCTTATTTTTTTTAATTTCATTTTCATTGCCTCTAAAAAAAATTAATATATGAGAAATTATTCAAAATTTACCCAATCTAAACGAAGAACACGTTTGGGCTGTTTTGTACTCTCATTTGTACAACTTTCGTGTACTTGAACAGTACTTTTCGGTAACATATAGATTTCGCGGGGTCCTAATTTCAAGTACATTATTATAACAATTACATTTTTCAAATATTTAAATTTTCACTTTATTTTTCATAATTCTATAAATTTAAATTATTTCACACGCACGTACCACCAACCACAATGCAATTTAAATAAAATCTGTCCTATTTTACGCATTTTTCTTTTGAAGTATTCACTATTTAACAACAAATCGTTGCGAAGAAGTCAATATAATGTGGGAAATGGTCAATATTGCTATTGTTGTAATTTTATAACTGTTACAATTATCTGAACAACTCTTTAAAGTGTCGAAAAAGTATAATTTAATAACACATAAATCGACTCTAACGTATTTTGTTATTCTTAAATTCCGAAAAATATACTGTTTAACAACCAAATGTGCCGAAGTAGTTAAAATTCGTAGACAATCGAAAAACACTTTATCAATTGCTTGGAGGGAACAATTAACATACATACCTGTTTTTATTATGCTGTTTTAAATAGCAAGTGATTGTATAAATATGTTTGCATTTGATAATGTTATGTAATTTGTATATCGTTAGGGCCCAGTGTTGCGTTTTCGCATCACAGTTTTATTCAATCATAAAAATAGTGTCAACTGTCTGCGATGATTGGATTTTTTAGTTGAAATAAAATTGTTTGTATATTAGCTACCTCCGTCAAAAGTTTGAGATAGTTATATTATGTATTATTTTATTTTTATTAACAATTTCTAAAAGTACCCAAAAAACAGGAAAAAATAAAAATTTAAATAAAAATTTTTATTAAAAAAACTTATTTATGATACTAATCCAAAAACAGATCGATTAGATCCCAGGAAATCTTTTTGAATTTCGATAATATATAGAATTTATTTCATACGTTATCTGTTGTCATTACAATGGTCATTATTCTGAAAACCACAATAAGTACTTACTAGTAATGCCCTTAGTAAGTACTTTTCACTTCTATTATTTTCACTACTGAATATTTGCTTACTAATAATCAGCTTGATAACTACTTAATAGTTTTGTTGTTTTCAGTACTGAATATTTACTTACTGGTAACTAGCTCCATAACTACTTATTAGGTCTATTAACTAGCGCCAATTAAACAAAAACTTGTTATTTTTTGGCTTCTAGTAAGTATATTGTAAGTACTTACAATTCAACTTACTGGTAGTTAAATAATTACTAGATATTTTGTGACTTCTAGTAAGTGTATTTTAAGTACTGAATTCTGTGGACAACTCGAACAAATATAAGTAAATAAGTAGTGTTTATAGTTCTCTAACATTACTTGCTAACTTACCAGGTAAGTAAAGTTTCTGCTGGGATATTAAGTTAAATTTTCTTTCACTGTGCTTTATTACAATATCTGGTAATAACAAAATGCCTGAGGTGAGGTTCAAGTGAACGTTACGGAATAGGTTATAATTGTTTGGAAATTATTATAGAATTGTTATGGCTATGACCACAACGTCTCTATGACCTTCTGTAAATGTTGTTTCTGAAGAGGGTATTACGTATATGAAAAGTTCGGATTAATACACATCGATTCCTTCGAAAAATCTTAGGCAGTTTATTTCCTTTTCATTCCAACCAAAATCAACTTATATTATATTTAGGATTAAGTCTATTTCTTTAAGTAAGACGACTCTGACAATTGTACATAAAACAAAAGCAAAAAAAATCGTTTGTAATCCTTATATTGTCTTATCTAAGCACATACTGACTTATCATAATCATAATACATATAAAAATAATAAAAGAAAACAAAAAAAAAAGTCATAAAACCTTAACAAATAAAAATGTGTGTATGTGGTAGAAAAGTGAATCAAACAAATGCAGATATTTTTGTATAAGTAGATGGTGTTAGTAATTCGTGGCACAAAAATTATTATCCCAATAAAGTAATTATGAAAATTTGTCTTTTCATCTGTTGTAAGGTTTTCTAAATTGTCCTTTTTACTGTCTTCCATCTTAATCACACGCATAGTTTTTGCCCAAAAAAAAAAAAAAAAAAAAATTGAGCCCACAGCCACTACAAAACCAATGAGGCCAAATAAAAAAAAAAAAAAAAGAAAACAATTACTAACAATTAAGCAACTTGACAGAAGCAATAGTAACTTCAGTAATAACAAAAATGACTCTAAATCTAACAACAGTAACAACAGCATCAAAAGAAAATAAAGCCTTCAGACTTAAGCAAAAGTTTATTGTGCCCTACGTCTTACAAATGCTTTCCAACTTCTCTTTGTTTTTATTACCACCACTACAAATCCACAAGAAACAAAACAACAAAACGAAACCCTAAAACATTGGGAAACAGTGCCTCACTTACCAAACTTGTAGCAGCATTTTAGCCTTTGGCAAAGACAGCATTCTTTGGACATAAGCTTAATATGGCCGACATGAAATTTTAACACAATTTCTTGGTAATACTTCTGATTGCGCTGCTAATGTTGGGATTATTTCGAAAACTTACTCACTAAGTATTAAAAAAAATAACATGGTCGTGTATTTCAGTGCGATAAGCGTTTTTCTTTGGTTCTTTTTCATTGTTGTTTCATTGCTGTTGTTGTTTTATGTTTTGTTTATTATTTTTTCTTTGTTTACGGATTTATTTGGTTTCTTATTCCTATGAAGTTTTCTTTTGCTTGTGTTGGGTTTCTTTATATGTCCTAAAGGTGTGTTGCCACCACATACCACTTAAATTAAGTTCTAAGTGTTTGCTAGTGGTGTTTATGCTATTATTGTTGTTGTTGTTGCTTCTGTTACTTCAGTTGTTAATACTTTAGCTATTTGTGAAAATCCCCATATAGTAATTGTAGTGCCATAACAACATAAATTTTTTATTAATGTGTATTTTGTCAGTGAGTGTTAGTTAATTATTATGCGTGCTGTACACGCAGAAAAAATGTGGTTGAAGGTAAAAATACTCTAAGAACACAGTGTTAATGTTTAGAGTTAACAATACTATGGTTATAATATGGATAAGATAAGCATAATCTGCTCGAAATCAGCTATAATTTTGTCAAAATTAACCCCATTTTTGTCAAAATTAGCCATAATATTGTCAGAATAAACACTATGGTAAATTTTAGCCATATCATGGTTGTTTCTCTAGTCATGCTATAATTTTACTAATTTTTTTTTTTACTCCTGTTACAATTCAATTTGGAGCTTAGACCATTCTCAAGCCGATAACGATTACCAATACATCTATTAATATTGACTGCTTGCGCTTAGCACGCTCTTTAGAAATAAGCAAGAAGCTGTCGTTACGGTGAATGGCGAGCGCTTTCGAGCCATACCGACTGAATTTTTGTTTTTTTTTTTAATCAGCTAACCCTTACTTTCTAAAATTGGTCCTGTTCACTGGCTGACTAGTTGGTGCGGTATAACGCCTCTGGATTACTTTTTATGGGGCTGTGTTAAGTAATTATTTTATGGTCACAAGCCAGCCACTCTTAAGGCATTGGAAGACATTATTTAAAACACAATTAATGTTTTGTGGCCAAACTTATTGGAAAAAGTAGGTGCAAATTGAAATGATCGAATGGACCATATAACAATAAAAATATAAATAAAACTTTATTCCAACAATATTCATATCTGAATTATAATTTTAAGCTCTCATGCTGCTAAAAAAAACGCCCTATATTATGAAATTCGCCGTATTATGAAATTTGCCGTCGGCAAAAGTCCACGTCTGATGCCGTAGTATTTATATTTTCTTAGTCGTTATTGACAACAATCGACTACTATTGACAGTCAACTCATATTTTCTAAGACGCTTTAAAGCCGCCGTCTAGTAGGATTATCTCTATTTTAGTCGACAGGAAATTTTGCTACGACTCAAATGAAAGTTAAAGAAATTTTAAATAGAATGCAAACATATTTATTAAATACGTTTAAAATAAAAAAAATGCAAATTTAAAAAATGTTATGGGCACAAATTTTATAAGAAAATTAAATGCGAAAATGTTAAAAATTCGAAAAAGTTTGCTAAAATAGCGAACATTTTTAATTTGCGACGAAGGAGCAACGAACTACGCGAAAATTTCAAAAATTCGGAAAGTTTTATAGCGATAATTTTTAATATTCATAAGATAAAATGGTTTGAAAGTCTCTAAAACTATGAGCGATGGCAAAAGTTCGGTAAATTAGCGGAAAATCGCAAAAATTTGCTAACAGCGGCATGTTAGCAAAGTCTGATAGTTATAAAAAAAATTGTTAAGGCTAAAAAGAATCATAAAACTTACAGTCAAAAATCGTTTATATCTCTAAAATTCAAAAATTAATTTTATATCGGTAAAAAAACAAAATGTTATAACGATAGAGAACAAAAATAAATACAGATGGTATTTTCTTTTATCAGATTTGCGATCACTAATCAACGTCGACACAACAATACCAAATTAACGTCGACTTGGGGTGACAACAATTAAAATTTAATGTCGACAACGACTTACATAATAGTGGTCAATAAATCGTCTTAAAAAAGTAGAAAATAAACAAAATTAGTTTTTATTTTAAATCAAAAATATAAAAATTCTCAAAGAGTTTTATATTCTGACGGGAAAAATTAAAGAGTTTTATTTTCTGACAGGAAAATAAAACGCTTTAAATAAATTTTATTTTAGACGGAAAAAGTAAAACTCCTTATAAGAGTTAATTACGGTGAAATAAAACTTTCGTTTTAAAAGTTGGTCTACGTTAGCTCTAATATGGAGAGTTTTTGAGTTTGACATTTCTTTATAACTCTCATTTACGGCCCCTGGTGTCTATTAATTTCATCATTGCGTGTAAAACTCATCCATAAAGTAAATATGTTGTGGGTCCTAGAGTAATTTTATGTCAATAAAGACATGTCCTTCCGTTCTTCTGTCCGTCAAGATGTCGGTATGTCTGTGTGTCCGTCTATTGAAATCAATTTTATGACCAATTTCACTAATTCTGTTTAAATATCAATTCATATTTACGTAATTCATATTTATGTAGTTGTTCATATAATTTTTATTTATTTATTTATTTATTTATTTATTTATTAGTCTAAGGATTAACTATTTTCAGACAAAAATTACAAAATATTAAAATATTTTACAAATAAATTTAACATCATCTATTTAAATATAAAATTAAAGTGTGTTTGATAGTGTTAATATCCAAAGTTATATCAATAATACTGTACAGATCATTAAAATTTACACATATTCTACGAACAGGGTCGGCATTTGCATAATTTTGTTGAAAGTATTCAATTGATAATGGCTGGTAATAACGTGTATGGCGTCGGGGAACATTAAAAAATAAACTTTTTAGCAGGAACTCCGAGCAAATATTGCCTTTAATCAGATTGATAACAAATATCACGTTCTTCATTGTTCGGCGGCTTTTTAAAGTTGGTAAATGAATCTCTAATAACCTGGTTCTATATGAAGAAAGATTTATAGATGGATTTGGGTAAGTGCTCCGTAATATGAATAACAAAAATTGTTTTTGGACAGACTCAATACGATCACTATGGACGTTGTAATACGGATCCCAAATTATTGAGCCATATTCGATTATAGGTCTGACAAGTGTTATGTACAACTGTTTTGTTATAGATGAGTCAGATAATTCCTTTGACCATCTCTTAATAAATCCAAGTACACCACGAGCTTTATTAGTACACATATTTATATGTTCAGTAAAAGATAACTTTGTGTCAAATAATACACCGAGATCCAAGAAAACATTAACAACTTCCAATTTGTTGTCACCAATAAAATAGAAGCCAATAAGTCTAGTTTTTCTGGAAAAACGAATATGTTTACATTTTTTAAGGTTTATATCCAGTAAGTTTGTTTGGCACCAATTAAAGAATAAATTTAAATCCTGTTGTAAGTGTGGTTGAAAAATGGAGTCAGCAAAGCTTGAAAATATTTTTACATCGTCAGCATACATAAGTATATTGGAAAATTTTATTGTTGTAGGCAGGTCGTTGATATACAATAGGAAAGGTATTGGTCCGAGATGGCTACCTTGTGGAACACCAGAGTTGAAAATGATATGATTAGATAAGTAATTATTATAATTATAAAAGATAAGATTTTATCCAATTCAAACAGCAGTTCGTAAATCCCATTAAATACAGCTTATGCAATAAAAGATCATGGTTAACTCTGTCAAAAGCCTTACTAAAATCGGTGTATATAACATCGGTATAACATCCGTTTTTAAATCCATTGTTAATTATTGTTGTCAGTTCTAGTAAATTGGTCGTAGTTGAACATCCTTTACGAAAACCATGTTGGAAAGGTGTGAGTATGGAAGAGACTTGTCGACTTAAAAATTCAGTAAGATACTGTTCAAAAAGTTTGGGAATGACACCTAATTTGGCAATACCTCTGTAGTTCGTAATGTCCGACTTATTCCCTGATTTAAACAGTGGAATAATAAAAGATTTTTTCCATAATTTCGGGAAGTAACCATGTTTTATAGACATATTAAATAATATTGTTAAAGGTATAGCTAGAATTTGCGCACAGTTTATAAGAAGGCAGCTAGGAATACCATCAGGTCCACTGTAGAACGAAGATTTTAGTTTCAATAATAGTGTTGTTATATTGGCAGTAGTGACGAATGGAAATGAAATGGGTTGTTGTTCAGGGATATAAAATGGATAGGTTTTCGATGAATCATATTCCTCATTAGAGTAGGTTGAAGCAAAAAAATCCGCAAACATATTTCTTGTTTCCATATGATGACTCTGTGACAAGGTATTTCATTGAAGATGGAAATCCGATGGATTTTTTTTTCGAGTTAACAAATTTATAAAATGCTTTCGGATCGCGCTTAAGGTTCAGTTTCATCCTGTTTAAATAATTTTTATAAAGGTTATGGTTGAGTAAATTGTATTTAGCACGGTAAAAAGAATATTTAGAGTAATCAGTCTGTAGTCCAGTTTGTTTATACTTCTTATAAAACTTATTTTTTATATTCTTTAATCTCGATAGAGAGTTTGAGTTCCATGGAGGGCCAGATCTGTTAACAACTGCATATTTAGGTACACAATCATCGATGTAATGAAACAAAGTATTATAAAAAGAACTTATAGCTGCATCGATTGCTGCCGGAGTACCACTGGATAATGACAAAATTTCAAGCCAGTTTGTGTTAGATAGCATTTGACATGAAAAGCGCATTCTAAACATATGTACATTGATATATAAATAAATTGGCAAAATTTGCCATTCATTTCGAATGATTCAAATTAAAAAATAAATAAAAACAATTTTGAAATTAAATTGTTTCTAGTTCTCTGAAGTAGTTTTTTACTGAACTTCACCAGTGTCGGTTCAGTAGGAAAGTAGTTATGAATTTAAATGTGAAACAACCATCCTAAAAGAAGATAAATTTGTACCAAAAAATAACATCAATTAATGGCAAAATACTCTTATTGTCGTTACATTTTTCACAAGCTCGATTTATATGAAATGAAATCAAACTACCACATTAAGCGAAGATCAGTCTTTATGGCATAAGCCGTAGAACGTAGCGAATAACGCTATTGTAGGTAAATTTGATCATTTATAAAATCACAGGACTAGAAATCGCACCATTAAATTTCATAAAATCAGGTTTATAATTTTTCATAGGAAAAAAGTGCAAAGCTTTTGTAGTAGAATCTAATCTGAAAAAAAAGATTCATAAGACCATACTGTCGATTTTCGTTACGATCATTCCTTTGGCATACCTAAAACTGTAACCAATCTGACATGTCATTGTTTCATAAGATTAGAAATCACACAATTAAATTTTTGGAATATTAGCCTGTAATTGACCATAGTCCCCATAAAAAGCCCACTCCTTAAATAGGTTCAATCTCAGTGGAGGGCACAGCCGATTACCTTTTCAAAACTAGAAAATACTTAAACGAACTTTGTAATGATCTGCCCATTATTTATAATAGGTCCCGGATATAAAGTTTACCTATACCCTCTAAGACCTAATAAGGCCTCAAGGCACTCTTCGCAAAAGTTGTACTGACGGCCAATTTATAATTTATTTATTTTAATGATCTTTTTTACAGTTGCTTAAAGATATAGCAAAATATTTTTAGAAGCTTCGAAAGCTGTTAAAAGCTTTTAAACCATTGTAAACAATCTCGAACACAGCTTTTGTTCCAAGTGCAAGCTTCATTTATTCTGCTCAAATAATAAAAATGGTTTCTTTGACTATCATAAACAAACGTTAACATTTTCGATTTGTTTCGTTAGTTTTTATTGATAATGAGTTCTACAATTGACCGAATGAACTGAGTTCTACAAAAATTGTATGTGTTTTTATGACTAAATGCCCAACGGTGCCTCAAGGCATTCCTTCATGTTTTCTCAGCTGAAAGGTTAACCACTCATTGTACGGGCTAAAAAATCCAGAGACCCAAAAATACCCTAAAAACATTATTCGTATAACATTTTTCCATTTTTTTTTAAGTTTGGCATTAGAGGGTTAAGAATAAGCTTTAATACAACTAAAACACCAACTCATTAGAATACTGGGAGGTAAGTTGTTATAAAGATTGGTTCATAACTTATACATGCCAAAAAAAGATCACTGCTGAAATGTTTTTACTGTCTGTGTAGGGTATTAAAGATTCGGCAAAATAGAAAGCAGCATTTTTTTTTTTTGTTTTTTATGTGTCATGACAAAGCTGTCATTTTAGACTAATTATAAATACTTATTACCCACTGTATAAACAAAAAAGTTAATTTCAAATTCAAATATTAAAAACGAAATGAAAAACATATTTAAAATTAATTAACATATTATTATGGCAACGTTTACAAATTAGCAAACTTGAAAGGATGCTTTGCCAAGGAATTATATTAAATAATCTCTACCAAAAAAAAGGGATGGTACTTAAGCAGCAGTT
Organism: Pollenia amentaria; assembly: GCA_943735925.1. NCBI lineage: Eukaryota > Metazoa > Arthropoda > Insecta > Diptera > Polleniidae > Pollenia > Pollenia amentaria. The sequence goes on along the minus strand of OX031006.1, from coordinate 237,924,456 downwards.
TATCAGTTACTAAAACAACAGCAACAATTTTTCCAGTAAAGACTGTAAATGTTTATTGTAATTGCTTTTAATAATTTTAAACTTTAGTTTGTTTCAAATGTTTTTTTTTCTAAAGGAAATAATGAACGTTATTTTTTTAAAGTTATATCCGGTTTGTAGAAGAGAATTATGTTGATGTTAATATAATTATTTATTAAAACGCACAAAGATTGAAGGATTAGTAGAAACAGAATTTGAAAATTGTTTTCTTTTTATTTTTACTTTTATTCCAGTCAAAAACAAAATCGAGCCTTAAATTAGATGAGAACAGTGTACAAAATTGTTCATCAAAAATATCTGAAAAAAACTTCAAGGTAGCTCTTATTCAAATCTACCCCATGTTTCTTGATATCAATAAAATTGTATTAATATGAACGAAAACTTATAACTTGTATATAAAATGTTATCAAATTAAGAACTCAACGCCTTTTAAACAACTCAAAAATCTTTTCAAATTAAAAACCCTCTTCAAACTTTATTTATTTATTAAGAGCAGTGTTCAAAAAAAACATTACTAAAGTGTTCTTGACGGTAGAAATATGCAAAACAAAATACGGTTAGTGTGTTTGAGAAGTAAATACCTTTAAAAATATACCCAAAAAAGTGGCACCATAAAGGGGGTTTAAAATAATACCTCTTTAAAAACCAAAATAAGTACAATAAATTACATTTTATCCACGTATTTTGTTATACTATTTAAAATTGGAAATAACATTTTAAAATTGGTATAAAAACATAACAGAAACAAAAACGTCGGGATCAAGAACTTTGTTATGTCATTTTAATAGTGTACTGAATCCAAATCTTTTCACAGGCTAGACCAATATTTTGCCCGAAATAACGCGGTTATTCTTATACCTTCGATTCTAACTTGGAAACGATTTATAAAGTTTCCTTTGAGTCATCCAAATAACATTTACGAATTAAATAAGGCCTATATCATGAAAATTGGTGGACAAATGTTAATTTTGTGTGTAATTCATAATTGTGTGCATGACTTATATTTCGTCCTGACTTTATAACGATTTGTCCAATTTGGATACCAGTGAATGATTTGGAATTAAATGGTATTTATTTTGAACAGTTTCGGAGATATTCAGAAAATACGGCGTTACATTTTTTAAAGCAAAACCAATCTTATTTTTTGCAGAAGAAAAAAAAATCATATCTTAAAAAAGAAAAAAAAACACCTCCTTCAAAATTTCAGGATTTTTAAAGAACAGTTTGAGAAATTACATAAAAAAATCAGTCAAAAAAAAATTAGGTTTTTGAGTTAGTCCATTTTTAAAATTTAATATTTTTTAAAATATTACATTAAAAAAAAAAATATTTTTAATATATTGTGTGTAGCCCCAAGTATGAGTAACAAAATAAAATTGCAGTACGTTGTTGCGATCACAAATTCTTTTTGGCAATCTGATACTTTTAAATAAACAACGGTCAATGATCGTTGAATACAAATGTTCAATGAACAATTCTACATTTGTATGCTGATGAACTAACAAATTTGTCACTGCAAATGAATTCGTCACTACACAGTGAGTGCACCACTCAAACCAATAAAAATTAATATTGGTATTTATGAAAAAAAACTCAAACAATTCTGTGTGCCTTATACAATACTGGATAATTGTATGTAAGTTAATTTAAGTACCTTAATAAATGATTGAGTGAACTTTTTGTGAAGTCACTCAATATAAGGTTAGGAAATATTTTCATAAGTAGTATTTAAGCCATTAAATAAAAATTAATCATTATCCATGAATCAGAGCTTGCGCTGGTGTTTTTAATTAATAAAAGAACATTACACAATATAACATAAAATGCAGCGTTATGAAACTTTACATAGAAAAAATAAAACTTGATTTCAATTAAAAAAGTTGTGATATTAATTTAAAAATTAATTAAATTTGCACCAGTAAACAAATTAATTGTATCAATTAAATATTTTTTGATATTAACAATATTTTCTGCAGTAGTGTTTAATTCACTTGATTAACTTTTTAATTATTTTTTAATTTATTTTTCATTAATGGTTTAATTGAACAAAATTAGTGAGAATTTAAGTAAGTAAGCTAAGAAAATAGAAAGCGTAAGAATAATAGCGTGGAAATTAATAAGTCATACCTTAAGAAAGCCAAGAGACGATATTGCCAGACAGGCGCTGGAATAGAATCCGTAAGGGAGTTGCAGATGAGGTAAGCCTGTAAACACCTAGAGAAGATGATCGCATGTGGAAGCAGCAATGGGTCGATGCTGGAGTGAAATAAAGCACTTACCCTTAAACCGATCTGAATGGAATAATTTTGTTGTGAACCTATACTCCTCTCAGGAGTAAATAGAATTAATAATAAAATGGTGTAGATTATTACATGTTCTGATTTGTATGACTTCACATTTTTTTCTACTTATTTCTCTTGCCCTATAACTAATTACAACAACAACGCAGTAATTTATTTTCTTTTATTTTTGCTGTCATCACATAAATACATTGTTAATCTTAACTTTTCGTTGCACCGTCATCCGATTTATTTAAATAAATCTTGTTATCCATACATTAATTACCACAATATTAACGATCAATCATCACAATAAAGTTCGCTTTAAAAAAAAATAAACAAAATGAACATTTCCCCTTACCAGCATTGATATTTAAAAGTTTTTAATAAATCTTCAAGATTTCCAAGTTAAATATTAATATTTCAACTCGGATTTCCTTTGAAACATACGCTTAAAAAATAAATAAATTTTTAATTCATGTAACAAAAACTACATCCAACAACCGAGCAAAAGAAAATCGTATAAAACGTATTAATAGCATCAAAATAAAATATACATAAATTACAGAAATTGGCCGCAGGGACTCGTGTTACAAAATCTGAAACTCAAAATACTTATACAGGACATAAACTAAAAATTAAAAAAAAAGTTGCACTATAGAAAATATGCAAAAATACAGGCTTTTAAAGGCGAATTTGTCACAGAAGCCATGAAGGCCAGAGAGCTGATGTTGCTCATGATGTTTGTTTGTTGCTGTTTCAATTGCACATAAGTCGGTAATAAATACTTAAAAGGAAAATACCCAAAAAAAAAAACGACAGCAAAAAATTAACAGGAATTAATGTAAAAGCCACAAATACACAGAATAACGCAACTGCAATTGCAAATAAAATTCGCTGGCTGCTTGATGCTTACAGTTCGCTTTTAACGTTCTTTTTGTTTATATTTTTCACTTTTATTGGTGAATGCTTTATGCAAAAACCAATCCCAATGCGAAAACAATTTCACATTCACACACGCTCAGACACAAAAACACATACATACATACTCATTTACTCATACTCATATGCATACCAAGAATGAGATGGATATTAAAAAGTACCAAAAAAAAAAAAAAAATTACAATAAAAAATATGTCTGCTCAACGAAAATCCGTAAAAAGCATTACCAGCCTTTAGGCTTAACTATAATGAAATGTAAATTCTATAGAATGAAATCCATATGATGTTGCATGTGCAACTTAATCCCAATACAAACTTTAGTCAGGTCTTGCACACAATATTTGCAGCTGCCAGGAGCAGTTGGCTTAAGGATGCAAAACAGATGTACGAGGACAAGTTAATAAGTTTTTTTTTTGTTTTATTTTTTTTTTTTTTGTTTTTTTGGTTATCAATTAAGGTTTTTTTATGGACGATTGTACTAGATATAATTTTTGTTGCCTTTAATGTAGAATTTGTAGCTCAAGCTAGAATTTTTAGGAATGACATCATTTATTTATTTTGTTTTGATAAAAAAAATTTAAATTTTATCTCTTAAAACCAATTTTTGCAGCAAACAAAACAAAACTAATACAAAACTAGTAACAGTATAATATTTGGATGTGCTTAGTTTTGGATGCCCACCACCGTGAGTAAGAATGTTTCAGCAGTGGACTTTACATGGGTTTTATAAGCCATTTTAATTCGTTGCGGTTTTATGCGTATTACAGTCTATTCCAAAAGTACGCTTTATATGATTTGACCTGTAACAAAATATGGACCGATCATCACAAAGTTTTTTTTATTTTTTTTAGCGATACAGAGCTTAGGCACATTAAAGAGATATTTGGGAGGGAATTCTATATTGGACTTGTGGTAAGTTGAGGAGCGACCATTGGTAGAGTGTTTTCTAGTATTAGAAACCCTTAACTAGACCAAATTATCATGCAATCAAACACTCCTTTTTAATTTTTAATTGATTAAAAACGCTTTTCGGAATACGTTTTATATGGGAATTTTTGGTAAATTATGGACCGATCTTCACAGTCAGTGTCCTCCGCCACCATATATGCGAGTCTTTGTTACATATTGATTTTCGATCCCGGTGTACCAACACAGAAAAATATTTTATTTATTTAAAAAACTAAAAATATATCTTCATAAGTTACATTGAACAAATTTTACAGAAGAAAAAAAAACTCGCTACACTGCAAAATAACATCAATTTTTCCAAATTGTTTTGAAAAAAAAAAACACAAAAATATATAATTTCTTATTAAAACACAAGAAAGGAAAACGAACTGTAGGTTAAAAAAAAATAACAAAAAATTAAATTTTTTTGGGTTAGTTATTTACTAATTATTAGAATTGTGGTTATTTTATTGAACCGCCCAGGAAAAACTTTTGGAATGTTGCTAATAGATAGTAGTTATTTCATACGTTACCTAGTAAGCAGGTATCATTACAATTTTCATTATTCTGAAAACCTCAATAAGTACTTATTTTAATTATTTCACTACTGAATATTTTCTTACAAATAATCAGCTCAATAACTGCTTATTATGTATATAAGCAGTTTTAATATGTTGTATATACAAATTGTTGTTTTTGCTTACATTTTCGTTTTGCTAACTAACAAAATAAAAACTAGTTATATTTGGGCTTCTAGTAAATATATAGTAAGTACTTACAATTTAACTTACTGGTAGATAAATAATAACTAAAAACTTTTTGACTACTAGTAAGTGTATTGTAAGTACTGAATTCTTTGGACAGCTCTAACAAAAATAAGTAGTTGTTCAGCCGAAAAATAAGTAGTGTTTATATGTCTCCAACATTACTTGCTAACTTACCGGGTAAGTAAAGTTTTTGCTGGGTGTTAATGGTTTTTAATAAAAATTTTAAAATTTTTAATAAGGCTTAAGTTCATTGAATTTAATTTTCATTTAATTATTTTTATGAAGTCAGGAATTTTACAACATGAAATCAATTAAAATTTATTGATAATTTTTCATTCTTGACTGCACTGAAAATTGAACCCAGTCTTTCACGGACAGGTTGCCCTGACTAGTTTCGATTGTAACCACAGTATCTCTTCGGAGGGGTTTGCCGTTTTACTCACACCGCTATTGAAGACGGATGACGTCAATAGTCAAACATCAATATTTAAACCAAATGGTGTTTTAACTTTGGTAGATCGAAATTTGCTTTGAATGAATGATTATCCCTTTAATTGATTTACATGTTCTTCCTAGCTTTTGTTTTTCTTACTTTTTGTCAAAAATTCTTCTTGAAATTCAAAGTACATTTTTGTTTTTCATGATTTTGTCTTTCTTTTTTTCTTGTTGACATTTTTCAGCACAACTTTGAAGGACAAATGTAAACATTTAGCTCGTGCCTTAGCTGTTAACAATAATTAGTATTGTGGTTATTTTATTGAACTGTTAATGGTTTTTAATCCAAATTTCGATATTTTTAATAAGGCTTAAGTTCATTGATTTAAATTTTCATTAAATTATTTTTATGAAGACAGGAATTTTACAACATTTATTTTTACTATTTATCGAGAGGCGTTTTCAGTACGGCCTTTCAGAATTTTATTGATAAGAACGTTTTTTTTAATTATAGAAGTAAAAATTTAAAAGACACATGTATTTTGATACAAGTTTATCATAATGGATTAAAAAGTTGATTTTGAATTGTTTGTAAAATTTTTCTAAATCATAGGACGATATATTAACGTTTTTTTATAAACATAATGTTCGGGCCTTTTCTGAAAATCACGTGATTTCAAATCACATGTGGTTTTAAAATCACACGTGTGTTCGGTAAATCACACCGTGTTTGTGTTTTTTGGTGTGATTTTCAATTGTCGAAAGCACAAGCAAACACAAGTTTTTAACACCCGCTTGTTCTACAAAGGCGTATCTCATTTTTAACGCTTTTTATGTTATTTTCCGATAATTTGTTTTTTAACCGATTTGGCGATCTCAAGTTCGTTTTAGGTCTTGTGTCAAATTTTGCAATTTTTCGTGAATTTTAGCCATGTTCGCGGATAGAAGCGACTTTTTCCTGCGATTCTTCACAGCTTTTACGATTTTTAATAAATATTAGACTTTTCTAGCATGCCGCTGTTAGCAAATTAGTGATCTTTAATTCAACTAAAAAACAAGAATGAAATTACAACAGAAGTCACAAAAGCAAATCTTATTTTTGTACTGTCGTCGAATTTATTAATTTTAAATGATTTGTTGTGAATAAAATACCGTATTGCATAAAAAATTTAATAAACAGCACATTGAATATTTTATTACGTAATTTATTATGACCGTCACCTTACAATAGTCGCAAAAATAACAAAGTGATTTTAAAAAGTTGTGTACGTAGCTGAACGTTTTGAAATCACAAAATAATTTGCCTAGAACACCTTTTTTGTGGTTTCAAATCACTTTGATAAAATGTGACTCTCAGAATAGGCCTGGTTATTTCAATTTTAATTAAACAAATAAAGTCTAGATTGATTTTTTCATTTCAAATAAAATAATTTAAGCTTGTACAATTTGGTATTATTAATATACACGCAATATGGTTGGGCATGGTTACGGCAACTACACTATGTTTATTGTAACAATATATTTTTTGTCGTACTGAAAAATATTCCTTTTTATAACAACTAAATAATGATAACTCTGAACACATATTATATTCCTCACAATCATTTAATGATATTAAATAGCCATTATATGATGACCTTCTATACGTGTACTCACAATATGTTTAAGATGCAAACAAAATATCTCTTACTCTGCTAATATTTTGTTATCGCCATTTGTAAAATAATTTTGCATCAGTTGTGTCATTTGTTTTACATATGCCTATCGAATTATTTGTTATTACCAAAAAAACAAAGAAATTATAGGTACATTACAAACAAAATTGTAAAGTGTCAAAAAATAAAATATCAATGCTAAAAAAAAAATGTTACTATTGTTTGAAAATTATGCAAAAATATTGACCATTGTTTTGTGATATTTTAGAGAAAAATAATGAAAATTCTATAAAATAATTTATAAATAATTGCGCCCTACGACAAAAATAGGTTTAAAATATTATGTTTAAAGTTACATCATATTATGATGTGAAATATCTGTAACAGTTTTACGTTAAGGTTGCCAGTAAGTAAATAAGCATAAATATATATTAAAAATATATTTCGGTTTTAGATTTAATCTACATATTATTATGATTAACATGACAATAATATGATTACTTTTCAACGTATTATGATAAACATGATAATAATATGATAACATTTAATTATAATAGGATGTAATAAAAACTTTGGAATACTACAAATATATTTGGTTATAATATTATTCAATAATAATCGTAATATGTTGTCTACAATCATGAATCTTATCATAATATATTGCTCTTAGAATATGTTTACCACAACCATCATTTTTCATTGCGTGTAGGGAATTGTCAAACCTGAGCTATATTGACTTATCAAAAATAATTTTTATTTAAATAAAGGATGATTCAGCGTAATGCTTTCTAGAAGGAAGAAAGAGATTCGAGGAACTTACGGTGCGCATAATCGAACTACTGAAACCACTATTTCAAACACCATTCGCAATTTTGAGTTCCAGTTAAATGAGATATGATGATACTCGACCGATTTGGCCACATTTAGCACGTAGTGGTGTGGTTTATGGGCTTGTGGTATCATTGGTCCAAATATTTCTTCAATAATGAGGAAAATCTTAATGTTACCATCAATGGTAACCGTTATTTCACCATATTAACGGACTATGTGCATCCTGAATTTCAAGCGCATGGTCTCGGTGAGCTCTAGTTTTAAGAAGACGGCGCTACGTGCCATAAATTACGTAAAACAATGAACTTGTTAAGAAATCATTTAGGTGAGCACTTAATTTCACCTTTTACTACGGTAAATTGGCCACCTTAGTGGTGCGATATCACACCTTTCGATTATTTTCTCTGGGGAAATGTAAAGTATGATGTCTTCAGATATAAGACAGCTACAATTGACGCATTGGAAGCCAAAATTACTCATGTTATTGACGAGATACCAGTCGCAATGCTCGAATGAGTTGCCCATAATTAAACCTTCCGTATGGACCACTACAGACGTAGTCATGGCCAACATTTACATGATATAATTTTCAAACAGTAAATGCCGTAAACTGTTATTTTAACCGATAATAAACATTTAAGGTTGACTATCAAAATTATGTGTTTTATTTAACATTATAAAGCAAAGCTCACAATGAATAACCCCTTATTCTTTAATTTTTTTTTTCTTCAAGAAGTATTTTGAAATTGTGCAAAATTTAATTCGCCACCAATTAAGCATTTTGTCATGTTTATTCTTCAAATCAGGGTTAAACGGCATATCAAAAATTGCTTGAGTCCTTAAAAAGTGATCATGATTTCAACATATGAACATTCAGACGGATAGGCCGGAACCGACTTATACAGAGCTCGGAATATATATACGTTATGGGAACTTATTCTCGTGATTGAGGGTGCAAAAATGTGTTTCTGTAACAAAACTGTGTTACTAGTTTGCTCAACTCAATTATTATATTAATTATTATAATAATATTATTCATTTTCCTTAAACTGAGGTATTTGATTAATTGGTAATAGATTTTTTGTTAATTATTTTTTTAGTGGAAGCACTTAATACATTGGTTAAATGGCACAGATTTTTGATCATATGTTCTATAAAAATTTAAAATATATAAATATAATCAACATTTTAGATTTCTACGATTTTACGTTATCAATGCAATCATTTTGGTAAAAGGTGCAAAATCAACCAGTTATTTACTTGATTCTATAAAGTTGGTGATTAAAATAACTTTTTAATATTTTATTTGCATATGGGCATTTCCTCCGAATGGTTAACCTGGATGGAAAAATAAAATGTTGATAATCATCGTGTTTTATTGTTTATATTTATAAACAACTAGCTTAACCCGGTGTGCTTCGCTACCCCAATTGTTATAAAATGAAACAAAAAGTATTTATATATAAACAAAATTTTTTTTGTTAAATTATTAATTAATTATTGCAATGCTTAAGGATACACAATGTTTTTAGTTTTTCCATCTGGAGCATAAGCCTATAAATCAGTTGGTTTTCCAACACCCGGCATGCAACATAAAGCTGTCCATGGAGGGTTACCCCACTAATTTAATTAACATGTGTATCAAGCATGTAAATATGTTAAAAAATTCCCTTTTAAATTCATCCCAACACCTACATAAGTGAAACAGTATCGAAGATAAGAGGATTTTAAATTTTGAGTTGATTAGGCGTGCCACGCCCCTTTGTCCAACCACAACTTTACATAGCCTAGGGCTCATTAATTCATAGCAACAGCCTACTGTGAGAATTTTATGACGAGCTGTTCAGTAGTTAATTAGATATAATCGACTCAAAGGGGCGTGGCCCCTCCCACCATATATACCAAATATCATCATCCTACGCCAAATAGTGGCTAAGATATGAGGATTTTATGTTTTGGGTTCTATGGGCGTAGCACCGCCCCTTTTTCCACCACATCTTTATATAGCTAAAAGTTCAGTAACTCAAGGCAGTCGCCTACTGTGGAAATTTGATGACGATCGGTTCAGTTGTTTATTAGATATGATAGTTTTTTCTTTTTCTATAAAGGGGCGTAGCTCCGCCCTCTTTTTTCATGGAGCTTATTTCTATTCATACTAACACCATATGTACTAAATACCTTCATCCTATACCAGAAAATGCCTAAGATATAATGATTTTAAATTTTGGGTTGTATGGGCGTGACATCGCCCCTTTGTCCAATCTCAACTTTATATAGCCTAATGTTTCTTCCAGGGTCACAGTTATATTCTGTGAAAATTTCAAGATGATTGGTCCTTGAGGAAATTGGGCTGGAAACTGGAAAATTTAATATTTTACTACTTCTAAAGACATTTTTATATTTAAATTTTTTACATGCAGAAAAATGTGTTATGTTTGCACTCTTTCTTTAAAATCTCTCTATTACAATCAATTAAGAAGAGAAAAGTGTAGCGAGAAGAAAAAAAGTTCGATTAACGGTTAATTAACGGTTAAAACATATGGAAAAACGTTCGCGACCGGTACTTAAGCCAATTAAACAAAAACCAATAGAGATATTTTATTCTGTAGATACCGGAGAGAGACCTACATTAATGCACTTTTAAAATAAATTAATCGCGTTTGAATATTCCGTTCCATTTCGCAGATTTTTACATTTCACTACTGTCAGCCAAAGCTAACTTCTATTTTGCGTACGTTCGTGGTCACATGTTTATAACTATTATTATGAAAACTTAAACTCGATGAAATCCATCTTTTACACTAAACATAGAGCTACAAAAATGCCATCGAATTGCAAAAAAAAATGCTAGGAAAAAGTTTTGTTTTCTATATTATTTGTACATCAAAAGCGTAGGAACGTACGTTCGTGACCCCAGATAATGCACAAATTCTTAAAAATATATTTCCACTTAAAAATTAAAGTATTTATTCCAGGGGCACTCGGTTGTTAAAAAAACCGAAATAAAATATAAATATTTTAATAAATAAATGCGAGTGGAAATTAAAATACTTTCAGTTCTTTCTTTTTATTTTTGTATCGCATAATTTTTAAATTTTTGCATTCTTAAACACAATTAATTTTGTTTATGTCTTTTCCACATTCCCACCATCAACTTGCCAGGCTAGGTCAGGATTCTTTTGCGGTCCATTCGCACTTGATTTATATTGATGAATGTAGTACAACATGAAGTAAGAAGTTCTTATGTTTTCTTTCCTCTGTTGCTGTTTTGCTACCAGTTACAGCAGCAACAAGCATCATGTGCAACACATGTTGCATTGTATACAAATGTACTTTAACTGTGGTAATTGTTGGCTCTTTCTTTAGTTTTATTACGACTTAAATATTGCACTCTACATAAAACTAAGAAGTTTAAGGAGATTTTTATGTAGCTTATCACAACAATCGGAATAAAATTATCGGAAAAAGTAAATCTTTTAAAAAGTAAAAAAATTAATTGCTTTCAAACGCATTCATAAAAATATTTTAATTCTAATAAAGCTTTTCAAAAACAAATTTTTTATGAGAATTTTACTTAATCAACGTTTGCTAGATTTAAAAATCGCTTATGAATACATCAAAAATGGCTTAAGATATTTTTAATTCCATATAAAATCTGCTTATAATGGCCCTTAACAACTCCACCAAACCGAATATCCATAATTTTGCACTACTGACTCTTTTAATTTTTGTGCTGCATACATTTTTTGGTTCTGTTTTGGCAAAAAAACAAAAATTATTGCATACTTTACGGAAATTAACCGCATTTCATGATTCTCTTACATTTCTTTTCTTTCGAAGTACAAAACGAAATGAACTGATTTTTGGTGTGCGTGTGTGTGCATTTGTTTCATTTCCACAGCTTCTCTACATTCTCTTATTGTGTTAATTGACTTTATTCGAAAATATGAACTAAAGAAAAAATATGTACTCAACGCAACAATGAATGAAGGAAGAAAAATTTTAAATTGTATACTTACAGCAAGGACAAGGAAATTAATCACCCGTATCTAAAGGGAGTCATGAATTAAAAACACAAATATACACTCATACACTAACATACGTACAGCGACAGAATAACAACCAAAGGAACATTTTAACAAACAGCACTTATCAGTAATTAAGAAATATTTTTATAATTGTAGATGTCCACTTTTGAAACTTTTTATTCAATAAAATTTTACAAATGATAACATTTTTGTGAAGTCCAAATTCATTTAATTTCAAAAGGTTATTTTTTAATTGATCAAAGCAAATGTTATTTGCAACAGACTATTTGTAACACTTATAGTTAATTTTTCAAAGATATCATGAAATCGCTTAAAAATGCAAGTTGTGCAATTGGGCAAATTAGCGAGACTTGTTTCATGAATCACCTTTTGAATTTTTGTGCAGTTTTAAACAATTAAGGTCAGTTTGTCAGAAATGCCAATGCTAAAAAAAATTATTTGCCAGTCCCACAATGTCAACAAGAATATTTCTTAAGCATATTTTCATACAAATTAAAAACAATAAAAAAAAATAAAATTTGTTTTCCATATAAATATACAAAGATAAAAAAAAAATTTCAAAACAATAAAAATTTGTGTCTAAAAATTAAAATTTGTTTTTAATAATGCCTAAAGAAAGCCAAAAGACGTATTTACTAAGATTATTCCAAGAATTTGTTGTTTGCGACTTATTTGTGATAAGTTTATGTAAATTAATTTATATACAATTTTTCATATTGTATAAAAATTGCGTAAAAGTGCACAGTGTGCACAGAGTGCAAGACTTTTAAGCGAAATCTTGAAAACATTTGAAGGAATGTTGCCAAAAACTTTTCAAATACACTTTAACTATCTGCAAAACTTTTTACCATTTTTTTTATTTATACTATATTTTGAATCAGTTAAGAAACCTGAGCCTTTCGCTTTTTTGATTGTATTTGATAAACAACTTTTTGAAATATACATACTTGTCCCCCTGTGGTGGAGGGTATAAAAATGAAACACATCTGGTGATTATTTATGATGACCAAATGTAAGAAAAAACAGTTAAATAATGCCAATATAGTTTTTGTGGAATATTTTTTTTTTTTTTTTTTTTTTTTTTTTTTTGCAAAATTGCACTTATTATTCATATTTTATAAGAAGTATAAGCCACGGATGTTTGTAGACGAATTTAATGTGTTGTCATGTGTGGCGTATACTTAATATGCATTTAATTGCGTATTAAGTACTAGGAGTTGGCAATAAATATCGATATATCAAAATATCGATATTTAAAAAAATTATAATCGATATATATATTGCCGATATTAAAAATACCCATATATCGATACAACGATATTTATCTACGACTATCGAATTCGATATTTTAAAGATCTTTTTATAATAAAATTCAACATATTAATCGTTGCTCAACTGCTTACAATACTGTTGTTTTTTTTTTAAGAATTGCATCATATGTTTTTTAACTATTATTAACCCTAGTTAGAGACGTACGCTTTTTCAAATTTGTGCTCCTACTCTCACATTTGTTAACATACAACTTTCTCGCGCTCAATTATCTCAGTCGTTAGCATCAGCTTGTTGGTGGTGGCATTTTTTGTGCGTTAAGTTATTTTTTCTTTGAGAAATAAGCACAAATAAACACAACATACGTCTGAGAGACGTATTGCAATCTTAAGTGTAACACCCAATTTTCACGATGATTTAAAAGACATGTCTTTTTTGTATTTCTTTTTTAAAGAAACTTCCAAAAACTTGTTAAATTTTCACCATGTTTCTTTTCTTTGCAGTCAGAGCTGATTTTTTCTTAGTTTCTTATTAGTAACAATATTTAAAATTTCGTTTTTCCACATAATTTTGATATATTTTGAATTTTTTTTAATTAAAATTTTTTATATTTCTATATTTTAATAAGCACATGTCATTTTGAAATAAGAATAAAACAGAAATTAAAAAACACAAATAAGTGCAAAGAGGAATGTCAAAAAAGAAACACAGAAATACGATTCATGTCTTTTTTTCTACCCTGCTTATTTCTCTACCCCGCTCACTATCAAACAAAAAAAGACATGATTTTAAAATAGGGGAAAAAATCATCGTGAAAATTGGGTGTAACTTTTGTAGCAAAAATAACTTTTTGTTTTAGTTGAATTTGAAGGTATTTGTTATTTAAGTTAGCTTTAAAAATGTCTTGTAAGCGCGGCTTGGACGACGTAGAAATTGCTGCTCTTGAAAAGCGTGTTGGACGACTCAGATTCATTGGAAAATGTGAGCAAATCGGAAGATGAATAAATAGAGGATTAGGTTCAACGTGATGTATAAGACAAGCTTGTTGAAATCCTTGATGCTGATGAGAATATACCACCGACTTAAGAAAATCCTTAAGAACGTGATAATTTTACTACTTCTGCCTATAGCCAATTATTACTGTATATTATCCCTCTATGGATACGTAAATAAGCACTGCTGGACTACATCAGAGGGTCAAAGCGCTGGCCGAATTTCTTCAATGAATATAGTTCGAACGGCAAGAGGACTAATTTGGGAATGTAAATAACTGTACGACCCAATTTCATGCTTCGTTATTTCTTTTGCTACCGAAATAATTTCAGAAATTGTTCAATGCTCCAAAAAAAAGGCTAGAAATTCCTACTTTAACGAGAACTTTGCGCGGCAACATTAAAAATTATTTACCAGATGAAGTAAACGATAATTGCAGTAGCAGTGGAGAACAGCCTGAAAAAATTCGACGTACGCCCAAAATGGTATGTTTGAAATGCAATGCATCTGTGTGTGGCGACCACAAATATTTAATTTGTTAATCTTGCATATAATGCTATTTGAATTAATTATTTTTTTTTTTTTTTTTGGTACAGATATTAGTATCTAAGCAAAGTACAACAGAAGGATTTATTTTAGTTTTAAGAGCCGAACTGAAGCCCTTTATAAATAACTCTTTAAGTTGTGATATTTTTTTAAGACATATTGCATTTTATTTTTAATTTTTTTTTTTATTATTGTTTTCTGTTTAAAAATTACTTTATTTTAAAAGATATTGAATAAATGAATGATTTTAACAAAAAAATGTATCAATATTATTTTCGGTGATGTCCTTTAAAGGATATAAACTAGCACACGTCTTTCAGCCGTAACGTTATCTTTTCAGTACAAAAAAATAACGTTATCTAACTAGGGTTAAGAAAATAAGGGCGCTTTTCCATTGAACATTTTCATAGATCACACAGTTCAGTTTTGTCTCGGATTTTTAAGAGATGGCAACAACAAAATAAGAATTATGCAAAGAATCGCCTTAATTATGGCGTATTAGCAGCAATAGACTCATAAGAGTTGAAATGTTAACAACAAAAAACCAATATTTTGTTTTTTTTTTATTTTTTTATTTGAGCATGTTCTTATATATTATAAATAAAATATTGCACAGTTTACTTGTATAGTATGTGTCACAAGTTTCGAATAAATACAAATTGCGAATAAATAAACATTTGTTTGTATTCTTATCTTTTTTTTTTATTATTGTGGAATTAACTGCCGTTCCCTTGATTTCAAACGAAAACTTCGTTCGCATAACTTACCTTAAAAACTAAATTTTTAAATGGGTTTTTGCTTTAAATAAAAGTTAAGTGATTGAAAGTTTCGTTCGAAGTCGAGGAACAGGAGTAAATTTTAAATTAAAAGAAACAATAAAAAGTTATAATGGAATTACATGTAAAATGTTTGTACATATGTAAATATGTATTGACATAGGTATATTAAGTTTTTAAATTTAGTTATAATTTCAGTTTAATACGTTCGATACATCGATATATCGATATTTTTAATTAATAAATATCGATACTCTTAAAAAATATCGATACGAGATATATCGATATATATTTTCGATTTGCCCGTTCCTATTAAGTACTTATAAACTTGTACTAAGGACCATTTAAACAACTTGCCGTTAGTTAAAGGAAGGATTTTGTTGATATATAACAAGTTATTTATTATTTTAACTTATGTTTAAGCTCCCCGGTAGGATGAACTTGGCGTTTACGTATTGCTCTCTTTAGTTTTAAGCAAAGTTATAATAGTGAAAAATTGTTTATTCGTGGGACAAAATCGTACCTTTAACTATCGGCAAGTTGTAATAATGGCCATAAAGTTGCTATTATACTTGCTAGATTTTGTATTTTTTTTTTTTTTTTAATTTTCGAGATCAGTGCAAATATCTCTGCATAAGAAAAACTGACCAAGTGTAAAGAGTATGACTATATCATAAAAAAACTCGAAATGTCAAACAATTCCAGAAGAAATGTTAGCACTGTTACCAATTTTATTAGTTTTTACTCAAATTTAGCGGTTTTTAACTTTTTTTGTTGCGATTTTTAGCTTTTTTGGCGAGTTTTTCTGGGAACAAAACGTGGGCAATATTTTCTGTTTTCTTTACATTGTTTGGTTTGTATTGGTACGTATTGTATTTCTGGTTTCTTCTAGCAATTGTTGTTTCATTCAATCAATCCTAAAAAAAAACAAGTACAAAAAATAGGAAGTATCATAAAATCTTAACTCGGTTTTCCAACCGGCTTCTTACCGGGTTTTCAACTTTACTTTTATCCGTCTTTTAAAAATATTGATTTTTCGAATGTGGAATAGTCTGTTGGTTTTTAAAATTAAAATTGGACTAAATGTCCGATACTTTTTGATTTGTATATATTGACAATAAAATTAAATTTTATCATATTAAAACTAAGGCGAATATTTTTCGTTGATTTTCCTAAGACCCGTTTTTACATATTGAAAATTAAAAGGCACACAGGCGAATTGTGTTGGTAAGGAGAAGACGCTGTATGCTTGACACGCTTTACCTTTTTATCCCTCGCCAAAAAACTTCGTCAGTCTTCCTTTTAATTTCCAAGAGGTTAAAGTATCTTTTTTTTTTTTTTTTTTTTTTTTTTTTTTTTTTTTTTCTACAACGTTTGTTAAAACATGCAATTGAGGCGAATCAAATTAAAAAGGTTGTACCAAGTTCTCCGAGTTAAATTGAGTTTGACATTAATTGTACATCACAATACTAATTGCTTTCAAACTCCATATGTAAAAAGTGTTGTTTGGTTTTGTTGTCATTTTGCTTCATATTTTTAATGGAGTTTGACATCCACCGTTGACCAAAAATGCTTGTTTTTATGCTATGTTAGTTGTAGAAATGCCAACAAATGTACAAGAAGAACAAAAAATATAATTCTCTTTGAAATCAAACTTAGAAAAAATTTGCCGCCTAAAATTATTTCAACTGGGAATAAATTCGGTTTATATATGTAGATATATAATTTCATTAAATCTCAAATGGAAGTAAATACATTGTACCTTGTATATATTATTCATCGGATGTACGAAGAAAATTTTTATGTTTTAATATAAATTTTTATATTCTTTTAAAGTATTTACATTAACAGCTGCTAACTATTTTTTTTTTTTTTAATAAATAAAAATAAGCTGTTAACTGTTTTGTAATAATTTTCTAATTAAAACTCAGAAGCCCGCAACCGGTTTCCAAAAATTTCAAATAGTCTAACCATTCAAAAACCGGTTTCTGATAAATTTTTTATATTCGATCACCCTCATGATTATACAGCAAAAAATATGTCCATAGATTAAAACAACAAACATTAACGAATTTCATTATAATTATTAAACTTTTAAAAATAATGTTAATTTTAATAATTTCCTGATTTCACAATCAAATTAAAAATGTCTTAAAACAAAAAATTACCCAAGCTCAAACTTTATGGTTGCAACAAAAATAATTTACTATCTAAAAAAAAAAGGATTAAAACAATTTGATACTTTTTTTTATTTATCTTTGTGTTAAAGAACCCACAAACGAATGAATCGAATGATACAAAAAAAGAAGCCTGACACCACAACAAAAATTAAAATAATAATACAAAAGCTTTTAATAACTCAGCATCAGCAACACTTTAAATATCGAAAAAAAATTTTTTGGTCCACACTTTTTATAATCGAATTTATTGAAAATATTTTATATTGGGCAAAAAACTATTACATGATACATTTATACAACAAAGCGGCAACAATAAAATTTATTTTAAATAACAGACTTACGGAAGACAATACACGAAACCATCAGGCAACATAACCAAAATTTAACAAAAAAAAAAAAAAAAACGAACGCGAATTGGTAACGTTGCATAAAACAATTAATTATCCTTTGTCGAAATACTAAAAGAAATTTATATAATTTTTTTTGTTACAAAATAAAACTATTTTATCTCTATTTATGTATGAGAAGTACATATTTTATTTACAAAATATTTTGTTGGTAGAAATTTTGGGAGAGAAAAAGTACCTTTTGATAAAATTTTTTATTGATCGGAAATTTTTTTTAAAAAATTTTTTTGTATGGAAAAATTTAATAAACAATTTGCTTTTTTAAAGAAATGTTGCTAAGTTTTCTATATATGAAGGTTTCTATATAAATTTTATAAAAATTAGCTACACAGAAAAAATTATCAGTAATATTTTATCAATTAAAAAATTTTCTAAAAAGTATTTCAATATAATTAATGCGATAATTGATTCAATTATATTTAAGTTGAAAGAAAATTAAAAATTTAATTTTTAATTAATCAACATTTTGTTATTTTGAAAAAAATTTTGATTAAATATCAAAAAATCTTAATTGACTTTTTCGTTTTACCCTCCGTCTTACACATGTTTTGATTTTCCATTCTAAACGCATTGAAAAAGGTCTGACTAGATTCATGAGTAAGACGAAGTTTTAAAATAAAATAATTTGCACTTGTAGAATTGTTGTTAGGAGTTGTCAAAACCTGAGCTATATTTAATTAAATCAATTTATACATTTTTTGAAACGGAAAAGTTTTTGATCATTTTTGAATTTCAATTAAAAATGTCAGTTATTGAAAAAAAATATTCACAATTTTACAATTTTTAGTAATCAATATAATCATTTTGGTAATAGATGCAAAATCCACAGCTTGTTTGGAGGAGTACCATCCCCACTATTGTGGAACCTGACTATGAACACCATGTTGACGAAAATGGACGACATAAGGATAAAAACTGTGGCGTACGCTGACGATGTTGCAGTGGCCATCACGGGGAAGCATTTGAACATAATGTATCAGTGTATGGAGGCTGCATTAAGGGTACTTAGCACCTGGAGCGTATCATGCGGCTTGGGTGTTAATCCGTCTAAGACGGAACTGGTACTCTTCACGAGGAAGTATAGGACTGAGGTCATGAGACTTCCGAAGCTAAATGGGACTGAACTTACAATGCTAAACTGGCTGCCGGTGGACATCACGGCCAGACATATGGCTCTTTGTTCGGCGATACGGTTGAACGCGGCACGCGGCTGGTCGAACCGTGACTATGGACACTCCAGTATAATGGGATACTCGGTTTTCCCTGAAGGAGTGGACTACTGCACCCCGGAGCCTTTCTTTGGCGCGAGGTATGCGACACATATAGCGCACGAAAGTGCGCTGTCGGTCATGGGCACCTTCCATGAACCAGCCCTGGGGGTATGCACTGATGGTTAAAGGAAGGGGGAAAGAGTTGGCGGAGGTTTCTACATAGAGGGCGTAACTGGGCGTAAAAGTTTCCTTTCGTCTGCCAGATGGATGCAGAAATCTCGGCTATAAAGCGGCAGCCAACTGGCTAAAGTATTATCGCGTATCGGGAGATATATTTACTGATAGCAAAGCTGCCATTGCCTCTCTTGCGGGTGTCTATACGACATCTAGGTTGACTGTGAAATGTCGGATGTCTTTGAATGAGATTGCTGAAGATTCAGAGTTAACGCTTATATGGATACCAGGGCACTCAAACTGCCCGGGAAACCAGATAGCAGATGAGCTGGCCGAAGAAGGTGGCCGTATGGATGAAACATTCATTGATCAGTTCATTGGCCTTCCAATGGCTCACTGTAAGTCACTCATTCGGCGCGAGAACTATTGAATTGTGCAAGAGGGATGGACCCGTGAGTCCACCTGCTCCACATCCAGGGCACTTTGGCCTGGATATGATGAACGGAGAACCAAATCTCTACTAAGGTTCAATAGGAACCAAATCAGGACCGTGGTGTCGGTCATAACTGGACACTGGCCTGTTGGGACTCATGCTAGAAGAATGGGTCTGGTATTCAATGACTACTGTAGAAGTTGTCATGATGAGGAAACTGTGCTTCACTTTCTCTGTCAATGTCCTGGGCTACGGGGCATCAGGGAAAAATACCTGGGAGAACCGGTGTTTTCCTGTTTGGAGGATCTATCAAAAATAGAACTAAGATTGCTTCTTCTCTTCATTAGGAAGACGAATTGGCTCAACCTTGCAGTGACGCCATCTGAGTAACTGCTCTTTGAGATGGGCATTGGTGCTGGGTATCACAAAGGGACCGCTAAAGGACCCAAGTGAGCTGTCTCTAGATGGCTGCCCATGGAACCTAACTTAACCTAACAGCTTGTTTACTTGATTCTACGAATTTGGAATGAATTTAATGATAAGAGACAATTTTTAATTTTTTCTGTGTATGTATTTATAAAACATTTTTTGAAAATTGTTCTCCTTATGTGAAATTTTAAAAATGTGATATTTGTGTAATAATTTTCTAATTTATAAAATGAAAATAGAGTACTTGCAACCGGACGTGCTTCTGATCTTTCTCAGAAGGTTAAGTCAGCTGATTTTTGCTAAGGTCTTCTTGATATTTTTTAAATTTTCAACGTATTTAATTAAAGGGAAATTATTAACAGAAGCATTTTTCTTTTGAAAATTTCCTATTTACATAAAATCTGTTCTTGGAAAATTTATTTAACCACATCGCAATTCACAATCTGCAAGGATATTTCAAAAAAATTCCAAAATTTTTCTAGGCTTGGAAAAACCTTTAAAGTATTTTTAGTGGGCTGTAGGAAAAATGACCCAAAACAAAATATTCTAAGGCAATGTGTGAAATATTGCACAAGCCAAAAACCGGCCAACGTAAACGAATAATGGCATAAAAAATAAAAATTTAAAGTATATATAAAAATGGTGAAAAAAGGCCCAACAAAAAATTAAACATCACCCTCTTTTTATTAAACAATTCTTTCCAAAAAACCCTAATCTTACATACTTATTTCAGTTGGGGTCATGTGCCCGAAACAAAAATCCCGAATTCAAGCTCCCGAATACGAAAGTCCCTCCTGAATTTAAAAATTCCGAATTAAAAATCCAGATATGCTAACGAAAACTCTCTGCATAGCCGATATTAGAAATAATGTTTTTTGGCACAAAATTCGTCATATTCAAACAAAAATATTTTTGTTGCTTACAGTATTTTGTTGAATGACTAAGTGGGAATAAATGAAAGATGTTAACCGTCTTAAATAGTATATAATTTATTGAAGACCAGAGTTTTTCCTTTTCTTGGACTTTTTCATTTGCAGGGAGAGCGGGATTGATTTTTAAATTTCCTGGGAAATCCCGGGAATTCGCGCCCAATACAAAGCGATACAAAATATTATTTAATTTACTTAAGTTGCTCAGAAAAAATTAAAAATTGTCTCTTATCACCAAATTATTTTTTTTTACAATAAATGATATTTTTAATTTTAATTAAAAAAATGATCAAAAAACTTTGCCGTTTCAAACAATGTATTTATTGATTTAATTAAATAAAGCTCAGGTTTTGGCAATTCCCAACAACCATTCTACAAGCTAAAATTAATTTATTTTAAGCGAAAAAATTGATTAAGATTTTATGTTATATAAATTACATACGGGTATTAATTAAAAAACAACTGAAATGTTAATTAAATCAAAATTATATTTTTTTAATTGATAAAAATAACTAATGAAAACACTGTGTGAAGAAAAAACAAACAACAATTCATGAGCTATATTAAATAAGTTTATAAATGCACTAAACGTTGATATTTTTATTTCAAAGCCAACAGTTGGTAATGAGCTAGTCTATCAGTGCGGTGTTTGCGGGTTCGATACCCACCAGAGACTCTAATTTCCTTCAGACAAGCGTAGGGCTTAGCGCGATTAGGTTAATAAGAAAAAAAAATAAGAATTAACAGACTCGTTTGACAGCCTATTTCTAATTTTATTTAAGAAGAGTCCTGTTAAACACGTTCTCCCTCTACAGAAGTTAGCCTTATAGTCAAAAGCTCATACTCATAATATAATCTCTGAGACTTTCACTTTTTCACCACTTCCTTCTTAAACTTGTAATTGATTTATTTAAGAAAATTATTTTCTAACAATTGTGATTTTGCATTGAACTGATGATTTTTATTGAAGTTTTTGATATTTTAATTAGGCCTAAATTCATCAAATTTGATTTTTATAAAATAATTTTTATTGAAGTAAGGAACTTACAACACGAAACGAATTAAAATTTGTTTGATATTTTATTCTAAACTAAAAACGGCATTGAACTCGTGTCGAATTTTCATGTTTCGAGAATAACCACATGCTCATCATCAGAATTCTTTACCGTTCTACCGTTTGCTCCACTGCGGAGCCTGTCAGTCTATAGTCAAACATCAATATTTATCCAATGGTATTGGTAGATCAAAATTTGCTGTAATTGATTACATTGTCTAAACACACCCACAGTTACCTGACCTCGTCCGTTGTTTAAGGTTAAATTGAGAGTGCTGAAAACCATGGCATCATTAGTTTTTTTTTATCAGCTTTAGTTTTAAAAATTTAGTGACATTTATTATTTGCATAGCTTGCGCCATTTTTTGTATTATACGTTTAATATTTCATCAACGACCCTTCAAACTTTAAAACCCTTTTTCTGTTATTTATCTACACAAATATTTTTCTATATCAGGATATTTTACGTGTATTGCAATGATTTTCATGTTTTTTTTGTTTAGATTTTCAAAACTATGTTTTTTTTAGTTTAGTTCTTAAAACTTTGAAAAATTAAATTTTTCCGCTATTTTTCCATGTACGCACAAACTAGACATTCTAACGCACTATTCATTCATTTATCCCTACAAAAAATGAGACTACTCCATAAGGGAGTAGGACTACTCCAATACCTGACCTAAATATACGTAAAATACATACTCCAATTTGCATTGCGATGTCGTAGGTCTGGCCCAGCTATGCATTACACCATGTCGCTACACTATACAGCACCCACAAATACTAGTTTCGAAAGTACTCTATTTCACTATAATTATTTCACTGTAATTAAATAATATAAATTATCTTACCAATTATGTCAGTTTTTTTTTATTTAAGTTGTTTTTTAATTTTTATATTGTAATTCACTTTTATTTTGTGCTTTAATTTTAAAATTTTTTTACCCGCATATTTATTTCTAACCAAATTTTATAAACAAATGACATAAGGGCTACCAGAGCTGTAATTTAACACCAAGCATTTTAAGTGTTGCCAAACGTCGTTAAAAAATTCTTGTTAAAATGAAAGGGTCAATGGCTGGATTACATAAGACTAGTCCAAAAAGTACTCCTTTGGAGCATGTACCCCATTAATTTTTTGTAGGGATAATTTCTTCTCTTAAAAAAAATAATTTAACGAAAACTAAATATGATAAACTTAATCTAATTATATTGAAAACTAAAAGATATTTTCCTTAAATCGATCCATCGTTTTCTTTACTAATTGCTGCATTTAAATTGTATTTTTCTATTATTTGCTATTCTCAAAAAAAGTGTATTATCAATTAAAAAATTGGTTTAAAAAGTATTAAAATTTAATTAATGTGATAATTGAATCAATTATTTTTTTAGTTGAAAGAAAATTAAAAATTTAATTTTGATTTAATTAGCATTTTAGTTGTTTTGAAATAAATTTTCAATTAAAATTTTAATTAAATAACAAAAAATCTTAATTGACTTTTTTCGTTTAAAATAAAATAATTTAATCATGTAGAATTGTTGTTGGGAATTGTCAATATTTATTTAAATAAATTAACACATTGTTTGAAATGGCAAATTTTTTAAAAATTCCATATACGTTAATCCCAAAATATACTAATATAGGGTTTCGCAGAAAGAGCTATATGGCTTAAGATCTTTATAACTTTTTTAGTAATTATATTTTTTTGTTTTTTTAGCATTTTATGAATTGAACAAAAATAATGACACCTAAAATTTTGCGAAAATTTATAGAAAAAATGTTAAAAAGTGCACGATGTGTGAAGCAGAAAACGGACATCACTCACAGGATATCAAAGCAAATTTCCCAAAAGTATACTGTATTTAAAAAAAGTAATAGTAATAATCACAGAATAAAGTTTTTTACCAATTAAAAAAATGGTTTTAAAAGTATTTAAATTTAATTAATGTGATAATTGAATCAATTATTTTTTAAGTTGAAAGACAATTAAAAATTTAATTTTGATTTAATGAACATTTTAGCTGTTTTGAAATAAATTTGTAATTAAAATATTAATCTTAATTGACTTTTTTCGTTTAAAATATCATGGCAGTATTTAATTTAATAAATGAACACACTCTTTGAAATGGCAAAGTTTTTTGATCATTTTGTTAATTAAAATTAAAAATATCATTAATTGAAAAATATATTAGAAACTTTACAATTTTTAGTAATCAATATAATCATTTTATTAAGAGGTGCAAAATCAACAAATTGTTTGCTTGATGTTATGAATTTGGTATAAATTTGGTGATTGGAGAATTTTAATAATTTTTCCTGTGTTAAAAGAATTTTTATTAACGAAATTTCCTTTTGATCAGAAACAATTTGTTTATGTTCTCAACATCTTGTTTCGTTTTTGGAGCTGTCTTACCTCTATTATAGAAGCCATTTAATTAAATAGTAAAGCCATAAAGAGAGACCATTAATAAAACCACAACTCGATGTGTTCTTAGATACGTGCTCAACAATGACAAGATCATGACCCATCTTTCCGCTTCCCATGGTACGATATTTTCTATGATATTAAAGATTTGCTAATATGAAGCCTCAGACATGAGTAATTGACAAAACCAAATCGCCCGAGAGTTATATGCCGCAATATACATAGATACTCCATAAGACGCATACACAGAAATTCCTGGCGAAGCTCTTCATCAAAAATATGTTATTTTTATACTATTAAAGGCAGAAAACTATATATTTCAATTAATGCATATGCAAAGTTAAACCCAAAATAAAAAAGCCATTGAATCAAAAGGAAAACTTTTAACCTTTAAACTTAAGGAAAACTTTTGACCTTTAAATCTTAAGAGCTTTTTGACATGGTACGATATGTTCTTTAATTTTATGTACCAAATTGAAAATTTTCTTTTGCATCGCTGTTGTCCAACATAGTTTAGCTTGTAGCTTTAAGTCTACGAATTATTTCCTCTTTGTTTTTGGAACAGCAGCAGCAGCAGCAGCATATAACCAACCATATTGACAAAATTGAAAAAAATGTAAAAAAAAATTAGTCTAGAATTTATTTTTGACACAAAGCACAAAAATGCAAATAAACAATAAAATTTCAATATGAAAATGGGTAAGCATTTTTATATGTTGGACATTCATTGTAAGCGTGAGCTTAAAACCCACCTACTGTGGATAAAATATGATTCCGCTGAAAATGAAAAATACGTTAAATAAAAATAAGTTAAAAAAATTGCATTTGGCATTATTGAAGTGAAATATACTCTACAAATATAAATATCTTAAAAAATATAAAAAAAAAAACTTTAAATGGTTAGCAAACTAAATACAACTAAATTCTTCAAATTTTAATTAATCGTAAAGATGTGATCAGAAAAAGTACTCATTATTTTGTAGCTTATATTAGATGAATCCTATTCAATAATATTCTTCTCTTTTTTGGCCGAAAATTATGTAGAGTGCCCACAATAATAAAAAAGCTGCCAATTTTTTTTAGCATTCTGTTGTTTTGTATCTTAAAATAAAAAGAAAATAAAAAATGTACTTTTTTACATGTATAAATTTGCATAAAGCTTTTTTGTCTCGTATTCAGATTTTTTTGTTGTACCCTACACCACCATATGTTGGGAAGGTGTAATGCGTGTGTGCTAAACCTTATAGTATACCAATCGATCGTCCATCTGATTGGATTATTGGTTATCTGTGTATCCTGGTAAAACTTATACGTAAAGTTAATTTTTTACAATAATTTAATAAAATTTGGTACACCAGGTTCGGTTAGCCTGAGCTTTGAAACCAAAGCCTTATGCAAATGTGCTCCTCGAACATAACAATTATCTTCATAAACCTTCTAGTTTCGTTCATTATTTTATGGAATAGATTCTAAAAATTCATTATTGAAAATCTGTAATAATGGTACCAAAAATCAGTCCGTAGCTCTAAAATAATTTTTGTGCTTAAATTCATTGAAGAGTTACATCCTAAAAATTTGGTAAAATGAATAAATCTTATATAGATTTCAGTATTCCCCAGCTACAGAAATCAAGAAAACGCAAATTCGATTTCAAGAAGTTTAAACAAATTCGATCAAAATTATGGCTACGGGATTAGAACCATTTCGCAGAGTGGCTGATGAATTTTGCTACATTAAGAAACTGGAATAACTTATTTTGTAATGCATGGAATTTATTCAATCATTTTTTCATTTGAAAGCCCATTGAATTTTATTAAAGATAGTTTAATTAGTCTCGAAGATTATGGAAAATAAATGTTCGCCATTTGGTCAGACGACCTGGGGAGCCAACGGAAGGTTAAGTTTCTTGATATGAACCTGTTAGGAAATTTTCTGAGTAATTTGAGACTTATTGAAACCACACAGAAATGAAAGAAGTTCTCTTTGGGCGTAGTTCCGTATAAAAAGTTCTCAAGTAACGGTCTCCAGTAACCGTAACGCTGTGTTGTATATTCAAAGAAATATGCCCGACAATACAGCATGAAGAAACTGAACACCACAATGTGATGTGAACTAGATTCAATTTCCTTACATGCAGAGTTGGAACCATTCCATATACAACAATTTTGCTTGTTTACGTTGACGTTCAGATCCAGTTTTCTTTTGGTGCGGCTTTCACTAGCCACTCATACTTTACACAATATTAATCTAAGACCCTATAAAAACATAATTTTGAAAATCGTTGCAATACACGTAAGATATCCTGATGTACTCAACAATATGAAGTATTTTAAGGTTTATAGGGTCGTTGGTGAAATATTGAAAGTTTAATACAAAAAATGGCGCAAGTTATGCAAATAATAAATGTCACTATATCTTTAAAACTAAAGCTGATAGAAAACTAATGAAGCCATTGTTATCAGCACTCTCAATTTAACCTAAAGCAATGGACAAAGGGCAGGAAACTTTTGGTGTGTTTACACAATGTAATCAATTACAGCAAATTTTGAACTACAAATACCATTTGTTAAAGACTGATGTTTGACTATAGAACTACAATTGATAGAACGGCAAAGAATTCTAATGATGAGAATGTGGTTATTCGCGAGACATGTAAATTCGACCCGAGTTCAATCCCGTGTGCAGTAAAGAACAAATTTATTAAAAAAATCTGCATTAATTTTATGTTGTAGATTCCTTTCTTAAATAAATTGTAGGTTCTTATGAGGAGCGAAGTTAAGTAAAAGTTGTCCGTCCGTCCATCTGACCGTCTGACCATCTGTCCGTATATCAATGTGTCCTTTGAAATGGGTTTTACGAAGCGCCTAGATACGATGGGAACGAGCTAGTTATAGATAAATATCACATATAGTTGAAAGTTTTTTTCATTCAGCCTGATCGGTCCAAAAATGGCTGAGGTATGAGCAAAACCCAACGACAGCATCTAATTTTACCCATAATTTTTTTAATGTATATTTGGAGAAAAAAAGAGCTTATCAATACACAACATCCGAAAAATTCTTGGCGAGATAGGAGAAGTGGGCGTAGCACAAAAATGTTTATTTATATCTACGCAGAAAAGAGTTTTTTATCAATTAAAAAAATGGCTTAAAAAGTATTTAAATTTAATTAATGTGATAATTGAATCAATTATTTTTTTAGTTGAAAGAAAATTAAAAATATAAATTTGATTTAATTAACATTTTAAATTGTTTTGAAATAAATTTTTAATTAAAATATTAATTTAGTATCAAAAAATTTTAATTTACTTTTTCGTTTAAAATAAAATAATTTAAACCTGTAGAATTGTTGTTGGGAATTGTCAATATTTATTTAAATAAATTAACACATTGTTTGAAATGACAAAGTTTTTTGAACCCTTTTTTAATTAAAATTTTTAGAAATCAATAGAATCATTCCGGTATTAGGTGCAAAATCATCAAACTGTTTGCTTGATATTATGAATTTGGAATAAATTTGGTGATTAGAGAAAATATTAAATTTTTTCTGTGTAAAAACCGATTTAAATACACAGAAAAAATTTAAAATTATCTCTAATCACCAAATTAATAACAAATTCATAATATCAAGCAAACAAGTTGTTGAGTTTGCACTAATTACCAAAATGATTATATTGATTACTAAGAATTGTAAAATTTTTAATATTTTTTTCAAAACATGATATTTTAATTAAAAAAATTATCAAAAAACTGTGCCATTTCAAACAATGTGTTAATATATTTAATTAAATATTGACAATTCCCAACAATAATTCTACAAGTTCAAAATATTTTATTTTAAACGAAAAAGTCAATTAATATTTTTTAATATATAATTAATATTTTAATTAAAAATTTATTTAAAAACAACTAAATGTTAATGACATCAAAATTATATTGTGAATTTTCTTTTAAATTAAAAAATAATTGATTTGGTTATCACATTAATTCAATTAAAATACTTTTTAAACAATTTTGTGTTTAATAAAAAACATTTTATCGCTCCATGGTGTAGGTCATATTAGATTCGGCATAGCCGAATATTGCACTCTTATTTATTTTAAGAGAATTTGCTGCTCTTCATGGGCAGGTAAATGTTTTTTAGTTATAACAAAATGTATGTTCTTTGTTTTACTTGTTACCCTGCAGTTTGAAACAAAAGCAAAAACTCTTATCACATCGCCAAGAGTGGTCGGTTATATCACCTGGCAACATATTGCAATAGTATGAATGCTGTTCATTGGTATTCGTTAGAGTATTCACATGTATATATGTATGTGTATGGGGGCTTAATGTGGTAATGTGTCGGTGTAAGACTATGTCGAACATTTACAATTACTTGTAAAATGGTAGGTATTCGCACAGATTTTAAATACAGAATATAAAAATATATATCGATCTTGAATACATATCAAATTTTTGGCTATAACAATGTTGCCAAAAGTGTTATTTTTTAAAAAACTTTGAAAGACCAGGACGAGGAAATGTGTACAAATCGATATCAAATATGCAGCAAATTATTTTTCTATTATTAAAATCGACCCAGAAATAAAAAATATCATCATTTAGGAACCGGCTCTTCCATGATTTTGTATTACCCGACTACTTAAAGAATTTGTCTTCATTTCTTACTTATCTGGGTAATTAAATACATGTACATTTATTAAAACTACAAGTTACAAATCTGCATGTGTAATATGTCAAAGAAAGTCCCTGTTCATATTTTGAAACATTTGCTTATAAACATTTAAGTGTGATGGGAAAAAAGAGCAACGACGAATATAAAACTATTCTTTGTTATGTGTAAAAACTGTGTTTGTGATTTTGTTATTGAGAGGAAAAAGAAAAATGAGATATGGCATACAAAATACTTAAAAGCCGCAAAATATAAGTTTTAGTGTATGCATACTTAAGAATGTTTCTGGAGCAAATGTTTTAAAATGTGTACGAGGATAAGCAACAAACTAATAATACTTGTTGGTTTGTAACATGTTGTTTTGAGAAAAAGTCTCAAGGCTAAAATAGGCGTTGCCAGATATATGTATATATAACCCCGATCTAAATAAAATGCCTCTTTATTATTCTACAATGCAAAATGTGCGAAAACATATCCAAAGTAAAAAAAATGGAGAAAAAATAAATTGAGTTTGCTGGTGATATACTCATATTACTTAAATAACAGATTCTTCTTTCGGAATCCGATGAGAAATTGAAAATCGGTTGAAATCCAACAAAGTTATGGCGTGTAAGTACAAAAGGTATGAAAATCCGGCTTTTTACCCGTGACTTAAAATTTTGGAGGTGTTAAGCCAATTTTAAGGACAGAGTCTTGTTGTGCTCTACAGGACCTACTAGAAAAAAAGGTATCACAGCCCAGGTATTTTTTTCCTATCGCATTGTGTTATTTTCTGTGTGTAAAAGTAACTTAAGTTTTTTTTTAAATGAAAGTCAAAATTAAAAAAAGCAAGAGTGTGATAAGAAGAGAAAGTAAATGACCAGTAACTTATATTGCCAAAATAAAACCCATATATTGAGTAAAGTTTTACGGTTTCCCGTTCCGGGAATTCCCGGGATTGCCAATTGTTTACAATTCTCGCTTTCCCGAGAATTAACTGCGGGATCCTCAGGAAATTTTAAAGAAAACATTATTTAAAACTTTAGTAAATCTATGTGGGACTCGTGTCTTTAGGTGCTTCATCCAACTAAATTGCACCACACTTTTAAAATTTGCTGCAGCTTAAGGCTTTTTTAACTGCTTTTTTAGAGTAGTCTTTATATAGGGCCTATAGTAAATTATAAGCCTATATTCATAAAATTTCATTTCTTATCTTAGCAAACTGTAGTTGGCATTAGTTGTTTTCCTAAATCGTGTTATATATTTTTTTTTTTTTGTTTTGTTTTTTATTATTCCTACACTAAATCCCGCGAAGCTTTTTGCTTGTCTGCAGGAGACCAGAGTCTCTGGCGGGAATCGAACCCGCAACCCCGGTACTGATAGACTATGCTAATTTGCACCACAAAAGCATTACTCGTTACGCTTTTAGCCATACTAACATGATTTCCGAAAGTGGTCTTAGCATGGAGCCGTAGGTAAATTATGGACCGACCTACATGAATTTTGGTGATATATAGAACGAAATTGTTGATATGTAATGACCAGAGGGATGGTTTTCATGCAAATGCATGTTTTTCCGTTAAGCCTGATAATGGCTAAAACTTAACAACTTTAAGAAACTATGAATTTGTTTTAAAATTGCATCGATTTGTTAGTGTATATTTTGGCATATTTTGGTGAAATTGCATATTTTTACATATTTTTGTCATAAATGCATTTTATTTTATAACGTTTTGTGTAAAATTCAGATTAAAAAAAAACTTATAAAAGGTGACCGCAAAGGCGAATTCATGTAAACAAATAACAATGCGAATATTTTATTTGTTTATATGATGTACTTGTGTTTGACAGTGTCAAATTTGTTTTATTTTTCTATGAATTCGCCTTTGCGGTCACCTTATATAAGTTCGCCTTGGTTTTATGAAAATTAGTCTGTTTACATTCAAGTCGAATTAATTTAAAGGAAGATTTAAAAAAACACAGCTGTTCTACTTTTTTCCTACTTAAATAGAGAAATTTTAACCGTGGCTTGTGTTTTTGACACATCAACCAATGAAAGCAACAAATAAAATACAGTGTTGTGTTGATATTATTCTGCTTGTTGTAGTATTGCCACCATCGTTTAATGAATTCGCCTTGTTTTTTTATTGTTTAATGTTACTTGTGTTACTTGTTACGGCTATAAAAATTATAATTTAAAACAGCGTCTTTGTGCCGAATTTTGCCTTTGCTAGCAAATGTAAAATATTGTGTAAATTTTTACAGCTTTAATTTGTTGAAAAGTAGTTAGGTAAAACTTCTACACTACAATTTCCGTAAGTGCTTTTTAAATATCGATTATATTTGAAAAATATATAAAAATTGTAGGTTTTAGGAAAAATGCCAAAAATGGAGCCATCGACCAGAAGTTTTTTAAGCAAGTATGTTACAGAAAACAATAAATCTTTAAAACTGATGGACAAGTGCTTTTCTGTAAAATATACGACATATCAATATATGTTGGAAGATAGTTTTTTAGTGGGTTAACATCTAAAAAGTCAAAATCACAAAGAAAACTTGCACAAAGTATTGGAAAGGCCTCTCAGGTATTAATATCTAGTATATCGAATTAGGGCAAAACGAGTTCGTTTAGTAAGGAGCTGTGTAAAGCATTTGTCTCTGCCGACATCCCTTTACATAAACTTACCAACAGTTATTTTACAATATTTAAAAAAAAAATATATACTAACGAGACTATTCCGTCAAAAACTACGTTAAAAAAAGTGTATATTAGCGAGTTGTATAGTGCAAAACTGCACCAAATTGTAGACTTATTGAAACAAAATTATTTGTGGGTCTCTATTGATGAGACAACAGACATTAAAGGGCGACATTAAAGGGCGATTTGTTGCTAATGTAATGGTTGGTATATTGGATGCAGACGAATAACGAGGTAAAGAAAAATTCCTTCTTAACGTGGCAGAATTAGAGACACCAAATCATGTTACAATTGCTGGAGCCTTTAATGACAATTGCAATATAAGGTGAAAACTTTAATAAAAATCCAATATTAGT
Source organism: Pollenia amentaria (assembly GCA_943735925.1). Lineage (NCBI taxonomy): Eukaryota > Metazoa > Arthropoda > Insecta > Diptera > Polleniidae > Pollenia > Pollenia amentaria. Next base: position 237,891,981 of record OX031006.1, on the reverse strand, counting down.
GTACGTGACTTATGCTGCACCAAATATGATGGAATCTGCAAAATATGTAAACGTATTTTACCCCGAAATGATCCATGTCACATGCAATACACAGAGTTGCAGAATAAATTAGGAATCAGATTGATGATATTGATCTTTTGACTTCTTATGGGAAGAAAATATTTCTCAAATCAAGATCGCGTGTAGAAATGTTTAAATAAAAGTATCCTGACCTAAAACTTCCAACTCAACCTGTAATTACAAGGTGGGTAACGTGGATAGAGGCTGTCGTTTATTATGCAAACTACTTTGATCAATTTGTAGATGTTGTGGAAGCTTTAAATAAAGAAGACGCTACAGCAATAAAAAAAATAAAAAAAAAATTTAAGTCTGTATTTAATTAAAGATCAACTGGTTTTTGTTAAAGCAAATTTTGCGTTTCTCATTAATACTATTGATAAGTTTCTAAAATTTAATTCGTTGCACAGTCAAATTAAAATAATTGACGAGGCTATAATTAAAACTAATGCCGTTGAAGGCGAAATAGTAAAAAAGAGTAAAAAAAAAATAGTAAAAAAAATTCGGAGCAAAATAGATACCGTTATTAAAAAGAATATTGGATTTAAGAAAATTAAACAAATTGCTATTGTTTTCTTCCAATAAAGGATTATAATCATTTAAATATGCGCCCATCACATCTGTAGATGTTGAGAGGGCTTTTTCAATGTACAAAAGCTTTCTTATAACAAATAGATTTAACTTTACATTTGAAAATGTAAAGCAAATGTTATTTTTATATGTAGACAAGTAAGATTAATTTCTATATATATTATATTTTTACATTTTTACAAATATGTTTTTCTAATGAGACTGAATAAAAATGTTATGTTCTTCTTTCAATAAAATTTGTTTAAATAAGTGCACATATTTTGGTTTCCCTGTAAATCGGGACAAAACTCGACTGAAAAGATTATTTTAGCTAACCCAGCAACAATGTAATTGAATCACTTGCACACTTGATATTTTTAAGCTCAATTTCTAGATTTCCTTATGTTACATAATTGCCAATGTTTAATAAGAAAGCCTTTTATCAGTAAATTTTTATTAGTAAATACCTCGTGAATTTTTTTTAATTTGGCAACACCGTCTTTTGAATTTTTGCAATTCCGCAATGAATTATGATTTTGGTGGCATATTTTTTTTTTTATTTTATGATGAAACCTCAATACGAAATATTCTCTATATATCTTTTGCTTTATAGTCAAACACTAACTCATATATAACCTTGCCCAAAAATACACAGCCATACGGGTAAATACCACGATTTTAACATACAGTTTTTTTTATAACAGAATATTAGAATGGCTCACAAATTTTTAAGGAAACTTAAAGCTAAATTAAAAAAATCAGCAAAAAATTCTCCAAACAAAGAAAAATAATAATCGTGATTATGGATTGTGATGACTCAAAAATGGTTAGAAATGTTTTCCATTAGTTATTTCTAACGATTATCTAAGTTCCCGAGTGGAGCATAGGGCCACTGCTACTTTCAAAATAATGCGATATAACATAATAAACTATAATGCACCATGTTAATTGTGAAGGTAGAGTTAGCCGAACGCCCACGTCCCCTAACGAAACGTCTGGTCCGTTTTGTTATTTGCTTACAATGTAAATGCTTACCAAATTTAAATGTCACGTAACGGAACGTCTCAATCTGTATAAATTAAAATTTCTTGCCGTCGTTACGTGACAGTTGTAAAGCAGTGATGGCCTGCTTGTATATTAAATTGAATGCGGGTATTTTCGCTCTTTTTTTTGGTACTTTTTTCCAGTATAACTATGGACTTTCGACAAAACGACTTACAATACAACATATTTCCATATATATATAAATATACATATGCTTAGATGTACAAAATAAACAAATGCATATGCACATACAATAGAAATAAGAAATATATAAAAGGCTTTAAATGGTTACAAAATATTGTTTTTTCTATGCACATTTACAAAATAATATATGTAAATGTGTACGTATATGCTAAAATACATATTTGTTTATTGTAAATCGATAATATAAATATCAGATATTAAATTATTAAGGTTTTTTTACTTACACTAAATACTGTTTTAATGCCATTTTAATCATTTGGTACTTTTTCTGCACAGCGGTCAACATTTAAACCTTTTGATTTCCCATCACTGTGTGTGTTGTTTTATGTAAACTATTGCTTTTTTGTTTATGTATGTGAAAAACATATGACACGTTTTAAGATGTTCTATAAGTGCACCAACGTGTAAGCAGTCCTTTACAGCAAGTTACGGGAACAGCAACGTTCGCCTAACTCAGCCTTGAGTCATACCTTAACATCAAGTTTTTTTGCTACTTACCCTACTTAATTTGACATTTCTTTGTTTCAGTGTTTGACAAATTCAACCATGGAGAGGTACACGATTGAGCAGCGTGTTCAGATTGTTGAAGTGTTTCACGAAATGGGTGTGCAAATTAAAATGCATTTCGTGAAATTCGTGATTTTTTGGTCAACATAATCGACTTCAGTGGATTCGTTAACAAGCAGAATTGCCGCATTTGAGCAAATGAGAATCCACAAGTGATTGTTGAAAAGCCGATGCATCCACAAAGAGTGACTCTTTGGTGCAGTTTATGGGCTGGTGGCGTCATCGGGCTGTACTTCTTCGAATATGAGGTCGGCCAAGCAGTTATCGTGAATGATTTTCACTATCGCGAGATGATAACGGCCTTCTTGTGGCCAGAAATTAAGGATATGGACCCCGACGACATGTGGTTCCACTTGCTACACCGCCAACGAAGAAATGGCTCTTTTGCGCAAAAAATTCAATGGCCGTGTTATCTCACGTCGTGGCGATATTAATCGGCTGCCACGATCATGTGATTTGACACCGTTGAACTTCTTTCTTTGCAGATATTTAAAAGAAAAAGTGTACGTCAATAAGCCAAGAATAATTCAAGAGCTGAAGGCTGAGATAATTCGGCACATTAACGACTTTTAACCTCAATTATGTCTGAGATTCATTAAAAATATGGACCATCGGAAACAGTTGTGCAACCGCAGCCGTGGCGACCATTTGGCCGACAGTTTGTTTCGCACATAATTGTCATAGATCCTTCTATCAAAATAACAAATTTTAAGATAGTTCTCTGAAAACTTTTTGTTTTATTTACAATTAACATCTTGCGATTTTATTTTCAACATTAAATTGACAACTACCCTAATGCACAAAAAAAATGCATATGGATTTTATAAAATTGTAATTTTATTGTTGTGGTATGTGTCACTGATATTGATTCTATATTTGATGGTTAAATTTGGACAACCATGCTGCATGTTTCCACTCTTATGACCCAAAAAGTTGTCCACGTGAGAGTGGTATTTGATTGTTTGCAATGAACCAGTAATTTTTTTTACACTCCCGTATGAACATACACATTGAAATGAGTATGAGGTATGTGCTTGTAGTTTTTTTTTTTTTTTTTTGTATCTGTGATCCGTACAAAATTTAATTGAACTCGTTACGTTATTGTGAAATTTCATTAGTTTGGGGGAGTAGTCAACTTTGTTGTGCTCAAGATAAAATGTATTTTTTTTTCATTTTTGTTGTTGTTGTCACTACACTAACTGAATTGCTGGTATCCATATGTAATAGAGTGCGTAGAATTTGTTTAAAGAAATATTTAAATATGGACTTTTTTCGAAGAATAATTGTATTATTAATATTTTCTTTAGCAATGAAATTTAAATTATTCTTTTTTATTAGTTTATCACTACTGCAAAATCTAGAAAATAAGCCTTTTTCTTATTAAATTTTAATTTTTTCCCCCTCCACTTCAAAAGCCCATGATTTATTTCATCAATTATGGAAATATTATATATTCATACAAATTACTGCACATGTCCTTTTAATACAAATAAACAAAAAGAGTCCCATATGTTTTCAAATGTAAAATTGCTTTAATACAATTCCGAGTTTTATTGCTTTTAAATAAAACTTCAAGCGTCTGCATTAATTTTTAAATTCAGGAGATAAAAAAGAGAAAATGTTTTTATATCATCACCGTAATAAATTAAACAAACATAAAGGCTTTTTATTGTTGTTTTTAATTCTTTATCTGCATATAAAATTAACAACGACCAAAACAAAATGTATTCAACGTCATTTAACAATTTTTATCAATATTTCTTTAAAAAAAACAAACAAACGAAATTTGCACAAAAAAAACAGCTCATTAACAATTGAAAGCCAGTATTTAAATTTGTAAATATTTTTCATTTGCGCTGTTTGTAGACACTGTAGCAAATGCTCACTGTTGGTATATAAAGAAAATTAAATGTAAAACTTTTTGGAATAATTAAAGGCAGAATAAGACAACTTTAACAAAAGGAAAACCTAAAATAGTATATTTAATATAGGAAGGCGGATAGGAAGTCTGTGACTTAGAGAGAGTTTACATGGTGTCTTTTCAGACATATCTAACAAACACGTTCGTTTTGTTTGTAGGTGATCGGGTTTGAAAAGAAAGAGGGGTTGTCTAACAGACACGAAACGAGTTTTCATGTTTGTTTGATATTAAACAATTAGACATGAAAACAGACATGTTTGAAAAGGTTTTTCGAAGCACGTTCAAATGAAGAAAACGACCTGTCTGAAAAGACACCGTGTAAATGGCCCCTTATAGAATAAGTTGCATATATTAGAAAAAACTAGAAATAATTTGACAAGTTGAAAACAAAAATTAATTCATTTTATATTTTTAATTTGTTGTTTCTATGACAATACTGCCGTAGCCGGCGTATTAGGGCCCAAATATAAAATGGATAAGCTTACTTAAGCTTTTGTAAAAAATTATCAAAATATCTCTCAAATGCATTTAAAAATACAAAAAAAAAATCAAAAACATTTGATTCCGGACGGAAAGTGCTATCAGTTTCGCTCTTTGCTCAAGCAAATGAAAGATTCATAAAACTTAACAAAAAAGTTTACCTAAGTTCAATATAGTTTGACACATATTATTTAAATGTATTCGCACAGATGCTTAAGCCAACTTAAGCATATTATATTTGGGCGTTTAGAATTAGATCTTTGTCGACGTACGACACACAGTGGCTGAAAATCGTTTTCCATCGGCCAAAAACCTGTAACTTTTAAACCGATAGAGATACTTTTTTACTTTTTCCTTATGCTAGAGAGAAGACTTCTTGAAAGTTTCTACAGTTTAAATTTTTTAAATAAAGCAGTTGTTGAGCAATTTAAGGTAAAATTTTATATTTATTAGCAATTAGTGATAGTACTTTTTATTGCGATTGAGAATTGTGGCATTTTTTATTAAAAAAAATGGGGATGTTTTTAAGTGCACTATTTTATGAACCCCTTATTCTATATAACTGCTAAATTTCACTATGATACCTTTACTTATGCCAGATTTATATAATGTCAAACCTTTACTTTACCATTTTTTACTCATATTGAAATCCCTTTCATTCATTTGCGCTATAAAAATAATATTTTTAATGTTTGACATTCCATGAATCTGACATGGATGGAGATATCACACTGAAATTTCGAGCTTATGTAGACCAAAAAATCTTAAAACCGTAAACTTAAAGACATCCCTATTTTTAATTAAGAAATACCCCAAATTCCAAGCCCCGGAAAAACGCCTTTAAAAAAATTATTTTTTTACAAGAATGGCCATACTGTCACTATTCACCACTCGATATTGATCAGAATTTTCCAGAAAAATATGGACATATAATAAAACATTCCTGTTCTAATTTAAAAAAAATCGGTATGTTGAATTATTAGAATTTTTTACATAAATTGATTTTTTTTTTTTTGATAGGGCATGTGGGAGAAACAAAATGTGAAATTGACTGACAATTGCTACTACAAGCGTAGGCATAACATTTTCTTTCGAAAAATATAAACATTTTTAAATATCTGTGGAGACAATTTTTTTTATTAGCGAAAAAATGAGTATTCATATGTATCACATTTATACACATATACACTCGCCTCAAATGTACCCCTACACTTATAGAAAAATGCATAATCATCTAATTATACAACATACCATTGCTTAACATTTGCTTTCCTACCAATATAAAAAATGTTTAACCCACTATTGATTACAGTTTGATATTTAACGTAATCCACCCGATTAAAAAACTCGAAAAAACGTAAAAAAATCAACCCAAAAAATTCGTTTTATCCGAATATCTCTAAAGGCAAAATAGATAACCTAAACATTAAAGCATTTTTTTTTTTTTTTAGGTCAGCTTAAGTCTAATTTGTTGCAATACATAAATGCATATATTTTTGGCGAATTTTTAAAAGTTGAAATATCCGAGGCTACCAATTTTAGAGGTTCACCAGTCACTCTCGCAACGCTGTATGGACCCGTGCTTTCTTTTATCAACTCAAAATGTGCTCGGGTATGACAACTTCAAGAATTGCAGCAGTTGTAGAAATGTTTTTCAAAACAAAACGTTCGTAAACCACTGTGCTTTGTTTCAGTAAAATAAAAAGAACAAAAAAAAAATGTTGCAAGTAGTATCATTTAAATGAAAAAAAATGTCCTACAGACAGTTCCAAACAGTTGCAAAAGTATATATGGAGTTAAAGAAGACACTTTAAGCTTTCTAGTGGTAGTAAAATCTTTTTGACCCCTTTTGGACCTAAATTTCAGTGGAATAAGACTTTTCCGCTGAAATTTAGATTGAACTAAACTATAGAGCCTGGCAAAACTTTTAATAACACATCAGGTATAAATGGTACAGTAATACAACAAACCATTTCTTAAAGATTGCTATTTCACAAATATAACAAAAAATTGCAACCCATTATTGATAATAGTTTGCGAGAAATCATAATTTAATTCAAATCAAATTTACAAAAATTAAATTTTTTCTATAATCGCATAAAATATTTGTTTTCCAGCAGCATGCCACACCCACAATTACCAATATTTTGATCCAGTTTTTTGGATATCTTAGTTCTACTGCCTATGCTATCGAATGGCATTAAAATTTTTGAAATCGGCGATGACAAAAAATTGAACTTTTGGCCGATGGAATTCAATTTTCAGCCACAGTGCGACGTAGGTACACTTTTACGTTTGCGCTAACTGTTGTGTGCCCTTGTATTAAATATTACACGTTTTTATTGGACAACGTATCTCCGTCATACGCTTCTTCTCTTACGGTATTTATTATTTATATCTGTGGCAAAAAGAAAAAAGTGCTTAAGTTGAGTTAAGCTAAGTTTGAATTAATGACACTTTTACGTTATTCGTGTTCAAAACTAACATGGGCAAAGCTTCAATCATTTTTTACAATTTTTTAGAAAGTATTAGCAAAATGACCTTTTCTTTATCTAATTTTTAATGTGCAATAACATTAAGAATAAAAACTTAAGTTCACTTTCGATCTGTGACATTTGGAATATTTAGGAATAAAAATTTAAAAAAACTATGACTGCGAATAAGTGATGTTTATATAGAGGACTCAGAGCTTAAGCGAATCAAGTGAATATAGGAAATTCGAAAATATTTTTAGTTTGGGTAAGTGAACTGCCGTTAATTTCTGGAACCATTGACTTGAGTTTATTGCCGTTAACTCAAAAACAAAACAATTTTTGATTTAGTCCGTTACAGAACTGAAAAGAGTTAAATTTTGGGGAAATGCATATATGTGTTATATTTTATTACTTTGTTCGGTTCAGTTTTGAGCCCTCCATAGGAAAATTTTTTTAAGATCAACTTTTTAAGTTTAAATTTCATTTCCTATTAAACGAAAAAAAATAGACTTACTGACTATTTCACTAAATGCGAACGAACGCTTTCTTTCGCATAAATACATGTAAAACAAAAACAAATTCTCAAAAAATTGTTTTTGTTTCATATGATTTGTGCGAAAAAAAACGTTCTTTCGATATCGTGAAATTAGCAGTTAAGCTCTTTTTCCGTATTGCCACAGGTATATTTTTTTACTTTAAAACAGTAGCTACATATAATTTTTTAAATACTTTGTTTTTTTTTTTTTTTTTTTTTTTTGTTACTTTCATTGCAAACTGAGCTTTTGTGATATGTTTTTACTTTTGTTTTAAAAAAAAATTATTTTGTTTCAATAAAAAAAGGTATTTATTTTTTCTTTTTCGAAGTGGGTGCACTTGCCCCATCAGAATAACAGTCTTACACTTATGTTTACTATCTAGATTTAAAGGATGTCATTGTTAATAACATAAACATTCAAATTTTTGACTGAACATCGCTTATTCTTCTAAAATTTTATTCACTATGTCTGGCCAAACAAATCTTTCTTTTGCGAGTTTAAACGTTAGTCATGGAGATGTTAAAATTAAATTTGATGTCACCTTTTCTGTTTCGAATTTGTGTTGAATTCTTAACTTAATTTTTCCCTACATATTGATATTATACATCAAATATGTATATAGAAGGTCATAAAATTGTTTGTGTTTTACGGAGAATATATCGCAGCAGTTTCTTTAAAGAGGGCTAACTCAAAATTTACAAATTTTCCCTTTTTGCAAGAAAGCAATATACAGTGGGCATATATACACATTGTAAAACCTTTGATAAGTTTCTCTACTCTTTCGTTAAAGAAGAATATAAGAATATAAATATTGGAATATAAACAGAAATTCCCAGCAGTTTTTCCAAAAATCATCCAGTTTTGGAAATAAAATCTTCAAAATCGTAAGGCTTGAAAAAATCTTCACACAAAAAATTAACGGTTTTTTCAATAGACAATATTATTTAATACAAATAATTTTATATTATAATTATATATATTATATAAGAGAATAAAACATTTTAGCACAAAATAAAGGAAAAGTTAAACACATTTTACACATTTTTGACCAATTTAAAGAAAGATTACACATTAAACAGGTTATGTGCCGGAACATTTAAAAATTTCATATATTCTAAAATATGCAAAAATTAATTAAAAAAGCCACATAGTTATATATTTTTACTTAAACATAAATTTTGATAAAAATTCAAACAAAAAGAAAATAATAAAAATTGATTTCAATTCAAAATGTGTAATATTAATTAAAAAATAAATAAAATTTTCATCAGTAAACAAAAAATAATAGTACCAATCAGCGTTTAATTCACTTGAATAAACGCTCAACTCACTTCATTAAATTTTTAATTAAAACCGACTTTATTTTTGATTAATACTTTAATTGGTGAAAAATGTTGGAAATTGTTTTCTGTGCACTTTCCATTCGTGTGTAAAGTTGTATTATTGTTTCTTTGACTATTCGACTTTATGCCGGTACATACGCTCATATAAAATAATATGAAATACGAAAATTAGGAAAGATATGAACACAATAAAAAAATTTCTTATATTACGAAGCACTAATAGTACATTTTAAAAAATAAGCACACACTTATGCGCTACACAAAAAGACATAGAGAGATGCAGTAAGGTAAGTGAACGAATTCTTAATAAATTAAAAACAATTTGAAGAGCCACTACATTCCTTTACTACAAAGCAGGTTTGTACGGGAGCATATAAAAGAGTGACGGTAACAAAAAATTCAGTGTGCAAAGCTGATCGTTACGTTTAGCAATTTTTATATGCGCTGAATAAAGCGCTTTCTGTGTCAAAAATTTATTGCTTTTAAGTGGGAATTCGCCATATAAAATGCATGCCTTTCGTAAGCGATATGAAAAGCGAAACTTTAACGTTTCTCCCTTACAAACCTGCTTCGTTGGAAGCTCCATGTTTATTGGGATATTGCTTGGAATTGGCTAATTTCAAAAACTACTTTCCAGACATATTAATGTAATTTTTTCTAAAGCTGACATTGAAGAATTATTTTTTGAAATAAACCATTGAAAACTGAAACCCTTCAAAGGTTTCTGCTTCCAATGAATTGCTAAGCTTGGTTTTATTAAGATTAATTCTGCTAAATATTCTTTTCACATTAGTTGATGAGTTTGCCAAAGTCATTAGCTTTTTTCCAAATTCATGTTAATTTGAAAAAGAATGTTAATTTTTTGGTAATTTAATTGAATCGCTAAGTTCAGAAAGGGAACTACTGACATTTTTGCCAGAATTGATTCAATAATGTATTCATATAGATTCGAATGCGCTCCTTTTAATGAGTGCACAAAGAAAACGATGCTAAAATTATTTGTTTAAATAATAATATGAATTGTTTACAAATTTCCATTAGGTGCAAAAATGGAACACCTTTAATCGATAATTTTTAAGATTTATATACTATTCAGTTTCGTTACATCGTTGAACAGATTTTATTATATTTTCCGATCTTATTATTCAAAGTTATATGCATACACTGACATGTCAATAATCGGATTTTACACCTTCTACTCGACAACCGTCATACACGGGTATCCACTAAGTTTTCGTTATTATTAACCCTAGTGTTCGAATGATCGACGATTCAACGAGCATCGCTTCCTTTTTAACTAATTCGCTCTTAAATGATGATTAAAATGATGTTAAAAGATGATTTACTTCTGCTGTTTGTAATTGTGTTTTTAAAACCCGTTGCTGGAAAATTGCTTTTATTAGTTTTGTAGTCGTCGAATCGTCGAAGGTTAGTATTAACGTGATGTTTTTTTAAGTTCCATGAGCAAATATTGCAAATATTGGTACTCCAAATAATAGTGGCAACAATGACCAGCTAATGAGAAAATACTAGAATGAAAATAAGCGAAGTGCAGATCATGCCCATTACAAAAAATGCCGAATGTCAAAATCAAAATGTGCGGAGAGCACAAAGTTGAGTTTTGTGACTCTTGCTCAAGGTGATATTTTATAAATTTTTATTTTAAGTTTTTAAAGCTAAAAATGTCGCTAATTAAATTTTTCAGTTTCACTTACAATAATTTGTAGGCCCTTTTTTATAATCCCCAATATATGTGCAACATAAAATAAATTAGTGCAAAAATTAATAAATCGTTTATCTACATGGGCGATTCCATGTCATAACGACCCCTTGCGATTTGAATGAAATTTGGTGTGAAGGTTCCTTACATCCTATAAGGAACATACTCGTATATTAACGAAAAAAAAAATTAAAATTTTTTCCCTTACAAACCTGCTTCGTTGGAAGCTCCATGTTTATTGGGATATTGCTTGGAATTGGCTAATTTCAAAAACTACTTTCCAGACATATTAATGTAATTTTTTCTAAAGCTGACATTGAAGAATTATTTTTTGAAATAAACCATTGAAAACTGAAACCCTTCAAAGGTTTCTGCTTCCAATGAATTGCTAAGCTTGGTTTTTTTAAGATTAATTCTGCTAAATATTCTTTTCACATTAGTTGATGAGTTTGCCAAAGTCATTAGCTTTTTTCCAAATTCATGTTAATTTGAAAAAGAATGTTAATTTTTTGGTAATTTAATTGAATCGCTAAGTTCAGAAAGGGAACTACTGACATTTTTGCCAGAATTGATTCAATAATGTATTCATATAGATTCGAATGCGCTCCTTTTAATGAGTGCACAAAGAAAACGATGCTAAAATTATTTGTTTAAATAATAATATGAATTGTTTACAAATTTCCATTAGGTGCAAAAATGGAACACCTTTAATCGATAATTTTTAAGATTTATATACTATTCAGTTTCGTTACATCGTTGAACAGATTTTAATATATTTTCCGATCTTATTATTCAAAGTTATATGCATACACTGACATGTCAATAATCGGATTTTACACCTTCTACTCGACAACCGTCATACACGGGTATCCACTAAGTTTTCGTTATTATTAACCCTAGTGTTCGAATGATCGACGATTCAACGAGCATCGCTTCCTTTTTAACTAATTCGCTCTTAAATGATGATTAAAATGATGTTAAAAGATGATTTACTTCTGCTGTTTGTAATTGTGTTTTTAAAACCCGTTGCTGGAAAATTGCTTTTATTAGTTTTGTAGTCGTCGAATCGTCGAAGGTTAGTATTAACGTGATGTTTTTTTAAGTTCCATGAGCAAATATTGCAAATATTGGTACTCCAAATAATAGTGGCAACAATGACCAGCTAATGAGAAAATACTAGAATGAAAATAAGCGAAGTGCAGATCATGCCCATTACAAAAAATGCCGAATGTCAAAATCAAAATGTGCGGAGAGCACAAAGTTGAGTTTTGTGACTCTTGCTCAAGGTGATATTTTATAAATTTTTATTTTAAGTTTTTAAAGCTAAAAATGTCGCTAATTAAATTTTTCAGTTTCACTTACAATAATTTGTAGGCCCTTTTTTATAATCCCCAATATATGTGCAACATAAAATAAATTAGTGCAAAAATTAATAAATCGTTTATCTACATGGGCGATTCCATGTCATAACGACCCCTTGCGATTTGAATGAAATTTGGTGTGAAGGTTCCTTACATCCTATAAGGAACATACTCGTATATTAACGAAAAAAAAAATTAAAATTTTTTCCCTTACAAACCTGCTTCGTTGGAAGCTCCATGTTTATTGGGATATTGCTTGGAATTGGCTAATTTCAAAAACTACTTTCCAGACATATTAATGTAATTTTTTCTAAAGCTGACATTGAAGAATTATTTTTTGAAATAAACCATTGAAAACTGAAACCCTTCAAAGGTTTCTGCTTCCAATGAATTGCTAAGCTTGGTTTTTTTAAGATTAATTCTGCTAAATATTCTTTTCACATTAGTTGATGAGTTTGCCAAAGTCATTAGCTTTTTTCCAAATTCATGTTAATTTGAAAAAGAATGTTAATTTTTTGGTAATTTAATTGAATCGCTAAGTTCAGAAAGGGAACTACTGACATTTTTGCCAGAATTGATTCAATAATGTATTCATATAGATTCGAATGCGCTCCTTTTAATGAGTGCACAAAGAAAACGATGCTAAAATTATTTGTTTAAATAATAATATGAATTGTTTACAAATTTCCATTAGGTGCAAAAATGGAACACCTTTAATCGATAATTTTTAAGATTTATATACTATTCAGTTTCGTTACATCGTTGAACAGATTTTAATATATTTTCCGATCTTATTATTCAAAGTTATATGCATACACTGACATGTCAATAATCGGATTTTACACCTTCTACTCGACAACCGTCATACACGGGTATCCACTAAGTTTTCGTTATTATTAACCCTAGTGTTCGAATGATCGACGATTCAACGAGCATCGCTTCCTTTTTAACTAATTCGCTCTTAAATGATGATTAAAATGATGTTAAAAGATGATTTACTTCTGCTGTTTGTAATTGTGTTTTTAAAACCCGTTGCTGGAAAATTGCTTTTATTAGTTTTGTAGTCGTCGAATCGTCGAAGGTTAGTATTAACGTGATGTTTTTTTAAGTTCCATGAGCAAATATTGCAAATATTGGTACTCCAAATAATAGTGGCAACAATGACCAGCTAATGAGAAAATACTAGAATGAAAATAAGCGAAGTGCAGATCATGCCCATTACAAAAAATGCCGAATGTCAAAATCAAAATGTGCGGAGAGCACAAAGTTGAGTTTTGTGACTCTTGCTCAAGGTGATATTTTATAAATTTTTATTTTAAGTTTTTAAAGCTAAAAATGTCGCTAATTAAATTTTTCAGTTTCACTTACAATAATTTGTAGGCCCTTTTTTATAATCCCCAATATATGTGCAACATAAAATAAATTAGTGCAAAAATTAATAAATCGTTTATCTACATGGGCGATTCCATGTCATAACGACCCCTTGCGATTTGAATGAAATTTGGTGTGAAGGTTCCTTACATCCTATAAGGAACATACTCGTATATTAACGAAAAAAAAAATTAAAATTTTTTCCCTTACAAACCTGCTTCGTTGGAAGCTCCATGTTTATTGGGATATTGCTTGGAATTGGCTAATTTCAAAAACTACTTTCCAGACATATTAATGTAATTTTTTCTAAAGCTGACATTGAAGAATTATTTTTTGAAATAAACCATTTAAAACTGAAACCCTTCAAAGGTTTCTGCTTCCAATGAATTGCTAAGCTTGGTTTTATTAAGATTAATTCTGCTAAATATTCTTTTCACATTAGTTGATGAGTTTGCCAAAGTCATTAGCTTTTTTCCAAATTCATGTTAATTTGAAAAAGAATGTTAATTTTTTGGTAATTTAATTGAATCGCTAAGTTCAGAAAGGGAACTACTGACATTTTTGCCAGAATTGATTCAATAATGTATTCATATAGATTCGAATGCGCTCCTTTTAATGAGTGCACAAAGAAAACGATGCTAAAATTATTTGTTTAAATAATAATATGAATTGTTTACAAATTTCCATTAGGTGCAAAAATGGAACACCTTTAATCGATAATTTTTAAGATTTATATACTATTCAGTTTCGTTACATCGTTGAACAGATTTTATTATATTTTCCGATCTTATTATTCAAAGTTATATGCATACACTGACATGTCAATAATCGGATTTTACACCTTCTACTCGACAACCGTCATACACGGGTATCCACTAAGTTTTCGTTATTATTAACCCTAGTGTTCGAATGATCGACGATTCAACGAGCATCGCTTCCTTTTTAACTAATTCGCTCTTAAATGATGATTAAAATGATGTTAAAAGATGATTTACTTCTGCTGTTTGTAATTGTGTTTTTAAAACCCGTTGCTGGAAAATTGCTTTTATTAGTTTTGTAGTCGTCGAATCGTCGAAGGTTAGTATTAACGTGATGTTTTTTTAAGTTCCATGAGCAAATATTGCAAATATTGGTACTCCAAATAATAGTGGCAACAATGACCAGCTAATGAGAAAATACTAGAATGAAAATAAGCGAAGTGCAGATCATGCCCATTACAAAAAATGCCGAATGTCAAAATCAAAATGTGCGGAGAGCACAAAGTTGAGTTTTGTGACTCTTGCTCAAGGTGATATTTTATAAATTTTTATTTTAAGTTTTTAAAGCTAAAAATGTCGCTAATTAAATTTTTCAGTTTCACTTACAATAATTTGTAGGCCCTTTTTTATAATCCCCAATATATGTGCAACATAAAATAAATTAGTGCAAAAATTAATAAATCGTTTATCTACATGGGCGATTCCATGTCATAACGACCCCTTGCGATTTGAATGAAATTTGGTGTGAAGGTTCCTTACATCCTATAAGGAACATACTCGTATATTAACGAAAAAAAAAATTAAAATTTTTTTTTTTTTTCTAAAGTTACGTCATATTCAAAATGTCATAATTTCTCTGAATTTGGCGAATTACCCATATGAATAAAAATTAAACTAGTTATTTATATAGACTTATAGGGCGCCACAATGATTAATAACATTTTTTGAAAAAGTATATTTGGTTTCTAACCATTGTTATACCAGTTAAAAAAGACGATCATTCGTTGCAACGTTCGTAAGATATGTTTGGTACTCTAGTGTTAAATAAAATTTTAATTTTAATAGCTGTTTGTGAAGCAATATGTATCCGATGAACACGATTACTTTTATAAGCAATGGCCTATGAAAGAAGCAGATGAATAGTTTTGTATTTAAGCCAATTCTTATCAAAAACATATGATTATTATAATTATTGAAGAACCCATGAATATCAAAAAATACCATTTTGCTAATGAAATACACGAATCTTGTATTTATATAAAGTGTTCTTTGAATTTTATTGCTATTAAGTGCAGAAAGGGGGTTTACTTCATGCAGGCGCGGTTTCAGGGGGGGTGAAAAAAGGAAATTTTCCCCACCTAAATTATAAAAATATATTTTGCTTATTTCGATAATACACGAATTTCCGAATGTACAAAATTTTTGGAAATCCCATCAATTTTTTTTTTGTTTTTTATAGAATCTATAATCAAAATTTCAATAAGTATCCAAGTATTTATCCTAATAGTTATTTATTATATATTTCCAATGAAACATCTGGTTTACTGTATTTAAATACATATTATTCTACATGCAATCCCAGCAAGTGCCATCTACTTATGTATATCCGAAAAATAAACGTTTGGCTTGAAAATGCGAGCGGTTGAATTATTAATAAGCCTTAGTATATGCATTCTACCTTCCCATATATACATATGAATATATGTATTGGTCTAGTAAAAGTTCACCAAAGAAGAAGTATATAACTGTCAAATTTCAAGTGCATTAATAAGAAAAGTTCTTTGATATACAAAAATACATAAAAATAATAATATAATTTACCTATATAAGTTTATATCATTACCTTCAGTCGAAAAGGATGCAGTCCAATGTATAAATTTTATAGCAGAGAGAAAAAACTTTCTATGGTATTTAGTTCTGAATATATTTTAAGTCTGTAAATCCAGTTTTGCTTCATTGCCGACTCTTTATTCGCTTGTAAACCAACAAAAAATAATACATTTATGATTTTCGTAGCTTTTTATAATTTATCACCTTTTCTATTATATATTTTATACTTTTAATGTACATTTTAGTATGTCAATTTGCAAAAAATAAAATATACTATAAAATTATTTTATTTATTTCAATGTTGGCTATTAACAAATATTAACAAATTTTTATTTGACATTTTCAAATTTTAATGGGCCCTAGCGCTTTTTCTTTAGCATTTTTGGACTTAGAACTTTTACATATCGTTGCAAAACAAGACCTAGAAAAAAATATTTGCATTTTTTCCGCAAACGATGTATTTTTGTTTAGTAGATATGTATGTGTGTATGTGCAGCCAAAATTATTTTTGTCTTTCCATTGTTATAAGCTTTAAAATTTCTTTCTAAATAAAAATAATTTAAATAAAAAAATTAGCTGTAATCAACTTAAACCAGAATAAATATATATGTATCTTTAGATTAAAACCCAAACAGTTCGACTAAAATTCATAACTTAATTTTAAAATTAGTGAAGCATATTCCTTCTTCCAAACTTTTGTTAACAATTGCATATGTATTTTTTTTTTTTGGTCTAAAAATTGGTCAAACAATTAGTATGATGTAGTCAAAAAATTGTTTCAATTAAAAAAAAAAACATTAAAAATAAATAAAATTTTTTTTATAGCCAAAACGTTATTTAAAAAGATTAATTTATTTTAATTTATATTGAGCTGATCTTATATTTTATTTGACCTTATTGTTGATTTTTTTAACATAATAAAAACATATCGTTTTTAATAATCTTTTAAAAACAAATTTTTTACTTGTTTTGTATCATAAAAAAATTCCATCCCCCCCCCCTATGGCGCAAGCTGGATCCGCCTCTGACTTCATGCACCTTATTTGAGCATTGCTAAGAACCCAGTGTAAAATGTGTCATATTAGACAACTTCAAATAAAAGCCTGTTGACCCTCTACGAGATCATAACACGAAAGTTGCATTTATTTTTATCAATAATAAATTATACTGTTTTAATTCATTATCTCAAAATTAATGTTTAGTTTCCTTTCTGCGCTTAGCTATTCCATTGACTTTACGGCTTTCCAAAACATTTTAACATTTAAAGCACTGCCTTTATGTTGAGAAACAAAAGTAATAATATCAACAAGTCATCAAAGTTTAAGCGTTACTAACCAAAAAATCGTCAAACGTCGTTTTGGAGAATTCGCTCTGAAAAATTGTCAAAATCACGTTTGGCACCCCTGAAAAGAGTTTTTTGCATCTACTAAAAATTTATAAATTTGGAGTAAGCCCCCTAGAGGAACTTTTGGGATACGTATTAAAATAATGTTTATTTATTTTACGGTATTAGATACAAATTTGCTTATGCCAGAGACTCTGTTCTCCTGCAGATAAGCGTAGAGCTTCGAGGGATTAGCATAGGCAAAAAATACCATATGAACTTAAATTTATATATTAGATTTCTGCTATTCACCTTATTAGAATCAGACGGCTAATTAATATTGCGGTTAATTTTTTTTATAAAATAATTTTAATACTGAAATTTCAATCTTCTATTTTTGGAAAAATATATTGTTGTTAATTTTGTTAGATGGTGAATTCTTCTACCCTATTAATAACATACGTTTCCCCATTAGATTTTGATTAAAACTTTTGCAGTTACTTAATAAAATAAGTGGAACTCACAATACGCTCGTTAATGGCCTTAATATTTATTTTTTTATTTAGATGCATTAAAAACTGAAATCCATAATTAATTGATTGATATTATTTTTTAATTCGAAAAAGTTGTTCTGTTAATAATAAGAATTGTTTCTCCACGAAATTTGCAATTGTAACTTTTGCTACTAATTGAACGCTTTTAACTATTTTCATGATTGGGAAGCCAAATATACTTTAATCAATGGTCTATTTAAAAAAAATATTTATAATTATAAATAAATAAAGAACTTTTACATAAAAAATAGGTCTATACATTTATTTTACTAAAGTCAAACTTAAATTTACAATATATTAGTCTCAATTACCAAAAAAAAAAAGGAAATAATCGTTTAACTAGAGGCATATCCAGCTGTAAAACACCAGACTCTGTCTTCCTTGATTATAATATTTTTTAACAATTTACGCATTGCTATATAATTTCTTTATAATTTAATAAAAATTATGAAAATGATTTGTTTACATATTTTCAAGAGCTTGTTTTCTAAACAAAAACATTAAAAAAGCCGTTAATAATTCTTACTACTAAAAATTTACTAGCAGAAATCTCCAACAATTTTTTTTGGATCTCAAATTTGTGCGGCTTTTTTTTCGCTGCAAATTTTTCGACGACGTGAACACTTACTACACCTTTTCTTATTGTAATTCAGAAGGTATCAATTTTAATTCAGATTAGTTAATCGTAATTCAGAAAGCGTCGATTGTATATCATAAAATGTCAGTTGTAATTCAGAAATCGTTAAATGTAATTTAGATTAGTTAATTGTTATTTAGAAAGCGTCAATGGTAAATCAGAAATTGTCAATTGTTATTCAAAAAGCCAAAACAATTTTATTAACTATTTATTTTTATTTTATTATAACCAAAAAAAAAAAAAAAACAATTTGCACTTCACAGAAAAAATTAATAATTTTCTCCAATCACCAAATTTATAATACCAAGCAAACAATTTGTTGATTTTGCACCTATTACCAAAATGATTATATTGATTACTAAAAGTTGTAAAGTTGTGAATATTTCTTTTCAATATATGATATCTTAATTTTAATTAAAAAAATGATCAAATAACTTTGCCATTTCATACAAAGTGTTAATTTATTTAATAAAATATTAACAATTCCCAACAATAATTCTACATGTTTAAATTATTTTATTTTAAACGAAAAAAGTCAATTAAGAATTTTTGTTATTTAATTAAAATTTTAATTGAAAATTTATTTAAAAACCACTAAAATGTTAATTAAATCAAAATTAAATGTTTAATTTTCTTTCAACTAAAAAAATATATAATTCACTTACCACATTAATTAAATTTAAATACTTTTAAAACCATTTTTTTAATTGATAAAACACTTTCTGTGTATCTTTACTATTTAAAGCCGACTGCCATGCCATTCATTGACAACGCAGTTGCTTGGTGAACTGTACAGTGTTGCACAGCATGAGCGCAATCACCCCCAGTTATAGTATTTGTTGCACGATCTATAATATCCTCCAAGTAGATGAATCTTTGTTCTATCACGCCAATACCTGCAACGTTTGGAACACGAATGTTGCTTTTGGCATAGGCTTTAACTTTGGACCAAAAATTTTCAATGGGACTTAGCATTGGAGAATATGGTCCGAGAGGCTGGCGTACTATTGTTTACTCTTTCAAGGTTTGAAAAAAGTTATATATATTGATGAAAGTTATTTTCTAAAAATAAAAATTGTTAAATAAAATTTCTATAAATCCAAAATATTGTTGCAATCTCAGTTTCCTGGCGAGCTGGCCTAAGCAACCAGCGAAATGCTTATATAAATAGCTTTCCCACAATAATAAATTTCAGTGTTTTTATCAAAAATAAAAATTGGGAGTTAAGCACGTCATTAATAAATGAATTAATTAATAACATCATTATTATGTTGTGTATCGAGAATGATAGAATACAATATTACGCCATGCATATGATTTCCCGTAAGATGACGTAGTTTGTCCGTGGCAAGGGAGTGGAAGTCTTAAAATCTCTTGGCAAAAGCGTAAAAAGCCTTTGCGCTGCTCAGGGTAGCACATATTTTTATATTTTGGTACTAGACCTGTTAGAATACCAATTTATTCCACATTCTGAAAAGATCTAACGATATCTGTACATTTACACCTTGGGCGCAAAAGTCAGCAGATAATTTGGAAGATAATTTTATGAAAATTAACATGTATGCATATTTTTCAAAATCATATTTAAAATTATGAGAATATATATATATCAATAATTTCATATAGCCCTACTGCACATTTCTCTCCGGAATAGATAATTTGTACGCACATACCATCTTCTTAAGTTGGATTTAGATAAAAATTTGGCCCAAAATATTCTATTGTAACGTTATTCATCTTACCAAATTATATTGGAATCGGCCCATATTTAACGATATCTCCTAAGAAACTAGCATTTTCTTATATAGATTGGTAGGGATATAAAACATTGAGATGATAACATCTATAATGGTTAGTTTTTTTTAAGGAAAGTTTATTTATTTGACCAATTAATAACTAATTCACCTAAAAATAAACAAATAGTGCAATATTTTTTCTCTATACACTGGTCCATATTCGAACACTCTACCATACTTTTTAATACATTTTCTTTTGTTTTTTCGACTAATAATATGTCATGTCAAAATGCTGAGCTGTTAGGTCTAGAAATGACCATATGTCCAATATTAATCCCCTCCCTAACATGACTTTATACATATTGATATCTAGATATTGATAACACTAAGAATTTTTATATGAATCTTAACCCTTTATGCTAATATTTTTTTAGGGTATTTTTTGGCCTCTAAGTTCAAGAAAAAAATTTGAAATCCCGAATGAGTCGTTTACCTTCCAGGTGTGAAAATATTTATGAGTGCCTTACGGCACTCTTGGCATTTAGTTATAAAAACACATTTAATTTTTGGGGAATTCAGTTCGTTAGTTTTTATTTTCAATATTTTAAATTAAAACATACGTAATAAAAACAAAGTATTCACTTTTATTAATGGTAATCAAAAAAACAATTTTTTATTATTTCATCAGTAAAAATGAAGCTTGCACTTGGAATAAATGCATTGTGTTTGAGATTCTTTGCAATGCTTTAAGAGCTTTCAAAGCTACTACAAATATTTTGCTACATCTTTAAGCAACTATAAAAAAGGTTAATGAATATAAAAAAATTATAAATTGGGCGTCAGAATAACTTTTGTAACGAGTGCCCTGAGGCACTCTGAGGCATTAGAGGGCTAACCTCATAACATACTTTTATTTTAGCGGGGCAACTATTGCCATGCGTCCGAAATAGGGTACGCTATCGAAAATTTATCTGTTAATGATTGGCTTTACTTTCCTACTTGTTGTGCTTTTTTTGGTACACCCTTATGCAAAAAAGTTAAATTTCACATTAGTTAACCAACACATTAAGCCCAGCAAAAGTGAATGGGTTTTTATGTGTTGGTTAACTTATGTGAACTTTAACTTTTTTGCATAAGGGGGTTAGACTTAATTCTCACAAAATATTATTAATGAACAAATAGAAAAAAATGTCACTGTATAAAGATTTTATTGTAAGACATTCTTCTGACAACTCTTCATAATGTATCTAAGTCTATGTTTATACACTCACAATATTATTACAGTAACGGACTGTAGGTTATTTAAGAAGTATTCCGTTCCGTCATTTTTAAATAAATAAACATTTAAAATTCCAAGTAAATTTATTTTTAACTGATTCTATCATTTATGCGGATTTTCGGCTGCATTTAATATTGTCAGTTGATTAAGTAAAAGTATTCTGTATGTAAAATTAAATGAAAACGAAATTTAAAACAACTGTAAATTAACTTAAAACCCGATTTACTTATTTTGCATTTTATTTTAACGAAAAGTTAATTTAATTTTTACTGTCAAAAATTCAACCGCGAATTCCATAAAAAATCAACAACAAATTCCTTAAAAACAAATGAATTTTCAGTTATTTTATATAATTTAACTATCAAAAAAATAACCTACAATTTCCTTAAAAACAAATGAATTTTCAGTTATCTATTTATAGATCTGTGGCAAAAAGTAAAAGAAAAAAACGATTTGCTTGTTTTGTGTAGAAAATTCCCATATTCTATTTGTTAAAATTATTTAGTTAAATACATCAAATTTTTAGGGCAAAATAATTGCGAATGCCATATTGGGCATGCTGCTGGTGTCTTATAACTGAAAGTTCTTCTGTAACCAAAGTGGTCAGTACACCAAAAGTAAAACAAACATGTATAATTGGGCAAGTAAATAAAAATAAATTTTCTCTCTCCCTCTCATTAGGATAACAAGCGGACAGGTGTCTGGTATTTTTTAGAAATTAGAGTAAAACCTGTATTATATAAAATTACTGAATTAGATAGATAAAATAACTGAAAATTCAATTGTTTTTACGGAATTTGTCAGTTATTTTTTGATAGTTAATTTTAATAAAATAACTGACAATGCATTTGTTTTTACGGAATTCTCGGTTAT
The DNA here is from genome assembly GCA_943735925.1 of Pollenia amentaria. Lineage (NCBI taxonomy): Eukaryota > Metazoa > Arthropoda > Insecta > Diptera > Polleniidae > Pollenia > Pollenia amentaria. The sequence goes on along the minus strand of OX031006.1, from coordinate 237,869,342 downwards.
TTTTTTGATAGTTGAATTATATAAAATAACTGAAAATTAATTTGTTTTTACGGAATTCGCAGTTGAATTTTTGACAGTAAAAATTAAATGAACTTTTCGTTAAAAATAAGTGAAAAATAAGTAGACCGGTTTTTAACTGAAAATTCATTTATTTTATATTACAATTTCAGTTAATTTTACGTACAGAATGTTGTGAGTGTACGCTTTAAGTTCTGCTGCTCAAGTTCCTTTCAATTCCCTTTAAAAGTTGCCAATATGATCACACTCGGCAATCTGTTTCAATTTACTACAACAATTTTATTCTCATCGAATCAAAGAGAAAAAGAAAAGAAAAAAATTACGTGCAGCCATATTTGTGCATATGCTTATGAACAAAAACATAAAGCGTGCTAACGAGTACAAACATCTCCATACTACTAATCATTTGAACAATTTAACATATTTTGAAAGTATTTTGAATTCTGAGTTTTGAATCCTTCAGCAAATAAGATTTCAAAATTTATTTAACGATACCCAGCTCTTTATACTATCGTGTAGGGTAGAATTGTGTCTGAGTATTGGTTATTAAAATGTCGAAAAAATAATCAAGTTTTTATTATTTATTTTGTAAACTAATTAAAAAAAATATATATATATATGACAAAAACAATGCGAATTCATTCTAGGTAATCTCGGTAGTACAACTCGTACAAAAACCACAAGCAATTCGTTTTTGTAAAATCGTTGTACAGTGTCAAAAACCGAAACAAATCAAAACAGAAACAAAGATAATAAACAAAATTTTGACAGCCAACATTTATAAAGCTAAAAAAAAAAAGTTATCAGCAGGGCTTTTAGGATCACCTGTAATGAATTCGCCTTGGACAAAAATAACTTTGATACAGTAAAAAAGAACTTTTTTAATGGAACTTAGAAAATTGTTCAGAAAATAGAACTGATTTAAACAAAAGCATGTCGCACTTGTTCAACAATACTGTATTAAATCAAAATATAAAAAATTTCAGTAGAAGCAAAACCATTTTTAATTTTACATTAAAGGAATATGAAAACGATGTTTGAAATCAACCGTTTCATTACCAAAAAGTTGACAAAATAGCACGATTTTTTTAAAGCGGCTAGCTATAAATATTACGTGTCGATTTTTTAAAAAAAAGCGCAAAAATAAAAATTTTGAGTTAAGACACTATTGTTGAACAAGTGCGCTACCTGTTTCACACTATGCAACATTTCGCACAGAAAAAGAAAAGTGCAGTGACTAAGACTGTAGAGACGCTTGCGGTGAAAATAATGTCGCACGAAATGTAAAATCTACCAACAATTTGATGTCCCTCTTTTAATGATTCGAACAATTTTTTGAAATTGAAAACTTAAATTTTAATTTAGTCTTAAACGTCATAACATTTACGAGCTTTCAACGGGACACCAAAATGAAATAATAATATTGATCGCAAAGTCTGAAACAGGTAATACATGGTAAAATATTTTGAAAAAATTTACATATTTATATTTTTCAAATACGTTAATTAAACACAATTTCATACAGCTTCCAAATTGTTGAACATTTTGAAATAAAAATTTGTGTTTATAAATATGAAAGTTCCATTTTTAAAATTGTTTTAGCTCTTAAAATATGTTAGCTTTAACCTTCGCTTTACCAAAGGTTGTTATGTAAATCGTTAACCAATACCCACCTGGATAGCACTGCACATATGTTTTCAGGCAATTTCTTTTATGTTATTTTAAAGAACTTAACAATTTGTTTAGTGAGCTAAAATTTCCTTGTAACTGAAACAAATTTAAGGAAGGTATTAAAGAAATAAGATCGAAAAAGTCATCCGGGTGGGTATTGGTAAAGCGGAGGTTAAAGTGATTATACGTAATTTTAGCGTTGGTGTGAACTGTATCAGAAATTAAGTAAAGCTGGGATTTAATGAACTATTCTAAACAATTTAATTTTTTAAATAGACTTCATATTTAAAATGATTTCTTTGCCTATTATGCTTTCATATTCGATTGCATATTTAACGATTCCTTGTATTCAATTCCCAAAATATTAAAACGAAAACTGCAACCCTATTTGGCCTCATATGCCATTTTGTCATTGTTGCAAATAAAGAAACCTTCAAGTCATTTGAAATTTCCACGTTTCGCTACAACAAACAAATTATCAATGTTCCAATAAGTAACATTAAAGACCATACGTGATGAAACCACCGTGAAATAACCATAGTAACAAGAGGATATTGATGATGACGAAGCAATACCAGCAAATGTTGCAACCAAATACAGCAGCAACACAAACAGAAAAAAAATTACAACAAAAGCAACACCAGATTCACTAGTGTATCAGCTTTTCTTTCAACTTTATCGTGGATGTTGAGAAGGAAATGAAAGAAGAATAAAAATGTTGCAAAATTGTTATTGTTGCTATTTATGTGAAACTAAACGGTGGCATTTTTGTTAAATCACTATCGTAATTGTAGCAAATGAAAACACACCGAATACGAAAATAAGAAACGCAGATGCATTGCAATAGATTACAGTGGTTGAGAAAATTACAGTACTACAACTGGCTTAAATACCTAAAATGGAACTCCCTGGAAGAAGTTTTAATGCCATAAAATTTTCTAATTATAATGAACAGTAGCCTTTTTAGCTTTATTTGTGTATATAAAAAAATTTAAGATTTATTTGTGTTATATATATATTTAAAAAGACTTGACCAACACCCAAATCCTTTAGCTCGAAATATTTTAAATCATGGCGGCCACACTCGCTTAAGGAGAAGAGACACTGCAGCACTTACCCAACTAGATGAGAGATAAACACCTATATAAGTGAACAGAACCCGTGATGAAGAAAATTTTTGTCTGGCACTGGCAGGACATAAATAAAGTATTAGGATAAGATTTGATAAATTATTGTTAGTTCATATTAAATATATGAAGATTCAATAAATAAATAACGAAAAAAAAAAAAAAAAAAAAATGTGTTCTTAGAAATTTTACTATCGGGTGTTTTTTTAGGTGCACGAGAACTTTCGATATCGATTACTGTAGTTTGACAGCTGAGAATGTCAAACTGTGTTAACATTTCTGTTTAGTAAGATTTGCCAAGTCATCATTAATCTTTTAATGCTAGAACAATGTCTCCAAATTATTGAAATTTAATTCATAGAGCTCATTTCTGGTTGATGGCTACGTTAATAAGACAAATTGACGTATTTGGAGCGAAGACAATTATCTGGCCGTTAACGAATCACCATAACATTCATTGAAATTGACAGTTTGGTGCGCTCTTTCAAAATTATCAAGGAGATGCTGTTACGGTGAATGGCGAGCGTTGTTGAGCCATGGTGACTGAATTTTTGTTTCCATAAATGAAAACGATTAACATCAACTACATTTTTTTGCAACAGCTCTGCACAACCTGCCACACAGCTCGCTTAACAATCGATTTATTGCAAAATTAATTTCGTAACAACTTTATTTCCAGATTAATTTTAATTGGGCTGTGTAAAGTTATTGATATATGGCCTCAAGCCAGCAACTCTTAAGGCATTGGAAGACAATATTCAAGCCACCATAGATGCCATACGGCCAGATTTATTGGAAAAAGTAGCCAAAGCCGTACTGATCGAATAGATTATGTAACTCGTACCCGCAGCGGACATAGGCCGAAAATCATATTTAAAAAATAAATGACATAAAATTATATACCAGATTGTAATACAAAAAATTTAATTCCAACAATATTTCTATCTTGTATTATCAGTTTAAGTTCTCATGAAGCTAAACAAAAATACACTATATAAAACTCTAGAACTACAATATATCAATATAAATAATATAAATTATATAATTATACAAAAATAAAAAGTTTTTTCGAGCTCGAGGCCAATTATTTGTAAAAAATATTTATGATTTATTTACTAATCTTCTCCAATATTTCGATATCCATCGGATATCATTATCAAGGAATGAGTTACAAATAGCAGTGCAATATTGAATGTGGAGAAGGTCATACGTCTCTTACGAATATATTTGTAACTCATTCCTTGATAATGATATCCGATGGATATCGAAATATTGGAGAAGATTAGTAAATAAATCATAAATATTTTTTACAAATAATTGGCCTCGAGCTCGAAAAAACTTTTTATTTTTAAATAAAAAAAATTTCGAAGGAATAATATTTAATTTTTTATATAATTACTAGCGGGCCCGTTGCCTGCTTCGCACGGCAAAACAAAATAAGAAAAGAAACACACTTGTTTTTAATAAAGTGGGTTTTGTTCCCTATTATTCAACTTTTAATTCTAGTTTCTTACAATCTTAGACTATGTATCACTTAAACTATCTTAGAGCTCTTTCGTAGACAACATTTTTGGTTTTGCCATGAGTTGTTGTGTAGATAAAGAGAACTGAAGGCTTGCCAACACGTGAGCACGAAACATATAACTGGCCGTGTGAAAAGCAAGGATATTCTAAATCAATCCCGCACAATTCCAACGATTGCCCTTGCGCTTTATTTATTGTAATAGCAAATGCAAGACGTATTGGAAACTGTAGTCTTTTGAACTCAAAAGGTAAATCTAATGGAATCATTGGAATTCGTGGAATCAATAAATCTTCACCTTTAAACTTCCCCTTTAAAATTGTTGCTTCGATCAAATTGTTCATGACCTTTTAAGCCAGCAATAGTCAATGATTGGCCTTGTGCTGTGTTGATGGTAATAGCAAAGGCAAGACGCAAAGGGAACTGGAGCCGCTTGAATTCAAATGGTAAATCGTTGGAATCGGTCATGCCGTTCTCCAGTTATGCGCTTAATAGAAAAAGTGGGCGTAAAAGTAGGCGTGGTAAATTTTTCTTTCGATGAAAAATTAAAGTTGATTAATACGAACATTTGAAAGAAAAATTAGTCAACTCGATGGAGCCGTTTTCTGATTTTAGGTAAATCGAAAAAAGTGGGCGTAAAAGTGGGCGGGGCAAAATTTTCTTTCCGTAAAAACCTAAGTTGGACCATGGCGATCATTTTAAAGAAAAAATCGTTCAAATCGGTCATGCCGTTCTCAAGTTATGGATTTTGCCACGCCCCTCCGCCCCCAGACCGAAAATTTCAACCAAACTTCATATAAACCATATATGGGCCCCTGCCTACGTAGTGTATAAGTTTGGTTGAAATCGCACGACGCGTTTATGATTAGTTCGGCGACGTACATATACGGACTTATTTTTATATATATAGATATAAAATAGCTATGGCACTAGTTCTGCATAGTTCAAGTTGTACGAAGAAAGGTCAACTAGAAAAAGACAAAACGGAAAAAAACTTAAAAAACAAATGTACTTAAGTTTTCAAGTAAAAGTCTAGACAAAAATTAAGAAAACAAACAAGGAGTAACAAAAAAACGTGTAAATAAAAATTTTAAATTTATTATCAATTACAGCAAACAATTGGATAAAGATTGATGTTTGACTATAGACTAGCAGGTGACGTAGTGGGGCAAACGGTATTATGATGATGGAATGTGGTTATTCTCGGAACATGCAAATTCGACCCGTTTTCAGTCAAGAATGATCAAAAAAAAATTAATGCATTTTATGTTGTAAATCCTTCCTTCCATAAAAATAATTTAAATAAAACTAAATGTGATGAACTAAAGCTTAATTAAAATATCAAAAACTTCAATCAATATAAATAATATTGAAAAAAAACAACTTTAATATATTGTAAGTCACTTCACAAAGTGCCTTCCATTGCATCTCTTAATATGGAATTTTAAAAAATCCAAAAAGAAAAAAAATCGTATCAATAGCATGACGCCTAACTAGTCTCTAGAATAATGTGTAACGACGTTTAATGCATCACCTTTTTCAACTCGTTGGATGTGTGACTCTTATGTCAGTGTTACCAATCTGCAACAAAGAGGAAACAAAAAAACCTTTACTCACACATACACGCAGAGAAAAAATATGGTTGGGAATGGTTACGGCAACTACACTATATTTATTGCAACAATATATTGTTGTCGTACACAAAATATTGTTAGTTTTATTTAATACTAGCTTAACCCGGTGCGCTTCGCTACACTGGCAAAAAAAAAAAATTGTCCTGTAAAGGTTGATAGCTCTTGTGTTCAGATATATGGTATTTAATATGTCTTCTATGAGGGGTACTGCTCCTACTCTGTCTACCCCGCACATTTTTATATTGAAATTTATAGTTTACTATAATAGTAGCTTTAACCACGTTTGAAGACTCTCCCTTTAATAGTTCTTCAGTTGAGCGATATTTAATGTATGCATCCTATGGGAGGTATTTCCCCCCCTGCGCCTACCCGCTTTATTTTTATTTTCAAAAGTGTAGTATACCATAAGAGTGACTTTTAGAAAGTTTGAACATTCTCACTATTACAGTTCTTAAGATATGCGATGTTAAACATTGGCGTCCTATGGGGTATTCCTATACCCCCGCTGCTATTTTATTTCAATTCCGGGGCTCAGAAGATCCTACTACAAAAAGTTCAGCAAAATGCGTGCAGCGGCTCTTAAGATATGCGATAATTAATATTGTCATCCTATGGGGGGTACCAATTCCCCTGCCCCTATCGAAAAAATAAGTAGCCTATTTTATTTTTAGGGCTCACGTGATGTTACTGTAAAAATTTCAGGAAAATCGGTTCAGTATAATATTGGCATCCTATGGGGGGTACCAATTCCCCTGCCCCTATCGAAAAAATAAGTAGCCTATTTTATTTTTAGGGCTCACGTGATGTTACTGTAAAAATTTCAGGAAAATCGGTTCAGTATAATATTGGCATCCTATGGGGGTACCAATTCCCCTGCCCCTATCGAAAAAATAAGTAGCCTATTTTATTTTTAGGGCTTACGTGATGTTACTTTAAAAATTTCAGGAAAATCGGTTCAGTATAATATTGGCATCCTATGGGGGTACCAATTCCCCTGCCCCTATCGAAAAAATAAGTAGCCTATTTTATTTTTAGGGCTCACGTGATGTTACTGTAAAAATTTCAGGAAAATCGGTTCAGTATAATATTGGCATCCTATGGGGGGTACCAATTCCCCTGCCCCTATCGAAAAAATAAGTAGCCTATTTTATTTTTAGGGCTCACGTGATGTTACTGTAAAAATTTCAGGAAAATCGGTTCAGTATAATATTGGCATCCTATGGGGGGTACCAATTCCCCTGCCCCTATCGAAAAAATAAGTAGCCTATTTTATTTTTAGGGCTCACGTGATGTTACTGTAAAAATTTCAGGAAAATCGGTTCAGTATAATATTGGCTTCCTATGGGGGGTACCAATTCCCCTGCCCCTATCGAAAAAATAAGTAGCCTATTTTATTTTTAGGGCTCACGTGATGTTACTGTAAAAATTTCAGGAAAATCGGTTCAGTAGTTTCGGAGTCTATAAAGCGACAAACATACAAACATACAAACATACAAACATACAAACATACAAACATACAAACACACATAATTCATTTTTATATATATAGATCAACAATATTTTAATTATTGTAAACATATTAATGTTTATCGCAATTATAAATTTGAGTATGGTTCACTGAAAAATAATTATTTTTATAGCAACTAAATAATGATAACTATAAAAACATATTATATTTCTCACAACCATTTAATGATATTTAATAGCCATAACATGATAGCTTTCTATACGTGTACTCACAATATGTTTAAGATGCAAACAAAATATTTTTACTCTAATAATATTTTGTTATCGCCATTTTTAAAATAATTTTGCATCAGTTGTGTCGTTTGTTTTACATATGCCAATCGAACCATTTGTTATTCAGTGGTTAAACAATTTAAAGAAATGCCCATTAAAAAAAAACAAGTTCAAAGAAATTAAACATTAAAAAAATTGTGAAATGTCACAAAATAAAATATCAATGCTAAAAAATTTTAATACTGTTTGAAAATGGTGCATAAATATTGACATTGTTTTGTGTTGTTTTAGAGAAAAAGAAGGAAAATTCTATAAAATAATTTATAAATAATTGCGACCTACGACAAAAATAGGTTAAAAATATTATGTTTAAAGTTACATCATATTATGATGTGAAATGTCTGTAACAGTTTTACGTTAAGGTTGCCAGTAAGTAAAAAAGCATAAATAAATACTAAAAATATTTCTCGGTTTTAGATTTAATCTACATATTATTATGACTAACATGATAATAACATGATTAATTTCTAACTTATTATGATTAACATGATTATAATATGATTACAATTAATTATAATATGATGCAATAAAAACAAATTAGGATTAAGGGAAAAATATTATGATGGCATATTACGAATATATTTGGTCATAATATGATTCAATAATAATCGTAATATGTTGACTACAATCAGGAATCTTGTCATAATATGTTGCTCTTAGAATATGTTTACCACAACCATGTATTTTCTTTGCGTGTGAATAGATACAAACATTTCTTCACATTTATTGTTAACCAAAAGTACGCGCTTATGCACCTTCAACTTTAAATCCATCACAAAGTGTTTCACTGCATTTCTATCACACCTTTGACATATTTGTTCAGGCAAACATGCATTTACTCGCACGCACATGCATACACAGTTAGTATCATTCATAGACGTACACTTACACGCATTCGTGCATATACGACTCTTTATCTGTAATGGATGTCGAATGGATAGATTTTTTCCCCCCTGTTTTATTAAATATTTTTTCTTTTAAGTGACCAGAAAATATTTTTGGAGCATGGGATAGACAGAAATTGATTGATATTTATGTATGTATGTCTGTTTTATATAAAGGAAATTAAAATACAAATTTTTTACAGATATTTTTACCAAATTTAAGAATTGTTAGTGCAATAGTTTGTTAATCACTTCACTTTGCGGTTAGAAATATTTCATATAAAGTTTTTGGAATTTTTAAAAAATTGTATAAAAACATTTTTTAAGTGTTTTCAAAAAAAGGGAGTAAACTAAATAAATTCTTAAATTAAAGGCAGAATATTACGAACATATCTTTACCTAAAGGACAAAACAACGCACAGTGGCGCCCGTAGAGCAAGCGAGGTTGCAAAAATCAAAATTTTCATGAGTGCCGACGAAGTTTTGAATAAACCCATGTTATAGGAAACTTTTCAACGATTTCAAATATGCCACTCTTAATAATATCATATTTTTAGTTTAGAAGATATAACCGTTCAAAGTTGACCGACTTTCGGTTTTCAAAAAAACACACAATTTTTAGTCAATTTGTTGCGATTTCAGGTGTAATATCACGAAAAATAGGTAACGAATCGCCTTATTTTTTATTTGTATTGATTGATGTATTTATTAAATGTATAATGATAAAAAAAAAATTAACTGTTTGCTTTGTGTTTCTCCTGGTAAATCACTATTTAAAAACTATCCGTTTTTTCACTATTTTTCAACTTTGACGGAAAATAAAAAAAAACTATATTTTTCTATATTTGCCATATTTGCAAAACCTGTTCTTTGATTATTTCTTTACATAATTCAAAAGGTTTTATCTGCCCGTACGTGCCCGTTTGGCTTCTAGAGGTAAAAAAGTTCAAAAAGACATGGTTGCAGAAATTGTATGGCGTCCATCCCTTATATGTTTTGACTGACAGTAGTTTGATCTAATAGTTTGAAAAAAACTACTCATTGAAATTAGCAGGTACGTACCTCACATAAACAATACTTTGGCGTACAAATGGTCAGGAACAATATTGACTTATGGTCCCTACAGGTAGGCACAAATCTTATTTGGACACGTGCATAATATCAAAATTGCATTATTCAGCCTAAATCCATATGTATGCAGGGAACAGGTAAATTTTTAGGCTTGGTAGCATAAGCCTATATATTGCAAAATAAGCATAATGCCTGGATTAGTCTACGCCTGAAAGTTGGCGCAACAATTACTGAAACCATTAAACAATTTAAGTACTGAAAACATGGCGTTGAACAATTTAAAATTATTTGAACTGTTTAGAAAGTCAACCACACCAAAGTTTTTCACGGAAGTGAAAATTCTTCCTGAGAAGTTGACATTGATCAGCAAATGAGGCTGCGATGGATCATCCGGACAAAGCGTTTATAAGCAAAGGATATCTCCCGATGACGCTACAATATCGGACGGAAATATGTTTATGGCATCTGTTGTTCCTTTGCGGCTAAAATCGGATGATTCCCTACACTGGAAAAATCCACGTCCGTCATCAGTGCATTATTGCCGACCAATAATGTTTCAGTTTGCAAGGGAATCGGCAGAACTCATAAGGACTACGGTGAAGGACATTGAAGAACAAATAAGCAAGATTAAGCCTACAAAGCTGCAAATTGGAGAAGGAAAATATATTGAATGCAATTACGAGTTCCACCTGACCATGGTTGACGGAAAAGTCGTAAACGAACTGACAGGAACAACCTCAACAATGTCATGCCCGATTTGCAAAAAGAGTCAGAAGAACTTTTTTCAATTCAATTCAATTTATTTCATATATAATATGTTACATCTCAATTTTATATAATTAGTTGTAAAGAGTTTAAGATTAGTATCTTTTTCTGCTTAATTATAATATATTTCAATTAGTTATCATAGACAGAATTATATTGGAGGTAAAAATTTAGCAAAAACCTATCTAAACCCCTTTTTTCGTATTATTTTTATATTTTTTTTATCGATTTTATATTATTATTTGTCAGAAGAACTTTGGTAATTTAAACGATTCTACAAATGAGGAGAATTACGAATATGGAATGTCACCATTGCACGCAAGGATAAGGTGTATGGAATTCTTGCTAAAACTGGCATATACCCTACCACAAGAGGAGGAAAACTTCGATGAAAATACATCAATAAAGGATAAGGAAAAGGTCAGACAGAAGCAAATACAGGATGGTTTTTTTGAAACAAGTTGGACTAAAAGTAGACTGTCCCAAGCACGGATACGGTAACTCTAACGATGGAAACACTTCTAGGAGATTTTTTGAAAATGATGAGGCAGTAACTAGAATCATTGGAATTGACAATCAAATCGTGAAAAGATTGGGAACGATATTGGATGTTTTAAACTGCAAAGAAAATGTCAATTCTACAAAATATGGAGAATATGCGTCGAAAACTGCATCTCTTTTAGCAGAAATGTATCCACAGAAGAAGTTGACCCCGACCGTCCATAAAATATTGGCGCATGGCAAAGATATAATTGAGTACCAGTCTTTGCCAATTGGAGAGCTTTCTGAAGAAGCACAGGAGTCTCTTAACAAATTTTATAAAAAATATAGATTGCAGAACACATTCAAAGCATCAAGGGTAAGGCAAAATAAGGACCTCTTCAACATGTTGGCAGCATCTTCCGATCCACTTATTTCTTCCCTGCGGCATGTGAAGTCACGAATAGAGTTACAAAATAATTATAGTTTAGAAATTGTTAGTCTTTTAGATATACCTTCTCTTACGAATTGTGATGAATATTTTACAGAAAATTGAAAAAATAAATTTAAAAAAATAAATAATTTTTTTTTTTAATTTGTTGGGTAATAATTTAAAACATAAAACCCTTAAGAAAAAAAATAAAAACAATCTAAAAATGTAAAAATAATTTTTTTTAGTTACCATAAAATTGATTTTTCTACTAATTTTAACTTTGATAACCCATAAGTAGGCCCCTACAAAGCGTAGCACCCTTTCCAAACGCTCATTTCATAGGCTGAACAGTTATCTATCATATGCTGTTTAAACTGTTCAATTATCTTATTCGGTTCAAAAGATATGATTTTTGCAACGAAAAAACTCAAATGGCGCCACTGTGCAACGTCTCACTTTTACGGTAGAAGAAAAAAACAAAATTGTTAAATCTGGATTCAAATCAAACTAAAACTATAAATCGTATAAAAAGAAACAACCTCTTTCATTAAAACTGCCTTTAATTGTTCTTTGCTTAGACAATGGAAAAAAATGTTGCGCTTAGTGCTTTTGAAAGAGAAAGTGAACCAGATGTGGCTTCAATTATTGCTGACCCATTATTTATAGCAAAAAACCAAATGGTGCGGAGTACTAATCCATTGCCAGAACCAATTGGAACTTCTGCTCAGAATATTATTTTAGTACAACCAGGCCCAAAATATGCAACATCTAGATGCAATGATATACTATCAGTATTTTTGTGTTTTTTCCCCCACCTTAAATAGAAAGAATAATCGTCGAAAACACAAATATTTATAGAGAAGTGAAATTTGATGACAAATGGACAGATAATGATGAAGACACATTTCGTGCTTATATTGCTATTCTCATTCTTGCAGGAGTATATCGGTACTTACTTTCTTGTTTCATTTAGTTAGTATCATGATTGATGTGTAAAATTTGTCAATGACAGTGGGTAAAACGAAGATTTTCATGGCCTATTTGATGCAAAGTTTGGTCGCCCAATTTTTCGTGCGATATTGTTTGAAGGTACTTTCCACATGATAACAAGTGCGCTCTGCTTTGATAATGTTACAAGTCGACTACAAATTTGCTCCTACTCCTGAGTTGTGGGAGCGTTAGCATGTCCTTCTCCAAACGTTTTACAATTGTCATGAGAATGTCACAATTGACGAGCAGCTTGTTGAATTCAGGGAACGATGTTCCTTCCGACAGCTTATGCCCTCAAAACCTGCATAGTATGGTTTTATATATTGGTTAGCTGTAGATTTTAAATCTGGTTTCGTCTGGAAAATACAGCCATATCTTGGAAAAGCCTAAAATGCAAAGCCTGAACAGAGCCAAGGACAGCGAGTTGTGTTGGAGTTGACGAAAGAATTAAAAGGGCAAAATGTAATGGGCGACTATTTCTTAAATAAAGCAACTATATTGAAAAGTTCAATGCATAAAACAGCTGGAGTTGATGACAGAGGAGCGAAGAAGAGACTGGAGATTGTTCCCTACTAGAATTCAACAAAAGGTATGCTTTGATGCTTGTCGTCTACAGTTTCTAATATTTTATTTCTTAAAGGAGAAGTAGATAATTCTGACCAAATGATTGGCTCCAACGGAACAAAGCGTAAAACAAATCGATGGCCAAATATTGTACTCGCAAATATGCTGGATATATCTGCTTCTAACGCATATATACTCCTTTCAGAGATCGATGCTTTAGGCCAGCGGCTGATTTAAATCGCCGGAGACCAGAGTTTTTATAAAACTAGCACTTTGTTTGGCAAACGCGCATATGATGAAACGAAGTAGATTACCACAACAACAGTTTTCAGCGAAGTAATTGACTGATATACAAACCTCATCTTTAATTTCCGCGAGCTTATCAAAAACTGTTTCTTCTAAAGCGGGGGCAAGAAAGCGGGGTGTCTGTAGTTGCTATAAGCAAATGCTTCACTTGCGAAAGTTTTATTTGCAAAAAAGCCGGAAAATATTTTGTAAAGCATGTAATGAAAAAACACTTTCAATAAAATTATATTTTTCTTGTAAATAAACTCAACAAGAGCTTCGTATATTGTATTCCATTAAATTGAAATATTTACTGGACCAAATGGTCCCTGATTCAGGATTAGTCACTTTTTAATTTTTTCCGTACAGCTTTACATTAGATACAAAATATGATAAAATGTTGGACCAAATGGACCTAACCTTACAGCAGGGTTAAGCTTCCGTGTTTTGCAATTGTCCCCCGAGAGCAAAGTTTAAACAGGTGATTAATAGAAGTTTTGCATTTAATTTTAATCATACATACAATCAATAGTTTGTAAGAAAACTTTTCCTTTCTTTCATCTTAAAATCTACAATAACTTTTGCATTTTTCCCCCTTTTTTATAAACATTTACATTAATAACAATAATAAATTTTACCTCTAAATAAGTAAATTACATTTTGTACTGGTGCACAAACATTAAAACAAAAAAAAAAAAAAGACATTTAAAGAAAAATGTAACAATAATAATGTCAACAATAACTTTTGACATATTAACACCGTTTTATCTAATATATTTTTATTTTTTTGTGGTTGTCATCATAACTCATCATTATTGTTGGAATTATTTCCGACGCACACATACACCCACGAACATGCTTACATACATGCACGCATTCGTATGAGAAATACAATAAATACAATTACAGCAAATAGTAGTGGTAAATGTAATTATAGTATATTTGTATTTGTATGTGTGTTGTAATATTAATGGTTTTTATATCGTTGTTATTATATTTGTCTCACTTACTCAATCAATTTATTATTATATTATATTTATACCCTCCACAACTACAAGTGGTTAATGACGGGATATTAAGTTTGTCATTTCGTGGGAAATAGAGCGAAATATTTCTCAAATCCCATACAGCTTAATGAATATATTCTGGGTCCTTAAAAAATTCTATATCGAATTAGAAATATCTGCCTATATCTGCATCCGCCTATTTGTCTCTAGAAAACACGCTCACTTCCGAAATACTTAAATTTTTTTGATGTCAAATTATTTTTAGTTCTTTTAAGCATTTCATAATTTAAATCTAGCGAAAATACCATTTGGTTTAATGATTGCTATTTGACTATTGACTGCCAGCCATCGTCAATGGCGGCGAGTGTTAAACGGCGAAGATTTCTGACAAGATGGTGTGGGTACCATCGAAACATATCAAATCGACCTGCCCGTGAACGTGTGTTCGATTCCTCGGTCAGTCAAGAATGAAAAATTATCAATAAATTTTAATTCATTTCATGTTGTAAAATTCCTTTTTGCATAAAAATAATTTAATGGATATCAAATTTAATGAACTTTAGCCTGACTAAAAAAAATTGAATTAAAACCTAATCAAAAGAAAAAATGTGACCTAACAGCCAAACTCAAATAAGCGCTTCCAGTGTTTTCTTTCTGTCAAAAATTCATAAGCTCGTTCAAAATGTATGAAGCATATCCAAAAAGTCAATGCTTTGAAGTTGGAAAATCCCATTTGACCAGCTGGTTAACTAGTGATTTGATCTGCTATTCATAGAAAGTAATGGCAACTTAGTTATTTTTTAGGTCAATCTATCGGTTTTATCTTAATTTTTTTCTTTTTTTTTGGGGTTTGTTAAACAAGATAAGTTAACATTCATATACATGATACAACGTGGACGCTCTTATTTGTGTATGCCATTTCAAGTATTAAATCTAGATGCTAGAAAACGCTACTTGTAACGCGCTGATGTAGATTGGTCTGTAAGTCGCAACAAATTATGACTTCTTTTCACAATTCTACAAGGTGACGCAAAAGTTGTCATCCAATATCTTTTGAATGTAATTTTTTAACAAATGGAAAACTTTAGTTTTGCTTTTACATTGTGTTTATTTGATGTCGTAGTTCTTTTTTTTTCATTATGTAGCGAAATTATGGAATATCTCGTCACTCTTAACAGAACTCCTGTCGATAGCTTCCGTCATTCCTGACGGATATTTTCTTTGAGAACTTCAAGAGGGTGAGGCTTGTTAACATTGACTCGTGACTTCAGGAAACCTAACAAAAAAGTCAAGAACGGTAAAATAGGCCGTTCTTGCCGTCCAGTGCAAATCACCAAAACAAGAGACTAGGTGGCATGGAAATGCAGCCTTTAGAAAATCGAAACAACTATTCCGCGTTCGTGACAAGCAGAGCGCTCCATTTCTTCTTTACGTGTTTTTTGTATATGTTTGCTTAGCAAATATCAAAGCAGAATCGATACTTAAGACCGGTATTCACTATCCTACATAATCGTACGATTCATTCACACGAAAATCTGATGGAATTCTATCCGACATAAAGAAATGTCTGCAAAATCTGCTGTCAATGCCACACCATCCTACAAAAAAGATGCAAACTCAAATGACTCAGCTACTTTACAAGAAAATGCAACTCTGATCGCATAGATTCTATCATTTTATGAAAATTTTCATAAATATTTGGAGGTCGGACACTGTCATACATTATGAGATCATACGATTTTTTTTGACATAACGTGCGACTAAATAGAATAGTGAATACCGGCCTTTACCGCCATTTGCAAAAATTATAGGTTCTTCTGAAAGGGTGATGACTTTTGCGCTATCCCTTGTAATATTTCAAAATAAATGCAGCACAAATTTATATGTGTCTTGTGAACAAATTTTGAGTCGCTCATTTCAAAAGCCGTTTTTTTTTGCACAAAAAGTTTTGCTTTAATGAATTTATGTGCTAAAAAAATTAAGCTAAAATTACAAATATAAGCATAAGAATGTGTCGAAACATCAGTATTATAATTATTTCGTTAAAAATTACAACCCCAAATATTTGGGGAAATCGAGCCATAATTAGCCATGACAAAACCTTCTCCCAAAAAACCATTTAATTCGCATTAAATCATAGCCTAGTATTATAAATCTTGAAATTATAAAATTTTAATAAATAATTCATTTATTAATGACGTGCTAAGCTCCCGATTTTTATTTTTGATAAAAAAACTGAAATTTATTGTTGTGGGAAAGCCAGTTTCTATGCGCATTTCGCTGGTTGCTTTTAATTTTGTATGAATCGATCCATAATAAGACTTAAAAATTTCAAAAATCGCTATTGATGATGATACTTACATGAAATTTGTCAAAAATTACTTTATTATGATAAAAAAAAAGAATTGATAAAATATTTTGAATGGTTCATGTCCACTTCTAGATTAAGACAGTCCAGGTGATTTGTGACACTGTCCCGTGGCACGGCAGGGAGAAGGCGGAACTTAGACTGCTTGTTTGCCTATTTACGGGGCACTGTGGTTTTAGATACCAGTGGGTAATGCATTGGCCAATATATGCAGATTTTGTGAGGTGGATGATGAAATGTCAGAGCATCTGCTCCGCTGATGTCCCGACTTGGGGTCTTCCAGACAGATATTGTTCGAGGGGCAAATTATGAGCTCAACTGATATTTATAAATCTTTCACCAGGCAGGGTAAAAGGCTTTATACGTAGCCTGAACCTGCCATGGTGAGATGTATGGGCTGCACAAAAGATCCTCTGGGTCGTGGTGCGTATGTCCTCATTTCTTACATACATACATATGGTTCATAAGCCCTCGTCCATATTTTGAAACATTTGCTGCAGAAACTTTTTGCTTTTGTTTTTCAGCATTTTAGTATTTTGTATGCCTTCTCTTTTTGTTTCAATAACAAACTCACAAAAAATTACACGAAACAAAGTACATGTTTCCACTCGTCTTTTCCCTCTCATCATCAAACTCAAATATCTCGCAGTAAATGTTTAATAATATGGACGAGGACTAAAGGTCAACTTTCAAAAAAGACTTAAACACTTAAGGTACGTTCAGACTAATGAAATATTTGACGAAAATATTTGTTCTGATATTTGCTTCAATCTGTGTGAAGCAAAAAAATATTTTGTTTAAAGTTCAAACTAAGTTCAAATATTTGACAATTTTTGTTTGATGAAACAGTTGGCAAACAGTGTTAAATAAAATAAATTAATTCATGTTTGCCATGCGTTCAGACTAAAAAAAATATTTGCATCAAATAATTATTTAATGAAAGTGTTCAAAAATAAAAATATATTTCTCAAATAGTAAAAATGAGCGCAAAAGCTAATTTATTTATTTTATTCTGTGGATCAGCATCTCTTATAGTGTTAGAACAGGAGAATTTAAAAGAAAAATAAATGGAAGCCACTGGGTAACGGGAACATGGCTAAAATTTGCGAAAAATTGCAAAATTAGAAACAAACCCTAAAATTTATTTGAAATCGGTTAAAAAAAACAGATTGTCGGGAAATAACAAAAAAAAAATTTTTTTAAAAAAATAGCGAAAATTCGCGAAAATTTTTGATAGTTCAAACAAGCCATAAAATTGATTAAAAGACCCTGGAAACAAAAAGAACTTGGAAACAAACCCTAAAATATATTTGAAATTGCTAAATCGGTTAAAAAGCAAAATTTAGGGGAAAACAAAAAAAAATGTTGCAAAAACAGCGAAAATTCGCGAACCATTTTAATATTTCAAACAAGCCATTAAATTTAGTAAAAGTGCCTAAAACTATAAGGAATGGCAAAAATTCTATAAAAATTGCTAAATTAGCGGAAATTCGCAAAAATATGCTAATAGCGGTATGATAGCAAAGCCTAATAATTATTAAAAATCGTTAAAATTGTAAAGAATCCGAAAACTTACAGGAAAATTGCTTCTATCCGGAACATGGCTAAAATTATTTGTCGTTGTTTGCTCTTACAATTTTTTTGTAATATCAAATAAATGTTTTCTCAAAAATTACTAAAATATTTGATTTTTTGTGTTCACACTATGTTCACATTGGACAAATATTTGTTTGCCGGCAAATACTTTTATTTGCTCAAAATCAGCTGTTATTTTATTTGATACCCAAAAATATTTTGTGTTCAGGCTACGTTAATGAAATATTTGATGTTTGCTTTCAAATATTTCATCAGTCTGAACGTACCTTTAGAAAGTCGTAACGAACAACAATGCGCTCAGCAAATTTCCCAAATTACTACAATTCTGGTTTCAAATTTTACGAACAAAATCTTTCTATTAGAAAAGAGCAATTCCTTTCTAACAGATAGAAACAATTATAACTGTTCTTATCTCCCATATAAAAAGAAATCCCAGAAAACGCTAAAACATTTAATAATTTCATTTAATCACAACGAAAAATTTGCACCCTAAGCAAATATTCATCTAGTTTTTGGTAAAGGGTATCAAAGATTCGGCAGAGCCAAATACAGCATTCTTACTTGTTTTTTTTTTTTTGTTCATTTGTGTGGCTGTGTGTGTGTATGTATGTGTTTGTACTTACGCGGTTTTTATTGTTAAATTGTAGACAAGTTGAGATGTTTTTATAACAACAATTTAGTTTTCTATTTGCTGACATATCATTTTTTTATGTATAAAAGTATGTGTAAATGTCAAAAATACACGTGACCAGAAGGTTAATTGACTATAGACACACATACAAACATTGATATAAAAACACCTTTTCAAATGAAGTCATTTCATTATAAGTAGTTATCTGAAGTTAAAATATAAAAAATCCATTTAATTTAATGGCATATGCAAGTTCTTTCATAATTTATACTATACATAATTAAACTTTTTGTTTTGTCTAGTGCTAAAAGCAATCATTTCAGCGAAAGTTTTGCAGAGTAAAGACGTAGAAGAAGAAGTAGTACAATCAATTTCAGCCGTTTTTTTGCAGAATTGTTTTTCCAAAAGCGCTTAGAGCACTCTTTACTCCAAATTCTTTTTCTTTTTTTATATTTCTTCTCCGTTTAAAACAAAAAACGAGCGAAATTGCAGCACCACAATCGTCAGCTGCATTCGGTGAAAACAAAAGACAAACGAAAAATTAATGTTTGTACGAAATAAAACTGTGTTGTTTATTGCCAAACAGAAGCAAAGACCAACTGCATGCTTGCCAAGCAATTTGTGTAGTTTATTACGCCCCTTAAGCTCTGCAATTACACTGTGCTTCTTCTTAATGATTTTATTAGATTGTCATTCACTTATCATTCACCTGGGAGTGACCAGAAATTCGTCCTATACCTGAATGTCCAAGCAGATCACTACTTCCGGTCATAGACCAAGTAGTAGCCCGGCAGTGGTTCTCCAGCTTCCGATGAAGGCTAGTTAGAGTCATCATCATTAAGTTTCAGGAAAGAAATTGAACGATTTATCAATGTTTTATGCAACAGTACTGCAACGATAGGTCATACAAAATGCAGTCATACATAAAGCAGCCCTATTACCAATCTAGAAGAGTAAAGCCTTAATCCTATTAAAGAACACTTAGAGCAAATAATCAGCTCATGTCAAGCCGGCTTTCACACAGGCTCCTCTTGCGCTTACCATACTACCTCATTGAGCATGATAATTGAACAGTGCGTTGAGTTCAATTGCCAACTATATCTGCTATTTATAGATATCGAGAAAGCATTCGATTCAATTAACTATTCGAGAATGTATTTGGTTAGTCCTGCCAAGAAGAAATATACCTGAGAAATTGATTGCTTTGATTAAAGAAAGCTATAGCCATGCCAGGCGATTTGCACTTCACAAGGAAATTTTTCTAATCCCTTAATGGTGAACAGTGGAGTGCACCAGTGTTGCATATTGTCACCTCTTTTTCTTGTGGTTATGGGAGATGTTTTCAATGATATTGAGAATAAAAGACAAGGAATGCAATGGCAAATTAATAATCGTTACCTTAACTACCTGTCTTACGCAGATATTTGTTTACTCTCACACAAACTTATTGAACTTAAGCAAGCAACTATAAAGCGTATTGCAGGGCTGCGTATTGCAGCCAAAACAAAAAAAACTAAGTATCGATACAAGAACAGTTCCAAAGACCATCAACAAACAAATATTTAAGACAAGTGACCAATTTTACTATCTTGGATGCGAGATTACTGCAAATGGAGGAACCGTAGTCGATGAAGTCACTAGAATAAACGAGGAGGTTCTTTTCAAAACTTGACTATTCCACTTTTTGTGTTCTAGCACAATTTGAGAAAATAGTTTTTTAGAAATCATACTTTTTCATTTCAATGTTACCAAGCAAACAAAAAATTAAAAACCATTTCTGTCGAAAGTGGAATAATCAAGTTTTGAAAAAAACCTTCTCAAACAAGGCAAGGTCATATTTTGGCGTAATAGCCCCATTCTGCAAAGTAATAAAGTCTGCCAATCCACAAAGCTGAGAATTTTGGAAACAAATGTTAAATCAGTGCTTCTTTATGGGTGTATGACCTAAAAGGCTACAAACGGCATTACAAGACGACTCCAAGCTTTTATTAATGGCTTCTAAAAAGAATATTACACATATTTCGGCCTAGAACGATATCACATGCCGAGTTGCTAGCAAAGGCCAACCAAAAACAAGTAGCAACCGAGATATGTTAACGAAAGTGGCAGTGGATAGGACACACCCTCAGTCGAAACGACAACAATATATACAAACAAGCTCTTAGATGGAACCCAGTTCAACAAAATGGTAGAGGAAGCGGCAGGGCACGCCTAACATGAAGATTTTCAACGGAATCCATAATGAACCAACTGGGTATGTCTTGGAATGAACTTAGGTATATTGCTCAAACCCAGATCAGATGGCGATCAGCTGTTATTGGCACCCTATGCTCCAGTGCTAGTTAGAGGAATATATAAATATATATATGTTGTTCAAAGACAACTTTAATATAGTTGTAGCTTCTTGATGTAGGAATTATTTAACCATAACATGGTTACCGGTGACGATAATATAATATGTTCCAAAATTTTGCGTTAAAAATAGTTTTGTTGTGTTTCCTCTGCATGTCGCTGCCATCGCACCAAACTAATAAGTTACTAATAAGAGGTTTTTATCAAATACCTCCCCGTTCAGGCTGGTCTTACTAGCAAAGAAATCATATATGCGGGAATATTTTAACGTTATTTTATCTTTCTCATTCATTACAGAGACTTCTTAAAATATATTGGCCGCATACAATCTCTAACTCTCATCTTTGGGAAACAACTCAATAAATACCAATACAATCAGAAACATGTGAACGCAAATGAAAAACGATAGGTCACACACTTCGTAATGATTTAAATGATATTGCCAAGCAGCCAATCGAATGGAATCCCCAGGAAATCATACATGGAAGCGGCAGATTGATGTGCAATTCACGAGAGTTCTTAAAAGCTGGAGGGCAACTAAAGCCATTGCAACCGATAGATCTGAATCAGACGAATATTAACGGCCCTATGCTCCTTATAGGAAAAACAGGAATTAATGTATATATATATACCATATATTCCTTACAGAACGATGGCATCGAACCAAAACACTAATGGTATTTTCATTTCTACAAAAAGAGGTGACATTTTGTTTCAAAATGTATTTTGGTGTTTGTTTCTAAAAAATGTTTTGATCTTTTAAATGGTGGCATGTTTTATTATAAAAAAAACTCACCCCTAATAATGGCTTTAAGAATTGCACTTTACGGCCCGTATAAGTCGATAGTGCTGATAATGCCCTATAAAACATATCACTTCTGTTTATATAGGGTTACCAGACGAAGTTGGGAAAAATTTGCTTCGAATCTGGACAGTAAAGCTTTTAAAAGTTTAAGCTTTTAATATTATTTTTTCTATTGTTTTATAGAAATTACATAATTGTAGGTTGTCCGTAAAATAAAATCTAATTGGATTCAGTGTTATAAAATTGTTGTCAGAAAGTCTTCATCTCTCATTCTTTAAAACTTGATGTCGATAAATCGGCAGTCTGGCAACGGTATTTTCATGTTTACTTATTTTATGAAAAGAAAAACTAAAGAAAATTGTTCAGTATTTTTAAACAATTTTGAAGGAAAAAATAAAAAAGTTTATATAACCGCATCCATTATATGTGCAGAAATAACCATAAATCAATTATTGGATTCATGCTCGCCATCTGATGAGGATGAAATTCTAATTATATTTAAATTTAAGCCCAAGCATAAACTAGTTTTGCCAATGTTATTTTGTTTTCGAGGAAACTGGAATTTCGTTATTAATTTTTTTGTCGAGCCAATGAATAAATTTTTAATTATTTTTTTATTTTTTAAATTTTGAAGAACAAACTTTTTGTCAACTGTTTAAAACAGGGCATTCCACTTTTTGATAACTTGTGTTTGGTTCTCGTTAAATAAAAATAGCATTACTACAGGATTGGCAAGACATTTTATACATGCACTTTTTAAAAGGGTGGTATTTTTTGTAGAAAATAAAACACTCATTCACGGGGGGAATTTTTTGTTGGGTCTAATTAAAAAATATACGGATTTGGCATATTGGCGTGTCAAGTAAATCAGTTTAACTTGTAATTATTATTACAGAATTTATTCCATAACCTCATTAAATATGAATGTTTATCTGGAAAATATTTGAAATAATGAAACATTTATTTTATGAATACCAGTTAATGAAAAATTCGCAGGCCCTTAAAAAATTTTATCATTAAAATAATTCAGAACTGTTAAATGAAAATACCCAAGCTTAAGGTCTGTTGTATGTAAAGTTTTTCTTTATTTGTTTCCAATATTTCGATATTCTTTGAATATCATCATCAGGGAATGTTTAATTAAAATTAACATAAACTACAATAAAGGAGTAATAGCTCTTCACCTTTCAGCATCAAAAACTACACTCTGAAACGTGAAGAGCTATTACTCCTGATGATGATATTCCCTGATGATGATATTCAAAGAATATCGAAATATTGGAAACAAATAAAGAAAAACTTTACATACAACAGCCTTTGAGCTTGACTATTTTCATTTAACATTGAATTTTAAAGGTCGAATAAAAATATAACTAAAGGAAAACAAATAATACAGAAGTATTTTAAAATCACCTTAGGGGAAAGGGAACTAGCACTAAACTTGTCACGTGACAACTCACTTTAAAATGGCGATGTCCTACGAGGTGTTAATTGGCACCTTTTTGACACTTTGTAACAGGTCACTGAAAAAACCTTAATGGACACATCAGAACACACAGGGGTAGAGTCAGTATGTATACTATAAAGAAAAAACAATTAGCCTCAATAAATTGAAATATAAAGGAAGAAGAGTCATACAATATCAAAAAATGTCAATATCAAGCAGCGACTTCAAATCCTATATGATGTTTTTTTTTTAATTATTATTTAAATGACGGAATAAACAGATTAACAAAAAGAAAAGTTCGAATTAAGACATGAACTCTACGAAATCCTTTTACTATAAAGAAGGTAGAAAAGGTTCTTTAATTTTTTGTTCCTCAAATAAAAAAAGTTTAAAAACTGTAAAATATTAATTTTTTTAATATTAGTATTGTGGTTATTTTATTGAACTGTTAATGGTTTGTAATCCAAATTTAGATATTTTTAATTAGGCTTAAGTTCATTGAATTTAATTTTCATTAAATTATTTTTTATTAAAATTTTTTATTGATAATTTTTCATTCTTGACTGCGCTGAGATTTGAGGCCAGGCTTTCACGGACATGTTGCCCAGACTAGTTTCGATTGTAACCACACAATCTCGTCAGTGGGGGTTTGCCGTTTTACTTTAGTTTTTCGTGAACCCTCTATAAAATCTTGAGCATCCAATCTATATATACCTCCATTATGATAATGGTTGGTATAAAAATCTTCTTTGGCAAGGTCGTTGCTTTGTAAAATAGTTTGAAAGTAAAGGAAAACTCCTTTAATTTTTTATTCTATTTTCGACATATGTAAGCAAATCTCTATTTCACCAAATGGTCCTAAATATTGTAAATTTGCAAGAATCGACTTACTTTAGAATCATACACTACTTAAGATTCATACACTATTCAAGATTCATACCACTTCATACTTAAGATTCATATATCATTATAGTTGTTGAAATGTAATTACATACTTCTAGAAATATGCAATATAACAAAGAGGCCAAAATTAAGTTTCAGTTATTTCTGCAATAAAGTGAACACAATAACTTACACATTTTTGTTTTAAATAACTTCCAAATAACAATTTTCCAATAACAAATTGAAAAATTAAAAACAATTACGGTACAGAAACACACGCTTCTACCTTCAAAAACTAAAAACTATTTATTCACAAACTGAAAATTTAGTCCGTTCCATTCAAATTCAAAACCGCCTATTAGGGTAACGTTATCTCGCTTACAAAAACAAATAGATAAACATTCTCTCACAAACACGCACGCATAGGTAACGTGTAAACACTTGTTACGTATACGCCATGTATACACACAACATGGCAAATGAGAAATTTCTACTCATTCGAATACAATCAAGTATTTAGCGAAATTGGAAACCTTAAAACAATACAAAAGAATATTTATGGCATTAAATTTCGTAGAAATGTGAAGCAAGTGGTTGTACAAAATTTAGTTTTACTCCTGGTAGTTTTAGCAGTTGTTGTAGGTGTAAATAAGCTCATAATGGGCCTAACTCTTAAATGAAAACCTAAACTAATGAACTGAAATTGGCAGTTGTTAGCAACAGTTTTTCCCAAAAAGTAAAATGATGGTTAATGGAAATAGTAATTTGTTAAGGTTATAAAAAATAAAGAATAATATAAAGGAATATCATCTGAACTTTTTCATTAAAGAAAGTTTATTTGTTATTGTAAATCTATTCAGTTATGAACAAAATTCCCTAACCACTCATTTCCTATTCTACGAACTCCCCTTAGCCCCATACAAATATTCTTTTAAAAAATTAAGGCACAAGACAAGCTTTGTTAGATATCTTAAAGGTAAGTGAGAAATATATTTTGAGGCGTATAATTGAATAAATGTTTATTAATATAATTAACAAGCAAAATTTTAATTAAACTAAAATAAAATATTTAGCAAAACTATCTTATCATTGCTATTAAAGTTAATTGAACAAAATAAGTATTTGAACTTATTTATGAAATGGTTACGACCAATAAAAGTTTGTGGCTTTTTAATTTGAAAATATTTTTTAAGGTAAGGCAAGATAAGGTTTGGCTGAGAGGAGCATGCTATAAATCATCATATCATCAATATACTCGTTTACATCTGGGTCCGTTACTGTGCCTGTTGTGCGCTTCTTTATATAAAATCTTTGGTGAATGCTCACCTTTAATGAGGCATTATCCGATTCCTGCACGTAATTACTCAACAGTTTCCTATCAACATTCCTAAGAAATTTTATATACAGCACTTCATCGCTTCGAAGGTATTTGGAAAGGCTTAAGTTCTCCTCCTCGTCCTCGTCATCACAGCTGCGGCAGCATTCATAGTTTCTGGCCCCCAAACGCTGTGCATGCCTGCCTATAAGAAAGTTCCCAGTGACAACAGATACCACAAGTGGTACGTCCCTCTCGGTCATCGATAGGAGAGACATGGTGCGTCAGTCACCCATGCGGGGCCACAATTGCCTGGAAATCCTACATCTAGTATGTGCGTCTCATCTGTCATTAGCAATATCGATAGTCGATCGCCTGAGTTCGAGTTTGCAGGAGAACAGAGGCAACCCTACGCCTTTCACATCTAGTAGAACCCGTAGGGTAGTGCCAAGTCTAGCTCATCTTTCCAATTGTTCCCAACTCGATTCCCGCGCACTGGGATCTATATGAACCTGATGTACAACTGCTCAGCTATCTTGTTTAGAGATGAGCAGCAGTCGCGGGCTTTTCTTGTTTCTTGTGCACGGCTATCAGTGTAAATTTCAACGGCAGTCTTCGACACAGCAAATAGTCTGAACCAGTCTACAGCTTTCTTGGTCCCCGTTTCTGCACGCATTCCGGCTTGGTATTAGCGTTCTATAGCGACGATCATCAAGCAAAACTGGGGAGGTGAAATCAATTCTGTTGTTTGAGATTGTCGTATTAATAACCCTGCAGTACAAAGGCTGCCTTTCCGACTCGCCTCTTAACATTCTGCCTAAAACTCAGCTTGTCATCCAGATTGATCTGGACATAATTCAAAGAACTTTGTTTCGACGCTTTTGGATTGGCTTTAAGATAGAGTTTTATATTAGCCGCTTATATTCTAAACGAACACAGAAAAAAAGTTTTTCTGTCAATTAAAAAATAGTGTAAAAAGTATTTAAATTTAATTAATGTGTTAATTGAATCAATTATTTTTTTTAGTTGAAAGGAAATTTAAAACATAATTTTGCTTTAATTAATATTTAATATGTTTTGAAATAAACTTTTAATTAAAATATTAGTTAAATATCAAAAAACATTAACTTATTGACTTTTTCGTTTAAAATAAAATATTAAACTTGTAGAATTGTGGTTGGGAATTATCAATATTTAATTAAATAAATTAACACATTGTTTGAAATGGCAAAGTTTTTTGATAATTTTTTTTATTGAAATTAATAATATCATTTATTTAAAAAAAATATTCACAATTTAAAAATTTTTAGTAATCAATTTAATCATATTGGTAATAGGTGCAAAGTCAACAACTTTTTTGCTTGATATTATGAATTTTTAATTTTTTTCTGTAAAGAGCCGAATTTCTTCTAATGAGCCAATTTATTTGAATTGCTTTAAGCTTTATTGGAGTTAACTTTCCCTCTTTATGGCATTTCCACGTTAAACGTAAATCTACATGTCTACCGAAATATTTGCAAGCAGATCTTGGGGTATTATTTGTTTATTGATTAAAAAATAGGGCATAACTTTCTACACAGGGGTGGCGGCGCGGTGTAGTGGTTAAAATTAATGCTAAAGATATATTGCTTGCTAACAATACCAAGCACATAAGGTTCGATACCTAGCAGAAGACAAAAATGTTGATAATTGTTTTCGAGTTAAAAAAAACACAAACAATCCATCTAAGAATCCCCCTGACATGCACTCCACCAGGAAAAGAGAATAACATCATGTCAAAAGGTCAGGCAGCCACAGCCCCCCGGAAAAAATGGTAGGAATCAAAGATTAGCAAGGTTCCCCTCCACTACACCTAAATAGATGAAGAGCTTTTTTTACGCAATGACAGATGACAGCCCCATTATCCTAGAACCTGCTGCAGCAGACCAATAATCTTCTTAGCTGTAACAACAGCTGATTAACGAAACTGATGCAAGGTAAAAATAGACTGATTGACAGTCGAGGAAATATGACATGTACCAAACTTACATTGGAAGGCACGACAACAACTGCAACAAATCGTGTAAAGTGGAGATGCTTTGTTGAAGCCATATGCTCCCAAAGGGGGTACTGGATACCTAGCAGAAGACGAAAAATGTTGATCATTGTTTTCGAGTTAAAAAAAACCCCAAATTTATATTTAATGATTCAATTTTTTCTAAAGAACTTCAAGAATTTTTTTTAATATAAAATTGGCTAAACGCCTAAACAACTAGACACTAAATAACTTAATTGGCAACACGGCACCTAAATTTATTCTGTAGAAAAACCCTTTAAAGAAATTACAGTTTCCCTTAACCAATACTAATACACATATTTGCACGGCTTTCTTTACATTTACAACATTTATTTTTCATGTAAAACTTCACATTCCCATACAGCGAGTTGTTGAAATTTTTTGTAGTTAAAGCCATAATACTTGAATTTTACCCATTAAAGCAATGCTCGTTATTAGAGCTCGCAATAGGCTGTTGGTTCTTTATCAAATATTTACGTCTTTTATTGAATGGGTTCTCTTGTCGGCAATAATTTGTTGGCTGAATTTTTAACTAAAATGGATTTCCGGACAACATCTGAGTATTTCATTGCAAAGGTACGTAACATTGTCTTCGTTTTTTATTCACAACCCGCCCAAATTGTTGTTGAGTGTTTATCTGCGTATTATTGCCCAAAAAAAAAAAAAAAGAAAACACTCAATAAAACAAACAATATTTAGATGCATGTTTATTTTTTCAATTTACCATCCCCATCAAACGTTATCAGTCTATACGTTTTTACACGTCAATGAAAACTTAATTCACTTGTTTAGGCGAATACGGAAAACGACTAAATAATATAGACGAACAAAAAATTTATGTGCGTGTTATTTTATATTTTCATTTGAAATTGTTCTTGTGTTTTGTGTAGATTTCACTGGCTCCTTTTATTCAGTTTCCTATTTTTGGCCACTTGTTGTTATTCGATATTAAATCGCCAAAACACCAAAAAAAAAACCTGAATTGGGTGAAAAGGAAATGAGGTGTATAATCAGGTTGCGTGCCATTTCTAGATAATCAAATAAACACTTAATTTTAATGACTGCGTTGATTAACGATATGGAAATGGCATTTTAAATACATATTAAATGTTTAACAATAAAAACTAAAATTTTATTAGTTTCATATAAAAATATTTGCATTTTGTAAATGTTAACGAAAAATTACAAAACAAATGGCATGTCAATTTATTGTTGTATAATTGCGATTTGGTTCGTTAGTTTAATGATTTTTATGTAGATTTTTCGTGTTTAGTTTAAAAATATGGTTTTGATGGTCTAACAACTTTATTTTATGCAATTTTCGTAGTGATAATTGTAACTATTTTATTGGTCTTATAAAAGGGTTTAGGTGGTGCTAAAAATATTTAGTTAAATAAAGTTTATAAAATGGGGTGAGATCCGGACATAGAAAGATAACATTTTGAAAATTTTTGGAAAATTTTTTATGAAAAAGGGAAATTTAAAATAATCTCTATAAATAGCAAAACTTAGAAAATTTTCTATTATAATAATTAAAATTGCCGTAAAATTCAGAAATGAAGCTACCAATTGGTAGCTTAATTTCTGAATGGAAGGCAATTTTTTTAAAAGATTATTTAAACAAAAAAGAATATATATTCAACTAACGGGTGGTTAAATTTTAACGGCCGATATTAAATGTGAACCACACCTAAACGTTAAGTTTAGGTGTGACATTTCTCAATTTCAGACTAACTCAATTTGAATCATGGAAAGATACACAATCGAGCAACGCGTTGAAGTTATTCAGGCTTATTATGAAAATGGGCGTTCAAATCAAAATGCACATCGTGCACTTCGTGATTTTTCGGTCAATTTAATTTTTTAAATTTGCGTACAATCGGTAAAATCATGCAAAAATTTGAGCAAACTGTGTCTGTAGGAGATGTGAATGCTCGTACAGCTCATACTTCATAAAATATTGATGCTGTTCGAGATAGTGTGGCTGAACAGCCGTCCACCTAAACTCGTCGTCGTGCCCAACAATTGCACCCCTAACGCTCGTCGTTGAAGAACATTATGCATAAAGACTTGCATTAACATGCCTACATGGTGCAATTGACTCAAGTACTAAAGCCTCTTGACCATTCCAAACGTCGTCAATGGTCAGAATGGTGGCAAGAAATGGCAACAGTGGATGATCAATTTTCGAAGAAAATCATCTTCAGTAATGTGGCACATTTTCACCTCAGTGGATTCGTCAATAAGCAGAATTTCCGCATTTGGGCCAATGATAATCCAAGAGTGATTGTCGAAAAACCAATGCACCCACAAAGAGTGACTGTTTGGTGCAGTTTATGGGCTGGCGGCATAATCGGGCCGTATTTTTTCCAAAATGAGGCCGGTCAGGCAGTTACTGTGAATGGTGTTCGCTATCGTGAGATGATAACGAACTTTTTATGGCCCAAATTAGAAGATATGGATGTGGACGATATGTGGTTTCAACAGGACGGTGCTACTTGCCATACAGCTAACGAAACAATGGCTGTTTTGTGCGACAAATTCAATGGCCGTGTGGTCTCACGTCGTGACGATGTTAATTGGCCGCCAATATCATGTGATTTGACACCGTTGGACTTCTTTCTTTGGGGTTCTTTGAAAGAAAAGGTGTACGTCGATCAGCCAGCAACAATTTAAGAGCTAAAGGATGAGATAATTCGGCACATTAACGGCATAGAACCTCAATTATGCCTCAGCGTCATCGAAAATTTGGACCATCGGATGGAGGTGTGCCGCCGAGGTCGCGCCTAATGGATTTAAAATTAGTTTTTGTTGTTTGATAGTGGCTTTATCTAAAATCTTCGTGTACTATAAACTCAAAAAAGTTTTACATTTACTGTTTCTAGTTTATTTTAAATGTTTTCTGTTGAGTAAAAAAAAGCCAAAATATAATCATTTTAGTACGAAAATTACTTTTTAACTTTTTAGCCACGTTGTTTAAAAAACAAATTACAAAAGACGAATGAATTTCCGTTCATTTAAAGTATTAAGTTGTTTTCGGTTTTCCTTAAATAAAAAAGAAATTATATTTTATATTTAAAAAAATTATATTTATTATTGTCGTTTGTTTTTGTGATAGCTAAAATATCAAAATATAAGTTAAAATCAGTAATTTTTACTGTAATTTTTGAGTTATTTTTTATTTAAAGAAAAAATTAGTTTTTACTGTAATTTGTGAGTTATTTTTTATTTAAAGAAAAAATTAGTTGACAGGGTTTTAAATGAATTTTCATTTGTTTTTTATTTCATTTGACGTTGATTTTACCTACATAATATTTTAATGTAATTAATTCAAAACGCACGATGAGCCTTCCGTTAACTTATCGCTCACTTAAGGTTAAAGTAAAGTTGTACAAACGGAACACTTTTAATACGGCCGATAAAAATTCTACCCTAAGCTATCGGTAAAATGCAAAAATGGGCTTTAATGTCCATATAAACATTCTTTTGTCTTACTCTTTTCCTTATAGAATTTGGTTTTACGGCTTATTTTTGTTTTATTTAAATTTTTTCCTCCGATGAAAAAAGTTGAAAATAATTTACAGCTCTTGTGATAATTATAATAAACGATTTTTATTTCATTTGGTTTCGAAAAGAAAAGAAGAAAAATATTTTGTTTCAAATAAAAAAATCCAGATGGATAAATAACATTTTTTAATCACAAGTTTTTTTATTTTTATATGAAAAAAAGATGGTTTTAAAAGTATTAAAATACGGTTTCTGATTTTATTTAAAACAATATAAAATAAATATTTTGTATTTGTAAAATACAAAATACCTTTTTATGCTTTTTTTATTTAAAGCAAAAAAGTACTGATTTGACTGCCTTGAGTTTTTTTCTACGTGCATTTGTTTAATTTTATAACAATAAAGTATTTTAAACGGCTTCAATTCTCTTGGTAGATCGCAAGAAGACATAGCTAACAGAGACTGAATAAAGCTATGCAAGAATTTGGAGGTCAAAGGGACATGATCGAAGACACAACGGAACACCAAAATATGAATATTCAATTTGAATGTAAGGACTAGGGCCAGCGTTGCCATAATTTTTTGGAAAATAACTGCATCTTAAGAAAAAATAAGTAATTTAACTAAAAAAACTGCACATAAAAATTACCAAAATAAAAATATATAATTTAATAAACAGAAGTACACAAGGACATTTACGCTTGCGATTTTTTACGATTTTAATGCAAAATGTATTTTAGTTCGGGCTCAGATTTGCAATTTGTCAAGTGAACATACATGAAAGCTTTTACAATGTTAGCTCAAATGCAACTTTAAAAAAGAAACATCCAAAATCATAAAATGTAAACAGGGACATAATAAACTTTCTAAACTAAAAGCCAAATAAACTACTCAAACGGCTTGGCAAACGTTAAAATTTGTACAATCCTCTTGTGTTGTTAATTGGGGCACTTGACAATACAATCACTTTTGTAGAAAAATCGAAATGTTCTAAATTTTCCAAACTGTTTGCGCTACCTAGTGCTAAATTGAATAATTTAAGTGAAAATTTTGCATAGTCAAGAAGGAAGCGACGAAATATAAATATTTAAAAAAATAAAAGTATTTTCTAGGAATTAATTCGTTTCATAAGCTTCTTTATTATATTCAACATTTTTTATTTAAGGAATTTATTATATGAGCTAAATTTCAGTTATG
This sequence comes from Pollenia amentaria, assembly GCA_943735925.1. Classification (NCBI taxonomy): domain Eukaryota; kingdom Metazoa; phylum Arthropoda; class Insecta; order Diptera; family Polleniidae; genus Pollenia; species Pollenia amentaria. Next base: position 237,836,935 of record OX031006.1, on the reverse strand, counting down.
TATTTTATAAAGCTCTTTGTAATAGTTATATTCCTTTAATTATTAGGAATGACTTTATACACTACCAGACTATTATCTTGTGTCTTCCTGTTATATTTAACCTTAGCTATCCGTTGCATAGCAATGAAGTATATTGTTTTTACAGAAAAATTTGCAATTACTGAATGTAAACAGAATGAAATGCATTTGTCTTTCCCAATCCGTTTGTGTTTTTTGTTTGACTCTTAAAGCTTGCCTCTGTTATACGAGTATGTGTTAAGCAAATTTTGTAAGATTATAGCTTAAGAAATAAAAAATAATATAACAACATTGAAATTGAAAAGTGTTCAATGCTTAGAAAAACTGCAAAATGCAGATAAATCTGCACATTTGACAACGCTGACTAGGGCTACATTACCGGTAAACGGTTCACAGGTTTTCCGATTTTACCGGCCACATTAATTACCGAATTTACCAGTAAATTTAAAAGAAAAATACAGGTATTTCGTTATTTTTTTTTTTAAATATTTTATTCCAAATGAAGGTAAATTTAACGCTGCATTTACACATGAAAGTACTTTCATGAAAATTCTGTATACGTGTTATCACCACAAATTTTACAGAAAAATAATAAACTTTCATGAAAATTTACATGAAAGTGAAATTTCATTTTCAAAATGTCGTCAAAGGGTAAACTTCTATCAAAAATTTCTCTTCTTCTTTTTTTATTGTTTTGCTTATTTCGAGTTTTAGAGTTGCCGAGCCAAATGTTTACGCCGAACTTCAGCCATTCGTTCAAAATAATATTTAATTTTATTAGTTTTCATGATATTTAAAAATTTTAATTAGAATCATTGTGTTCTTAATATTTAGTTAAAAAAATATATTAAAGTTCTTTATATATACGAAAAAAACAATTTCAATTGGCAACACTGCTTAGTTATTTTCATTTACTTTCATGAAATCGCTTTCTCGAAATTTTCATTGAAAGCTAGCTGAAAGTTGGACTGAAAGTAGAAAGTTGTAAACGTGTTAGTGAAAAAGTGTGAGTTCATTGCGATTTTCAAGAAACTACTTTCATGTGTAAATGCCTAGTATATACAAAATTAAATTTTTTTACAAATAAAAATTTTATAAATTGACTAAAATAAAATCACATTTAGTTTATCGTCATTAAGTCATAAGCTTTCAAGCATAAATAATATATTTCTTCATTTTGTTCAAAGAGCTAAGCGTTATATAATAAATATAGTGCATTAACGATCTAGTAATGAGGATGCAGATGATGATACGGATGCGGATGAAGATGACCTACAGACGGATTTATTTTAGGAATTCACTCGGTGATTGAAACTGATGTTTCATACGAATAATTTGTACCAATTTCAACGTTCGACGTTCAACCAGAAAAAATAAAGTTCTTTAAAGGCACGTAAGTAATTAATTTGGAAAAGAAATCCCTTCGTTTTTGGGTACTAAAACTAGATGGAACAGCCTACTGAATATGGTGGGAAGGTTCAATCAATTAAAATCGTGTACCTAAAAGAGTCTGTTAAAATTTCGTTTTCAGAAGATGAAATTAATTTAATTTGTATGAAAACATCTGCATTGGTTTCTGTTGAAGCTTTGGGTGCAATTACATTGCTGACAAGCGATGTCACTTTGGACGTTAGTATTAAGAAATATTCGTCTAGCTGATAATTATGATTTACTTAAACTTGATAAGCCTTCATTTAAAAATAAACTATTTTGACGCTTATAAAACGCAGATGAAAGTCACTGGACAAATGATTCAAATAAAACATCTGATGATGTAGAAGAAATCACTGAATTAACCCAGTTAGCAAATAAAAACAGGTAAGAATTGGCCATTAAAAACCAAAATAAAATAAAAATTCCAACACTGCAGTACCCAATACCACAGTTTGGACGAAAGTGATAAAAAAAGAAATCGCACTGCTTGAAGAGGAACAAAAGCGTGAAAAGTATCTGACGTTAGCGTTTTATCATCCCTTGACAGTAAAGCCGACTAGTGTGGAATCAGAAAGAACTTTTTCTGCAGCAGGGTAAATTTGCACAAAACTTAGAACACAATCGGCAGAATTTTCCTATTGCGAGCATATTTTAATACACAGGCAGATCTATTAAAAATTTAAAATGTTCGTTTAATGAAAAATTATCTTTTAACTTTCTTATTTATTTTGTTGTATTAATGAACAACATTTTATTTTAAATTACTTTGTTGAATAATGTATTGAACTTTTCATTACTTTACTTTATAACAATATATATTTATCCTTAAAAAAATTTAAGCATTTATTTTACTAGTTACTGATAAACTTAAAATTATAAAAAAAAAATCAAAATTACCGGTAAATTACCGATAAACCGATTTTTAAGTAACAGAATTACAGTTTACCGGTAAAAGCAAATTTCGGTAATTTTGTACGCCCTAGTAAGAACCGTTCTGTCATAAGGATGCGAAATATGGAATACCTCTTTAATAATTATTGGTAGAATCCAAGCATTTGTCAACAGATATCTTCAGCGAATATTGCGAATTCACTGGCCAAATAGAAAACCGAACCATGAGCTATGCGAAATATGTAAGCAAATACGTATGTGTGGGGAAATAAGAAGCATTAAGTTAGGCATACATTGAGTAAGCCAGAAGGAAATATTGCCAAAGGAGCCCTACACAGAAAAAATTATTAAATTTCTCCAATCACCAAATTTAAACCAAATGCATAATATCAAGCAAACAAGTTGTTGATTTTGCACAAATAATTATATTGATTACTAGAAATTTTAATTTTGAATTTTGAAAAAATATTTTCAATAAAGGATATTTTTAATTTTAATTAAAGTGATTTAATTAAGTGATCAAAAAACTTTGCCATTTCAAACAATGTGTTAATTTATTTAAATAAATCTTGACAATTCCCAACAACAATTCTAGCAGTTTAAATTATTTTGTTTTAAACGAAAAAAGTCAATTAAGATTTTAATTGAAAATTTATTTCAAAACAACTAAAATGTCAATTATATCAAAATTAAATTTTTAAATTTCTTTCAACTAAAAAAATAATTGATTCAATTATCACATTAATTATATTTAAATACTTTTTAAACCATTTTTTTATTTTGATAAAACACTTTTTTCTGTGTACAATGGAGTTCACAAGGCACCGCAGAGGAAGATCTCTAAGCCTGAAGACGACAAGTTTAATATGGGCTTAACAAGGCGCAAATAACGTAGCTCGAAGCAAACCATTTAGCTTTAAGTAGAAGTAATTGAAAATTTTTTGTTTTTCACTTAGGAACTTGGATGATAATAATACTGATTCCCTAATACAAAACATATTCATGCAATAATTTCTTTAAATAGCAAATTTTTCAAAAATTATTTATGAAAAACAGAGTTTTAAAAAATCCCTGTAAAATAGTCAATTTAAAAAAAAATACACAGAAAAGCTTTTCAGTAGTATTCTATCAATTATCAATTAACAATATAATTTTGACTTAATTAACATTTAAGTTGTTTTGAAATACATTTTTTATTTAAATATTAATTAAATCGTAAAAAATCTTATACTACATTTACACCTACACAAAATCTAGTAAATTTTAGTTAAAATCTTAAAGAAATTTTTTGGCGTTTAAAAAGCTGATTAAAAAGGAAAGAAATTGTATTGTAAACTATTATTTAGAAGCAAAAATTGAAGGCCGAAAACAAATTTTATTATATTTTACATCCAGACCTAAAAAATACAATCGAAATTAACATTGTTGCGTAAAAAAAACAGCATTTGTTAAATATAAGGTTTCACAAACTGCTGCAAATGTACTACCCGCAATAAATGCTTCCTTGGAAAATACGATTGATACGGAAAAAGAGCACCCAACTGTCGAGGAGTTTACTTACGACTATAACCCAAAAAGTGAACAAATAAAAGATAAAATTGCAAAATTTTATATGTTCACTGTAATGCTACACATTTTATATTAATATAATTTGCATACCCTTTATTTATTATTGGTTCATCAAGTTTCATAAGTTCTTATTTTTGTATTTTATTAATTTGCCGCAAATTAATATTTCCCCCCTTTTTTTAAATCTTTTTTTATTTTGTCAAACTGTTAGATTTTTCTTATTCAGAGCTGTATTTTTTAGTACATTAGTATGAAATTCATAGTTGTATCGTTGAGTATTGCAAGATTTCGTGAGATTTTGCCAAAATCTAATGATGAACTAGATTTTGTTTTTTATGGGAAATCTAGTAGAATGAACAAGATTTCGCTCAAAATCTCTTAAGTACTAGATTTTTTCTAGGTGTAAATGTAGTATTAATTTGTTTTTTCGCTTAAAATAAAAAATTTTGAACTTCTAGAATTGTTGTTGTGTGAATTGTGAGCTCTATTTAATTTAAAAAATTAACTCATTGTTTCAAATGGCAATCTTTTTTGATAATTTTTTTTAATTAAAATGAATTAATCATTTATTGATCAATTTTGTAATCAATATAATCATTTTGGTAATAGGTACAAAATCAACAAATTGTTTGCTTGATTCTATGAATTTAGTGATTAGGATCAATTTTTAATTTGTTCTGTGTATATAAGTGAACAGATTTGCAAAGTTTTTTTAAAAATATAGTAATTTTTAGCAAAAGTTTCTATGAAATAGCAAAGTTTTTCAAACCTGGCAAAATCCTTACACAATTTTTTTTGTTAATAAAAAGTTTTAAAAACCATTTTCTTTTAAATGCCAGCTTTATTATAGAGAAAATTTGTTCAAACTTTTTCTTTAGATACTTAAAAATTCTTATATTTATACTAAATTTTTTAAAACTTTGCAATTTGCAGCAGATTAACGCAATATTTTTTTTAAAGCAAATTTTTGTAAAATATTTTTATTCAATAGCAAATTTTCTGCAGGCCAATTTCTATACACAGAAAAAATAGAAACTCGACTTTAATTAAACAATTCGTTTAGACAATTATATTTTTTTTAATAATTTTGTTCCTGCAAAGGAATTGACCATATTAATTAACGGATTTGTATTTTTGAGTCATGCCACACAAATTTAGTCAATTAAGAAATTAATCGCACAAACCAAAAAATACACAACATAAAAACAAACATTTTAATTTATGTGTTTTGATTAAAAGAATTAAAAAATTTATAGAAAAAATTAATGTACACCAATTAATTATTTAAGTGAACAATTTTTTGCAAACATTTTATCTGTGTAAACAAAATATTGTTGTAGAAAATTTCTTAAAAATTTCAATACTTTGCAAAATTCGCTATAAATATCTGTATATTGTGTATCAAAATTTCTAATAAAAATAAGAAAATGCTCTTTTTAATTCGAAACCGGATATTATTTTCTAATTTCCGGTTTTCTTTTAATAAACACCAAGCATCCAGCATAGATGCAATAACCAACAACGATACTAACGATAACAAGAAAAAGGAAAAAGGCGCTGTTCAAGAAACTAAAACAATAATTTGGCAAAAGTGCTTCTGGGAAAATTGTTGCAGAAAGTTATGAAAATGATGGTGGTGGCTTAAAAACTATTGTTTTTTCACAAAGAATCTTTTAAAAATCGCATCTGGCCAGTGCTACTTTTCGTCGGGAAGAATAAAAAAAGAATGTTTCTAAAAAAAAATTTTTTTTCATTTTTTATTCCAGAAATACTTAAAGTTTTTGGCACTTCTCTGTTTTTTTTTTTTTTTTTTTTTGGTTTAGCTTATTTATATTTTATAAAGTTTAGTGTCTTAACGGCCTTCAAGCGAAAAAGTACAACATCCTTTTCATACATGAATATTTAATAAAGTGCAAGTGTATAAGTATAGGTTTATATGTCTGTATGTGTATGCAAGTACTGTCATGTTAGTTGTTACACTCTCTAAGATGCAGTTTCATTAAAAGATTTTTTTTCATTATATAAAATTGAAACAGTAACAGTGAAGTGTGTTTAAAGTAAAGACGTTTTTTTAAAGAATTTTTTTCAAACCTTAGCTTTTATTACAAGCTTTCACTGTATTTTTTTAAGTTAGGTTATGTGAGAGTATTTTAAAATTTTTTTAGTAATTTTTTTCACAAAGTATTACGCAGTGTTTGTATCATGGGAAATCATTTGGCTACTTATATCCGTTTCCGTTTTTTGTTTTCTTGTGATTTTATTTTTCGTATGCAACTTATTTGTGGTATTTGTATTTCATTCGCTTTGTTTCTGCATCAGCAAAACCAAACGAGCACAACTACAAAACGTTTTTGTCAGTTTTGGATTTATTTTAATTTTTGTACTTCACTGGGATTTTCTGTTTTTTTCTCTTCACTTTTTTTTGGATTAAAATACTCATAGTAAATTCTGGCTGGAATTTCACTTTGTAGAAAACAAAAAAATACAAAAATAGCTTCTCTATAAAATTTTTTTTTTTTTTACTTTTTTTGTAAGTGACTAGAGCCTCAAAGGAAAGTTAAGAACTTTTTGTGGTTAGTTACACAGTTTATTTTTATTTTATTTCTTTGTGTGAAATTTTATTTGTGCTCTTTTTTTTAAATATCATAGATTAAGCTATTTTTATTAAGTTTATGTGTTATTTCAGTTAAATTCAGATTTCAGAAAATAATCAAAAGGAAGTGTTTAATTTATTTAGTTACTGGGTGGAAACAAGTTAATACTTAATGTGTGTGTAGCAATAGCAAACTTTAATTTAATTCTTTTCATGATAAGACGATCGCGTAAAAACCTTTGTTAAATTTTTAAGCGATTCATGCTGGTCAAAAACTATTTCAGCAGATCTTTTGTTAATAATTTTTTTAAGTACGACTGGTAACTTAGCGCCTCGTCACTGGCGCCGCGTTGTAGATCAGCTGTTCCATTTTTCATACCAAAATTATGTATAAAAAGAACTTTTACGTAAACCTGCCGTTTCGTTGTGAATGAACTTGATAAGATTAAGAGTTTTCTTCGTTTTTACGTATCAGCCTTTAAAAAATTCTATATTTGTTTATGCACAGAAAAAATTATTAAATTTCTCCAATCACCAAATTTATTCAAAACTCATAATATCAAGCAAACAAGTTGTTGATTTTGCACTTATTACCAAAATGATTATCTTGATTACTAAAAATTTTAAAATTTTGAAAAAATATTTTCAATAAACGATATTTTTAATTAAAAAAGTGATTGAACTGGTGTGTGGGTTGACACCAGTGCTAAATAATCTTCTTCCAGATATAGAAAAAGGGGGGCCGCTGAGACTTAAACGGTGAGCTGTGTGAAAGAAGATTATTACTATAATTGCTCCAGCGGAGTAATTATAGTAGATTTATCTTATGTACATACGGTTGGGTACAAAAAAGAATAGAAAAATGACTGGTTACAAACCCGAAGGCAAGTTGCGCCAGCGTAAAGTTAACGAAAGTTCGCTACAATTGACAATTGGAAAAATTGCGACGAGTATTAAAATTGCAGTGCGGCCAACTTACGTCAAATTTACGATATTATTAGAGGTGAGTATAATTCATGAAAAACTTAAATTTTAACGGGTAGTATTAAAGTACTTCAAGCTCTCATTCATAATAACAATCTAGAAATTTTACGTTGATTTTAAATGTACAAATGTAGTTTGTACAGTGATAAAAAACTTTGCTATTTCAAACAATGTGTTAATTTATTTAAATAAATATTGACAATTTCCAACAACAATTTTATATGTTTCAATTAATTGGTTTTAAGATTTTTTGTTTTTTAATTAAAATTTTAATTGAAAATATATTTCAAAACAACTAAAATGTTAATAAAACCAAATTAAATTTTTAATTTTCTTTCAACTAAAAAAATAATTGATTCAATTATCACATTAATTAAATTTAAATACTTTTTAAACCATTTTTTTAATTTATAAAACAATTTTTTGTACAGAGGGTAAGGATATTTAAGAAATATAAATTTTTTAAGTTTTTGAAATTCAAAGTATGTTTTCATCAAAGTAAGTTTTCATTAAATTATTTTTTTCATTTAAATTGTTCAAAAACCAACAGTTCAATGAAAAATTCCAAAAAGCTCTATATGCTTACATTTGTCCTTCAAGTTGTACAAAAAAAGGTCAACAAGAAAAAGACAAAAAGAAAAAACATAAAAAAACAAATGTACTTTAGTTTTCAAGACAAGGTCTTAACAAAAAGTACGAAGAAGTAGAAGTATGGACGAAACCATTGGTTAAAGATTGATGTTGGACTATAGACTAGCAGGCGCCGCAGTAATGCAAATGGTAGAACGCAATGTATTCTGATGATGTGAATGGGCTATTCTTGAAACATGTAAATTCGACCCGAGTTCAATCCCGTGTTCAGTCAAGAATAAAATTAATAAAAAAAAAATAGTTTTTAATACGTTTTATGTTCCTTCACTAAAAATAATTTAATGAAACAGTTCAATGAAAAATCATAATTGTAATATAATTTTTTTAGAGAGAGATATTTTCTCGAATTCATCTCCAGTTATAATTTTATTTAAATCCGTTGAACTTTGGATTTCTTTTGTATTTAGTGCAAATATGGAATTTTTTGGTTGTTTTTATGCCCGCGCCCCTATGGTTCTAGACACACCTTTCAACATACCGATGTCCGTCCGTCCGGCTGGCAGGCTGGCTGACTGCCATAAACCTTGTGCGCAAAGTATAAGTCATTCTTTCATACTAATTTTAAATAAAAAATGTTTAAATAATATTGTTCAGTATTGAATCCATAAAATCCTGTTTAACTTGTATTGTGTGAAAGTAACAACCACGCTACAAGAAAAAAACATGATTTTTTTCATGTTTGAAATAATTTTTAAAAGAAGAAATATTTCCGTTTTTTTTTTTATTATTTAGTTAAAAACATCAAATTGTAAAATCATGTTAAATTACCATGAAGTAACTATGAAGCAAAATCTCTAACGAAAAATGTGAAATATACCTTGTTTTTGACGACTAAATATTGACCTTTTTCTTTGTGTAAGTTCAAACAAGAGAACGCTATGCCGAATCTACGATGCCCTCCAATAAGAATTTTTGAGAGTGAATTTTAAATTATGCACCAATCTCGCTTAAATCTTTAATTACAATTTCTAGTATTAATGTGTTTTTTTCGACTTATCGTGAATTATGAAACAATTATCTAAAAATTTGGCAGTATTGTTTTAAATCCAATACAACTAAATTTAAACAAATTTTATACGTCCACACACTTACGTAAATTGGTCGCTTACACTTCTCTTCAGTATTTGTTTGTGGCAGAAACACTACAGTACAGAGTTTGCAAAACTTTCAATGATTTAAATGGGTATGCAAATGGAATTCTGAAGGCGTCTAGTATGTACATTTATACCTTTTTTTTAATTGTGGTCAAAAGTCGACCACCCAGCGATCCTGCTACACTTAAATGCGCCTTAAACCGTAATCGGTAATTGTAAAGCAGTGATATTTGATCTAACTTAGTGGTGTAGATAGGAGGAATGAGAAGATTATTAATGAAATAATACAACTTTTATTCAATTCAACTTAAAGTTCTGTTCTAAGTTTTCACTTCTTAAGTTGAAAAAACTTCTTTCATTTTACGTATAGAATTTTGCTTTTAAAAATTTGGAGAAATCTGTAGTTAAATGATTTACAAATTAACTGATACTATTTAAAAGTATTTGTTTCCTTGATTTTAATTATTTTATATTTCTATTTGATGAAATTTGATGATCTATGAGTAAGCAAGCTACAACAGAAATGTTTTTACTATTTTTAATGTACTAAAATTACAATACCATCCCCAACTAGTTGTGAAGAGGGTATTCTAAGTTTGTGATCAAGTGTGAAACTTTTTTAATATTCATCTAAGATAAAGTATTTTTATTGTGGTTCTTTGAGTTATTCTTATTCGATTTAGTGTCCGTTTGTTGAAAACACTTTCAATTTGATTGAAGCCCAGCATAATTGGAATGATACATGTTTGAACCCAAAAGTGAAACAACCTCTTTCAAAAATTTATATTTTTGGTGCAAAAACTAACATTAATTGGTGGCGGAAGGCAGCGATACTCATTGAATTTTGCAAAAATTGTTTTTATATGACTAGAAATCATACCTGTTAGTGTAGTTAGGATCCGACCATAATTTACCATAGTTCCCATATTTAGCCCCATCTCGGAAAACACTTTAATACGCCTAAAAGCGCAACGAATAATATTACTGTAATGTCAGTTTTTATTAATAATAATTTATTTAGTTATTAATAATTTTTAGATATACAGACCAATCCTGTAATTTTCTTACTCAGCGGATAGACACATAAAAAATTTTACTTGTTCAATTTCTTAGAAAAAATAGCAAACAACTCATTTTCTTTACACATAAATAACTAGTTTATTTTTGTGTATTTTCTTTGGAATCTTCAAACCACAGGGAAATACAATCAGTTTTTATTAACAAGAAACATAATTATAATATTTTTCAAACATTGAATAGTATTTAATATTTCTTTTGTTGTGGGATATTTTCGTCTATTTTGGTATTTTAATAATACCACACTGTCATCGTTTTGAACGAGTTACGCAGTACGGTTTAACTTTCGAATCGGAAATTGCTTTCCAAAAATTTTACTTTTCGAATCGAAATACGCTGAAGCCCCCCTGGACCGGAGAAATTTCGACGCACTTCTACCATCATTATCTGATACAACAGATACAGCTGTTGCTGGGTTGCCCGAATTCGTGAATGATTCTTAAATTCAACAAACGTTTATAAGGGCCCCTATTATGAGTTACATTCGATAAACGCACTTCGCTGGCTATCGAACATCGCCTATCGAATGTTAATTTGGTATTATGAGTTGGCAGCACTGTCGAAAATTTCGTTGTGCATCGAATTATTCAACAAAAACAAATTTGCTTTCGACGGTGTAAATAATTAAAAAATAATTGTTGAAAATGTAAGTTTTTGTAAATTTATTAGTTTTGGTGTGCAAATTCCACATTCTGAATTATTTTTTTTTTATTTTATGCAGGTCTAAAGTCGTCAGTAGTAAGCAGCAGTTGGAAAAGCTTGTTTCCCTTATGAAACAAAATCCGTTGTTGGCAAAAGGAATTTTTACAAAAGTTCAGGCTACAAAAAAGTAAGATGGAATCTCGCAGGAGCTTAATTGTTTGGGACCACCCGTACCATAATTCCGTCGTAGTCATGATTTATATTAGTTTTATTTTTTTTAATTTGTTAACAAAATTTTTTTATAAAATAAACTAAATCACAATAGTACTTTTTTATCGAATGTGTGCCATGATACAAACTGAAAATTATTTGACTGCTGTCGAAAATCGAACTAAATTCATAATAGGCAACTAAGTAAAATTTTTATAGAAAATTTGTTTTGTAAAACTTTATTAATCATCTTAAAATTTATTTAAATTGGCAAAAAAAACAATTTAGCTTCTTTTTTATGTTAATAAAATTTCTGTTGAATTTAAGAAATATCATCGCATTTTTCTACATCTTTTTTTAAACCAACAAAATTAACTAAAATATTTTTTTATCTAAAAAAAATTTTAACAAAAAAAATCTAGGAGTTAAAGTTCTCATTAAAAGAATTAAAGTAACATTTGTATTATAAACTTTTCATATTAATTCGAATGTGTATTCTAAATCAAATTAAAATTTTTATAAAGTTTTATTCTTTAATAGTCTTATTCCTTCAATGTTTTTCAGGTATATTTTCTATGCACTATTGCATATTTCTTTCATCATAAACCAAACTTCTGGACCATAAATGACTAAATACCTTAAAATGGTATTGAAAGTTCTTAGCTTGCAGTCCATGATAAGTTATCCTCCAGACTTGAAAATTTTGTTGCAGCAATTCTTGAGCTTATTGGTTCGAGGGGTGAGAAGATTGGGGAGGTGTACTCAAACTTTTTAACTTGCAGATGGCTGTTGGTGTATTTGTATCTATATATATAAAAGTTAATGTTTGTATGTTTATTTGTTTGTTGATTCATGAAACTTTTAGAGTACATTACTGATGGTCTGGAAGGATCTATAGGCTATATATTTTGGTGATGTTTTTAGTGGGCGTGGCATCTCTCACACAAAGACAATTCTGTATATCTGGAGAACAGAAAGAGCTAAAGTTTCCAAATTAAGTACATTTTAGTTATCAATACAAAACATCTGAAAAAATTTGGGCGGGGTTGGATAAGTGTGCGTGGCACTAAATAGATTTATTTATATCTAAAAAACACATAATGGAGTTATCAACACACATCTTCCCTTAAAACATCGGCGGTACTGGACAAGTAGGCGTGGCACCTCCCATACCTAAATATTATAGATTTCTTTATATCTAGAAAGCGGCAGGAGCCAACGTTTCCAAAATAGGTACAAGTATCTTGGTTATTAATACACAACATCCGAAAAAATGTGGGAGGGATTGGAGAACTGGGCGTGGCACATGAAAAATTTATTGATATATTGAGAACAGTCGCAGAAAAATGGTCCAAATTTGGTACTTATCAATATACAACCGCTCCAAAAAATGGACGCGATTGGAGAAGTGGGCATGGCAATTCACACACAAAGACATTATAGATTTCTATGTATCTGAAAATGGTAAGAACCAAGGGGTACAAATTAGGTTCAACATCTTAGTTATCAATACACAACATCCGACAATATTTGGGCAGGGTTGAAGACGTGGGCGTGGCATAACATAGATTTAATTATATCTAAAGAACGGTAAAAGAAAAATTGTCGAAATTTGGTACATATCGCGCGGTAATCGATACGTAACATCTGTCAAAAAGAAGGTGGAAGTGGATAACTAGGCGTGGTATCCCACATACAAAGGGAAAAGAGATTTCTGCACATCTAGAGAACGGTAATAGCTAAAGTTTCCGTAGTTGGAACAAATAGCTTGGTGATCAGTACGCATCATTAGTCGAAAAGTGGGCGTGATTAGACAAGTGGGCGTGGTACAAAATAGAATCCCGTATATTTGAAGAACAGTAAGTGTAAAAGTGTCCAAATATGGTCAATATGCAGACAGCATCTGTAAAAAATGTGCGGGATTGGAGAAGTGGGTGTGAATCAAACTAGATTTCTGTATGTCTAGAGAATGGTCACAGCTACAATTTACAAATTTTAAACAAATAGCTTGGTTACAAATGAACAATATCTGTAAAAGTCCCACTGCATTATTGTAGACATAGGCGGGACAACTTCAATACAAATTCCATATATATATATATCTGTGCAATTGGTGAATGGTAACAGAAAGAGTATTCAAACTTGGTACAAATAACTTCATAAACAATGCACGAGATCTGTATTGAAAAAAGTCACATATATTATTTTAATGAGAGTTAAGCTAGTTTGTATATAAAAGATACAAAAATTGCAGCCCTAGAATTTCTTAAACTGGACACTTGTGCAATTTCAAAGCAGAATTTAAAAAATTGCCGCACAAAAATTGCAAGTCTGCACGATGACTAAAAGTTTTATTTTGAACAGCTGACAAAATTCGATCCTGAATACAGTCATGCCCGGAACTATTATCGTTACTTATTAACCGACCAAGTACTTGAACTTATCTACTCTCATAAAATGGGCATTCTTCTTTAAGCTGTTTAAACCAATATTTGATACTTTATTTCGTGTTTATTTACCGCTAGTGGTAACTACTATGCTTTTAGTTATCGCTTGTTTCAAGCAAAAATCTTAATGTCATCACCATCGTCGATTGTCAGCCCTAACCGAATGAATACATTTCAGGTCCTCTGTGATATCCTATAGAAAAGTTCAGGAATTGGTTAAACAAAACTGTCCCCTTGTCTTTCATCACGGGCAATGTACTATGCCTCTTCTACTTCTACTTCTGGATGTACATCCCCGCGGAAAATAAGTGGGGTCAATATCTCTTTTCCGAAAAGATTCAAAATTAAAATAACCCCTGGCAACAGGAACATGTATAGGAAAGCCGTCGAGAGATATCGGAAGCATTTTCCTTTCTGTTTTATAATCGCACTGCCAAATAGCTCTTTCTTTGAGAAATATGGTGAACTAAAATAGCATGATATATATGATGTGTCAATATTTTTCCTGGGACACTGAATATCTATGACTTAATCGAGTGCAGCTGATACGTAGAACTCGACAAAAGTTCAAAATTGGGGGATCTTTAGGGAATGCGGCTCACCAGAGATCTTATCTTTCTGGTTTCACGGGAATCAGAAGCCCCCGGTGAGCCTCCCAGCATCCTGGCTGTTGGCTGAGGTCTCCGTTAGTATGCTTCTTGCATTTAATTCTTCCTGTTTTTCAGGATGATAGTATTTGCTGAAGCTTTCATTTTCAGACTAGAATGTTGCTTTTCGGCCGATGGGGCAGTATCTTTATCAAGGAATTAACTCACAAACCGGTTTAAAGAAACGCGGCTTTTTGACGAAAATATATTTTTGGGGATCTCGTGGTGTCTGTGGCTTAAACCCAAATCACGGTCAGGGGTGTAATGATCCAGCCCATCCTAAGTACTGTTGCTATTCGATCAGATGCTGCTGGCTATAGCTTAAGCAGCGGTTGAATAGAGAGATCCAGTTCCTAAGCAAGGGTATAAATTTTGTCGACTGTTTAATATTTGTCGGACTATACATTCATAATTGCTACGTGTGCGGTTATCGAACACACATTGGGGAAGGTGCTCATGTAAATAATTTCTATTTTTCTTCTTGAATTCTTCCTGCGTTAATATCGAATTGGCCATTTAACTTTCGCTGTAATGAAATTTTTCATTTTGTATTATTGAGGGTTGCAATTCTGGAAGAGCCAATTGGATTTGAGAATTTTAAAAATTGTTTGAAGTCAATGAGAGTTGGTTGAGAGTGTAATACTTTGTTTTCACCTAAATCGATGTAAAATAATAAGCAAATAGTTGCATTTTACCTCAAATCTGGGGAACCAACTTTTAGTGGAATCGTTCCACATTTAAACAAAATTTTTAATTAAACCCTTAAATTAGTCTCTATAGTATATAGATATATATTTGCTATATTTTTTTTTCAAATATTTATTATATAAAAATATCCTTGAATTCTTTGGCTGCTTGCAAATCATAATCTTATGTTATAAATAAAATTTTTGATTTAATTTATTTGTATGCGAGACCCATATGAAACGATAATAAATTTAAATAAAATTTTAATTTAAACTAAAGATATTGCAAGGCATCCATTGTGCACAAACTTGCTCTCATACATACATATAAAGTACGTAATCCATAGACTCTAGATAAAAGTGCAAAAATAGTACAACTTTAGTTTTGTTTTAATAATTTTTGTTTTACTGTTTTAATATTTTATTTTTATTTTTGTTGTTTTGTCGGCTTCAATGTTATTGTTGTTGTAATTGCAGTATATTCATTTTTATAAAAAAAAATATTGCATACTTAGCACAAAATGAACTTAAAACATGAAATAAAATTTATGAATGCAACTAATTGCATTCACCAATTAATTTATGGCAAAAATATTAAACGTTTTTCAACAGGAGTGAAAAGCATTAAATGCAATAGTTTTTACTCTTTTTTCCGCTTTTCTGCTCATGTTCATACAGTATTCCGTTACACATTCACTGCTACAACTCGTTTAAGGAGAGAAAGGATAATGTTGTTTTTTTTATACAACAAGAGCAAATATTATTTATTATAAGTACAATATTTTAACAGAAAAACACAATATGGGAATATTGAGATACAATGCCAATACCAAAGGCATTTTGAATACAAAATGTTTTGCAAAAAATCAACAACAACAGAAAATGAAACCGATACAGCACATACTAAAACATGCGTATAGTTACAGTGAGCGAGAAAATTTGAGCAATATCCCTAGACGGAAGCGAACTGACACCAAAGTCCTGTGATAGGTATTTGGTGGTAGAGGCTAGTTGTAGTCTTAACACTTTATATGAATGGGACCTATCACTTTTACATGGTGTTGTTATTGGAGGGGGTCTATTGACACTTAACAGGCACCATTTGACAAGTCAAACATTTATTCTCAATGAACGGGTTTAGTCTTAGTTACTTTGTTACAATGGAGTATTACTTTAATACAATGAAGTATTATTTCAATAAAACTAAATTAAAGAACCAAATTTTAGAAAGTGTGTCACACCACCGGTAAATACTGTACTGTAATTCATTACTTTTTCTACCTTCTGGGCCTTCATAAACTCCTTGCACTGGTCATGAGTTCTTTCTTTTTTCTACTTGTTCTGTTTTAATAAATCCCAGGACCAGTCCGTTGGAACAATTGACACAAATTTTTCGCCGGGATATTCCAGCAGGATAGAGAGTAGTGAAGAAGATTTCTAAAAGCCTTTTTGGAGGTATAAGGCCACTCTGTCGCACTCAAACTACATTTACAATTAATACGGCATGTCATTGTAGACAAAGCCTTGGCTTGTCGCATCTACTTTGCTCTAAGAAGGCCTTCGAAATTAAGTAGTATCGATTTTTTCTAGCATAAATGTTGTTGCTTATAACGTAAATGATGTTGAGTTTTTCTTGTAAATTTATCTTCGAACAATAATTTGAATTTGTAAAAAACTTTTATAAAGGACATTGTCAAAGACCTTTTCAAAGAAGGCAGAGTAGAATGAGTTAAAGATTTTTAAGAACGCGTTCGTAGACCATCTTAATGGTATAAAAAGTAGAGCACTTGTAATTTCTCGCACTGTGTGTAGGCCTAAAAAAGGAAATCATCATATGGCGAAAAAAACATATTTTGAAGAGGAAAATCTTAATTTTTTTTTTTTAATTTAAATTTTTTATAACATGGGCAAAAAAGTAAGAATTAAAATTTTATTTCTAAACATACTTCTTATTTTGTAAACTATTTAAAATTTAAATACATTAAAACGTAATTCGTCATTATTTGAAATGTTATAAAAATACATTTTTGCTTTTCACAAATAATTTTTTTCATCAATATTCTCAAAATTAACAACCGCTTGTCTAACTGCCTATTTCTGAAGGAGTTCTTTCTTTCGTACAAATATATTCAAAAAACTTTGTTTTTGTTCTATATGTAGTTGTTCGAAAGAAATAATTCTTTCGCACATTGCAAAAAGGTTATAAGATGGTTTTTTTTTAAATATTTTGTATGTCCAGAAATAAAGATGCAATTTTGTGTACTATAGATACTGGGTACAAAAGTGTGCAAAACCAATAAACAACAAGCTGATAAAAAACTTGATTGCTTTAGAAATTGACTGTTTCAAAAATTGTGTATTTTGTACAAGAAAGCTTAAAGTAAAAATCATAATTTCTAAAAATAAAAAAAAATCATCATTTGAGAAAAAGATTTTTAAATCATATTTTTGTCAAGAAATAATCAAAAAATATGATAAAAATCATCATTCTGGCAACGCTGTTTACATATTATATTCAAACAAAGGAAATCAAAAATTTGTCAATTTAAACTTTGTGCGTCTCCGCACTAATCAAAGTTAAAATGAGAATTCAACAACCTTTGTCAAAGTAAACTTTGCCTGTCTAAAAATGGGCACACTACGTTTTTTGTTTTTCTTTAGAATTCACTTTAAAAATCCGAAGAAATTAATAATGGAAAAACACAGCTCCCAAAAATGTTCTTAATTTTATTTTTAAAGTGAACATTTGTTTATTTAGGCCCAAAAATCATATCAAGGTTTCTAATTTTCAACTCAGTGGTCACGTAGTGACACAAAATTGCAGCTTGCGGGGAACTCAAAATTGAAGAAAAATTTCTGGACATCGAATGCACCCACTTTGTGCTCAGTTTGGTATGGCATAGCTCTATAGAAAGGATTATTTAAACAATGAACAAGATGCGCTTAATTTAAATGACGTTTTAATACCGGCAAAATATTTAATAAAAAATAATACTGGCAGATAAAAGAGAGCATTCCATAATGTTTAGTTCCAACAAGATGATGCACACACAGCTAACAAATCTTTTTCAACTATGGCTCTCTTCAAATAATAATATTGCGATTTTCTGATTTCAACAGGGTCCTACGAAATATGGTCCCAGGAAATAAGGCCCCAATAAACTAATCAAAATTGACCCCAAATTTTAGGGCTGTTTTTCATTATGCAATGTAACATAATTTTTGTAAAAAAAATCTCACCCCAAAAGAATGCAAAATAGACCTAAAAGTAAAATAGAATATGCCATTTAATTTAGGGTAATTCTTTTTTTATGAAAAAATCACCTTGAATTTTTTTAAAGAATATTTTCCCAAAAAATGTTAAAATCAAACTAGTCAAAGTGCTATATTCGGCTGTGTCGAATCTTTAATACCCTCCAACGTCAGTTCAAATATTTCAGGAGTGGGGCCTATGGTAAATTTTATAGTGTGATTTGCAGTCATATAAAACAATGCAATGGCGGAACGTATGATTACCATGACATTATTCCTAACGGTTTTAGGCGTACTAAAGTGTTTACCGCGAGTGGGCTTTATATGGGCCTATATTAAATTATGGACCAATCTCTACGGAATTTAGTAGTATGATAGCCACATGAAAACAATTGTGCAACATCTTATATCAATATGTCCATTCCGCCACTTTTTTTTAAACAAAATTATACATTTTCTAGGATAGTGGCTCCACATTTGGATTCATAACTCTTATCCTACTAACCCCCATTTTCACAACTTCCTTATAGCTAAAGGTAGAATTTTATTGGTCATATACAAAGTGTTTCGTTATTTAAACTTTACTTTTACTTATCAGTTGGAATGAACATTCCGATAACTTATCGCTCACTTAAGATTAAAGTAAAGTTGTTATAATGGCATCCTTTTTATACGGCCAATAAAATTCTACCTTTAGCTATCGGTAAGTTGTGAAAACGAGCCTTAGCCGATTTTGCCGGATTTTATTACAACACGACTAAGGATAACAATAAACAATTTTACACCTATGTGGTTATTTTCTTTAAGTTTTTCAAAATTGATTGTATTTTCAACGAATAGACGTACTGACGGGCATGGCTAAATCGACCCAATATGTACTTTCTGGGGCCTTGGATGGATATAAAAAAAGTTTAATATGGAATGACGAACTTAGTACACCCTCTTCACAACTAGTTATTGAGGGTATAAACAGCACACAAAGAAAGTTATATTAGATCTTTTTGGGTTGGGGTCATATGCCCGAAACTTTAAGCCCCGAATTTCAAAATCCGGAATTTCCAATACCCGAATAATTGTACAACTTGAATCTTAAAAATCGCACGCTAGATAAAATGGTTGGGCCATCGGCCGAGTGCAAGGATTTGGCATGTTAACGCCGGCGTCGCTTACTAAAGCTTATCTGTATACCCGACCTTCTGCCGAACTCAAGAGTTTTCTTCTGCAGAGTACAACAAACACCAGTTTCTCATACTACAAATTTTAATATGAGTATATGAAAAACAGTTCCATAATAAAAATTGTTGTTTTATTTGGGATAGTTTTTCATTTCTCGGTATCGGAGTCATATTTCTTTCAATTAAAATGCAAAAACACCCCCAAAGAAAAAATGCAAAAACACCAAAAAAAATCAAAAATTCATGTTTTTGTTCTACATATTTAGCTTAGCCGCCATTCTTATTTAAATACAAATGGAAAAAATCGTGTTAAAAACAATCCGGTTTGAATAAATAAGTTATAAGTATATTTTAAAAATTCCATTAACCCTGCATGCTATTTTTGGTTCAGTGTATTTTTAAAAAACTTTTTAAGAGCCTGTATGCACACACATACACACTAAGTAATCATAAGTAATATGTATAACGAAAGCGGAAATTAAGCAACATAAAATTCGTTGCTGTCAACATTGCGACAGTTTTCTTTTAACATTTTTTTATTTTGTATTTTTAAAGGCTATAATAATTTTTTTTTCTCTTTTTTAATGCAACGATAAATAAACATCTATGTATATACAAAGTCAGATTCATATTGTTATTAAAAACTATAACAGCACATTCTCTTATACACACACGCACACACATCCATAAATTCAAATATTCTCATATCCACAAATATTTATGTATTTAATTTTGTTTTTAAGAGTATTTGTGCGCAAGTTATTAATGCAGTTCGAATGCACATTTTCTTTTGAATTTTTCAACAAAAATTTTATGTTATTTAATGCCATAATAAACAATCCCATGCTTAAAAAAAACTTAAAAGACTCAAAACGAAATCATCTTTTATCAAGAAAATAGTTTGGCAAAAATTTATTTAAAAATAGTAAATAATGGAAATTAGTTTTTCATATTGTGATATCATTAAAAACGACCTTAAAATAATAACAAATTCAACTGTTAGAAATTTTATTTAACATTACTTTCAAAAATAAAACTGAATATAAGCATTAGATTGGCTCATCCGGTGGTTTCTACATAGAGAAACTGGTTCCCTTTTGTCTGCCAGATTACTGCGGTCTCCTGCAGCCGGACATCCCTGCTATAAGGCAGGTGGGCAACTGTCTGATTTATTATCGCATATCGATGGATATATGTATGTATTTTTACTGATAACAAGGCTGTCGTTGCATTCCTAGCGGGAGTCTAAGCGACAATGAGATTAACTGCAGAAAGTTGGATGTCTTAAAAAAAGATTTCAAAGCATTCGAAAGTAAAGCTGTGGATACCAAGGCATGTCAACTTCAAGGCTAACCAACTAGCAGATGAGGCTACCGAACGCGGTGGTCGTCTCGATGACACATTCGTTGAGCAATTCGTTGGATTTTGGGCCATTAGGAAGAAATACATGAAGAATGCAGTGTTTATGGCTTATTGGCTGAATTGTGCAGTAACGCCGAATTTTGAGTTAGTGCTCTCTAGAACAGGCATTGGCGCTAGCTTTTACAAAGAGAACATTGAAGTACCCAAATTTTTACTAAATTTTAACTAGGTTCGATTGTGGGAACACATTGCTATACTCTCTAATGTGCAAAATATTAAAAAAAACTGATAAAATTATAATTTATCCGATTTTGATTATGCAGGCATCAACACTTCAGAAGACCAAGATTTTTTTAATATATATATATATATGTTCCCGAAGATCCTATAAGGAGCATAGGGCCCCAAAGATTTTTTTAATAGCCAAGATTTTAAAGTCAATTTTTAAATAAATGATCTACCAGGGCAAAATACCATTTGGTTTAAAGATTGATGTGACGTCAGTAGTGTCATCCGTCGTCAATGGCGGTGTGAATTAAACGGCAAACCCCTCTAAGGAGATTGTGTGGTTACAATCGAAACTAGTCTGAGCAACCTGTCCGTGAAATCATGCGTTCAATGCCCAGCTCAGTCAAGAATCAAGAATTATCAATAAATTTTAATTCACTTCATGTTGTCAAATACATTTCTTCATAAAAATAATTTAACGAAAATTAAATTCAATGAACTTAAGCCTGTAGGCCGTTTCTGAATTTCCCGCATGCAACATGGGAATTGGGACAAAAACAGTGCAATATGAAACAAAAAATGGTTTTTCTCACATAAATGTTTCTTTATCTTTACTTTTTGAGAATTATCTGTCATTTAAATAATTTTCAAGCAATTGTTGGAAGGATGTGAGAAAAAGTGTTTCTGTAATAATATTTTGCGAAAAGTTTCTCACAAGAACTGTCAAAAAAAAATCACATCTGAAATTTATGTGAGAAAAACACAATTTAAAAAAATGAAGCCCAAATTATCTGAAAAAATAATTATCTATATAAAATGTTATTTTATTATACATATACACGTGAATGTACACAAGAATGTGTATTACTTAATTTTTAATTTGAAAAGAAAGAATTTAAATGATGAAATTAAATAAAACACAAATGTTATATTCTGTTATTTTAATTTTTAAGCCTTTCATTGTTTTCGTTTAATGCAGAGCTGCCAGATAAATTTGTGAAAAAATCGTTAATTTCCTAAGAAAAAATAATCGTCTTTTTTGTTTTAAAAAATCGGATAATTTAAAAATTAATTTTGACAAATTTTGTTCAATTTTTATTAAAACATAATCAAAAAAAAACATAGTTAAAGTTCATGGGTACTTTATACATACATACTTAAGCTTGAGGCCTATTATTATAAAATTATTTATTTTTTTTTTTTTTCTTTAATTCGATAACAATTTAAAATTTGAAATTGGTATGTTTCCCTGAGGAAGCCAAGCAAAGGCGTGACAAAATAGCATATTGAACTAAGAATAACACTTTTGGCCAAAACAAGGCAAACATTTCCTAAAATGCATTGACTGAAAAATGGGGTATTAGTTTATTTTTTTGATCACATAAACAAATGTATTAAGTAATCCAAGGAAATTAAAATTAAAAAATTTTCCCTCGAAATTTTGCTTTTGCCGATACATTTTTTAGGGAGGCGGCAAACAATTTTCCCAATAGGGATAAATATAAAAATATAAACTGCCTTGTTTCTAAAGATATCTTTTTTTCTGTGGTTACTAATACACAAACATATAAAAATATTTAAAAATGTTTTATTTCTAAGATTAAATAACGCTATTCACTAAAAAAATTATCAAATCGCCACTTTGCCAATTTCGGAACAAAAAATCGTCAAAATGAAGGTAAATCGTCAAATGTGGCAGCCCTAGTTTTATTATATATATTTCTTTCGTTGACGTTTCGTTTGTATTTAAAACGAGCTACTAATTGAAATATCAAAATTTGGATTAAAACCCATTAAAAGTTCAATAAAATAACCACAATTCAAACAAATGAAATATAGCTGACGTGCAAAAAGTGCTTTTAGAAAACTTTTACTCCTTTCCGAGAAGTAATTCCATCGTTTAGTTTAAATAGTAGGATATTCAGGGCCTTTTCACCAATTCTATTTAAATATTAATTCATATTCAAATATAGTTTTTCATTTCATTTTATTTTTGTTTGACAGGAAAAACGAGTTTTAAACATAAATTAACGTTTATATACACGCAAAGAAAAAATATGGTTGATACAATCACAATCGCAAACTATCATCAATGTTTGTGGCTATGATTGTGTCAAACAAGTCTTCGGTAACAATATATGTTGAGACATGATAATAGCTTATTATTGTCTCAAAAATATTATTATGTTTAGAAGAAAAAAACAAATGATCTTCCTAACCATGTGTCTATTTTTCCCAATACCATTCAAAAGGTCTATTTGAACAATAAAACCAATAAAAAAATCCATTTCAAAAATTTCATGTTTTATTAAAAATACAACATACATACATATACAGCTAAGCATATATTAATAAATAAAATTCAATACATACATTTATATATACAATATATATACTAATAGCTTTACCTGTTTCAATAAACCTATGATAATTAATTTTTCAAACATACAACCGCTTTTTCTCCCGAAAAACTTTTAATTATTTTGTAGTCATTCATGTTTCCCGATTAACTGCCTCTCGCAGACTGAAAATGATGTGGAAGAAGATTTTATTTGCTTTAAAAACACACACTGTTTGTTTTGACAATAAATGTTTGCTCATTTAGAGAATGTGTTTTAAAGCGAACAAAAATTATGGTATCAAACATATCTTTTGTGTACAGCTAATATTATGATTTTAATTGTATAGTTGAAAATATTTACATTAAAGTAGCAAATATTTCACATAATTTAATATGTTTAGCTAGATCATGGTAACTTTTTGGTGTAAAACACCATAAAATATTATTATAGTGAATCAAAAAATGTTAAGGAGAAAAAATATTTTTTCAAGTTAAATAAGGATTATAATAAGTTTATTACGGTAAACATATTAGGCAAGTATGAATAAAAATGGTCGCAGTGACCATTCATTAATCATGTTTTTTCTCTGCGTGTAGAATTGGTGAAATAGGCCCTAAGAGCTTAATTCGTCTAACAAATTTTTTCTTTGATCTGGTCAGATTGGCCTTACTAGCATAAGTTTCACTTCAGTCGAAGGTTTTTTGTAGAGTATGGATAAAAGAAAATTTAAATCAGATAAAAAAATTTTTTTTCACATAAAAATTATTAAAGAATCAAGAATACGTTTAAGTTCATATCTTGCGCATGAGTAATATTTAAATATGACAATATCACTCATACGTAGCAGTTAATGGAACTAAACAAGAATTTTTAGATGAATTCAAAGCAGGAAATGGGTATTGGTACTAGAGTATCTAATTATTTGTCTTTTGGTTTTGTTCGAGTAAGGAATTAATCGATTTTTGAATTTTAAAATTGCTCGATTAATCGAATAAGGGTTTTAAATTTTTCGAATTACTCGAATAATACAAATAATTTTGTCCAAAGGGAAAAAACATACTCCTCTATTTGAATTTATAATTTTATCTTATTAATAAACAAAAAAAAATGTAGTTAAACAGTAAAAAAAAACAATTCAGTTTTACTACGTTTAAGACTCTAAAAAATTTAAATAAAATAAAAAGAAATCAAAACCCGGCTGCAAAAAAGTTTTAAATGCAATAAAAAGATCCAAACAAGATTAAGGAAAACCAAATTAAAACCAAGTAAACACTCTTTGGTTTAGCAGACTTTACCATGAACTGAATGCCAATGCTTAGTAGCTGGCAGGACCTATTAATTTTTTCAGTTTATTATTTGCAATCCGTCCCGTCTGATTAACTTAATGCGGTGAATAACCTGATTTAAGCTCATATTTTTAAAAATTTTTCTAAATATTTATTATATTTTTACTTTTAATTCCCTTCCTTTTCGTAAGAGCTGCCAGCCTGTTATGAAAATATATTTAAGCCAATTTATTAGTTCTGAAAATCGAGTAAAATTTAAATCGCTGAAGCTTCTCAGATAAATTTGATTAAAAATCACCGTAGTTTTTCCTAATTGTAAGAGAAGCTCTAGTAAAGATATTAACTGACATTATGAAGTATATTTTATATGGACCTTTTATAAACTTTTAGAAGATTATTGTTTTTAAAATTTGTTTGATTCCAATTTCACTCGTATGTATTCGATTTTGATCAACACATCGCGGGTAACTTTTCTAAATATTTGTAATCCCCTTATAATTTCCTTTATTTTAAAACTCTACTCTAAAGGGTGGTTGTTTAATTTGTATTTTGTTTTCTTATCGTATTGCTATTTTGCGCCAAAAGTATGACACTCCGTTTCAAGCACACTAAGGTTTTATGGCGAATCTACTGATATCTCAAATCCAAAAATCCAGTCAATTAGAAGGTACGAGGTAACGAAGAAATTGACAGTCGTATAAAAATTGGTAACCCATATAATCTGAAAGTTCATGCTTTACAAATTTATTTTTTCTTACGATTAATGTCAAGCTAATTATGAAAATTTGATATTTAAGTACCGAGTTTCCAAAGTTAGAATTTGACGTTTATCATGGTATAAATAACTTTTCACAGTCACCCACATCTAAAAAGGGACTAAAATATGCTGGAAATTATGTGTTATGAAAATAAATGCAGAAGTTAATAACATGTAATTAATTAAGTTCTTATGTATTTAATCAGTTTGAAATCTAAAAAAAAAATATTTTTATATTAAAAAAGTAGAATTTTCTAAGAATCTAATCTTAATTGATTAATTGACATACATTTTATTGAACAACGATTAATCGAGTGGATACTCTTATTGGTATCCATTTCTAAAGGAAATGTGTATGGATTACGGCCATTTTAACCAATTTAGTGGCTATCACTTGCTTGTTTTCATCTAGTTAAGCGACACAAAAATTTATTTTACCATTTGGTCGTAAAGAGTTGGCATCATTGGGGACTGCTTAAATAAAAGAAAAGGTTAATTAATTTTTCAAACAAATACAAAAAAATTTATCTTTTGTGTAGCTTTTTATTCCAGTACTCTTATTTCGAAAAGGCAGTAATATAAAAAACAAAGTCTAGGCTAAAATTTAGATCAAGGCTTGATAAAACAGAAAGCCTTATCTGCTACCACGGAAACTAATAGGCTTCAGGTGACAAGATAAGTCCTATACTAACTATTGTTCAGGCTCCTTAGTCAAATGCGTGCTGATTGTGATCTTAACAAAAATAGCGATGAGGAAAATCTCAGAAATGCGATTTTCGCTTGAAGCCTAGTGCGAAGTTCAACGCAAACTTATTGTCAGTGAGGACTACAAAAATTTAGCTCTAAAGCAAAGGGTATATATACGGTCAAGGCAAGTATTCTCTAAAATTTCCGCCTGTGGTCTACTATAACTTGTACAGGTGTGCTTGGTGTAAGCATAGCTTTTATACAGTGTTCAGAGTACCGTGAAGTCTAGACGACATGGCGGCTACTCACTTTAATGTTGAATGCAGCTTTTATTCCAAGAGATTGTCGGAATGTTGACTGGGTTGAATAATAAAACAATAAGATCCATATAAATGATAACACACCAATCTATATGAATACGAAATATTTTGAAGGTACGAAATCTTAATTGATTTTTTTTCTAAAAAACATTTATTCTTGGATGATATTGGAAAGTACGGTAAGAAATGACCAAGATTAATCGATCATTGTACCAAAATACACTGCCGTCTAGACCTGTTTCAGAAAACAGTGTAAATCAAACTTACGATCATTATAATGATTACACAGTAAAACCAAAGACAGAAAATACCTTAACTTAAAGATTTCGCAAGGACCAACACTACATGCATGTACATGTATATATTTTATTAAATATCTTAATTATCTCAATATATATTCCCGTTATAAGACTACAAGTACCTAATAAACCCAGTAAACTCGTTTATTTTATTAAACCCTGCATGTATAAAGCACAAAATTATTCCACACCAGAAAATCATTTTTAATATACATAAATTTACGTAATAAGAATTAAAAACTGTGATTTAAACACAACTAAGTGTTTAAGAAATAGAATCTATCAGAGAGTGTTTTATCTTACCCCGCTTTCATTAAGTTTCACATTTTTTATAAGCAAAAATAGGAAACCGCCAAATTTTTAACTATGACAATCATGAAGGTAATTTCTGCAAAGAGATATCTGGTCGTGTTCGTACCTGACAGTTATCTTTACCTATCCGTTAAAACTATTTTGGTAATTTTAAATTTTCTATTAATATATGGCAACATTTGTTTTTTTAGTAATTTTTTGAATCAACTGTCAAAAATCAATGGTGTAAAATACACTACAGTTTAACCAGTAGGTAAGACATACGTGTAAAAATTATGAAAAATTCGTTACACCAAAGGTATCTACTCGAATACACAGCTGGATATCTATTTGTAGGAATTACGGGCATCGGTATTAGATTCACCCAGCCTTAAGACGGTTTCTTGATTTTCATAGCGCACATAAAATATTTTGCTTAACGCATTGGCTTATAAGCAAAATTGCTGCTTATTAAATGGGACTAAATCCCAACAGACCCTACAGATACCACTACATCCAGAAAAATGCCCTGCTTGGTACGGTTTGCACGCTGGTGACAGCATCGCACCTTATTTCTTTAAAAATTAAGAAAAAAATCGTTTCTCTTCAGTTACAGCCGCAGTGCCCCTAAACCGAAATAGTTTTTAAATATATGAACTTTCGAATAAATTTTTTTTTAATTAAAAGTAAATAATTTGTGTTATTTTTTACAATTTTAAAATCTATCGAGCTTTAAAAGCACCCATTATAACAAGTTGGTAAGTAAAACTTAAAATTCGAGATACATAATTTAAAACGATTTTTAAAATTTTTAAACATATACATAAATCCCGGGAAATCAACATTTTGTTGAAATTTTTTTGATTAAATTAAATTAAAGGAATTATTGAAAAATAGTTGTCTGTTATGATGGTTTTTTAAACAATGTTTGTTTTTTTTTATTCAACTCTGGCAACAGCAACAAATATTACGTTTATATTAATTGAAAAATTTACTTTCCTTAAATAATTATCAATCTAGCTACGTTAAATGGACTTTCTCTATTTTTATTTTAATACAAAAAATTTTTTTATTCTTGCTTTTTTGTAAAAAAATAAAATATTTTGTTTTGTATTTGTACACAAATAAAGTACAATTTATGATTCATATTGCATTAAGCTTAAAAACCCATACCGTTACAAAAAATTAAAAAAGACCGTAAGCGACAAAATATTTAAAATTTACCTTCTTATTGGTATTGATCTATTTTGCTTTATTATATCATAATCGATCATAAATGTGATTTCGAGTATTTTTGGCGCTTATGGCCTTTTGCACTTTGTATTGCTCTCATGAACAATACAATGGAACAAAAAAACGGTAAATTTAGCTTAACATTTTGAGAAGTTTAGCCTAAAATCAGACAACACTTTATGCCACTAAAATTTATTTAGATGTGTAGAACGTATTAGTAATATTTAATTGGTTTATGCAACAATTATACGCTACTTTTTTACTTTTTTCATTTGAGCGATAAAACAAAATAATGAATGGTGTTTTTTAACGTTTTGTAATGCTAATTTTTTCTAAAACAACGCTGATTTATTCAACCTTTAAAATAAAGTTAAAATCTCTACTAAATTAAGCCAAATTAATAACTTTATGTCCACTTAAATTGAAAAAATTAATTTTTTTTGCATTTCCCCTAAAAACTTAAAAAATAAAAGCACTTCTGCAAATAATTTTTTTACAAATTTAAGCTACACATTTGAATAAATACCTGAGCTTGATGTTTGCATGGTTATATTAGTTACTTTTTGAATTCACTTTCGGTAAATTGGATTTATTTACGAAAAAAAAAAAATTTTGATTTATACCAATTTTTTTTAAATATTTTGTTACAATGTTTAATTTCAACGCTCAGTACAAAAGCACCGTAACATATTTCACATTTGTTTTTTGCCTACTGATGCAGAATTTTGTGCACTTTAACCGAGTACTTTTGGTTTTCACGGTACTTGAACTTTTTTTTTATTAATCCGTGAAATCACTGCCTTTGACCCCTGTGTGCGCCGTGTCTATTTAAGGCCTATATTCAATTTTCTATTTAGGAACGCTATTGCGTTCTTTTGTTTTAAGGTTTAGATTTAATTATATAAGAGTTATTTGGATAGAATTTAATTTAGATTTATTCGTTAGGGGAGGAAGTTGTGGTCAATTCTAGGTCCATCTTTATAAACTCCTCCCATGTGCAAAGCTAAATATGCAAAAGTTTAAATACATAAAATATAAAAAATCAGTTCTTAGTTATCACTTTAGTCAAACTTTATATATGTATACAATTACTTATGCTATATTTTATTCATAAAATTTCTGGCAAGAATTTCTGTTACCAAATCCTCAAATAATTTTTAAAATATTGGATATAAAAAGGGGAAAAACTATACTATGAATTTTCACCGAAAATAAATAAAATTGAATTTTTTTATACTGAAACATTCATCCGTACATTTTGTTGACTCTATTTATAATCCTGGCATCGTATGATGCTGGTTTTATGAGATCAACCATAAAAATGCGAGCTCTTATTGTACACAATTTCTTTTGTTGAAATAATATTGAAAATTGCAAATATTTTATGTGCGTTGGCTGCGTTTGAACTACATAAAAATTTTATTAAAAAATGTTTAAAAAAAATTTATAGAATTTCACTTATTTTTTTTTTGTGTTATTAATGCCACTCGTATCCATACAAAAGTATATATTTTATTTTCAAATGAAAAAAGGGGTATAAAGTTTTAAATGTAATATATTTGCATACATATTTGCATATATTGCTTCCACATGTTGTAAAATACAAAAAATAGAAATAAAAAAGGTTTAATATAATACACCAAAACTTTTAAATATAATTTCAAAAAAATTAAATCGAATTATAAAATCACCCTTAAATATATACTTTTAGAAATGTTACGCAAAATAAAGTTTTCTCAGCAATATCTTTATATAAAGAAGAAGTAGCCCCTAAAACTCTTTTTAGTTATATATTTATAGGTTTTTGTCTTGTTTATTTATTGCATCTTCATATACAACAATATAAAATAACAATAATTTGCGGGCTCAGAGCTGAACCGAACCAAGCTTAAAAATAAAATATAAATATATATTTAAAAACTGGCGCGAAATTTCCCCAAAATTTAACTCTTTTCAGTTCTGTATCGGACTAAATAAAAATTGTTTTGATTTTAAGGTAATGCTAATATACTCAGATCAGTGGCTCCTCATATTAATTGTCGTTCACTAAGTCAACCTAAAAAATATTTTAGAATTGTCTTTTCTGACTTGGTTCACTTCAGTTATGAGCCTTCCAATTAATCAAATCTTATTCCAAGTATAAAGTTTAAGGTATGCCGGACGAAAATTCTCTTAATCACGGTTTCCGTTCACATAGAAGTATACCGCTCTTTTGATTGATTTAATCCTGACGTATCTCTTCACTTTCTATTTGGAGATAGTGGATTTGGGCTTGGTTGCAGTTCAAGCCTTTTTAAATGTTTTATTGCATATTTGTGATCATAGTTTTTACTGATGGCATATTGAGGTCTTAGGGATTCTTTGATTTTTTCATACCTGGAAGCGGATGTGATGTTTCGAACAATTTTGATTTAGCTTTGAACTATCTCTATGTTGGGGAACGAGGTAGGGCCCCAATACTGAATACCCAGCTTGGTTTTAAGATAGAATTATTAAGCAGAAGCTTACAATCCACAATAAGGGCCGAATTTCTTCCCATAAGCCAAATAATTTGAATTTCTTTTCGATTCATTTGAGTTCATTTTGACTCTAGTTCGCATCTAGTTGTTAAACGCCGATCAAGATGTATGTATGCCGAAGTATTTAACATTTAAATGTTGAGGTATTATTTGATTTTTAAGGCTTAAAAGACAAAAAAAAATTAAGACAAAATTTAAAAGTCGAATTTATAACTCATCATCTTATTCATGGCATGGCGATTTCTTTTGACGAATTTTACGCCCACAGTCAGAGTGGTCATTTATTTTTTTTCACAAATCTTTTTATATCTAAAAAAAGAAAACTTTTTTCGAGCAAAAAAACTTTTTTTACAAATCGTTAAAAAGAATCACTTAC
This sequence comes from Pollenia amentaria, assembly GCA_943735925.1. Lineage (NCBI taxonomy): Eukaryota > Metazoa > Arthropoda > Insecta > Diptera > Polleniidae > Pollenia > Pollenia amentaria. Next base: position 237,805,865 of record OX031006.1, on the reverse strand, counting down.
ACTGCATGTGTTCAGTTTTTATTTGAATTTATGACATAAAAATTATATTAATCCGTTTGTTTGAATAGATGTAAATCATATATGTGAAACCATATTGTACTTAAGACAAATTGTTTTTAAATTTTATGAATCTAACAAAGCGCGAAGTCAGAAAAACTTTTTTTTAAGAAACAAAAAACTTAAAAACTATATTGGATTTCAAAAACTTGCAAAAAACGATAAATCTTACGATATGACAACACTGCCTACACTATATATTGCATTTAAACAAAAGGTTCATCATTCGAAAGATCTTTTTTAACAAAAGGTCGCAATGTAAATTTGGCCAAAATAGTTTCCATTTTTAAGGAGTTTATAGGCGATTGAAATTGATACTCATACATAGAAAAAGCTCACATACGTGTGAGCAAAAACCATGTAAACAAATAAACTCAAAACAGTTTTGTGCTTTTTTGTGTTTACAGCAGTGGCACCACCAGTAAAATTCTTTACACTTCAGATGATGCAAAATTACCCGATTAAAATGAAATAACACCTGATATCAAATTAACGTTTTATTTTATAAAAAACTTTTAGAAAGCAGCTTATTTAAAGTAGATCGAGCCATTGTGGCCCTATGTTCCTTATAGTAACAACAGGATAAAATATATTTTATTAGTCATACTAGGGGATATCCTGTCAGTAAAGGCCATTTTAAAAAAGCCAGTAAAACAAACGTATACGTGAAATAATGCGTGCGTCGAATATGTCCTTTACCATACCCAAGGTTGAATGGTCCAATATGCACCACCGTTTGTAACGATTACTTTAAAAAAATTTATTTATTCGTAATAATGATTCTAGATATTCGCATTGCATTATATTTCTTAATTTTGTTTATGTTTGGTTCACTACCGGAAAAACCTGTTCAACACAAGCAACGTTTTCTTGTACACAACGCAGTGTTAGTACCAAATGGCCGTGAATAAGCGGCATTAAAAATTAGCTCAAAGCATTAAATTTCTGTACGTTAAATAAATATTTCCATTTAACAAACAGCAGTTTTCTCCAATGTGAATCACAAATGTCTGTTGAAAGATGGATATTCTTAACCGATTGAATTTTTAGGACTTGCATAAATTTAGAAAAGAATTTAGTTTTGATAGGAAACGTTTTAGCATATGTTGCAATAAACTTATTAGATATGGAAATCTTATACTTTTTACTGTTAGTGGCAACACGGAATCTATCGATTTTATCTCTTATTCTTAATCGTAGCCCAATTCCATTAAATATAATGCCAAGTATAGAAAAATGTATTACCCCCATTATTATTGTTACGTCTTCACTAAATCCACTCAACATAAAAATGTCATTACGTTGTCATACATTTGAATTTCAAAGATTTTTTTGTTGCTTAATAAGAAATAAAATGTAAATTAAAATAAGAAAAAATCCCCAAAAAGTTTCCATATTTAAAAAAAATTCCCCAAATCCCTATATCAAATTTTTAATTTCTGTTTTCAAAAAAGTTAGTTCATGTAGGGTTTGTTCTTTTCAAAAATGAGTTTTTTTTGATAAAACCACAAAAGGTCTTCTAATATTATAAAGAATTAGTGATAATTTTATGCATTAACTTGTTAAATTGCCTGGTTTAAACTATTTGGGATATGTTTTAGACTTCAAAAATAAGTCGCTCATTTTCCCTTTTGTGTACGAATTATATAGAATTTTGCAATTTATAGACAATCTGCGAAAATTTTTTAACTGAGTGATATTTTACCAATACCAGAAATTTGTTAAAACACTTGAATTTTTTAAAAAGTTGGCAAAAATTAACAATTTATAAAAAAAGTTGTTATAAATTTGAAGGAGTTTTATGGTTTAAAAGTTATATAACTTTTTTATTTATGTGATTCACAGAAAAAATTTAAAATTGTCTCTAATCACCAAATTTCTACCAAATTCATAATATTAAGCAAACAAGTTATTGATTTTGCACCTATTACCAAAATAATTATATTGATTACTAAAAATTGTAAAATTGTGAATATGTTTTTTCAATAATATTTTTTTTCAGCATTTATTCATTGAATCTTCATATATTAAATATGAACTAACAATAATTAATCTAATCTTATTATAATATTTACTTTATGTCCTGCCAGTGCCAAACAAAAAAGATTTCGTCATCACGGTTTCTGTTGACATATGTATGTGTTTATCGCTCATCTGATTGGGTGAGTACTGCAGTATCTCTCCTTCTTAAGCGAGTGTGCCCGCATAATTTAAAATATTTCGAGCTAATGGATTTGGGTGCAGTTCCAGCCTTTTTAAATATGTTACAGAATATTTCGTTATCATAGTTTTTACTAATGGCACATTGAGATCCTTGTGGATATTTGAGTTTTTGACGTACCAGGTGGCGGCTGTGATTATTCGAAGAAGTTTATTTTGGCGCCTTTGAATTTTTTCGATGTAAGAAGCCGAGGCAGTGCCCCATAACTGAATACCATAGCACCAAATTGGCTTTAAGATAGAGTTGTAAAGTAAAAGTTTGCAATCGAGACTAAGAACAGAATTTGTTCCAATAAGCCAATTAATGTAAATTGCTTTTAGCTTCATTTGACTTAGTGTAGCTTCTATATGCCATTTCCATGTTAAAAGCCGATCTAGATGTATACCGAGGTATTTTACATGCGAGTGTTGGGGTATTATTTGATTATTGATTTTAATAGGGGGGCATATTTCCCGACGCAATATGAATGTTTTATGTGCGCCTTTTTGCTCATTGATCTTTATCCTCCATTGTTTTAACCAGCTTTCCAATTCAAATGTATGATCCTGTAAGTAACGATATGCTTCTTGACAGTTTTCGTGTACGCTTAGAAAAGCTGTATCGTCCGCAAATAATGAGGTTTGGGTGTAGCTGTTTGCTGGCATGTCTGAAGTATAAATTGAGTATAATAGAGGGCCCAGGATGCTGTTTTGTGGGACTCGAGTGTTAATTGGCTGAGGAGAACTTAAAAAATCGTTTGAAGACCGACTAAGAAGCTTTCTAACAGCTTGTGTTTGTTTACTTGGAAGTTTTGCTGCAATTTCAGTAATAATCCTTCATGCCAGACTTTATCAAAAGCATGAGACACATCGATGATGAGTGCTGAGCAATATTTTTTTTTTCTTCAAAGGCTTTTCTTATGGCATTTACTATTCGGTGAGTTTGATTAATTATGCTGTGCGTTCTTCTAAAACCGAATTTATGGTTTGGAATACATCTATTTTCATTTAAAATCGACGTTAATTTTGACACTAGTAGTTTCTCAAATAGCTTTGAGATATTAGATAAAAAGCTAATAGGCCTGTATGACTCAACTTTTGTGTGATCCTTTCCTGGCTTTGGTACCTCCAAAAGCATTTTATTACTGATCTTATCAATACCGGGAGCCTTTCGATTTCTCTAAACTCGAATCTTAGGGGAATAGCTGCTCTAACATTTACAGGCTGTAACTCGACTGCTATATCGTGAAATGTATTAAGGGTAAATACGTTTTTCAGATGGTGAACAAACAGATTTCCTTTTTCAATGTAATCTCTTGCCCAACTTCCATTCAAGTTTATTAATGGTGGCTTAGATATAACTGGTCTATTGAGACTTCTTGCTACACGCCATAATGAGTAGTCTGATTGTGGAGTTGCATCAAGTTTCTTAAGATATTTTTCCAGGGAAGCCGTTTTATGAGACTGCAGTAACTTTCTTAGCCTTTTTGTGCACTCTTTTAATAAAGTCTTAAGTTGGGGGGATCTGTGCAATTGCCACTCTCTTCGAACTCTCCTTTTTTCACTCAAGAGACGATTTTAAATAAATGATATGTTTTATTTTAATTAAAAAAGTGATCAAAAAACTTTGCCATTTATTTATTGTTTTATTATTTTATTTTAAACGAAAAAAGTCAATTAAGATTTTTTTTAATAAAAATTTATTTCAAAACAGCTAAAATGTTAATTAAATCAAAATTAAATTTTTAATTTTCTTTCAACTAAAAAAATAATTGATTCAATTATCACATTAATTAAATTTTAAAACTTTTTAAGCCATTTTTATAATTGGTAAAAAACTTTTTTCTGTGATTATTACTATGCATTACTTTTTTTAAATTTGTTTTAATTTGCTTTGATATCCTGTGAGTGATGTCCGTTTTCTACTTTACACACACGTTCTCTTTTTAACATTTTTTCTATAACTTTTCGCAAAATTTTAGGTGTCATTATTTTTGGGCGATTCATAATATGCTAAAAAAAAACAAAAACATATAATAATTAAAATAAGTTATAAAGATCTTAAACCATATAGCTCATTCTTCGAAACCCTGTATTAAAATATTTTAGGATTAACGTATATGGAATTTTTAAAAAATTTCGTATATATATAAAAGTTTGCGAAAACTTCAATTTATTTAAATTTTACCAGAAATCGCAATTTAACAAAAACTTTAAAATTATAACAAAGTATTGCTGAAAATCTGCCAATTTTAGAAATATTTGGGAATATTTTTAATATTTAGGAAATTTTCTTAAAAGTTCTGCAGTTGAAGTTTAAGAAAACTTTGAAGTTTTTTGAAAACTTTACACAAATTTGCAATAAATGGCGTACCAAAAATTAAATTTATAAAAAAAAGTCGAACGTTTAATGTGATGCAATTGAGAAGTCCTATTCATATTCTTGTTACGTATTTTTCTTAAAATTGTATCCGAACGGTATCGGAAATAAATTGTATAGAAAACCTAATAACTGCCCGAGCACAACAAAACCTTTTATTTTAGGAAAACATCAGAAGATCGAAATAATATTGATGTATCTAACGTTTGCAGTTTTCTTTTAAACATTTTGCAGTTTATACAAGATACAAAAACTATCAAACTTTCTAATACAGTGCAGTAGTAAAGAGGACATATATATAAGAGGCTTTGTGCAGCCTTTTAGTAAGTTTGACAAAACAAATTTGACTGCCTCACCCGCAATGTCGACAAGAAAATCTTTCTCATATATTTATTTTGAAAACAAAAATAATTATGATTTCGTTTTAATGTGCTAAATTAAATTCTCAATTCGTACTCTTGATAAACATACTGAAATTTATTGTTGATGGGAAAGTTAGTTCCTGTACTTATTCCACTGGTTGCTTAGGCAAAGCAAAAGATATTATATAAATAAAACTATAAAGCAAGTAAGAATTATAAACAATCACTTGTAGCAATATCAAAGCTAAACAAAACAACAATAATGAACAGTGTGATTATCATTACTTACATTTCCGACTACAATTTGTTGGTTTTTTGGCACCTCTAAATGAAGTTGTAAGTTTCAGGTTGTTAATCAAGAGTACGAATTGGCAATTATGCACATTAAAACGAAATCTTATTAATGAATTTTTGACTCACAAGAAAAATTTTTATAACAAATTTTCGTTTTTAATTATTATTTCCAATGGAAATATGCGAAAGAAATATTCTTTTCTGGCCGTTAATTATCGCTCAAATATAGAAACTTTATATAAAATCAAATGACACTGAAAATAGTGAGAAAAAAGTTAAAGTGAGGAACTTTGCATTAGAAATGGAAAAATTGTACAACAATTTTAATTGAATTTGAAAGATGTTTAATTTCTTAAAAATTGTATGAAAACAAATCTTCATAATTTGTTAATTCAAATGAATCTTTGCGTAGAAAGCTTTATACACAGAATATTTAACATTTTAAAAGTACTTTTAAAAACAAGTGTGATTGCATTTCTTTGCAAAAAAAGCTTTAGAAAATATTATAATAAATCCACATCATATGGTATAAAAGGCTTTAAAGACAATTTCAAAATTTCATCTTACAGCAGAAACTAACTTTTACACTTTACAAAAATCATATTTTAAATCACAAACAACAACAAAAACAGCAAAAAGATAAACAATATTCTTACACTTCATTTAAGTTTCATATTCAATTTTACACTTATTTATGCACATACATTTTAATCGACTAAAAATATACATATACATACATACATAAATATTTGTATGTATGTTTGTATAGTAAATACATTAATATAGATTTGTGTGTAGGTTGTAGCTACTGGATGTAGTAATTTAATGAAAACCAAAAACACTAAGCCAGCTATTTAAAAATTCTGTTTTTACCAGTAACATGTAAATAACTGAATCTATGGCACAACGAAGTTAAAATGTCTATGTATGTACTACTATGTGAGTTTGTATTTGTGTGGGTATTAACGACAAACACAGTATTTGCATACAGTAAAAGGGTTTGAATTGAAATAAAAAACACACTCAGATACACACAAATACACATAAACTGACATACACACTTATGGTAGCAACTAAAAGGAATTCGAGGCTTAGGTTATCAACGCAACAAAGTGCTTAAGCAGGTATTAACTCAATTTTCATCCTTTCCAACCAAAACTTTACGAAACAAACGAACAACAACATGATGGTGAAAAAAAATGTTTTGAATAAAAGCAACAGAATAAAGTTAAAAAACAAACACCAATACAACAAACACATAAAGTAAGACGTACAACATTATTACTTTGATGATGAGTTAAACAGATTATTGCACACACACACCCGCACTCACAAACATGTACACATATAAACCCTTAAGTATGTGTATTTGTTTATCTTTTTTTTTTGGTGAAAGTACAATTTCTTTTAACCAATTTCTTACTCACATACGTATAAAATAATTGGTTGTTTAGTTGTTTTAGTACTTTGATGGAATGAAGGTGTTTAGGAAGTCACATATTAAGCTGACACATACGAGGGTTGTGTAAAATTCTTCAAAGTTTTCAAGTCATACAATTAAAAGCAGTTCTTAATTTTCAAAATCAGTTTATAAAAAAGTAGAAATTTCTTTGCAGCAAACCTTAAATCATATCTTTTTACTTAATTTTCATCTTTGACAAGAATTATTGAAAAATTTGTTCAATTCACGAAACACAATTTTCAAATTATCCATTTTCAGAAGATTTGCATAAGTACTTAAGTTTTAAACTGGGTTTATAAGTTAAAATTACAACAGATGGTGTATATTTTCCACATAGTTTCTGTCTTTAGCAATGTCATTTTGGGTAAACACCTGTCATTTATTCTCACTTAGCTGAAACAAATTTTTCAATACAGTACAAACCATTTATTAATTAAATATCACTGTGCAACATTCTTGAAGCCATCCAGTGCAAACTCTATCTCGTGTTGAATTCCTTAAAGTACTAATCGAAGCCAACAAAAGCCTATTTGGGTGTTGCTAGTTTAGCTGCTGTTCGGATGTTATTGTCTCATGAACATTTTGGCTTAAACTTGATTTCTCCGAAGAACATGTAATTTTTCTCATGTCTTTATCTCGAAAAAGAAATGAAATTTTGTTTTTTGTCTTCGCCATAATTATAGCTGTGGACTAGCGCGTAACTTTTTTTATTGAATCTTTCTTGTCAAAATTTCCAACACAGAAAACATAATCAGTAGCTTTTTATCAATTAAAAAAATTGTTTAAAAACTATTTCAATTTAATTTATGTGATACTTGAATCAATTATTTTTTAATTGAAAGAAAATTAAAATTTAATTTTGATTTAATTATCATTTTCGTTGCTTTGAAATAAATTTTTAATTAAAATAATAATTAAATAACAAAAAATCTTAATTGATTATTTTCTCTTTGTGGTTCGGAATTGTCAAAGCCTCAGCTATATTTAATGAAATCTATTAAGACATTGTTTGAAACGGCAAAGTTTTTTGATAATTTTTTTTTTATTACAATTAAAAATAACATTTATTGAAAAAATATATTCAAAATTTTACAATTTTTAGTAATCAATATAATCATTTTGGTAATAGGTGGAAAATTAACAAATTGTTTGCTTGATATTATGAATTTGGTATAAATTTGGTGATTGGAGAAATTTAATAATTTTTTCTGTGAACAGAAAAAAAGAATTAAAAAAAACAACAACAACAACATGGGATTTATGGGAAAAATTAGAGGTAGTCGTGGTTTTTTGCTCATATCCATATGCATATGATTGGAAGACTCGGTGGCAAGGTATTTCATTAAAGATGGAAGTCCGATGGATTTTCTTCATCCTGTTTAAATAATTTTTATTAAGTTTATGGTTGAGTAAATTGTATTTAGCACGGTAAAAAGGATATTTGGAGTAATCAGTCAGAAGTCCAGTTGGTTTATACTTCTTAAAAAAATAAAACTTATTTTTTATATTCTTTAATCTCGATAGAGAGTTTGAGTTCCGTGAAGGGCCAGATCTGTTAACAAATGCATATTTAGAAACACAATCATCGATGTAATGAAACAAAGTATTATAAAAAGAATTTATAGATGCATCGATTGCTGCCGGAGTACCACTGGATAATGACAAAATTTCAAGCCAGTTGTGTAAGATAATAAGAAATTTAAATCGCTGTAGTTAGTCTTCTTAAAACAGTAGTCATTAATATTATTGAGTTTTTTATTTGGATTCGCAGACAATGGATAATTACAGTTGACTTCAATAGTAGGATGATGACGATCTTCAGGCCTAGTAATAGGATGATGACGAGTCAAAGTACAATCTTTAGGTTCATTTACGAATACCAAATCAAGCAGCTTCTTAGAATCATTTAATACTCCCTTTATTTAAAAAAGACATAAATCCGATATGTTGTTTAAGAATTCTTCGATGAAATTGTTTGTATTTATTGGAGAATAATATAACATATCAGGTAAAAATTTCCAAGATAAATACGGTAAATTAAAATCACCAAACACGAGGACCAAATCTTGAGGGTTAATTGAAAAAAGAACGGATTTTAATGAAGTTAAGTGTTGAAGATATGTTATCTCTTCAGAATTTGAAGGGATCTAAGAACACGTTACGAAAAGATTTTTGCAGTTTAATTTTATTTTGACTGCAATAAATTCAATATTGTCTATGGGAATATTATCAACTTTGACGGTTTCCAAATATTTAGATACTGCAATCAAAACTCCAATTTTCAGGCCAGAATCTAGGATCTATTAAATGGTCAAATATTTCAGATGATACCATAAGCTTAAATGATGCAATAGTTCTCGGCTGAGAATATTAAAACTTATGGATAACTATTTCAGCATCAAAATTTAATTTAGTTTTGATATAATATTCAATATCTTCAGTTGTAGTGTCAAAAGCAAAACGGTATATAAAAATAGTTTTTTTTGTAGGAGGAATAACTCTTAGAGGATGGATGTTATTAGAGTTCTGAGTTGGATGAATAACTGCATTTGCCCATATTGGTATTATGATAGACCTGTTTAAAAAAACTTTGTTGTCTAAGGACAACTTTGAGTTTCATAGCCCCCATTTATTCTTCAATATAACGAGACTACGTCAGACGTATATGCATACGAATTTACAAATACTTTACATGTGTTTCTACAGGAACAGTGATGGTATTTATTTTAAGAACAGAGCACGTTTGTCTTCTGAGCGTGAAAGTTGAGTGTGCACATTTAGCCGGGTTAGCCTTTACTTTTCATTTTTCTAGCCAGGCCTCTAGTTTGTTGATGTGCGACTGTAGATGCTGCGATGCAACTTTTGGTTCCTACTTAACACTAACTGATTAATAAGTTTTAGATCACGAAAAGGACTCACTCATTTATCAGATTTGTAAGAAAACAATTTTCCAAATGCTAGAAAAATGTATCCACTGTTGTATGTAACGAACTGAACCATTTAATGTCTCAAAACAAGCTAAACATTTAAAAGTTAGTAGCCTGTATTTATAGTTCACAGCCATTTCTTGTCGATTCCAGAACTTTCTGTTCGAATTCTTTCTAATTAACCTTTATACATCCAAATCTAAAGTCTATTTCTAGGCGCAACAAATTTTGTATTCCAATTACTCATAACAATTTAAACAAAGTATTCAAACAAAATTGAGTCTTTAACTACAGGCAAAAATCCTAAAGCCCATAATTAAGACGCCGACAGTTTCTTCCAATTCTCTCTCATTTTATTGTTTAAATTTTTTATATTCTTCTGTTTTTCATTTTCTGTTTACAAAATGTATGAAATATAATGAAAGTATGATGGCATTAATGGGAGAATAAGTGTTTATATGTGAGAACATTAGAAAAAACGTTTTCAAAATAAAATAGATTTTATTTCAGAACGGCTTTCTACGACAAATTTTAATGTCAAATTGCATGTAAAGTGTGGTCTCGACGCAGTTCTGTTTGAACACTTATACGACATAACAGTATAATTTATAAGATAACTTATAACTAAAACTACAAATAATTTTTAGATAAATCTAATTCCGAAACACTGCACTTCACTTAAGCCTGTTCGTCCCGAATAGGCGCAGATTCTCCTTTTCCATAATGGGCTAGTCGTTCCAAATGTACCACTTTCAATTTTCATCTTAGGCTCTTATATTTCTGGATTCGAAAAGAACTAAACTTTTCAAATTAGGTACAAACGTCTGGGGTAGTAAAACACAACATCCGACAAGCTGACGGCGAGATTGAAAAAGTGAGCGTGGCACAAAATAGTTTTTTTTTATCTAAAGAACGGTAAGAGTCAAAGTTTCCTAATTATGTACAAGCATCTTTGTTATCAATACAAAATATCTGACTTAATGAGGGCGGGATTGACTAAGTAAACGTGGCTCAAAATAGATAAATTTATATATAAAGAACGTAATATATATAACTTGCTGCTATTGTCGCGCCATGGTGAAGGTTATTTAAGAACCAAATATAGCACTCTCACTTGTTTTTTATGAATTTTTGAAAACCAAAAAAAAACTAATTTTGCATTAAAAAATAAATGTATTGCCCCTTATTCCTGAATAACTCCGAAAAAGTTAAAAATATAAAAAAAAATTATTTCAATGTCCGCAAGGAAATTGTATTTCTAATTATCTGTAAGTGTTTTGATCAAAATCAAACAAATCGTTTTCAAGCTATGATGACATTTATTAGTATAACCGCCTTTTTAGACAAGCCCATAAAAAACCCAGACGTAATAGAAAAAAGCTGAAAACGTTTTTGAATTAACCGCTTGTAAATCTTTATATTCTTATTTAAGACAATTTTTGCTGGAGACCAGTGTTACCAATAGTCTAAAACATAGCAGTCGCTTCATTTATATTAATTTCCGGTTCAATAAGAAACCACCCCCGCACATACACTCTGTACACAACTGATAGCTCGAAGACAAAAAGTTCCAACACAAACACACTGTCAGCACACCTGCGGACATAAAACAAAATGAAAGAAGAAAAACCTCAGAAAAACAGAATTTAAAATTAAGTTATTTTTCTTCATTACACGCTTATTGTGCCGGCCTAATGGAACACAAAACATCAAGAACTTTGCATGTATAATTTTGGTTAAAAAAAAATAATTAAGATTAAGTCCTTCCAATCATAAACCCAGTGTCATGTGTGTTTAAAAAAATAAAGAGTTAATGCTGGAGTTAGAAACATTCAAATCTTTAGGCAATTTATGCGATTAATAATTACACACTTAATTACACACAATGAACTTTTTAAAATCAAAGAACAACTTCATGTGTGCGCTTTTAAAATCTTAAGGGTACAATTTTAAAATCTTTTAAAAAGTTCTCGGATAATTAAACGCAAATAATGAATTTAACTAATTTGGTTGCTAGTTAATTGCTATTTAATAATATTACTGCTTCTAAGCAGCAGTGTTCTTTTCATGAAAAAAATCTAGATATTTTTTTTGATCAGAATATTTTAATTTATACCCGTTTCGCAAATATTGTTTTTCTTCTACGAAGTTTTGTAAAACCATCGATCTCTTGTTAGAAATATGAGTCAGTTCGCAATATTTTTAAAAGAATATTTTAATTTTTCAGTTTAAATTTACGAATTACATTTGCAAATTGCGGATTGTAAATGGGCTAATTGACGACTTAGCTCTTCTACAGTACCAAAAGAAACCAAAGGTGTCAATTGGAGGGCTCAGAGCTGGCGCGAACCAAGTCAAAAAAGAATATGCGAAAATATTTTTTTTTTATTTGTTTACAATTTTAAAAAATTTTACTATAATAAATAATAGTAACAATTTTAATTTTTCAATTCCAATTTCAATTTATTTATAAAGTCTTTGGACTTACTAATTATCCTTACAGACTACTCGCTGATATTGAACTTAGTGAATTAGTTTTAAACTTTTCTTTAGAAAAACTAAAATCTTGTAGAACATTTTCGCTTAATTTATTAAACAATAGTTAAGATCTGACAAGTGGCTAATTGAGAAAATAATTAGTTTTATGCAATCCAATATCAAAATATGTATGATACCTAGATCTACAAGGAACTTTAAAATTTACTAGTGGTAATAAACTAGGACATTTTAAGTTATAATTTATTATATCAAATAAGAACAAAATAGATTGGATCGATCTTCTTTCCTCAAGTGTTTTTATTCCTAAAATATTACATCGATTACTATAGGAATACAATGGGTTATTATCGTCAAAACTCAGCAACAGAGCAAATTTTGTAAATTTACGCTGAACTCTTTCTAACTTTTTTATATGAACTGTATAAAAAGGATTCCAAATTAAAGAGCCATATTCCAGAATTGATCTTATGAAAGCCCAGTACAAAATTTTTCTTATTGAAGGGCTTTTGAATTCTTTACTATTTCTTTTCACAAAAGCAAGTAAAGAAAATGATTTTTGGATAATGTAATCCAGATGATTGGTAAAAGTAAGTTTATCATCAAACAGTACACCCAGTACAGTACGACATTTACCCAATGCAGTGAGATGGAATTAATAGAATACTTCAGATAAACTTCAGATTTTATTTTATGGAAACTTCGATACAGGCATTTATCAATTTTAAATTGCAGTTTATTTCGAACAGACCAAACAACGACTTTATCTAAAGTTTTCTGCAAATGTAAACTATCTGCTAAACATTTAACTCTATGATACATCTTCAAATCATCAGCATAAATTAAAAATTTCACATCTGTAAAGCATGAAGATATATCATTCATGTACAAATTGAAAAGAAAAGGACCTAAAACACTTCCTTGAGGCACACCAGAAGTTGCAATGTACGGTATAGAAAAAGATTTATCAACATTTACATAACAAATGCGGTCCAATTTTAATCCAATTTTATTCAATTTAGCCATGAGAGATTTTTTTTCAAAAGCTTTAGACAAACCCATATAAGTAGAGTCAACTAGTAATCTTAATTCAAAACTAGATATACAATATTTTGTAAATACTGCTAAGTTCGTAACAGTAGAACGCCCCCGTACAAAACCATGTTATTCAACAAGTGAAATTGATTCTATAAAAAATTATAATTTCCTTGCAATTGCGTTCTCAAAAATTTTTGAAACCGTACACGCAGAGAAAAAATATGTTTAAATATGGTCACCTCCAACAAAAATATGTTTAAAGAAAATTAACAATAGTATTTTCCTCTTTTCCAAGAGCAATATTCTATGGTTGAAAATCAACCATGCTATTATAGATGTTAAACACATTTTAGTTATTATTAACCAAAACATATTCGGAGGCAACCATAATATGGTTGTGCCTTCTTGATGGAGGACTAATTTAACCTTTATATGGTTGTCGATGACAATAATATTGTTAAAATAACCAAAGTATGTTTATAATTTTTAAAAATAGTTTTGTTGGAGGTGACCATATTTAAACATATTTTTTCTCTGGGTGAAGATAGTTTATATATTGGCCTATAATTGGTAACATTACATTTATCGCCAGATTTGTGAATCGGTGTAATAACAGAAAGTTTCCACCTTTCTAAACAAAACTCCATATTTTAGCGATTCATTAAATTTCAGTTGTAGAGGTGCAGAAATAGAATTACAACAGTTTTTAATAAAAAAAAGAGTTTAAGCCATCTAAGTCACAACCAAAAGAATTTTTTAAACAAGATATAGGAGAAACTATATCTAAAATGGATAATTCCACATTGGAAAAACTACCACCAGAAGATATATTATCCATAACTGTATAATCAAACGTATTACATGGCAAAGTAAAATGTTTTTATATACACTGTCCCTTAGTAGAGCCCTCGAGTATTTCTAGAGTAACAAATGATTTACAAAATTCATAATTGATGTAGATACATACTTCAAATGAAGAATGCTCAATTTAATTTTTTTTTTTTTTTTTTGTTTTTTTTGTGATGAAAAGTTTAAAAAACTTTACTTAGGTATTTTTTTAGAAGTTATTAAAAAATTCAAAAGGATAAAATAAGGAAGAAGGACATGTGTGTATATATATACAACATACATAAATATACATACATACACATATACCAATACATATAAATATTAATTTAGCCAACAAAATTTATTGGTTTTTGATCTTTGCGAAACGCAAACCATAATATGGTTGTGCTTTCTTGATGGAGAACACATTTAACCATAATATGGTTGTCGGTGATAATAATATGGTTAAATTTAACCATAATATGTTTGAAATGTTCTTAAAAAAAGGTTTTGTTGGAGGTGACCATATTTAAACATAGTTTTTCTCTGGGTGATTGGCCGTCTAAAGTTATGGTAAAAGACCGGGGTGTAATTTTCATCTTATATTAATTTAGCTTTGTCAAGGAATAAAAAGGGGTCAAGGAATAAATCCTGTTTGCAAGGTATTAATTATGTATTCTTAATTTACATAGTACGATGCTAATATTAAGTTATTTTCTATACATGATGTGCATCTTAAAATATTGTTTTTTTCTAAAGTGTATAATAAAGTTTTCAATTCTTATTATATTTGCGATAATATGCAATATTTTGTTTGAAACATATTTCATAAAATTATTTTGTGGTGATCTAAATATTCATGTACAAGCTCTTCAGCATTTTCTTTCGAACACTCGTATTTTTCCATGTAAGATGGCGAAATGTTAAACCAAACTGGGCATGTATAAGTTATTATCGGTCTAATTGATGCCTGGTGCATAATAATTTTAACTCTCGGTTTTACATATCGCTCATTTCGTGCAAGACCGTCACAACTCAAAATTTTAAACTTTACAGGAGAGCCTTTTTAAGATTCCAACCTATTATTTTTTACCTTCTCTTTCACTAAAATACAGTTATAAAATCAAATGTTTCTTTTTTGCTACAAAGAAAACCACATGTACTAGAGGATTGCCAAACACAAACTGAAATGTGACCTTGTTGATGTTAATTGCTCAAGTTTGTTACGAGAGGTCATAGATTCACAAGCATCTGTATTACCGTTATTTTTTCGATAATTCTCTCCGTTCTTAGATCAATTTGTAGAGACTTAAGAGAAGAACATTTCTGCATTACTAACTCGAAAATGCCAAATTTTGAGTTGTGACGGTCTTGCACGAAATGAACGATATCTCGAATAAAATAGAGATTTATATAGAAAAAAAGATTTTCTTAAATGCTTCATCAACGTGCTTGCTAAAATACAAGAATTTGGCGAAATGCACTTCCAAATACTTGACCATTTCCTTGTTTGGTATATTTATGTTATTAATAATAGATTTTATCCCAAGGGATTTCCAATTTGTCCTTATGTTATAACTGCATTTATTTACCGGTGGTCTAAACAAAGGTGTCTCACACTTTTGTGTGTTAATTTTTATATTCCAGTCAATGGTAAATTTTTCGACCGTATTAAAAGATTTTTGTAGATTGTGCTTTATTTTTTCAATAGTACTTTCAGCGTGATATATTACAATATCATCAGTAAAGGATATAATATTTTCTATTTAAATTAGTAGATCTAAAATAAATAGATTAAACAGAGTAGGAGTGTTCACAATTCTATGTACTGCACACTTTTTGCCCTTGTGTTTTTAAGAATATACTCTAAAGTTGTTATTGCTTATCATATTATAGATAAGCATTAAGTAATGGATCGGGCATTGATACCTTCCCATTTTATAAATTACATGATTGATGTATGGTTAAAAAAATTTAATTATGTTATCCGCAACAGCCACAAAAAAACTGTTGTTGCTTTTAACATTACTATTATCACGTATAATAAAAGTTTGCTTAAATTTAACCACAATATGTTTACCTTGCCTTAAACCTTCCAATATGGTTGGATTTAACAATATAATGTTTAAATAAACTTTAGCTGCAACCATAGGTATTATAATATATACCAATAACATTTTTATTTTTAACAATAACATCATAAAAATAAACATATTATGTTTAAATTGTTCTCGTAGAAAAAGATATGATTAAAAAGCAACAAAAGGAATTGTTGAACGCTTTTCAATTAGTTTAGTCGATTTATAGGGGTTTTATATTAAATAAAAATATCATTACATATTATTATAAACTGTAGATTTGAAGCAAAAAAGTGAGTTTATATTTTAAAATTATTATACAAAAATTATTGAAAAGGCAAAGATAATAAAGGACAATCCCGCTAAAGAAGTATTAGTTTATTTTGAAGAAGCAGAGGATAAAGGTATGTAATTAAAAAATGCTTTTATTTTATACAGATATACTGAGAAAAGCTTTGAATATTTCAGATTCAAAATTGGCACTGCCGCTAATGTTAGTCCCGTATTTATTACCAACGTCAGGAAAGAAAAGTAAACTTGACGTCCAACTTTCATGCATTTGTTATTGTAATGTAAGTGATTATAGGTTTGTACATTAATGAAAATATATATTAATACCTCAAACTTTTTCATTGTATTTAAAAAATTAGAATTACATATGTATATATGTATTTATACACATATTGATGTTAAAAAAAAATTTAGTTTATAAGATAAGATTTTATTATATACAAAAGACTTTTAAAAAAATAAATATCCAAAAAATATTAAATTTATAATTATTGTTAACTTGTATTATTGAAGTCAATAAAGACAATATTATGGTAAGTATTAAACAAAATCGCCAATAATATGGTTAGTTAAAACCATATTATAATTACTTTTGACCAATTTATGGTTAATTTAAATTATGTTTTAATTAAATTTTACCAGATTATAATAAATTTTTATCATAAAATAATTAAATTTGACAAAATTATATTTACTTTTTACCATATTATGTTTAGTTTTCACCATATTATAATTACTTTTGACAAGCTATGATTGATTTCAACCAAACTATGGTAGTTTTTAACCATATTATAATTCATTTTGACCAAATTATGCTAAATTTCAACCAATTTATGTTCATATTAAGCCATAGTGTGGCTAATTTAGACCGAGTCTTGGGCAATTTTAACCAAATCGTGTTTACTTCTAACCAAATTATGGTTAATTTTAATCATGTTATGTTCCTATTTTACCGTAACACGGTTAATTTTAACCAAGTTGTGTTCATAGTTAACCATAATATGGTTAAATTTGACCAAATCGGGGGCACTTACAAACATTAGCATTGTTAAAATCCAACCATAGTATGTTGCTCTTAGAATATGGTTGCCTCCAACCATATTTTTTTTCTACGCGTGTATGGTGTTAAAGCATGGACTTTAAAAATCAACACTACGAATACAAAAGAAGCGTTTGAAATGTGTTGCTTCCGAAGACTAATGAAAATATCGTGGGTTGATAGATTGCCTAACTATGACGTTTTAAGACTAATGCGATGTGAACGTGAACTACTTCCCACTATTAAACGAAGGAAAACTGTCTACTTTGGTCATATTATACGTGGGAGCAAGTAAGAGCTATTTCAGTTGATTTTAGAGAGTAAAATAGAGGGAAGACGAGGAATGGGCCGCAAACACATGTCTGGCTGCGTAACATAAAAGATTGGACGGGCTTAAAAACTTTTGGTGAATTAATTCATACAGCAAGACAACGATACGAAGTTTGTAATATTGTTAATAACATAAATTAGAAATAATATTAGATAACCAATTTATTTTAATATATGCATGTGATCACTAACGAGTATATTCAGCACTGGATTTGTAATAAAAGAACAAGAAGAATATGTAAAAGTCAGACGCAAAGTCATCTTAAAAAATTTTAATTAGAGCGTGCTCTATTTTCTTCGGACAAATCATTTGACATTAGCTGTGTCAGAAATTTATGCCGGGAATAAACCGGAAGCGGCGGAGCACTATTGACGGAATCATTAGCCGGCTGTAGTTAGAATTTTGTCATCATGTCACCATTGAATAGAAATTATGTTCATATATATATACCCAGTAAAAAATGTGCTCCAAAACAGGTTTAATGTATGAATTCATACCTCAAATCCTTTCAAACCTGCTGTTGGGATGCCTGATTTTTGTACGGAGTGTTCCCGGTTTAGAGGACTATTTTCTGCTGACAATAAGCGCTTCTTTTAGCATAATAAAAAATGCAAATAAAGCACTCCTAAAGTGCTTTTTTAAGGGCTTACTATATTAACATATTCATAAATGTTTTGATTTTACTGACTTAAATTCCTTTTGTAAGCATTTTCGTAAACCATAATATATTTTTATTTTTTTCCGCTTTAAAACCTTCTTCGTTGTCAGTAATAAAATAGCAGCTTTATTACTATGTTTTATTCGTTATCATTTACTGCTGTATAAGAGCTCTCTTATTGAAGCTTTCGATTATGCGCTTTTTCTCTTAAGTGCTTCAAAAAACACAAATTTTTTTTACTGGGTATTAAATTGGTTTCTTTGAATTGAAAGAAAAAAATGTTAAGATGGCTGAATCTTTTTACGGCGCACATAAAAATTTTTGAGGCGGCTGCACGCTATTTTGCAACCGACAACTACTTTGGTTACTGCAATAACTATGAGGAAAAAACAGAGACAATGTCAGAGGCAAATTATATGAACGTTTGTGACCAAATATTAGAAACCTTATGTAAAAAAGCAATTTCGACAGACGTGCGCAATTACGTGTGACTTCACCCAGAGAAAAAACATGTTTAAATATGATCACCGCCAACAAAACTATTTTTAAAGAAAATTTTTAAATATATTATGTTTAATTTAACCATATTAGTGTCACCGACAACCATATTATGGTTGCCTCTGATCATGTTATAGTTAATCAGAACTAAACTAACTAACACTTATATAAGCATGGTTGGTTTTTAACCACAGCATGTTGCTCTTGGGAAAGAGGAAATACTATTGTTAATTTTAAAACAAATTATTGTCATATTAAACCATAAGATGTTTAGAGGCAACTATAATATGGTTGTACCTGCATGAAGGAGGATCAATGTAACCATAATATGATTGTCGCTGACAATAATATGGTCAAATTAACCATAATATGTTTAAAATTTTCTTTTAAAAATAGTTTTGTTGTATGTGACCATATTGAAACATATTTTTTCTCTGCGTGTTGAAAAGTTGACAAGTCAGATGTAAAAAACATGTCGTGTACGGGCAGCTTTTTTTTTTTTAAGTGCCTAAAGATGTTAGCAATAAAAATACTGCTACTGAGTTGCATGAAAATATTCAACAGTTTTCGTGGTAAAATATTTGAGTAAATTCATAAAATGTTATGCAGCACAAAATGTGGCGAAAACAAAAAATTGATTTTTTTAGTGAAATGGTTCTCAATAGAATTGTATCATTAAATTTTCGAAAGGTACTGGTCTTTAATTGCATGACTACTGTAGAATCTTTCATTACGAGAAGGAAGGAGAAACTGTGTGTTTTAATTTCTAGATTAACATCCGGGGATTTATGACATTAGGGAGACCCACCTGGGAAAACCAGTATTTGTCTATTTGGATGATCTATCTAAGATAGAACTAAGGTTGCTTCTTCTTTTTTTTAGGAAAGCAAATTGGAGGAGCTCGGCAGTAACTGCCCTCTAGGATAGGCATTGGCTCTAGATAGAACTAAGGTTGCTTCTTATCATTATTAGGAAGATGAATTGGAAGAACTCGGCCAAGAGTAACTGCTCTCTAGGATAGGCATTGGCGCTAGGTATCACAAGGGGCTACTGAAAAAATCAAGTGGTCGGTCTTTTTGAAGGCTGCTCAAGGAACCTAGGCTCACCTTTAATATTATTAAAAACGCATGTTGACATATTGAGAAAATCTCCATGACTGCACTCTATTCATCGGGCAGACGATATGGTACACTTGTACCAAAGTCATCTGAGAAGACATCAGAGCATATACCACAACCCAATTTAGACACATTTGTGGACTTCTTTTAAGAGACTTTCGCCTCTTAATAGATTTCCATTAGGGTCTTTCCAGATCATCACTATAAAAAGAAGGCGAAATGTAGTCATTGTACGATTCTCTTTCCAAACATCTCATGATTCATCATCATGAATGGGCCTCTAAATGCAATTCTTGCAGTAAAGAACAAGGAACATTTATGTCGCTGCTAATCATACTAAAGATGCAAATGTGAATATAAAATGGATTTTTTGCTACCTTACATAAAATTGCTAACCTCTAACAAGAACCATATAGTGATAATTACTTTTAAGCAATTCACGAAAAACATCTTGTTGTCTTTATTCCAAGTCCCAAAAGAAATTCACTTAAAAATTTAATTTAAGTGTTTTTTGCTTAGCTGAGTTAACTTAAATTTATTTAGGTTTAAAGTATAAATATTTACGACTAGATAAGTGCAAGTTAATTCAAATTACTATAAAAAGCCTTATTGCTTACTAAATTTGCTAGAACTTACTTCATAAGTTTATTAAGAGAAAAATATAAGGTTAACTTTTGTTTTAGTTAAAATAAATATATAATTGAAAATAAAAACGTAAAAATAAAATTAAGAAGCACAAACCAACACACACAAACTTAGAAACATGCATAACAAATGTATTTTGGAAACTAACCCCGAAAACATTTTCTACCGAAGAAAATCTAAATGTTAACCGAATTTAGCAAGACTGAATTTTTAGGCTATCGAATTCTTAACGATATAATAACCTCGTTCGGAAAAGAGTGTGCAGCTGAAGGTATGATCAGATTTAAAAAATATTTGGTGTCCTGCACGTATCCATGCTTTTTAAAAAACATTTGTTTGGCTTCACACCACTTGCGCTGGATCAAACATCAATTAATACTTTATAAACTGCATTGTGCTGCGGTTTCTTTTTGAAGTAATGTTTCGAAAATCCAAAAAAAAAATGTTATATACATATGAAGGGCTTAAAGCACAAGGGGTTGAAGTACTTTTTTTAAAATATTTTAATGAAGTGCTCATATAACCCGTGTGCTCTAAGCGAAACAGGCATTTTAATGACAAATGATAGAATTGGTCGCCATATCTCACTACCGGATTAAGAATTCCACATTCACCTCTTGTGTTCTGAACTTCTCTGAACTTCGCCTACTAATGCAATATGTAATCTAATTTTTTTTAAAAAAAAAGCACTTAAAGCCTTTGTGTTCTAAGCCTCTCATATATAAAGAGTGAGCATACATTGAGGTAATTTTTGCAATGAGGTATATTTCTACATTTTGTAACAAATAAGATTTTTTTAGTAAGTGAATATCAACTTACTGCAGTTGTACACAGATGTAAAAATACCAAAACTAACAACTTCCGTTGCCACAAGTGAGCCAACAACGTTTGTGTTTAATTTTATAACGGAGGATTTCAATATTTGTTAACAAACTTGTTGTCATTTTGTCATGATACCACCGTTGGTATATTGACCACATTGAGCTATCATTTTGACAAGACATTGTCAGCAGTCTAGTAAAGAATAACCCATACTAAACACAACCAATTAAAAATCATATTCACTTGTAATGGAGCTAAGTCCAATTCGATAAATTTTACAGAGAAGGCAGAAAACATGCTAAGATCAATACTGCCCTCCTAAGAAAGAAAGTCACATCTACATTTTAGTAGTTTCGAGATATTTAGGTTTTATGTTTTTGATCTTTCGCGTCTCAAAATTTAATATTTTTGAAAAATCTTAAAAATATATTATTTGATTCGATTTTATTACCTTAACCGACAGGGGAAAATAAAGTAGCGAAAATGCACTTTTGACTTTTTGCCTAGTTAAGCCTTTTTCTTTTTGGTTTCTTTTTACTTTTCTGCTGCTAACTTACATTATATTATTTTTTTTAGCGAGGTCGGAGTCTTTAATTGCTAAAATTGCAAAGTTTTTTTCTCGACCCATTATCTGCTCCTATTATCATATACCATAAATAACGTATGACTTTTAGTTCCACAAATAAAAATTAAAACATTTTTTTAAAAACTAAAAAATACAGAAACACTCAAAACCAAACACAGAAAACAGTGTTTTATTAAATAAAAAAATGGTTTAGAAAGTATTTAAATTTAATTAATGTGATAATTGTATCAATTATTTTTTTAGTTGAAAGAAAATTAAAAATTTAATTTTGATTTAATTAACATTTTATTTGTTTTAAAATAAATTTTCAATTAAAATTTTAATTAAATAACAAAAAATCTTAATTGACTTTTCTTATTCACTTTATGGTCTTACTTGTATAATATTTTTAGCTTTTCTAAAGTATTTGGAAAAAGTTTCCTGACGAGCTGGCCTAAGCAACCAGCGAAATGCGCATAGAAACTAGCTTTCCCACAACAATAAATTTCAGTGTTTTCATTCAAAAATTGGGATTATTAGCACATCATTAATAAATGAATTAATTAATAAAATATTTCATTCCCGAAAATAATTTTTGAAAATAATTTAAACTTGTACAATTGTTGTTGGAAATTGTCAATATTAGTTTAAATATATTAACACATTGTTTGAAATGGCAAAGTTTTTTGGATCATTTTTTTAATTAAAATTAATAATATAATTTATTGAAAAAAAATGTTCAAAATTTTACAATTTTAAGTAATCAATATAATAATTTTGGTAATAAGTGCAAAATCAACAAATTGCTTGCTTGATATTATGAATTTGGTATAAATTGGGTGATTGGAGAAATTTAATACATAATTTTTGCTGTGAAAAGCAATAACTATTTCAAAAATTAACCCAGTTGGCCAAATCTTGATGACATCCTTCGACGCGTGTACGACCATAGAAAATCCTTGAGGACGCGTATGCGACCGTCCATGCAAATCGTTGACGACTTTTTCACACAAGTGTCCGGAAAATCGTTCACAAATATTGAGCGACATTATTGCTCATATGTCGTTGACGATCATATGGGCGTCATTGTCGTTGACAATCATATGTGCGAAAAATTTTTAGCTTTTTTCGTGCTTTTTCTCAACGAAAAGATCTTGATTGTGACATTTAAGTTATAACTTACTAATCTACACAGTATAAACCAAAATTGTATTTTTTATTTTTATTTTTTTTTTTTAGATTATCAAGCATAATGATAATAAAAGCAAAATATCAAGAAATTTTAATTTGGATACAATGCAACTTTACAGGTTATAATTTTTTTAGTGGAAAAAAGTTGTATATCCACAATCGCGATGTGGAAAACAATTTCGTCTGTATCATGTTTAAGGAACTTACACATTCTTTCAAGTAGCGTATTTTGACGTCGGTAAGGTATATTAATTTGGGTGATTTGATGCTTAAACAGTGTAAGAGATCAAGAGAGAAATGTTAACGGCAATCTGCAAAAACTGTTTTTGCTAAAACATTACAACGTTAATCGTAGATTTGCTTCAACTGTTAAAAAATAACAGAGCAAAACCATAACCTTTCGTCAATGTAGCTTAAAACGTGAGAAAATGCATGCAATCATCGCTCATCATGGCGTGATTAAGACTTTATTGAAGGCAATATAAGCGATCACTGCATGCATTACGTCGTCAATGTGGTGTGGAACGCGACAAAATGCATGCAATGGTCGCTTACGTACTCCTAACCAAAATATATCTTTTTTTACTATCACTACCTGTCATATTCTAAACTGTTTAAAAACCGCTAAGTTACCATATTTAAGTGGTCCAGACGGTATACCAAGTTGTGTTTTAAAAAATTGCGCACCTGCTTTGACGACACGTTTGTCTATAATCGTTAATGCATCTTTAAATTCTGGTTACTTTCCGAAAGCTTGGAAAGATTCATATATTATTCCATTGATTAAATCAGGAAATAAATCAGATATATGCTATTACAGAGGTATAGCTAAACTAAGTGATATGCCAAAACTGTTTGAAAAAGGTTTAATGGATTGCCTTACTAATCAAGTTTCTGCCTTATTGTCACGACGTCAACATGGCTTTCGAAAAGGATGCTCTACTATGACTAACATTCTCTACTTTACAACATAGAGCTTTTGCCAACGAACACCAGACTGATGTTATTTACACTGATTACAGCAAGGCTTTCGACAAAGTTAACCATACGCAACTGTTGAAAAAAATGGACTTCATGGGTTTCAATTGTAATTTCCTGAGCTGGATCACATCATATATGTTGTGTAGAACCCAATCTGTAAAATTTAATTCTGCAGTTTCGAAAAAAATCAATGCAATATTGCAATGTGTTGATGTATGCAGACAATGTAAAATTATTTTTAAGTGTTAAACTTCCTTGTGATTAACAACATCTACAAAATGACCTGGATAGTTTTAACAAATGGTGTAAACTAATAACTTGATGGAATTAAATTTAAAGAAATGCAAGCATATGCAATTTTCTAGAGTAAAAAAGAGTGCTTACGCCTACGTTCTTGATGGCTGTAATTTACTAACTGTTAGTGAAACAATTGATTTGGGAATATCGGTAGACCAAAAACTTGATTTTAATCAACATAAAACGATGACTGTAAATAAATCCCGCAGTGTTCTGGCTTTTATTAAACGATGGGCAAAGGAATTTAATGATCACTTAACCACAAAAAGGCTTTTTACTTCGCTCATTAGATCATTTTAGAATATGGCAGCATTATTTGAGACCTGATCTATAATATCAACAATGATCATATCGAATCAGTTCAAAAACAAATTTCTTATTTTCTGCTTAAGAAATAATTATAGAGAATGTCTGGTACTACCTTCAAACTTAACAAGACTAGCTGAAATTAATCTACCAACTTTAAAAAGCCGTAGAATGGTGCTTAATATATCTTTTATATTCAGTCTTATAAATAGTAGCATACATTCTGAATTCTTATTAAGAAACGTAACTTTTAATATTCCTCAATCCTCTACACCCAGAGAAAAAACATGTTTAAATATGGTCATCTCCAACAAAACTATTTTTAAAGAAAATTGTAAACATATTATGGTTAATTTAATCATATTATTATCACCAACAACCATGTTATTGTTAAATGTGTCCTCCATCAAGAAGGCACAACCAAATTATGGTTGCCTCCGAACATGTTTTGGTCAATAATAACTAAAATATGCTTAACACTTATAATAGCATGGTTGGTTTTCAACCATAGCATGTTGCTTTTGTAGAAGAGGAAAATACTATTGTTAATTTGAAAACAAATTATTGTCATATTTAACCATAACATGTTTAGAGGCAACCATAATATGGTTGTGTCTTCTTAATGGAGGATTAATTAAACAATAATATGGCTGTCGGTGACAATAATATGGCTAAATTTAAACATAATATATTTAAAATTTTGTCTTAAAATAGTTTTGTTGGAGGTGACCATATTTACACATGTTTTTTTCTCTGCGTGTATATGTCAGGACATGCCGAACTAACTTTGCTATGTCAGATCCACTATGAAAATTATGCAGTTGTTTTAATGAAATGTATAACTTTATCGACTATTCTCTAAACATTAACATCATAAAAAGCAATGTCATATTATTTTTAAATCAATAATGTTTATTCTAATTTTTCTTTCTTTGCCTAAATGAAAAAAAAAGATTATTACGTTACTATACATTAAGATAGTCTGTAAGGAATTTGTCCTTAGACTTTAATCAAATAAATAAAAGAAAAACAAAAGACAAAACATTTATTTAAATTTTTTTTATTACTAATGTGACAACAGAACATTAGCTTTTGCAAGACAACCCACACCAAACAAAACAACCGCAAAACAGTCTTTTTGACTTACTGCGACAAAACTTTGGTTTCAGATAAAACATCTTGATACAATATAGCCAAACAGACTAAGATAAATGACACTAAAACGAATATCGTTGCACAAAATTGCGTATTTTCTTATGATGTAGCCCACACCAATTAACACAAGTCAAAAACACGAAACACGACAAAACACAAACTCGCATTGCTGTCTGATTACCGGTTGTCTTTTAAGACAAAACTTGATAATACATTTTTTTTTGTGTGCATATTTATCTTAACCCCTCGTCGTACTCATGAGTCTGGTCAGGCCTTTTTCAATGCATTTTGAATGAAAAATCAAAACAAGTGTAAGACGGAGGGTTAAACGCCAAAAACGTTTTATATTTTGTTGGTGTGGGTTCAGCCTTAGTGATACCTGATTTTGAGTATATGTTGTCAAAATCTATTCACGGAGTAGATTTTGTTTTGTATGGGAAATATATTTAAAACAACAAGATTTCGCTCGAAATTTCGTAAGTACTAGATTTAGTTGTAGTGTAAATGGGCTATAAGAGAATTTTTAAAAACATAATAAGTTTAACTAGATATGTTTTTCTAACTTATTACATAATTTACATAATAAGTTCGCTAAAAGTTTCATTAAAAATTTCTCAAAAAAAGTATTTTGTTCTATCCACTAGTTGACAGCTAAACGTTGCAAAAAAAAAGTCAGTTTTATATGGAAAATGTTGACTCCCTAAACTGACTAAATAGTAAAATAATAAAATGAACACAGTTCTTCTGTATTTTGTTATTGTAACATTTTACAACATCATCTGTATAACTACCAAATGTAACGAAGTAGTGAAATTTTGGTAGACCAGCAAAAAACACTCTAACAAATGCTTGCGCGATAGATACATTTCAAAATAAGATAGAAGGAGTCTGACAAGGTAACCATATGTTACCCTACACTTCTTGTGACTACTTGTGAGAACTTACGAATAATAAAGAACCTTCTAGTAACAAATTATATTGTGGTACTTTCACTAAAAAAAAATTATTTGTGCAGTGGTCCAAGCTTATTTTATTACAATGGTAATTATCTCACCAAATTTTATTGGAATTTGTTCATATTTGACCATAGCTCCCCCTCAAATATCAATCCCAATAATAACTTTTACTGTCATAACTTTTTATAGATATTGCTATTGGCATAGAGTTTATCGGTTGTTGTGCTGGTAGGTCCAAAATAAATCATAGGTGCGATATAAAACCCCTACCTAAGAACACTTAAAAACGAAAATATTCTTAAAACAATAAAGATATTTAGATCATCTTTGGCACAAAGATCTCTTGTATGAATCTTAGGAACATTAAAGCATTATTTTGTTTTGACGGGTCCACACTCACCCATGGGTCTCAAATATGTTACACTCTCAAATATTTTTCTGTGTATACTGTGGTGTAGGGTATCATATGGTCGGACTTGACCGACTATACTTTCTTATTTGTTATATATCGTCAGATTATCTTATATTCATAATTATAAACGAATTTTCTGCTGAATTTCATTTCCCCTGCGCACTAAATCGTATTTTTAACGGACAAACTGGGGTCCAAAACATGTTCCACAAGGACCCAGATTATATATTCTTTATATGGTTTTCGGTTAATATTTCTATTTGTTTCAAACGAAATAAGAAAAGCAACATACCCTCCATCTTTTAGGTGGCAGGTACAAAAATGGATTGTAATGAAATGCTCTGTATAATTATGAATTAATTAACATTTGCAATAATATTTTTATTAAGTTACGAAAAAGTAAATGATGCGAATACGTTTCAGTGGTAATACCAAAGAACATTCGTAAGATAAAAAACACTAACACACGAAAAACTTATGTATACTGTACAATTACATTTACTACTTGCATTAATACTTTTGCCATTTACCTTGCAATAGAAAGTTTTCCATTAGATCCGAAATTTAAATGAAAATTTATAAATAAAAAAATTCTCTCTCACACACACACACACACACACACTTTTACAATCGTAAAAATAAAAATTAAATTAAAATTTGTTTTATATCTTTTTTGTTCGGAAACAATTATAATAAAAGCTTGGCAGATAATGATAAACTCTACTTATTTACTAAAGCAGCAGAATTTTATTTCTCTCCAAAAGTTTGGATGGGATGGGAGTATGAGGCAAAAAGATAATAAAGTCATTAAGTGTGTGAATAAATTAATTTTATACTGAAATAATAAAAACGAATAAATAAAAACAAACGCATATTTATTTGTTAAACTCAACAAAAGAAGAAAAAAGGGTTAATGGTTTTTAATGTAAATGAGATCTTATGAGTTGGGCCTTAAGGTTGTTTTTCGTATCTTTCGCTTGTTCATAAATAAGCCAATATTAATTTTACTAAAAAAAAAAACAAGTAAGAAGACGATATTCGGCTGGGTCGAATCTTTGATAACCTCCAAGAAGAATAACAATATTTTGGGAGTGGACATTGTATGTCCACTATAGGATATATATAAATATATATATAGCATTATCAGTTTAAATAAAACATTTTTCATATAAAACGAAACCTTTTTTAAATTAAACGAATCCTTTTTCAGAATAAACGAAACTTTATTCAAAATTAAAGAAACTTTGTTCAAAATAAACGAAACCTTTTTCAAAATAAACGAAACTTTATTCAAATTAAATGAAACTTTATTCAAATACAGTTAAATATTTTTCAAATTAAATACAACCATTTTTAAAATTTTGTGGGAATTTAGTTTTTTTTTTTTTGCTAAAGAAGGTGAAAGAGCTCATGGTGTTTTGCCAACCGTAAAGAGAAAGAATATGAGTCTAATTGCTACGACAGATAATACTGGCGTTATTTGCCATAAAGTTATTTCTGTATCCACGGCCCGTTTACAAGTATTTCTTCGGGAGCTCTTAGATAAAATTGCAGGCAGCCCAATGCTACAAAACTCATTTTTAATTATGGAGTATGCCAGAATCCATAAATCCCAAGTAATATGACATATGGTGGACAATAGTGAACGTACATTAAAATGTTACCACTTTATTCTCCTATGCTGAACTCGATAGAGAAGACATTTCAAATTTAAAATTTCATGCCCAATCATTATTAAGTTATTTTACCACTGATCGTAACATTGTAAGTGTCGCCTCTTCATTAATCAGTAATTCAAAGAAATCCAAAAATGAAATATCCTACAAATTTTAAAATTGTTTTAACTGATTTTGAAAAATGTTTAACTGTATTTGAATAAAGATTCATTTATTTTGAAAAAGGTTTCGTTTATTTTGAAAAAGGTTTCGTTTCATTTGAAAAAGGTTTCGTTTATGTGGTCAGTTCCCTCCAAAAATCCATAACTTCCTTATTTATTTAAGGATATAGCTAAAATTTGGTATCCAACTTAAGAACAACACATTTGATCCCTTGCTAGTTTTGAACATTTATATACAGGGGTTGGCCTAGTAAACATTGACGACCCAAAAGTATAGCACAAAATTAAAATAACCAGTATTGGTTAATAACCGCCAATTATAATAATTATATGGAATAACTATGTATGCTCCTCTCCCGACCCCTTTTTGACATCCTGAGTATAAAAAAGCAATTTTTTACTAACTTGAGGTCGCAAATCTTCAAATCTAAGCTACGTTTTTCTCCATCCGCTCGCATTATTAAGTTCAGTTACTAATCGTATTAATGACTTTTTTCAAAACTTAAAAGTTCAAAAAATCATAAATTTACTCTTCATTAAGCGATTTTCAAAATTTTTCTTTTCAACATTTTTTATTTTTCGAATTTATTCTATTAGTTAAATTTTAAGTTATGTATTTTATAAAGCTTTTTTGTAATAGTTCTATTCCTTTAATTTTTAGGAATGACTTTATACACTACCAGACTATTATCTTGTATCTTCTTGTTACATTTTACCTTAGCTATCCGTTGGATAGCAATGAAGTATGTTGTATGTACAAAAAAATTTACAATTATTAGAAATAATTCCCAATATCTATTTGTTAAAATAGTTGAGTTAAATACATTCAATTTATAAAGTATCACTATCCAGTGTGACACAAAGAATGCTGACGAAGGCCGTAGCGGGCCAGAAAATGCATTACATTTTGCTGGTGTCTAATAATTGTAAATTGTTCTGTACATAAAAGTATATAATTTCATTGCTATCCAACGGATAGCTAAGGTAAAATGTAACAAGAAGATACAAGATAATAGTCTGGTAGTGCATAAAGTCATTCCTAAAAATTAAAGGAATAGGACTATTACAAAAAAGCTTCATAAATTACATAACTGAAAATTTAACTAATAGAATAAATTCGAAAAATTAAAAATTTTGAATATAATAAAAAAGTTGCTTATGAAAGGAAATAATTCCCAATATCTTTTTGTTAAAATTTTTCTTTTCTTTAAGATAAAGTAGTTAGCTTTCAAAAAGAGTAAAATTTTAACGTCTCCAAAATAATGGATGAGTAATGGTTATTTTCATTAAAAACAATTAAAAAAAAATTTTTTTGTATTTTTAAAAGCATGAACAATCCAAATCGGGAGAAGTAATAGTCTTATTACTTTCACGTAAAGTCACATGATATATCGCTCATTTACTTCAACAACGTCATAACTCATAAAAATCCTTTTTCGAGATAAGCACGATTAAAGTTTTCAATTTACTTTAACCACATAGAAAAAATAAAGATACATTCTCTTCAAGCGGGAAAAGTATAAAATATATAAAGATGAACTTTATACACAATGTAAAGAAAAACATAGCGAACAATTCTGCATCACTAAATCCAAAATTTCATTTTTTGAGTTATGATAATGTTGAAGTAAATGACCGATATTAACAAAATGAGACATAGTTCATAAAAATCAACGCGTTTCGCTCTTATTCACAATTAAATGAAGGTACAATATTTTTCGTTTAGCTGCACATTTACGTTTGCATTCGTGCAGTTACGCAAAATATTCTGTTATGCAGTATTCACATAGCAGCATAAATGATGCTGCTAAGTGAATTCACTTACCTGTATAAATGTGCTCTTATGTAAAGTTTTTTTCTTGTTATAAAAACAGATTTAGGCATGCAATATCCTTTAAGGTGTTATGATACTTGCTATTTTTTGTATTTTTTCTATATTGGAGAACAGTGCAAATATATTTGCATAGGAAAACTGACTAAGTGTAAAGAGTTTGAATATACCATAAAAAATCTTAAAATGTCAAAAAAATATACGTGTGTTATTGATAAATAATCTTAGACTGTCAAAAAATATATAAAAATTTGTAACTTAAAATTGACATTTCCAGATTAAATGTTAGCACTGCTGCTAACTTTTTTAGTTTTTGATCGAAAGTAGCGGGTTTTAAATTTTTTTTTTGCGATTTATAGCTTTTTTTGACGGTTTTTGTGGGAACAAAACGTGGGCAATATTGTTTGTTTTGTTTACATTTTATATTGTATTGTATGTCTTGTTCTTTCTCGCATTTGTTGTTTCATTCAGTCAATCCTAAAAAAATCCAATACAAAAAATAGCAAGTATCATAACACCTTTAATCATTAATTTCAGCAAATAAATTTAATACATTTTTAAATTTAATATAAATATATGTATGTATCTAAAACAAATATAATTAATTTAAAAAAACAATCAAGAGCGCTATATTCGGCTGTGCCGAATCTTTGACACCCTTCACCGACAGTTAGAATATTTCAGGCGTGGACTCTTTATGTGATCTATAAATTATTAATTAATCTTTATAAAAACGAACGTCAGTATTAAAATTCATTCCGGTTTAGACCTACATATCTTCAGTTATTGACAGACAATCAGAAAGCTTTATGCTTTTATTTTATTTGAACAAATTTAAAGGTGCTATCAGAAGGGATGTATTTTACATATGTACTGTCAAATTTTCAATCTGTAAAAGTTGTACACATCGTGTGATACATATAAAAGTTTGCATGTGTAAAATACATGTGGAAATAATTTTTTCGATTAGAACACGCTCTATTTTCCTGTGGAAAACATAAACGAAACAGCTGGTTTGTTTTGAAACGAAATTGTTTGAAAAAATGTATTGTAAAGAAAAATTAAAGAAAATTGATAATGAACATGGAAAAGTAAGTATTTTTCGATTTTAAATAAATTAAATTATGTTTATTATATTAATTGCAGTTAGATTGGTCAAAGGAAGCAATTCTTGATATTTTAAGAACTTTATAATTTCAGCAGCTTTATAATTAAAACAATTTATACACGTTAAAAAGTCAGCTTTTGTTTACATTTATAGGTTATGTCATAAGGAAAAACATAAGCAGGTGTGATAGCAAAAATTATGAATCGTATGTAAAATGGAAATTTTTACATACATACGGAATTATATGGGTAAGAAAAGTGACAGTACATGTGTAAAATACATTCCGTCTGGTAGCACCTTAAGTAATATGTCATGCTTCGTACAAGTTTTAGCCGAACTAAAATTATTTTCGAGAGGTTAATTTATATTTGACCCATGGTATATTATGGACAAATCATCACAAAATTTTGAACAGCTTTTTGTAGTATTTATAAAAAATTTTCAGAAGGCTGCTTAATATGGGACCTTACAGACCCATTAGAACAAAATTGCATGGCATTATTTCTGGCCATATGACGCTAAATTGGATGGAACTATACCGCAATATCTGTATCTTCTACGGTTTTTTGGCATATTTCAATAGTTTCCCATTATATGGGCCCTATGGTAAATTATGGACCGCTCTTCACGAAATTTAAAAATGTGATTTTTAGTCCTATAAGACTGCGGCGTAACAAAATGTATTACAGTAGCGTTATTTGTTACGGTCTTACGCGTACTATACTGTATTGTGAGCGAAGGCTTTATATGGGGCCTATAGCGAATTATGGAAATTCAACACTACGATTTCTAGTCACATAGAACGAATTTGTGCGAAATCTTATATTAATCTGTGCATTATGTCACCATTTATGCTAGCTTTTGTAACAAAATTGTAAATTTTATATTGTGGTGGTTCTACATTTCGATTCATAACTCTGATCCTACTTATCGGATTTTGCTGGATTTCAATCCCAAGCTGCTTAGGGTAACTACAAGCAATTTGACACCAATTTTGATCATTTCTTTTGAGGCTTTCGAAAGTGAGCGTGTCTTAAACAGACGGTCAGACAGACGGACAGACAGATGGACATGGCTAAATCGACTTCGAATTATACAAGGATCCAGAATATATATTTACCACATTAGCAGAGTTTTTTGCCCAATCATGATTTTTAGTATTTATGAGGCACTTAAAAATAACATTTTGTATTTAAAATAAACGTTATTGACCAAAAATCGAATGCTGTTATCCACAATATGCACTTAAGCAAAATGCACATACACGATTTTTTTCTAACATCATTTAGCCATCATTCACAAGACTTTGTATTTTGTGCAGATAGGCAACAAATGCAGTTAAGCGAAATGCAGCTAAACGAAAAATACTGTAACTCAATTTTAAGTGAAAAATCCAAAACATAAAAAAGTCAAAGTCTTATTACTTTCAAGTAAAGTCACATAACCTGTGAATAAAATGAGATGTAGATCATAAGAATCGATGAACGCGTTTCACTTTTATTCACAATCGAGTGAAGTGAAGTGAAGTGAAGTGAAGAAAAAAATGTCCAAATAGAGAAACAGCAAACACACACACATTAAAACCTGTTCTTTTTTGTATGGAAATCCCGAAATCGCGATTTTGTAAAGTTTTACACCGATTGCAATGAAATCAAGCTAATTTCATTCGGAACATATTTAACTTATTGTTTTTATACCAATAATTGTGGGTTCTGTCGCATTTTTATTTTTTATAAATTTTTAAAGAACAAAAAAAAAATTTTTTTTAATTGTTCTTTTTTAAACTTCAATAATATCTCTAAAACTGCTGGGCAAACTTTAAACCGATGTAAGAACGGCTTAAAGATAATTTTGTTGACGAATTTTGAATTTTTTTTCTTAAATCAACATGGTGAAGCGTTTTTTTAGTTATTGCAATATATGCAGCGGAAGTGCCTTAATATTTGGACATAACGGTACATCAAGAAAAGTCGAGCTGAAAAAAAAAAATAAAAACAGATTCGGTTTCAGCGTACAATATAACCTTAAAAACCACATTCAGTTCTTAATTAACAAAAACCTTGTTTCCTTGTGTTAAAGGTAACTTACCATAACGCCATAACGATAACCATGCACACCAATTGGATTTTGATTTCTAAGGTCATGGTTACGGCTATGGCGTTATGTTTATGTCACGTCTAGTTGGATTTAAATTCAGGCGAGCACTTAGATTGAGCATTTAACTGAAACCAGTTATTTTGCAAAATTTCTTTTATAAACTCCATTGAAATGGATAAATCTTTTTGTTTTGGTGGACGGTGGTGGGGGTTGAAGTGAGTATCCAAGTTATAAAAAATATGTGTCTTATATGGCGTCATATACAATTATTATTCTATTAACATTATTTTTAATTTGATTTTTGTATGCAATACAATAGAAAAAAGTACCAAAAAGTTTAATCTTTTCGAATCTCCGAAAAGTACCAAAATACGCTTGTGATCTACGTAGGGAGAGGGGAAAACTATTTAAATTTTATTTCTCTCATTACATTTTTAGAAGACACTTTGATTACCAAAAAAAAGTACCTAAATAAAATTTATGCCCTTTTCCGTCTCCTAAGGGCCTAATTGTGTAAAACGAAACGCAACGTCAATCATTTCATTGAAAGCAAAAACAAATTCAAATAAAATTTTTTAATTTGCTGTTATTTTCTACAGAAATTCATATTGTTTTTTAAAAATTTCAACGCCACAAATTATGAGGTGTTTGAAATTTGAAAATTCAATATTGTAAAATTGAATTTATTCATTTAATTGTTCCAATATAAAGCGTAGTATAAAAATATGAGCCGTACACGGTCTTTTTGGTCAAACCCGACTTGGTTTTTACGTAGTGATCTTTCTATTTTTTCTTAATGATGTTTAATAGAGTTCTAGCCAGAATTTGGATGGGGTTAAAGGAGCATTATTCTGCTGTCATGTTTAAACAGAGTAAGATCACCTAAATTGCGTTATAGAAATCATAGTTTTGGGATTTTCGCAAGCAAAATATTTTTTACTAGAATAACAATATATCGCTAGTATTCAATCAAAAAAACTTCAATGTTGGCTCTTAATAAAGGGTGTTTTTATTTAGGTATAACATTTTTTGCATCACGCTTTTAACTGGTGGCCTTTTTGCCAGCTGTCATGTGATTTATGTTTAGTTTGGTTTGGCAATCCAACATGAATAGACTGACGCCTGAACAACGTTTCCAAGTTGTGCAAATTTATTAGAAAATCATGGTTCTTTTTGAAATACGAAATAAGCGAATTTTGTTTAGCGGTGAAGCTGACTTTTGTTTGAATAGATACGTCAATTAACAAAACTGCCGTATTTGGAGTGATGATAATCCCCAAGTGCATGTTAAGACACTGTTACATCTAGAAAAACTGACTGTTTAGTGTGCTTTATTGGCTGGTAAAATCAGTGGTCTGGACTTCTTCAAAAACGATGCTGGTCAGAACGTTACAGTCTATGGTGACCGCTATAGAGCCCTGATTACTGACTGTTTCGTTCACCAATTGAACAACCATGATGTGCAAGAGCTGTGGACGGCGAAACATGTCACACAGTTCGTGCCACAATTGATTTATTGAAGGAAAGGTTTGGTAACATAGTTTTACGTTTCGGACCCTTCATGATCGTGCGATTTAACGCCGCTAGACTTTTTTATGTGGGGATATATGAAGTCGCTATTCTACGACGATTGACCACTTGGAAGACAATATTCGCCGCGTAATTGCCGGCATACGGCTATAAATGTTGGAAAAAGTTATCAAAAATTGGACCTCCAGATTAGACTACGTCTGAGCCGGCCGTGGTGGTAATATGCCAAAAGTCATATTTAAATTATAGTGCCAGAAGATTATCTTTCAAATAAAGTAAATTTCATGTCAATTTAAAAAAAAATTATCTTTGTTTTATTCCATTTCATAGTTCAATACCTCTTTTAAGAACACCCTTTAGAAAATACTATGGAGGCAGTATAAAAATATTAGTACTGACAATAAAAAAAAACTCCACAGGAAGATCTAGAAACAATTTGAATTTAGAATTAATTTCTGGCTTTCGATTCAAATATCATACATATGTACATGTAAATTTTTAGGCCTCTCAGATGAATATTTGTGGATGTTACACACTGACTGAAGAACTTAACATACTCTTATTTTTCACTCTTGTGCAGGGTGTAAAAACACAATCACAAAAAAATTTCTATTTTTTGTTAGTCTTCCTGCATAAATTCTAATTTTCTTTTTTTTTTTTTTGCAAAAGAAATCATTATATGTTGGGCATAATTAAGATCATTCTTTTGGGGGGTTGAGGTTGTCCTGAATAGTTGTTAGGGGAAAAGGATATGAAAAGTAAAGTTGTGTAACAACAAATACACCTCTCATTTGTTTAATATTCCAAATAAAAATTACTTATCTGCAAAATGTTTCGTACCAGTATGTATTAACAAGGCATAGCAAATTAGCATGTTATGTAATTAAATTAAAATATGTTGGAAAATATTTTCCCAAAGGTATAGATAAATATTAATTACGAAGTTGTTGGATTAAAACTTGTTTATATTAGGAAAAAATTAACTCTTAGGTTTCTCGATAGGATGAAAAGAGCAGTCCTAAGTTTATAAAGTCTTTCTTTTACCTCCATGAGAAGAATTAATTTCGTTGCTGATAAAAAGAAGTACGTTAGTTTTTTGGTGGCATCTGGGCTTATTTGTACCCATGTAAATGTAGCAGATATATTAAGGCACTTAGGCCAAACATTTACTTCCAATAAAAACTTGAAGCAATTTAAAAATTGTCTATTATCTATATTGATATTTGGGGTCAAGTAACAAAACAGAAATGAACACTACTGCAATTGACTAATATATATTTTTTTAAATCTGCTGCACAGATGTTAGATTTCATTCCAAAAAAGCCCAATGGTTGTGAAATAATCGATCTTAAACTCTCTAATGCATATGACCGGCTTTAGACGGGGTTCATATAAGCTGTTGTAAAAATTTTATGTTTTACAATATTTCATTAAATAGCTTATCAAAGTTTTACTCGAACTATAGTTAGTGCAAAAACTTTTTGTTCTTTGGCAACACCACAGTAAGCTTCACTAAAATTTTAATATTAATTTGAATTTACGCGCAATAGACTATTTTTATTAGTTTGTGTATAAAGTGAAATTCGTACTTCACGAAAAATATATTTGAAAGTGAGTAACTAAGTTGAAAAATATTTAAAGTAATTAACTTTACCTCCCACTTAAGAGATATATATTTTCTTTTTTTAATCCTTAAGTAGACACCTAATTTGTGTGGCACAAACCGTCATCTGGGACTGGCTGGGACCCCTTGTATTTTGTATGGAGCTTTTTGTGGCTATCGGAACAGACACTATCAAACCCCTGAGCCTGGCTGGGACTACTTTTATATGTATGGAGCTTTATGTCTGTAGCAAGAACATGTTGTTGTCAACTAGATTTATTCTTTGAAATTAAATTAAATAAAGAATTTGTATGTGTTGTGTATGCTTTTGGATACGTTTCGTTTTTATTTTATTTACTACAGTGCATATTTAATTGGGCAGGGCCTAGCCAGGCACAGATAGAAACAATATGCATAAAAATTTTATTGTTAAAATTGCCACGCCTACGGCGTTTGATTGAGGAATACATAAACATATTTAATAATAATATTAAAAAAAACTGGAAAAAAAAGTAAAAAAAATGCCTGGCCAGGCCCAGGTATACACACAAGGGTTAAACAAACAAGTTGTAACTTGATTATAACCCATTTGCTACATCTGGCTACAGGCATGCTGAGAATTTACCCAACATTTGATATCGTATTATGGTCACATAAAATAGTAAAAACTAAAGAAAATCAATAAAAAGGCTCTTAAAAATGCACAATTAAGAGATTTCAACACTTCAATCGGTATACGAAACTTTTGAAGGAGATGATATGGATCATCCCGATATTCTTTGTCCTTCTAACGAAAAATTATAAGATCGCTTGATCAATTCTCCTAAGCTTTTGGAAAATGCCATAAATGTCACCATAAAAATTTCTTTTATTACTCAGCTTGAACAGAGTGATACAGAAAATATTCCTTATGCTGAATCTGTGCCGTTATTACATGCCAAAAAGCAGCTTAAAGTAGTGATGATACAGTTTTTACTTTGACTGCAAATCATATTATGATGTTTTGGAACTGAACCAAAATAAATTTCAACCGCTATAACGATATTGTAAAAATTATAATAGTTGATAAAATTACCACGAAAATGCCCGACACTGCCTTAAGGCGGTCGATATACTTTAACCTTTAACAGGTAAACGAGTACGCCTTTTTATCCTGTTCAGACTCCTTCATACTCCTGTTTTCTACACAGAAAAAATTAAAAATTGCTTATAATCACCAAATTTATACCAAATTAATAATATCAAGCAAACAATTTGTTGATTTAGCACCTATTACCAAAATGATTATATTGATTACTAAAAATTGTAAAATTGTGAATATTTTTTTCAATAAATGATATTTTGAATTTTAATTAAAAAACTTGATAAAAAAAATTTGGCATTTCAAACAATGTGCTAATTTATTTAAACAAATATTGACAATTCCCAACAACAATTCTACATGTTAAAATTATTTTATTTTAAACGAAAAAAGTCAATTAAGATTTTTTGATATTTAATTAAAATTTTAATTGAAAATTTATTTCAAAACAACTAAAATGTTAATTAAATCAAAATTAAATTTTTAATTTTCTTTTAACTAAAAAAATAATTGATTCAATTATGACATTAATTAAATTTAAATACCTTTTAAACCATTTTTTTAATTGATAAAAAACTTTTTTCTGTGTACCCTTAATTTATTTTGATATTATTTTTTGAAGCCACTAGAGCATCGATAACACTTTGAAATGATCATCGAAAAGTGAAATCAAATGGAAAACGTATTCTAGAGTTAAATAGTGCAAGCATTCTTCAATTTTAGAGTCTTAAGTTCATTAGGAACAGTAGCTCCCATTTAAGCCCCAGTCCCAAAAATCACTTTAACTGCTTAAAATATTGCAAATTTGTACGTTTCGATTTAAAATCCAAAAGACCCATAAGCAACAAGAAATACAAAATCTATGCTTTTCTATCGTTATTGATCTATTTTAAGTAATTGCATCATAATCAATCAAAAAGCAGATTGTTTGAATTCTAGATGGCATAGGTATGTATGTATGTCTAAGTCCTCCTAAAAAATTTTTCAGTTGTATGTTCACAGTGCAGCATAGCCCATATAAGTTTCCAAACTTAGTTTAACTGGCATTAATTCCAAAAAAATTTTGTATTAAATAAATTTCAGCAAAACCAAGTTTCAGATGAGTCAGAATATATTAACATAGTTTTGTAATGGTAGGTCGATCTATGATAGAGCATGAGCCCCTTCATTCTCGAGAATCACTTTTAATAAAACCCTCTCCCAAGTATCTAGAAAAAATTCTGAAAAAAAAAATTATTATGCCAGCTAAAATTTTACCAAAGGACTTTGATGTGTTCACATCTCTCGCCTAAAATCATTCCATACTTACAAAAAACACAGCCACTAAGTCCCAACTCCAATCTTATTACGAGATATAATTCCCACAGCTTATTAAAAAAACTTTGTTTAGGTTTGTAACACACCCATAGTAAGTTTTATTTAACAAATTAGCAAAAATAAAAATCTTAAATTAATATACTGTAAAATTTTCTCCCCGGCAGGTCAGATGTGTTAACAAAACCCGCAAACATTTTAGGTGACTGCCACATGACATTTGGTACTGTCAAGTTTAGGTTAGTTTAGGTTCCATTGGTAGCCGTAGTCAAGTTCAGCTCATGTGTGCCCATTAATTAGTTCGCGTTGTGTTACCGTGTTACACCATCTCCCAAGGGTCCTATGTTACCTAGCTGCTAATATTCTCACTCAGCCACCCGGTTGATTCAATTAAGGAGTGGGTCCTGATCAAATTAATATCACAGAGACAAGTTTTGTCGCTAAGTGTTCCACGACCAAACAGTTTAATTCTTAGATCCCGAATGCCAGACAATGACAAAGAAGAGGTTCCGTTGACTTTTCCTCATTTTCGTCACTGCAACTTCGATATAAGGCATTGTAAGGGAGCCCTAGCCTTTGGACGTGCCTTCCCATGGGCCCATTGACCAGTTATAACGCAATTAGGATTCTGAGGTGATGTCTCGGCAGCTGTAGTGCCCGGCGTGTCAAAACTATCTTTGACTGTCTATAAAATGAAACTTGTGCGCAATAAGTTGCTCACTCTTTGGGAGCAAAACCCTTATATTATGTGCTGAACCGTCTCGATTTAAGGTGGTACCTGCACGCAGAGAAAAAACTTGTTTAAATATGGTCACCTCCAACAAAACAATTTTTAAAGAAAATTGTAAACATATTATGGTTTAATTCAACCATATTATTATCACCGACAACCATTTTATGGTTAAATGTGTCCTCCATCAAGAAGCCACAACCATATTATGGTTGCCTCTAAACATGTTATGGTTAAATATGACAATAATTTGTTTTTAAATTAACAATAGTATTTTCCTCTTCTCCAAGAGCAACAAGCTATGGTTGAAAACCAACCATGCTATTATAAGTGTTAAACATATTTTAATTATTATTGACCAAAACATGTTCGGAGGCAAGCATAATATGGTTGTGCCTTCTGGATGAAGGACACATTTAACCATAATATGGTTGTCGGTGATAATAATATGGTTTAATTTAACCATAATATGTTTACAATTTTCTTTAAAAAATAGTTTTGTTGGAGGTGACCATATTTAAACATAGTTTTTCTCTGGGTGTGTATATGCCAACGAGTCCGCTATGCAGTTTCTGCGTATGTCCCTATGTCCGGGGACCCACTTATAGGTAACCACTGAATGTCTCGCTATATCCTCCAGAGACATCCAGCAAACTTGGACAATTCTCGATGTGATGAACACAGTCTCCAGGAATCTTTTAGACCTGTCTAAGTTAATTTTCAATCCACATAGAGAACGGAAATAATTTAGCGAAATTTAATAACTAAGCGTTAAATCTAAAGTTTTACACATTTACAAAAACTTTCATAAAAATGAAAACCAAAATCTCAACTAACATTTCTCAACAAAAACTTTATTAGGCAAATAAAAACAATTACAACATACAAACTTTTTTCCTACCTTCATGATAATTTGAAATATTTATTTTACATTTATTTTAAATGTCATACAAAATGATACAGTGCAGATGCATCCGCTGAATTCATGAACAACGTAAGTTATTCGTTCATATACATTCATTTAAATGTAGTTTATTTTTTGGTATCCTCCCTCTACATCGTCTCTTAATGTTTGCTATGAATTTTTTGTTGTTTGTCTTGTAGAACAAAAAATAATTCATTGTTAGACAAGAAAGTAATGGCATAAAACTTAACACTGTTGCTCATTCAAATTCATCTTTCTTTTCTGCGTACAACATGTTACCTACAAGACTACTGCAACTATTTCTATAAATGTGTCCTCCAAACATTTGGTAGAGTATTTTTTGATTGTCTACAGAAATGTTACTTCATCGCGCCAGTTGGTAGTTATAAAGAAGATTTTTCAATCATATTATAATCAAATAACGCATCCATCAAGAATATATAGCCATATTATGGCAGCCACCACACATGTTATTAACAATACCAATTATATAGTTACCGCTTATAAAAGTATTGTTGTTGTTGCTCTTTTTCAAACATTATATGTTGCTCTTCAAAAGGAGGAAAATTTTATTGTTGGTTATTTAAAGCCATACAATTATTAAAGGTGAACAAATGGTTGTTATTATTGAGCGCAGCATGCTTGGATGCAACCATAATATAGTTGTGGATTGTTGCTGTGGGACCTGCTTAACCATAATATGGCTGCTGGTGATAATAATATGGTTTAAGTAACCACAATATTTCTAAAAAAAAAAATTCATTATAAATAGTTCTGTTTTGGGGTGACCATGTGGCGGTGCAAAAAGGCACCCAAAGGAATATGGCCTCAAAGTACTTAATAAAGAATGGCCCCAAAAATTTCCATGAAACACAACAACACGTAATTTTGTGGAATTTTTTTTTTTTTTTGGGTTTTTCCTATTTTTCGTTGTAGTGTTTTTGCATTTTATGTGAAAGGGAAAAAGATCCCAATATCAAGGAATGATATATGACCCCAGATTAAATCGAAATTTTTACTATGGGACAATATTTAATTTACTAATATATTGGATTATTCTGATGTATAATGTAAAATAAAATACATAAATTTGAAAGTGAACTTAAAATTTTTATTATCTGTCAAAAGCACAATTAATGGCATTTACTGCTTAAAAATTT
This sequence comes from Pollenia amentaria, assembly GCA_943735925.1. Taxonomy (NCBI): domain Eukaryota; kingdom Metazoa; phylum Arthropoda; class Insecta; order Diptera; family Polleniidae; genus Pollenia; species Pollenia amentaria. Next base: position 237,763,263 of record OX031006.1, on the reverse strand, counting down.
TATTATTTAAATGCTGGCCATGACTACGTCTGAGCTGGTCCATTCGGAAGGCCCAATTTTGGGCTACTCGTTCGAGCATAGCGACTGGTATCTCGCGAATAACACGAGAAATATTGGATTCCAAAGCGTCCATCGTAGCTGGCTTTTCCTGAAGATCAGACTTTACATATCTCCAGTGAAAATGTTCCAAAGGTGTGATATCGCACGATCAAGGTCGCCAATTTACCGTAGCAAAATGTGAAATAAGGTGCTAACCAACATGATTTCTCAACATTTCTCAACATGGCTCGTAGCGCCATCTTGTTAAAGCCAGAGGTCACCAAGACCACGCGCTTAAATTTCAGGAAATACATAGTCCGTTAACATGGTGTGATAACGGTTAGCTTTCGCGAGAACAATCTGATTTTCCTCATTTTTAAAGAAATATGGACCAATAATTTCACTAGCCCACACTATACCGCTATTCTATTGGATGTAATGGTAGCTCTTGGTACTCTTCGGATTGCTTATCAGCCCAAATACGGCAATTTGCTTTATAAACGTATCCACTGACCCAAAAATGTGCTTCAACACTGAAGAAAATTTCGCGATAAAACACCGGATTTTTATTGAGTTTTTACAGAGCCAATTTACTGAAATTTGGAGACGTTGTTGTGATGTCAATCACATCATGATGACTTGCCAAACGATACTAAATAAAAATGACAAAGCAGTTTGATATGAGTCAAGCGTGATCTGTAATAAAAACACCATATTGGAAATCAAACGTCACGATTAATCACTCTCACATCTATCCCTCTTTAAGATTAATAAATTTAAAGGAGAATAAATTCCTGAAAAACTTGTATACCCTAATTTAAAACTACACCATTTTTCATTGAAAATGAGAAAATTCCAGATGAAATTGAGAAAATTCCAAATGAAATTGAGAAATTCAATTTGAAATTGAGAAAATTCCAAATGAAATTGGGAAATTTTAATTTGAAATTGAGAAAATTCCAAATGAAATTGAGAAATTTTATATTATAAAATTTAATTATATTATTTTTTTTTTTTTTTATTCATACAACGAACGAACATAGCAAACATAATGATGAAAAATTAAAAATGAAAATAAATTCAAATCGCAGTATTATTGACCAACAGGCATATCTTCCAGATTCAGAGCAGATTGGTAAAACGTTGTAGTATATCCAGTAGTTCTACATGTCTTAGAAGCCTTCTAAAAAGTCAAGTCTCTGCTCTTCTACTGAATTGGGGGAATAAGGTTTGGTACATTCATCTTTGTTTTCACCATACTCTCCAGCTACACTTCTGCGATTGAGCCCCTATTCACCGATGCTTAACTCCATTGAAATTATTTGGTCAAAAATAAAAAGTATGGCGAAAACAAAGATGAATGTACCGAACGTAATTCCCCCAATGTAGGAGAAGTGATAAAGGCTTTTAGAAGAAGTGATAAAGGCTTCTAAGACATGTATAACTAATGGAGGTTGCAGCAGAGCCATACAACATACTACAACGTTTTATCAATCTGCTCTGGATCTGGAAGATATGCCTGTTGGACAATAATACTGCAATTTGTATTTATTTTCATTTCTTCATCCTTATGTTTGTTGTATGAATATAATAAAAATCATATAATTCAGTTTTATCAATTTAAAATTAAAATTTCTCAATTTAATTTGGAATTTTCTCAATTTCAAATTAAAATTTCTCAATTTCATTTGGAATTTTTTTCTCAATTTCAAATCGATATTCTCAATTTCAATTGGAATTTTCTCAATTTCAAATTGATATTATCAATTTCAATTGAAATTTTCTCAATTTCAATTGGAATTTTCTTAATTTCAAATCGATATTCTCAATTTCAATTGGAATTTTCTCAATTTCAAATTGATGTTCTCAATTTCAATTGGAATTTTCTCAATTTAAAATTGATATTCTCAATTTCAATTGGAATTTTCTCAATTTCAAATTGAAATTCTCATTTTCATTTGGAATTTTCTCAATTTCAATGAAAAATTATGTAGTAAAAAATGGCCTCTTAAATTCAATGTAAATATTTAGGGTAAGTTTTCATTTTAACAAACATCTAATATTTTATCAAAATGCACACTCAAAATTGAAGTAAATTTTTCAGTACTTTTTAAGAAGTAGTGAAATCAACTAAAATATAAAATAATATTCATTAAGTATTTCTAGTTCGGATTTTTCCGAAAATTAAAAAATTTAAGGTGATTTATTTAAAAAAAAATTGGTCCAAATTATGAGTCATATGTATTTCATTTTATTTTAAGCGCTATTGTAAATTTTTTTTTTTGTGACATTTAGCCCGAAGTTTGGGGTCAATTTTAATTTTCCATTTGGGGCCAAATTTCCTGAGCCACATTTCACATTTATAAAAAAAAATATTTTTTCTTCATGTTTTTGTTGCCAATGAAGAATTCGGAAATTACACCAGACTGTGTACCAAATTAAATATTTGAAGCAAATTGCACATACACAATTCGAAAAAGTAGCTTTGCTAGAATGAATTTGCCTTGCAAAACCTTATTGGTATTCTTTATTTGCAATAAGATCTTTAGGCTTACAAAAAAAAAAACTAAGTTTACCAACTGCTGTAGTAAGAAACAACTGGACGAACAGCGCGTCTCCCTAACATAAGCAGTAACATCGGTGGAAGAACATCATGTTTTTGTACAACCATAATACGGCTAAACTAGACCGGAAGGCGAAACGTTATCTTTCTAAATGCCCATCATTTATAAACAATAGTGGCCAACTTCAATATTAAACAAGCTGTCAAAATCGCATTTTCCAACTGCAAAGCGCTGACGCAGTTAAAAAAAAAAGAATATCTTGACTGTCAAAAATTAATGAAAAAATTAATGTAAAATTACACGTAGATTACACATGAAACTAATTACACATGGGCTACACATGCAAGTAAAAATTACACACAATATCGACTGGCAGCACTGGTAAGCTGATATGGATCTACAAAAAACGATCTTATTCGTCACAAAATGTAGACACCTTGTAGCTTCTCCACATCACCTCAGTTGTACACATTTTTACGAAAAATGTTACCACATCGATAAGAAGTCGATTTATTTGTTCAATATTTATATAATTTTTCCAAAATAAAAAATGCTTGCAGGCTTGCGTTAAGCAAATTATTCTACTCGTTCTTCCGTTTCATGTGAATCCTTCATAGTTGTTGTATATACAAGCCTGAAGTTGTAACTTTATGGTAATGTCACAAGGCTATATTGTAACGAGTATAATATTATAAATTCGCTTGTTTTTATATATTGTCTTTCCTTCTAGAAATATGATTTCTTTTTCTGCATACACACTGTAGAAAAATGCACATGTATAAACAGCACACAGACAGACAGACAGTTATACAGACAGACGAACAGATGTAAAAACATTTTTTGTTTTAATGTCTTATTACTAAAATATTATATATCGTATGCAAGACCGCGTTTACATACATTTATGCAAATGAATATTTTGCAAATATATTTATTCATTTTAAAATTATGATAAATTTCTAATGTATATTTTGTTTTATTTAACTAACGAAGACTGTATAAGTTGTAGTTTTTCGTTTATTTGTTGCGCGTTGCTTGTATATTAATAAAGAAAAATATTTGTATGAGATTCAATAGAACTTTTTCCTAAAGAAAAGTAATAAATTGTAATATAAGCACACATCTTCTATTAGAATAATTTCAGCCTCTTCAACATAATTGACATTTTTTTCTAATAGAGTTTTATGTAAAAAAAAGACTTGGCATTCTTGTTTCCATAACATCTACACAAACAGGTGGGAAAGGTCTTTTGGGTTTCTTCTAATGTGTGTAAAAGATAAAACTTTTGGTCCAGATAGAGCATATCAATTATGTGCCTTTAGATTTTGTTCGAATAAGAACTAATCAATTTTTCAATTTCAAATTTAAATCGTATTTAAATACAGTTTCACTTCTTCAGTGTTATTGAAATAGTCTTATTTAATTAAGAAAAAAGTATGGTAGCACTACTAAATATCAAAAAAAAAGAATATCATAAAAAGTGTATTTATTTACAACACAGAAAAAAGTGTTTTATCAATAAAAAAAATGGTTTAAAAAGTATTTAAACTTAATTAATGTGATAATTGCATCAATTATTTTTTTAGTTGAATTAAATTAAAAATTTAATTTTGAAAAAATTATTTTAGTTGTTTTGAAATAAATTTTCAATTAAAATTTTAATTAAATAACAAAAAATCTTAATTGACTTTTTTCAGTTAAAATAAAATAATTTAAACTTGTAGAATTGTTGTTGGGAATTGTCAATATTTAATTTAATAAATTAACACATTGCTTGAAATGGCAAAGTTTTTTGATCATTTTTTTTTATTAAAATTAAAAATATTATTTATAGGAAAAAAAATATTCACAATTTTACAACTTTTAGTAATCAATATAATCACTTTGGTAATAGATGCAATATCAACAAATTGTTTGCTTGATATTATGAATTTGGTATAAATTTGGTGATTGGAGAAAATTATTAATTTTTTCTGTGAAGTTGGTCTCAAAAATCAGCTGTTTTTGTTTTTATAACATTATAAATTATAAAAAAATTGGCCGTTAACCTCCTAACAAAATTTTGTTTTCCAATATTGTCCATGGGACCCAAATAGGCTACCCCTTTAAAAATGTGTATTTAAATATTGGCCGTGTTTGAAAAGCTTTGCATTCTTAGTTGGTCTTTTTGAGTTAAACCTAATTTTCAGTAGACAGCAAAATAGTACTAAAACTAATTTTTAATGTTAGAGGAAAATGGTTTGTTCAAGTTAAAAATTAATTTTTTAAAAATTCTTACCTAAAATATCGAACAACCCAGCCCTTGATAACGATGTTCTGCCTTTCGAATTTTCAAACCAACTCGATGATTTTACAGGGTCAGTCAGCTAACAATTGAGGGGTATAGAAACAAAGGTTTGCAATCTCCATTATTTTTAGAAACTTATGTAATAATGTCATACAGATTAATCTTCTGAATTCTCATGATGTGTGAATAGGGCACTACCAAAAAAGCCTTTAACCTGCTTAAATCTATGAGTTTCGCTTTAGCGTTAAAAAGATACTAAAAGATTTTATTTGTTGTGCTAATTTCTTTTTTTAATAATTGATAAAAAAAATACTGAAATTTATTTTGGAGGATAAGCTGTTCCTATCAGGATACGTTCTCCTAAATAATTTTAGAAAAGCCAAAGCTATCAGCAAACAAGACTACAGAGGGAATGAGAATTACCCACAAACACTCAAAAAGTCTTTCTGCAACGATATCAAAGATTGAACAAAATACCAAACAATAAATCAGTGATGAATGAAGTGGCGAATGTAAGAAAAGATAAACTCATCACTGATTTATTGTTTGGTATTTTGTTTAAGCTTTGATATGTCCTAAGCAACCAGTGAAATGCGCATAGGAACAGCTTATCCTGCAAAATCAATTTCAGTATATTTTATCAATTATTAAAAAAAGGGAATTAAGTACAACAAACAAAATCTTTTAATAAATAATAGTATTCCCAAAAACAACTTTGATAATAGTTGAAAATATACTTTGGGGGTTGCAGTTTGCTAACCAAAGTTGCGAGAATGGATTTTGTGTAAATCCCACTAAAGGGCTGATCTTTACCACTTGTAAGAGAGTCCGGCCTAAGGGAGGCTTATCCCTAGAAGATATTCACACTAGGGTATTTAAACGTTTAACCGTTGTTTGATTTATCGATTAACTTTGGTCGATTAACTGTTTGAACAATTTAAAATTGCTTATTTTCGAATAACGAATAATTCGAATAATTAATGACGATTAATCGATCACTCGAAAATTTGTTTTTTCATAGTACATATATATTATTTTTTTTCTTTTATGTAAAAACAGAAGCCTGTTTGTTTTAAATGCCATTTTATTGTGTGCCATTCAGATGAAGAAGATTATATTTTGTGAAGAATGAAAACCACTTTCTACCAGACCTGAACAAGACTATTAAAAGTATTACAATTTTTAAGAAATCAAAAAGAGATTCAAGTGGTATAATGGAATAATATAATTTTAAGCAAAGACAAGAAAAACAACAGAAATTTGATATGCTTTATAACGCTTTACTTTCAAATTCCCCAACGTATAGTACAAGAATCTTTTCTAAATCAAGTTTAATCGAAACAAAAGAAAGATATCGTTTGAAACATAAACATTTAAGCTGTATACACTTTTTTTAAAGATTATTTTAGAAGACTAGCTTAAATTTGTGTGCTATTTTTTATTAAACAAAGTTTACTCTTTTAAATATAACATGAAGTACCTTTTGTTATATTGTTGTTAAAAAATATCATTTTTGTTCTTATTTTTTAACTAGGAAAAATTAAAATTATTCGATTAACCGAATAAATTCAAATTGTTCGATTACATTTTTACCTCAAATAATTATTCGCGCGGTGAATCGATTAATACAAAACATCAATTAATTGAATACCCTAATTTATACTCAACAGATGCTGCTAGCATATTTTCAAAAGCAGGTTACGTATTTCCAGCTCCTAAGCATGGGGCGAGTGTATAATCTCGCCGTATTATGCTCTTGAATTGATACCTGGGTGTTTTGGTAAACAAATTGTTTGTCTACCAATGGTTAAGTTTCGCCATGGAGTTTAACTCCAAAATACCTGTTTTTGACATGTGCCATTGCCTTCCATCTATAGAAAAACGTCACTAACAAATAAATCAGTTGGATATTTTGCGATGGTAAGTTCCGCTGACGTCGTTCACGCTCCTGCATTTTCTGTGGGAACGTTTGCTGCAACCTGAGCCGTTGTTTTTATTTTACATATTTTTCTGTCTGGGAATTTGGCAAATTTTATTAAGCTTGTTTTATTCTGTGTAAGAGTTAATATATATACATATATATGTGTATGTGTTCCTTTCACTCTTCGAGGGAGCTTAGGGACATTACAAGGTGGTTCCAGTAATCTCGATACTCGGCTCGATCACAGATTACACACAGATATGTAAAAAGTGACGTGTTAAAAAGGCCCAAATCAGATGCGAGGGCAGCTTTCTAAGAAAGAGACAAAAAGCGTTTTTTGGAAGTGAAGCGGCAATGTGTAAAACCAGGCCGCTACAATCAACATAAATTGCGTGATCAAAACACAAGTCACGTTTAACAAGAGCATTAGTTCAACAAACGTCTTACTTTGAGCAAAAAAAAATTATTTAGTAATATTGTTTTGTTTTATAAGGATATTTACTTGCTTAATTATTATTTATTAGTGTTGCGGTAAACTTAAAAAAAAGGTAATTTGTACAACAGTTTTGTAAATAAATCTCAACAAAATAAATTTGTGTTCATTGTATTGGGGCATAAGAGATGGGTTTCAAAGAGAAATGAAAAAAGGTCAGCTTTCTAAGAAAGAGACAAAAATCTTCTGTCTCGTGACATATCTGTGTGTAATCTGTGGCTCGAGGCTTGACTTGACGATGTTGTCAGTTGCCGCTTGCAGGTATGCGCGACTCGTCTGCTTCCCTGCGGGTTCCAATCTAGGCATTTCTTGGCAATATCAGCGACTTTTCCAACTCCATTTTCGCTTATTTATTTCCGTTCTTATAGGCTGCTGCTTTGCCTTCATCCAGTGCTGGTTGTTGGATATTCTCACAGTCCAAGATTTTGCGGAAGAGAGATACCTGAAGGCATTTATGTCACATGGTGCCATGTGCCAGGTCTGTCTTCCATATAACAGAGTGGATTTTATATCGGGGTTAAATAATTTGATTTCGGCTTGTTTCGAAGTATTAGAAGATTTCGAAACTGGCAAATGCACCCCGCGTCTTATTTATGCGGCTGGATCTATCTGCTCCTGCGCCACCAGTTATGTCAATTGTGCTACCCACGTAGTAGAAGGACTTAATATCTTCAATATCTTGATCACATACGAGCAAATGGCGATCTGTGTTAATTTAAAGAAGATAGCAAAAGATAAAAATTCTGGTTATTTTTTTACCCCTTTTTATGTAAATTCTTCAAACAAATGCAGATTAACACATTTTCATTTCAACTTTCGATTAATATTATGGAATTATTCAGGTTTATTTGTGATAAACGAATTTAATTTATTTGGAGATTTTCATAAGAATCCACATTTTCTTGAAGCAACTAGACTGCATGTACATCATTATCATTGTTGTATTTATCAGAGTTCAAATTTAACAACTTCCACCAAGAATCGTTGGCCACTGTTGCCGACACCTCATGCCAAGCTGGTTAAAGAAAAACTATTGTGTCATGGATTAAATAAGAGCTTAAATGCTTATTAAGTTTGCTAAATTCTAAAATTAATTGTGCTAACAATTTATTTCTATAAATAAGTTGGTCACCCAACTTAATTGGATTTTTTTTTTTTTTTTGGGAAAAAAAATATTGGATTCGGCATATGAGATATATCACATTGATTTGGCTTCAACAGGACAGAGGGGTGACAGCCACAAAAGTAAGAAAGCATGCACGTAAATTTTTTCATAAAATAAGTTTTTATTTAAAATCATCAACTTCACTGCGTTGTTTGAGTTTATATTTTTTTTTTTTTAATTTTAGCTCTAGATAACTAGACTGTAATTAGGGACTATATTTTAAATTTTGCAAAATTAAATCTTTTCTATCACTAACTTTAAACAGTAAACTGTTATTTTAAAAGATTTTGAATAACTTAAAATATTATTTGTAATGCAATTTAATGATTGGGGGCATTCAATTGTGGAAAAAAGGTGTTATATGCACATTTAGAGCTCTTCACATATATTTTTAAAAAATTAATCCCAAAAACAGGATTTTTAAGTTAGCAACTCTATTAAAGGTATTAAAAAAATGTGAATGAAACAAATCAAGAAGTTAGGAATTTTTATTTTTGTTTTATTATTTAGGGTGGCTGATAAATTCTGCACGAATTTTGCTATTTTTGAATTTTTGCATGCAATTTGTTCAATCTTTTTTCATTTGCACGCCCATTGAATTGTTTTAAAAATACTGATGCTGATGATTTGACACATGTAGACTATTTTTTGTGGGGTTTTTGAAATCGAAAGTGTAAAGTAATAATCCCACAAGAGTTCAAGAGCTGAAAAACAATATTGTCGAACAGATATCAAATATTGACATTAATTTATTGAAAACCGTGACTGAGAATTTTGGTAAAAGTTTTAGAGACTGCCGAGCCAGTATGGGGTTGGGGAGGGTTGCTTGACCGACATAAATTTTGATTATTGATCGGAACCTATTTGTTATAAATTGTAATAAAAATATTTTTTAATATCTCAAAAACAAATTAAAATGATACCTTAATTAAAATAATACCTCAATTTTGGACACCCTTTTTAACTAAAAAACCAAAAGCAAATTTAAATCTTTCTATTCCCTCAATATCTTTAACGTACTTTCTAAATGTATGACTTCCAATATTTTCCCTCAGTCAAATGAAATCAGAAATGCGTTTGTTGTGCACCGTAAAGTGTAGCACATTCGAACTAAACTTCATTTAATATTTTCATATTTTATTATTCCTTTTATCACAAAACCAACAAAAAGTGCACTTTTTATTTATTGTTAATTTTTAAAAGCAAGTATTATTTATAAGTAATCTTAAAATGTTTATGACTTTAAACAATTCACTTGCCGATAATTTATTAAAACATTTTTGTGTTCTCTTTATTTTATTTGAGAATTTGTAGCTTTTAAGAAATTAGTTTTCAAATAAAATAAATCATTGCATTTAACATGTTTTATGGCAATAAAAGTATAAATCAGCAAATGGGAAATACAAAAGAAATTTGTCAAATAAAAAACTTAAAAAATAAGCAATAAAACAATGAATCCATGTTGTTTATAGTTGTTGCAAGAAAGATAAAGGATTTTCTAAGGAGTTTAAACAAAATTTATAGTGGTGTATTTTCATACCCTCCACTACTAGTTTATTAACCGCTTTTACAATTATTGAATATTTCGTATTTATATCACACACCACCAAAAAGATAGGGGCTATATTGACTTTGCCATTTAGCGGAGGCTCTATATTCAAATCACGATAGAGGATGCAATTAATGACTTCTTTGGTGCGATTCCCTAACTTTTAACGAACCGACAATCGTCATTTTTGTCCACATATATATTCGCTTGCAGTAACGATAGTGTGATTCTGTAATTTCTTTTTAACGATTGTAAACAGCTGTAGTTTTTTTAACATCTTTGTCTACAAAATGTTAAAATAAACGAAAAGCCCAAAGGAGAATTAAGAAAAGGCAAATGAAATTGTGTGGGTGGAGTTTAATAAGCGATCTTGGGACTTGTTTTATATAAAATTGTATGAAAATGAGAAGAGTTGACATGAAAAATGCGCTTTATGTTTTATTTAGGTAGATCAGTTATGCGGCTGAGCATTTTGCGAGTTGTAGGAGAATCCCTAATGAGTCTCGTACGATTCCTAACATGCTTTCTGAAAGATTCGTTAGATAATCTTTACACTCATCGCAAACGATTTCCTCTATGATTAATATAAGCGTCTTCCGCTGTGTATCTCACAGAGGAATCAGCTTGTGTAACAGTTTCTCTCGTGCGAGGAATCTTATACGATTAAAAAAAGGCGCTCGTCGACGCTCAAAAATGTTCTTCGTGATATTCCCAGGAGACTCTTATACGATTGAAAATGCTAGCTGGCTATGAAAGAAGTCGGGCCTCAGCCACTTTAAACATAAAATGCACTTTATCGACTCAATAAACACAACGTGAGTTATTGTCGCTAAAATAACGAAAATAAACTGCTTAAGGTAACAGCTGACTTTAATCGATAGCGTTAAATATGTTACAGAATAGCAAATTCGATAAATTTTCGCTATATTTTGTTTTACCGATGCGATTATCGTAAAAGAGGTTAGTGTATCGCTCTAATGGCCGATTTTTCATTAGACTATTGATTACCTTTTTCCCAACGAAAAACTGAAAATTAATGAAATTTCAACCATGCAAATATGGCGGCTTAATGAAATTCTTAAATTTGGCCCCTGCAGCGCCTATTATGCCCCTAGACCGCCATAATTTTTTTCTAGCATACATACCCGCCATTTCCATTCCTTAAGGGGGCTCCCATAAAAAATTTGCATTACAGACTAGAAATATATTGAAGAAAAAACTGCCAAGGACCCGCCCCTAGGGGGATTAAATGTATGACCGACATCCATTAGTTTTCTGTTCTTAACATTTTCCCAGAACATACTTCCCCTTTATCACCAGTTCTAAGGGGGCTCCCTTAAAAATATTGCGTTTTATGAAATTCTAAACTTTAATAATCGTCTTTTGTAAATAAAATCAAAAATTGTAAACAGATTTTAGTCACTTATGGATTGTTTTGTTTGCAAATTCGCTTTTATTATATGTCTAGAGAAAATCTGAATCCTAGCTACATTTTCCCATTTAGTATGATTTTTTAAAAAAACAAAAATTTCAAAATTTTGCTACAAAAAAAATATTTGTTTTGCCAAAAAAACTTATGTTTTTAAAACGACTGCGCATATAAGAAAAAAGATTAACTTTTCTTAAAGGAAATTTTATTGCGGAATTTGTAAGTTCTTTAATAAACTAAGCCGTTTATGAGTTTCGCGAATATATGTTGTGCAAACTCCACAATTTTCAAAATAACGGTATGTCTTGAAAACAAGAGCTAACCTAAAAAAACGGTTAGCATCACTGAAGTCAGCATACCCGAATTAGGTTAAAACGCCACGTGCCCGGTTGGTCTGTTTTTTAATTAACACAGTATGATTTATTTGCCGTACAGGTAAATTCAATTTTGAAAGGGACTGCCAACTGAAAATAATGTTTTTGTCGTTATATTGAGAAAACCAAAATCGTAAATGGCTTATCAGTCTAATAAATTTATAGTGATATTTAGTAACAGACCATTGGAAATATAAAATTGCGCAAAAACTATTTTAGGATGATGGCTTTGTTCAGTTTTTAATGATTACCTGATCGGATTATTATTTCACTCAGCCCCCATATAAAAGTGGCTCGGTATACGACTTTTGGTTTTATAACCATCATACAGGATGAACTAGAGCAACAAAATTAAATACAAATACTTTTTTTATACAATAAATGGCAGGTACCAAAAAAATTTGGTTGTCCTATTTTCCATCTAGTCCCCATATGAATTTCAATATTTACTATTAAATTTGTAATTTAATTACATGTAAAACAAATAATAAACAGGAAGTTAAACTATTGCAAATTTAATATTAACCCTAGAATGCATAACCGGGTACACTTATGTCCACTAGCGAATTTAAACCTTTGTTGCTATAAAACTAATACTAATTGAGTATTGAAACTTCGATTCTAGGAAATCTAAGTCGTTTTGTATCGTTTTCTTTGGCCATTTTTGAAATTTGGCTTAGTAAATCCATAGCTTTAAGCTTCCAAAGATGATATCAACGCAAAGATATAACCGGAGTACTCGTGCACCCAATAGTGTTGTTCAAAGTTTGTTTTTTAATAAACATGTTAAATTATTAAATTACTTTATCTAAAGTTTAAATTAAAGCCTTCTTAACTAAATATTTTTTTTTTTTTTTTTGTAAAGCTAAAAACTATAATGGGATAGACTTGTACCCTGGTTATATATTTGCGTGATATTAGTGTTATGTTTGCTTACTGTATTTTCAATAGCCTTTTTTTGACAGATCACGTGTGAGTCGTGTCATGCTGTCATGTTATTTTTGTTTAGTATTGTTTGGCATTTCAAAATGGAAAGACTTACGCCTGAACAACGTTTACAAATCGTTCAACTTTATTACGAAAATTCAAGTTCTGTGAGGAATGTGTTTCGTGCACTTCGCTCAACTTATGGTCAACATAATCGGCCTTCTGAGCATACTATTCGCAACAACAACACCTATTTTGAGACCCAGAATTCATTATAGGATAATATTCGACCGAATACACCACGTCCAGCATGCTGTGAAGAAAATATAGCGGCCGTAGCCGAGAGTGTACACGAAGACCGTGGAGAGTCGATTCGGCGCCGTTCGCAGAAACTCGGACTGACGTATGGAACGACTTGGCGCATTTTACGTAAAGATCTTAAATTGAAAGCGTACAAAATACAGCTTGTGCAGCAACTGAAGCCGCTCGACCTTCCCAAGCGACATCGCTTCGTCCTATGGGCTCTTGAAAAGTTCCAAGAATATCAGACGTTTTCGAGGCAAATTTTGTTCAGCGATAAGGCCCATTTCTGGCTCAATGGGTATGTAAACAAACAAAATTGCCACATTTGGGACGAAGAGCAACCTGAAGATATTCAAGAACTGCCACTTCATCCAGAAAAACCTACGGTTTGGTGTGGTTTGTGGGCCGGTGGAATCATTGGTCCATATTTCTTTAAAAATGATGCCGGTGCCAACGTAACCGTTAATGGCGACCATTATCGTGCAATGATAATCGACTGTCATAATAGACCCATTTTCCGTCAATCATGATTCGATGCAAACCTGGCTTTTTGTGATGGCGTTTATGCAGCAGTTCGGACATTCAAAAACGTCTTTCAACGTATCTATGCTTTAACTCGTGTGGTAAATTACTTGCTTGAAAGTAGTGAACGAGCAAAGACCGAGTTGCTGTGAGTGGCGTAAGATCGATAATTTTGAGTATTATCCAAAAGAGTTTATGTGGTCATAATCAATCCATAGTATTGCGTATTAGCTGCTTAGAAGGGCTATTATGCGGATAGTTAACTTGGCGTAGTGCTCTACAAGTTTGGCGAACATAGCGCGAATTTTAGAAATACATTTCCACGATTTGTAAACGTTGTTCTGGACAGCAAGGTTTACAGTTATCAATATTGGAAGTTATATACGTCTAAAAACACAATGGCCTATACTTAAAGTCAAATTAATGTATAATTTAAACTAAACCCGGCTTTAAATGCATAACACCATTGTTCTAAAGTGTACTTTAGAAAAAGTCAACTTTATTTTTCACTATGATTATGCAAGTTTTTGTTGAATTTGACATCAATCTTTATGGCGTTGTGTTAAAAAATTTTTTTTACTAAGCCGGGCGGTCTTGATCTTCCGTGTCAGAACCCCCTATTCTGAACCCCACATAAATTGTTCATACATTAAAGTCGATGAAAGAGCAACCGATTTGCTGCAACTATTTGCCAAATTGATTATAAAAAGAAAAGTTTCACGCAAACAATGCCTTATTTGCAGGCAACTCGTACCTTTCGAAGTAAAAATAAAACATTGTTGCTTGCAATATTTAGTTTATTGAATAAGTGAGAATAAATGACAGATGTTTAGCCTTAAAAATGCCAATAACGTTATTTCAGACACAAAACCATGTAAAAAGATAAAGATATCTCTTGCCAGTGCCGCGGCTTTAAACTAAATACATATGGGTTTTATTCCTTCCAAGGAATATCAAGCAGATCTTTTGGATCACCATATACCAATTAAACCAAATTTTATAAATCTGTAAGAATTTCAGAAGCCTTAAAAAGAAATACCTCCAAAGTCTTCTTACTCTGCAAATAAATAAAAAAAAAAGTTTTTAATTAAAAATTGAAAAAGTAGTAAATGATTTTACATATGCAAAATATATTTAATATCTTCTCCACATGTATTTGTATTTTTAATAATTTTTAATCAACACATACAGACAAACATAAAAATATTGTATTTTCTTCTGGTTTTGACACAGACATTTACTGTAAAATATACTGAAACTCATACATACAGATATTCATCTCAGTATATCGAATAAAAACAACAACTATAATAAAAGGATCTGTATACCTTAAGGATATGTTTATAAGTAAGAAAAAAATTGGAGAAAATTCATTTCCACCCAGGAAATATTCAAATAACTGCACAAGAAAACTAAAATAAACTGATGTGCAATTTCTGCTGATGCAGATGCACTTCAAAATGTGAATGTACGCATCTCTCGTCATCGCAACTGGTAGACAGGCGGCTGGGGTAAAGGATGCGAATATAAGAGAAATGTGTAGTCGGAACAATTTATTCTTAAATGAAATGTACGAAACAAACAATAATTACAATTGTATTCGTACATTAAATACAGAAAAAATAAATTTATTTGTTTTATTTAAATTTCTTACCTTCTTTTTGCTGTTCGCTCTAAATAGTTTTTCATATGATTTTTTCAGCATTTAATTTTTCAGCAAGAGCAGTAAAACATTTAAGTTATTTTTTTTTTTTTTTTATTGGGGCGAGGTGAAATATGAGATTGATAGACCTGATCTATATATATATATGTATATATATTGTATATATTAAATTGAAACGTTATTGACTGACTGATTTACTATCCCACAGCCTAAATGCTAGAACCTAAGAAATTTAAATTTAGATTGGAGGTCTTTCTCTCACCAAATCGATCTACTAAAGAGGGATTTTCGGAAATTCGAATGTTTAGGGGGTAAAAATGGCTAAATTCGATAGCCATATGTGTCCAGATCTAAGAGATATACAAAAGAAAACTAATACTTATCGTTCTTCTCTAGCGGACAGGTGTCAGGTACTTTTTTGAAATTCGCCCCTTTTAGGAAGTTAAAGGGAAAAACCTGTATTTTTTGACACCCCATCTACCTTGCAAGCCAATAAACATAGAAATAAAAATAATATCATATTCATAACTAACTTGGCAAATACAAATATGAATTTGGTAGTTTTTCGAAATTCGAACGGTAAAGGGGGGAAAATATTACCTAATTTTTACTTTTTTACGACACAAAAAGTGACTCGCAATACAATATTAAAATTTTTTAATCCTTCAATGGGTAGAAAAAGTATCAAAAGAGGAAATATGGAAAATTGAACATTCAAAAGTGCCACAAATGAATCACTGCCACAAACCTTCAAAAACCACAAACCTCTTTTTTAACTAGATCGATAACTGAATATAAATGCTGCTAAAGCATTTAAGTCTCTTGCCCGCACTAATAAATAAAATACCAAAATAATTTTAATTATAAAATACTTTTATAATATGTAATTTAATGACTTGATTAAAAAAACTCTACTATATTGAAATAAATTAATTTATTAATAGTGCACTGTGAAATGTTACGTCACCAATTTCGAAGAATTTTTGTTTTCGAAAATATTTTTAAATTTATTTATTATACCGCAACTGCGACGATACAGCGCTGTGTTTAAGTCGTTTTAAAATCTTTTAAAAAAGTATGCTGCGTATTTGGGCGCTTTGGTTAATTATGAACTAATACTTACGAAATCGATCAAATGCGTCCACAACCGGAAGAACTCTGCGTAAATATTAGCAAACCGGGTGCGTGCGAAATGTGAAAAATTCGCCCAAGTCGTTCTGCCGAAAAAATTGCTGTTGTTCGCGATAGTGTGGCTGAAGAGACGTCAACATCGACTCGTCGTTGTGTTTGCTATCCTGAGATGATTACGGACCTGGACGAGATGTGGTTCCAACAGGATGGTTCCACTTGTCACACAGCCAACGAAATAATGGTTTTTTGTGCGAGAAATTCAATGGCCGTGTTATCTTACGTCGTGAATATGTTAATTTGCCGTTACGGTCGTGTGATTTGACACCGTGGGACTTCTTTCTTTGGGATGTTTAAAAGAAAGAGTGTACGGTAATAAGCCAAGAACAATTCAATAGCTAAAGGATGAGATAATTCGGTACATTACCGACGTTGAACCTCAATTATGTCTTAGAGTCATTGAAAATATGGACCATCGAATAGAGGAATGCTACCGAAGCCGTGGCGAGCATTTGATATTTTGTTTTTTCACATTATTCTCACATATCCTTCTATCATAATAAAAAACGAGTTGGCAACACTATTGGTTAAACGTGAAAAATTTCCTGCTCTTCAACAAAATTTTTTTTTTAATTAAATTAACTTATTAAAATATTTTTTATATATTGAAACAAATTATTTTAATAAAATATTGCGGAAGCATTAAAATAAAATTAATAAAGGCCGAAAAAAATTTAAAAATGAGCCATATAATTAACCAAAACTATTGTGGGCAATGTAATTTAGTGGTAAATGAAGAAGAAGATGATTTTATTGAGTGTGACAAGTGCGTCAAAATTTGCCATTGCTTTGCACAGCACTAGACAAACGCCAGTATAATTTCTTTTTACATCATGAAGATGAAGAATATGTGTGTAAAAATAGTGGGGACGATAAAGCTGAATTAAAAGAAATCAAAACAGAACTAAGAAAACTTGATCAGCGTGTTATTTTAAATGAAACCATGAGTTGTTTGTCAAAACGATTTGATGATATTATAAAGGGCGTTACAGAAAATAAGAAGAAATTAGATTTGGTGCAAAAAGAAAGTAAATTATTAAAGGATGAAGTGAAGAACTTAAAAAACTCAATAACATTTTTAAATTATCAGCGTGTTAAAAATAATTGTATTGTTAGTGGTTTGGAAATGCCATCTGGATCTACGGCGGTCGACACAGTTCTTAAATTAACAAATGATGCGGGTGTAAAGTTACATAATGATGATATTGATGATGCCTATTTCCAAAAAAATCCAAATAGCAAAACCAATAAAAAAAAGTAAGCAAACTGTTGTTGTAAAGTTCAGCTCTAAGAAGTCAAAGGAAGTACTGATGGGTATCAAACCAAAACTTAAGGAAAATGAGGCTACCCAGAATGTATTTGTCCGGGACTTTTCAAGCCGATAAACTTAAGTTTATCAATCATGCAAAAGCATTAAAAAATGTTGGCTTTCGCTCAGTTCATGTAGCAAGTGGAAAAATTTTTGTAAAAAGGTGTGAACTATCAAAGCTCAAATTTATTCGATGTGCGGAAGATGTTGATAATCTACTATTGGAAGCTACAACAAATATGTCAAGGACACGTAGATCGCATCATGAAATTCCGGATGATGAAGCTTGCCTGTCATCATAATACAGTATTTACAACATATCTTATATAACAATACTATTTCTTTTTTCTTTATGTCATAATTAAATTTAAACTTTCATTATGTTAAACAATCAATACTTTTCTAACTTAAAAACATTTGAAAATTATGTAAAAAGTGTACAAATTCACATTTAAATTCAATAAATTTAAAGCTTTCCTCGACTACATTATATTATATCAATTCAAGAAGCCTGGCTTCATAAATTTCTTATCCAATTCTATAACATCCCAATAAAAAAAAATTGTGTTTTTTTTTTTGAAGCACTTAAGAGAAAAAGCACATAATTGAGAGCTTCAATAAGAGAGCTCTTATACAGCAGTAAGTGATAATAAATAAAATATACAAATAATAACAAAATAAAAGTATATTATGGTTTACGAAAATGCTTAGAAAAAGGCATTTAAACAAGTAAAAGCAAAACAATAATTAATATGTTAATATAGTTAGCCCTTAAAAAACGCTTTTGGAGTGCTTTTTTTGTATGTTTTATTATGTTCAAAGAAGCGCTTATTGTCAACAGAAAATATTCCTCCAAACCGAAAACACCCCAAACAAAAATCAGGCATCCCATCAGCAGGTTTGAGCGATTTGAGGTATGAATTCATATATAGAACCTGCTCCTTTTGGAGCACATTTTTTATTGGGATATATGGGTATAATAGAGGCGTATAGAATCCAACTTGGGCGCCTCGAACATTCCAAAGGTTGTGACTAGGGGCACCCCGCAAGGGGGTGTACTGTCACCTTTACTTTGGAATATAAATATAAATACGCTACTCAGAGCCATGGAAAGGACGGGCTGGATGTAAATCTTGCCAAAACAGAACTGGTACTTTTCACAAGGAGATACAAAATTCCCAAATTTAATACCCCGAGGATAAAGGGGGTGTCACTGGAACTGTCTGACAGCGCCAAGTATCTTGGGCTTATATTGCAGCAAACTGAACTGGAAGATGAACACCAGTTCCAGGACTAATAAAGCGACTACTGCATTATATTGCTGCAAAAGGGCCATTGGCCTAAGCTGGGGAATTACGAATGTGTCATTAAACCCATTCTTTTCTACGGGGCAGCTGTTTGGTGGCCGGCGCTCAAAGTGAGGAGTCATCAAACCAGGTTTGAACGTACAATGAGAATGGTGGCGATAGCGGTAACAGGTGCCATTAGAACAACCCCCTCTAAGGCATTGTTTACTATTTTAAACTGGTTACCACCAGACATTTTGGCGAAAAGGATAGCTGCGAACGCGGCGGTAAGACTAAGGGCCACCGGCGCATGGAGGGACTACAATATCGGACATGCTAACATACTGAACGATATTAATTGGCACATGGATGTTGATTATGTCACACCCGAGCCAATCTTTGATCCTGGCGTCATGGTAAGCATTTTGGATAACGTGGTCCACTAGGCCGAGATAATGGCCATCCACACAGCCGCCAGACGTATCCGGTACTGTGAAATATCTGGAAGGGATATTCACATTATTACCGATAGCAAGGCGGCCATAAGATCCCTGGAGAATGTGTTCATCACATCGAGAATTATCCGAGAATGCCGGATGTCTCTGGAGGAGATAGCGAAACATTCACTGGTCACCCTTAATTGGGTCCCCGGATACGGGGACATACATGGGAACTGCATGGCGGATTCGTTGGCGTATGCAGGTACCACCTTGAATCGGGACGGTTCCACATATTATGTAGGTGCTTCACTCCCAGGGTGTAAGCAACTTATAGCGCACAGGTTTCATCTTATCGCCAGTCAGAGGTGGCACGATGAAACCACCTGTGGGGAAACCAGGAAAATCTAGCCCATCATAGATGAAAAAAGGACGCGGCGGGCATTACAGCTGTGCAGACATCATCTAAGAAACCTAATTGCGGTTATAACTGGCCACTGGCCCATTGGGAGGTACGCCCAGAGGCTGGGGCTCCCTTATAATAACTTGTGTAGAAGTTGCGGCGATGAGGAGGAGGAAGAGTCAACGGAACATCTTCTCTGTAATTGCCCGGCATTCGGAGACTTAAGACTCGAAATGTTTGGTCGAAGAGCCCTTGGGGACAAAACTTGTCTCTCTGATGTTGATGTTAACAGGATCCACTCCTTTATTGAATCGACCGGATGGCTGCATGGGAATACTAGCAGCCAGATTTCATAGGACCCATGGGAGACGGCGTGATATGGTAACACAACGGGAACTAATTAATGGACCCACGTAAACTGTGCTTGATCACGGCTGCCAATGGAACCTAACCTAACCTAACCATGGGTATAATAGTATTCACTGGTGTACAGTTAAGGTGGAATTTCAATTTATATTCGTGAACAATTAAAATATACGTGTTATGCATGTGAAAGAAAGAGCTTTATTGATTATATAGTCTTTACATTAAATAAACAGAAATTAAAGGGAATGGCGATAACGTTTATGTCGTTTTATAGATCCCAAGCAGTTTTCAGGTCGTCGTCCAAGTATAGGTAATGATGACTCCAATATCGATGTACTCAAAGCGCACTTGAGTGAAGAACTGTTATGTTTTCTACGAAATTATGATGTTCAAAATTGCCACAATTTAATTACTCGCCCGGATAGCAAAACATCAATTGACCATGGATACGGTATTATTCATAACCACGGAAACCAGAAATATGCTCTAAAACGGTTTTTATACGCATTAGATATGCTCAAAAATGTGCCCAGAAAATTGTTAAAAATATGCCACAAAAAAATCAAAAATTGCTAATTTGAAAACAAAATATTCAACAATTTAAAAACATTTGCATTTAATAAAAAAGAACCCTAAAATTATAATTATTATATACCCTAATTGAAAACGATGGGCATTCATCGGCTCACAAAAAGAAATTTATATTATGAGGCTAAAATTCATATAAGAGTTATTTGAGGCGAATATTATCTAAGTATTAATATCCACATGAGATCTTTTGATTTAAAGGGATTACAAGGATGGTCACTAAATTGTTTAATAATGCTAACATATGTGAGCCGATTCGAAATAAACTTATTTTGCAGTAAAATAAATTTTCGGCGAAATTAATCTAAATTCCAACATTATTTAATCTAAATATACATCTGGTTTGCGGACAAAAAGTCAATTTTGGAAAGAAGTTTTTATGGTTAATATGTGAAATTATAGATTGATTTTCACCATTTACATTGAATTTACCAAATTTAAAAAGATTATCTACAAAATCGCCACATGTACTTTTCGCACAAAGGTAACATGGACAGACAACCAGCCAGATGGACGGATGGACATCTTTAGATAACTTTAAAAGCTAATTCTGAGTCGGTCGGTATACTAAAAGATCGGTTCAGATTTCTATGTCTTACAGCACCAATAATGTAAAAAATAAAATCTGAAAGTTTAAAATAACATTTATCTTAAATAACAACCTGCATTGACTTACAATTTTAGAGTAAAAAATAAATGTAGGTGACGTTGGGTATACAGTCGGGTCGATTTGTAGGGACGCAAAAAATTGCCCAAGTGACATGGAAAATCGTATTCTAGGGATCAAAATAAGAAACATATATGTAATCTATTTTTTTTTTAAGAAAAATCTGCATGTCACTCTATTCTACAACAAGCCAAGAACTTAAGAAAAAAGGTAAATATTACATGACTTTCTTCAGAAAAAGGCCCTACTTTTACAAAGTCTTATTTTTTTGGTTATTGCTTTTTTAAACGCTTGTATATTTGTTGTACCACATGGCGTATGCATGTTAATGACACGAAATTAAATAATACTCATACGTTACCAAGGAACTTGACAGATGTTTTCCTTGCAAATTTTTTCTTTAAAAACAAGTAGATAACAATATAAAGTAGATACACCAGGGCCGGTGGATTTAAAAATCGCCCAAGTGACTAGGGTGGGTCGGCCCTCCAAAGTTAGTGGGGGTCGGCCATACATTTAGACTCGATTGGGGTACTTTAAATGGGTCAAAGTGGGATTTTTAAAAATTTGACCTTGGGAAATAAGGAACATCAGAATTCATTTTAGAGGTATGGTTTCTTGGGCAAAGTTTATTATTTTAATCCCTAAAATACGATTTTCCTTCTCCCTTGGGCGACTTTTAAATCGACCCGCCCTAGTATACAGATGGATATTTAGAACAGAAAAAACAGAATTTAAAAAAAAAATTTTATTTGTTGCGAAAGCTCTTCTAAGCATCTACAAAAATTTAACATGTTTCAAAATATGCCTCAAAAAAATGCTGTAAAGGGTAAAATATGCAAACAAATTCCATACTAAAACGGATAAATATATTGTTTCTGCCTTTATTGGTCGCACAAGAAAAACATGAAATTGCATCTTTATGGTTTCCCTGTTCATAACTATTTGTACATTGACTCTATAGAATGTGATTTATCGGACCACAATATTGTTTCTTGTAGAATTGCGCTTGATAGTCAAAGTTATACTCAAGTCTCGTATATGCAGTGTGACTATAACCAGGTTCATCAAAATATTCGGAATCAACTACATTACGTATCCCAAATAGGTGATCCGTCAACTAACAGGTTGACCCTAATATCTTGCGTTATTCCTAGAAAATTAAACCTTTTTCTTTAACGTTTAAAGCTAGGCATCGCCTGTGAGGCTACTTTTTTAAAAAATAAGAGTTTTTCTATTTTTTATATATATCTGTGCCCATTTTTCTTTAAGCTCATAGTACTTAGTCTTATAAAATATAAAAAGTTTCATCATATCATTGTTATTTTGTTTTGTACATACTTTATTTTTGGTTTTGAACTTGTATGCTGATCCTGGGAAGTATGAATTTACTAAGAATATCTAGACAGAAAAATACCATTAAAGCTAAACCTCGCCTCTAAGACAACACGAAGTAGAGTATATCTCCTTCCCAAAAATGTTTTCCAATGAACGTCCGCACGCAGAGAAAAAACATATTTGTGGTAAACATATTCTAAGAGTAACATATTATGATTAGATTCATGATTGTAGTCAAAACATATTATGATTATTATTTGAATCATAAAATATCATATTATGACCAAATATATTCGTAATATAACATCATAATATTTTTCCCTTTATCATAATTTGTTTTTATTACATCATATTATATTTATTATTATTAGAATACACTCTTATCATATTAAGGATAATACGGTTAGAAGTTATCATATTATGATAAAAAGTGATTATGTTATGGTTAAAACTAATCATATAGACAGATCATCAGGAAACCTTTTCCCAAAAATTTTTGAAAAGCTAAGAATATTATTCAAATAAAACTGTAAAGCGAATGAGAATTTCAACCACTCAAGTTTTACTTGCAGTGAATCTGAAAGAATCATATTATGATTCAACATATATATTAGTAATCATAATATAATCGTTTGTTATCATAATATGGTGTAATAGTTATTATGTGTCATTACATAGTTGTAACTAGTATAATATGTTATCACAGTTATCAATATTTAGTTGTTAGAACAATGATTATTTTTCAGTGAACCATACTCAAATTTATAATTGCGATAATCATTGAAATGTTTACAGTTACTAAAATATTGCTGATATTCAATAAAAATAAAAAATTTTTGTTTACGACAACAATATATTGTTACAACAAACATTGTGTAGTTGCTGTAAACATGCCGAACCATATTTTTTCTCTGCGTGCGTTCACAAGCTCACACGATAGAATTCTACGGTCGTTTGAAAGCTCGTGCTGCTACTTGCACACGATTGTATTGAAATATAAAAAAATAGCATTCGTTGGTGCTGTGCTAAATTCAACTAAGGAGAAAAGTGCTCCAAAAGGAAATTACATCTTGGATTAATAATAATCGGCAAAAACCTATTGATTACAAACAGAAACACTTAAATCAACGTAGAAAAAATCGTACTGATATAGAATTGAAGAATAGATTGAAGAGAATTGGCTGTGTTGAAAAAAGGCTTACAAAGAATCTATTGACAATTATTATAAAGACAATTTTGATGAATTTAAGCAGGATTCTAGAAAGAGTTGAAATTTTAATAATAAAGCACTTGGATAAGAAGTTTAAAAGGCGCTAATGAAAAGCTCATTTCTTGCGATTCTCGAAAATCAGAGGTCTTAAATAACTACTTCCTTCAATCCAACTTCAAATGATTCATTTAATTCTCTGAGGGCCTTGCACCTTCATAATAATATTTTAAAATTTAACAGCACAACTTGTAAGGAAGTGGAAAATATTTTATCAAAATTAAAAAAAAAAAATTCTGGTCATGATGAAGTTGCTCCTAAAGTTTTAAAGTATTGCAAAGATGAACTAGCTTCTTATCTTATGCGCATATTTAATAACATGATACAATTAGGAATTTAGCCAGGCACCCTAAAAATGCATAAAGTCATTCCAATCCCAAAGATTAGCAACGCTACTACAACACAGTCAAACTACGAATTACTTAGAAAATACCAATTTACTACATGAGTATCAATATGGTTTTAGAAATGGGCGTAATACGGGGGAAGTAAATGTTATTACCTACCCAAGACGGAAGCGAACTAACACCAAAGTAGTCCCGTTATAGGGCCATCCATTTGACAAGTCACACATTCTTGTCGTACACAAAATATTGTTTTTTTTTTAATTTAATATCAACAATATTATAGTTAACATAATAATAATATGATTTCTTCTTAACATATTATGATTAACATGATAATAATATGATTACATTAAATTATTATATGATGTAATAAAAATAAATAAAGATTAAGGGGAAAATATTATGTAATATTACGAATATAGTTGGCCATAACATGATTCAATAATAATAGTAATATGTTGACTACGATCATGAATCTTATCGTAATATGTTGCTCTTAGAATATGTTATATATATACAACAAAGTTTCTAAAACAGTACTACCAATATATGGCATACACAAGTTTTAACTTTTGATCTATGTTTTTAAATCGTTGCTCAATATGGTTCATTGCACAATTAAGTTTTTGTACAGGGTAGCCCAAATAAGACCAGCTGATGTGAAACACAAATAACTTTTTTATTTTTTAACATAATTTATTTTTCTTTTTGCAGATTATAACTGAACTCTTGGAAATTTAAAATGAATACCTACAGTCAACAACAACGCATTAAAATTATTTTTTTTTATTATTTTTCTCAACGATCAATTGTTCTGACGCAGCGAAATTATCGCCGTTTTTTTTTTTCACGGATGAAGCGCATTTCCATTTAAGTGGTTATGTGAATAAACAAAACTGTAGGTTGTGGGGCACTGAAAGCCATGGGCAATACATCAGCATTAGTCACACCCAATCAGATGCACTGTTTGGTGCGGTGTTATGGCCACAAAAATCACCGAACCATATTTCTTTGAGAATGAGGATGAAACGCCAGAAACGGTCTCCGGGGCTTCTTACAGAACAATGATCGACAACTTTTTGCGGCCAATGGTGGAGCAACATCCTAATTTGTGGTTTCTACAAGATGGAGCCACTGCGCATACTGCTAGGCAAACTATGGACATGCTGCGTGAAATTTTTGGTGAACGCATAATATCAAAAAATTCAGATTTCCCTTGGCCTCCAAGTTCACCAGATTTAACTGCGCCCGATTTTTTTTTATGGGGTTATTTAAAAGACAAAGTGTATGTTAACAAACCACAGACACTTGGACAACTCAAGCAGAATATTCGGGACGAAGTACGGCACCTGCAACCAGAAACATTACGCCGTGTAATGCGAAATGCGCTAAAAAGAGCCAATGCCTATATCGAGCAAAATGGTGGTCATTTGTCTGATGTCATATTTCACACATAGTCACGTTAAATTTCCATCAAATGTATTCATCATGTAAAAATAAATTATTTTATAAAAACCGTTATTACAAGAGCTATACGTGTTTAACATCACTAGGTCTTATTTGGGCCACCCTGTATAATCACATTATTACATTAGGAATAACAAAAATTTGGCAGTAACTCTTTGCAGGCTGGAGTCTACTAAGCAATGCATAGAATACATGGGTAGTATAATAACTTGCCGGAATCGCTTAAATCAATAAACAGAATTTCATTGTTTAAAGAAAATTTTAAGAAATGCTTACTAGAAAAATTGGAAGAGCTTCTGTCCTAATGCTACATTCATATGTATTCATAGATACACAGACTTATAAAGATGGTTAGTTGAACTGTGTTCAATGATCTCCATTTACAATATACACTTTTAATTAAATGAAGATACATTATTTTGCTATGTAACATAATATTTTCTAATTTTTTTTTTTCTTTTTATTTACAAATACACTTAAATATTAATTTTTTATGATTTTTTTCATCCTGCCAATTCGCCTCTAAAATGCCTATAGGGCGCTGAGGCACCACTTTGTTATTAATGTAAAAAATAAAAAATTCTCTGAAAACTTTTTGTTTTATTTACAATTAACTTGTTTTTTTTTAATTTAAAACTTTTTTTAATTTTTTTTTTAAGCGGGATTTTTTTTTTTTTTTGTTTTTGCTCAAAAGAAAGCTAAGGTCTTTTCCCTTAAGGTAGTTCTGGTCGCTGAATGACAATCATTTCAAATGTGCATGATTTTGTGGAAGAAATGTGTAATAAATGTGTAATAAGTAATGTGTAATAAATAATGTGTAATATATAATGTGTATAAATATATTTTTTATGAATTGTAAAATTTTTTCACTACGCCAACTCTCCTCTAAAATTCTTATAGGGCGTTGAGGCTCAACTTTGTTATTAATTTAAAAAATAAAAAATTCTCTGAAAATTGTTTGTTTTATTTACAATTAACATCGTGCGTTTTGGTTTATTTATAATATATTTTCTGAGATTATCATGTATACCATTGTATGAAAATCCTTATTTTGGGACAAACTTTTACTGGAGATTATGAAAATAAAAGCACTTTTTTCTTGTTTGCCACTTTGTCTATAGAAAATGTTTACGGCTGTTTTTGTCCTTGGGACAAATATTGTACCGAAATTCTGATTGGAGCGAACAATCAAATCTATTTTGAGTAGCAAATAAAACCCAACTCTACAGATATTTCTTTTTTTTTTTTTTTGAAATAGTGAAGAGCTCCGGTCATAAAATACTTCATTTTTTCAATCGCAAGCCTGCCAACAACTGGTAGAAGCACATGGCAATTTCGTCGAAGAACTTTAAATTTTTTGGAATATTTGATGCGCTTTCTTCAATAATTACTTATACTGCATTTACACCTACACAAAATCTAGTAGATTTTAGTTAAAATCTTAAAGAAATTTGTTGGCGTTTACACCACTGCTGTTTGACATATTGTCGGAGTTTATTTTCATAATAAAAACAGCTGATTGAAAAAGGAAAGAAAATGTAATGTATAATTTTATTAGCAAAAATGGAAAGCCAAAAACAAAGTGTTATTATATTAATATAATTTACATACCCTTCATTTATTATTGGTTTATGCATATTCACAAATGTTTATTTCTTATATTAGCTCTGTTCCACATGCATAACGAAACAGTTCGAACTTGCACAAACAATTTCTGTGCAATTAAGAGAGTAATTGAGAGAGTAATTTTTTTCAGTTCCTGTACAAATCTGCCCGAACTTTTTCTTTAAGTAAGTTCGGACAAGAATAAGCAATCAGCTGTTTTTGTTTACATATGAAACTGATAAATTAATTAGAAAACTAACAAGCAAAAGAAAAAGTTTAGGTTATATTAAAAAATATATTAAAAAACAAAATGTAGGGTTTTCTTAAAAAATTAAAGTGGTAAATACATTATTGCATACATATTTCCCTTAATCTGTAATATAAAAAGAAAAAATTAAAAAATAACCATGATGCAAATGTTTTGGTTTTAGGACTTTCAAGCGACACTTAAATAGATCCTAATTTGAAAAGTAAGCAGCATTAGTATTTGAAGAATGTAAAAAATGGTTGTAATTTTCATGTTACTCTCATTAGTCCGAACTTGCCAGAGATCTTGTGGAACACACCTAGTATTAATTTGACGCAAATTTATTTTTCCCCGCTCTTTTTATATATTTTTTAAAATTTTTTTATTGTCAAACTGTCAGATTTTTCTTTTTCAGGGCTGTATTTTTGAGTACATTATTATGAAATTCATAGTTGTATCGTTGAGTATTGCCAACATCTAGTGCTGAACTAGATTTTGTTTTGTATGGGAAATCCTGTAGAAATTAACAAGATTTCGCTCAAAATCCCTTAAGTTATATATTTTGTGTAGGTGTAAATGTAGTATAAGAGGAATTACAAATGTGTTTATATCTCTCAAAATAAATTTAACGCATTTCACAGTCAACAGTTCGTATTCATTCATTATACTTCTTTCTCTATCAAATAAGTGATGATATGAATATAAAGTGAAATATAATGAAAAGAAAATGGAAAATCTATTTTTTACGTTTAAAAGATATTTTTAAGTAACGTTAATAAGAAAACGTGGTTATTTGCCTGACAGATAAACTGACTTGCTAGTTGGTTTGTTTGGTTAAGTTTTTGTTTAAATGGTTTCACTGTTTGATGCGTTTTACATACAAATATTTTTGCTCTACATAAAAAGAAAACAAATCTTATGAATTTTCAATAACACAAATTCTGTCATTTAAAAAAGTGTAAAATCTCCGTCAATCATACGGTTAAAAAAAACATGACTCCTCAAGAAAACCACTGGAATAAAACTAAAGGAAAATATGTGAGAGTGAAAAAAATGTCATATAAAACCAAGTAAAGGCCCAACCGTAATGTGCATGAGCTGGCTTAAGCAACTAAGCGACTACACTCATACCCCGACTTGCGTCGCTAACTTGTACCGGATAAACAAAGTACGATTTTCCATACATTTGTATTGATTTTCATTTAATTTGTCCGAAATTCATAAAAAAAATGTTGACTTGATAAATACACATGTATGGTAACGGATAATTTTCTTTTAGATCTTCAAATAAAGTTCAAGATTTTGATCTTCAATACAAATGCTTAGAAGTGGCTAAATTTTTTTCATGAAAGGACTACTCATTTTTGAGACCTGTTTGTGTTGTAACGATGTGGAGTTTTAACAATTTTTTTTTTCATTTTATCAGTGTCTGTGGAACAATTAACACATATATTTTTTGTAGAAGCGGCTAGTCCAAGGATTCTTCCAATATCAACAGCATTTTCCCTGTACCCATGTTCTGTAACTTTGGAGAGAACTTCTCACATTAAAAATATGTGAAACAGAATATTTCATCGTTTCTTAAAAAGTGAAAAAAGTGTGTCTGTACTTCATGTCAAAAACTATCAAAAGAGATTACGTCGTTACGTTATAAATCATATCATTGACGGCGACCAAATTTGACTAAAATTTTAAAATGTTTTACGACGACGGCGAAAAAACAACCGTCGGCTATTCCAGAAAATGTAAAGTGCGTTTTTAATACTTGTTGATTCACAAATTGCTTTAAAAACATTCCTATATTTTTTTCAAAAATGTTATAAGCAAAAAAATTAAACAATGAAAAAATCTGCCAAGAATAAAATATTTATCTCTTCGGTGTTAATATTCATTGTATTTTGCATTTTTAATTTATTTTATAGTGTTAAAAATTATTCTCACCCCGTTTTTATGATTAAATTTAGATAGATCAGAACTCAGGTCCTGTAAAGGATCTTGTTTTTTTAAGGCGCGATTGAATTTTTTGGCGTATTTGCAGTCTCAAGGCCACGCAAAACGTCAGACACTGCTCATCGCATTTTCGTCAATCGACCCGCGTTGGGTCTTATGCTTGTAGTTCCGAACCATCTCAGAGGTGTAATTGTAAGTAAACCTAGAAATAATTAGAACAATATATCTAGCACATTATGGTGTAGGTACTACTTAACCATATATGGCAATATATTGAAATTCAAAGCTCATAACTTTTAAACCGCTATGTTTGCGAACAAGTCGTTTTTTGTGGAAAATTTACTACAAAAATATGTTTATCAAAATTGTAAAACAAAAATATGTTTAGCACTTTTTTTTTTGAAAAATGCGAGAAAAAATTTCTCATGAAATTAAAATGAAAAAACTTAAAGTCATTCACAGTAAAAATTAAATATTTTCTCTAATCACCAAATTTATACCAAATTCATGATATCAAGCAAACAAGTTGTTGATTTTGCACCTATTACCAAAATGAATATATTGATTACTAAAAATTTTACAATTGTGAATATTTCTTTTTTTCATTGTGATATTTTTAATTTTAATTAAAAAAATTATCAAAAATCTTTGCCATTTCAAACAATGTTTTAATATTTATAATTAAATATTGACAATTCCCAACAACAATTCTATAAGTTTAAATTATTTTATTGTAAACGAAAAAGTCAATTAATACTTTTTGATATTTAATTAATATTTTAATTAAAAGTTTATTTCAAAACAACTTAAATATTAATTAAATCAAAATTTTATTTTTAATTTTCTTTCAACTAAAAAAATAATTGACTCAATTATCACATAAAATAAATTTAAATACTTTTTAAACCATTTTTTAATTGATAAAAAACTTTTTTCTGTAAATTTGAATCTAATTTAATGCCTACTAGAAACTTTTGAAATGATAGCACTTCAGCAAATATTACAGCATAACTATTTCAACAAAAAAATCTTAGTTTTAGTGTAAAAAAATATAGTTAAGAACTACTATTTGTAAGGTACAAAGTGCTCTTTACAAGCTATTTAGAGTGCATAAGCGCGTTCAGATTGCATTAAACTTTAATTGCCAAGGTGGTGTCACCGAGACACCGCGCAAATCGAAACATTAATATTTCAAACACCAATAGCTATAAGCTGTCCTTTGCAGTAGCTGCTTGTTTTTACTTCACCTTTCGTTAGTCTATAGTGAACTTTCAACAGGTTCACCGGTTTTCTCGCAATCAGTCTTATGGTGTCACCCTGACGTAAAGTCGGTATTACCGTTATCAGTTTTCAAACAAAAAACACAGAGACTGAACGGATTCTTGGTAACGACTTGGTACCCAAAGAATCAGAAGACCATGACGAAGTCGTAATAAGCCAAAAGGGGAAGTTGTGCAACATCTGTCCCTCCAAACTCAAAAGAAAGATCGCTCATCAGTGCATCAAGTGCAAAGTCTGCCAGAATTGAGCCTTAAAAGACCAGTTCTTTAAAATATTTTTTATGTCTATTAGAGTCTGTTTTGTTAAATGTATAGGAAAAGTTTTTGATTTTGTTTCTTTTTACTGAACTGCTATATATTTTTCCATACATAAAATGTTGTTCCTAAAAAGGGCCATTTTAGCAATTTTGCAATAAAATATTTTTAAAGTTTACTTGTGCTTTTTAATTAACCACTTATTTAATGTAAGTAATTATTTAGATTATGTTTAATATAAATAAATTTTGTACAGATTCTCTTAAAATTACGTCACTAAAAGTGATGTCACGAAAAATAGGGTCGAAAACTAAAGGTTAATATGTTCACAAAAGTTGTTCATCTGTACCGAAGCTACAACATTTGCTCAATATTGGTAGTGTAAATTTAGGAGTCCCTGTAAGTTATTCGAAAAAAAATTAAAAAAAAATTTGTTTAGACTATTTTTTACAACAAAAGTGCACGAAAAAGCTATTTTTAGCAAAAAAAATTTTAATAAAATTTATTCGGCGCATTTTTAGCTATATTATTGCCATATATAGTTAAGCTGCATCACAAAGTCTGAATATGCTGTTGGCCAAAAACTTATGACACCTTTTTTTTAAAACCCACCGATTTTCAGCTCATAAAAAAATTTGTCACCAAATGCGCCAAACTGCATATAGGGTTTTACTACCGGTAAGTAATAGAATCGAAGCTATACGGTCCAGTCCGTATATTATCCAAAATTCTTTTTTTTTTTGTCGCATAGTGAAATTATACTTAATACAAAATTTTCAATTTATCTTATTTTTCAAACAAAAGTGGGGTTTTAAAAATCCTAAGGCTAAATCAATACTCAACAATTTTCAAGATACTTAAGTAAATGATTTAATGCATGCGTGTGTGTATACATTAAGCATATTTAATAAAGTCAATTCACATTTGGCCTTTAAAAGAAAAAAGTACTCACAGTTTCGTTTTTAATCAAGACCAAACCTTCTAATCTTCTCTATGCTTCTCTTGAAGAGGTACCAAACATTTGCTTTAGTAAAAGGAATCTAAACTAATACACTTACAAAAACATACAAATAAGATAATAATGTTGATGATGATTTGCAATGAGTATAAAAACTCAAATACACACACTCATACTGTTACACACACCTACCCCAGCGGGAAAAATTGAGAGCGCTTTTAATTTTCAGGCCCTTAGACAGTCTACAAACTTATTCTAAATGATACTTTACTCAATCCAAACTGCCATTTTTGGAAAAGTTCTTTTAATGCGTGATCCACTTCGAGGTTCCCTACTTTTTTAAAGAAAAAAACACAGAAAATTCAAATTTAATGGGGAATGTTTATTATCATTTGAAAGAACATTCTTTGGCATTTATTTTTTGAAGATCATGTCTATCAAATGTTGGCCGTTGCTACGTCGCAGATGATCCATCCGTTGAGTCCAATTTTCGATGACTCGTTCGAGCATTTCGACTGGTAACTGGCGAATGACACGCGTGATGTTTTCCTCCAAGGCCTGAATCGAAGCGGGTTTGTCTGCATAAACTTTAGAATTTTCATATTCCCACAGGAAAAAGTCTAACGGTGTGATATCACACGATCTTGGTGGCAAATCGACCGGCCTAAAACGTGAAATTATGTGCTCACCGAAGTGTTCTCTCAATTAATCAATTGATTGATGCGATGTGTGGGAAGTGGCGCCGCCGTCTTGCTGAAACCAAATGTCGCCGAGATCACGAGTTTCAATTTCAGGCACCAAATAGTCGGTGATCATTGCACGATAACGGTCCGAGTTGCTGCGAACGGGCCGAATCGACTCTCCACGGTCTTCGTGTACACTCTCAGCTATGGCCGCTATATTTTCTTCACAGCGTGCTGGACGTGGTCTATTCGGTCGAATGTTATCCTATAATGAATTCTAGGTCCCAAAACGGGTGATGGTGGTGCGAATAATACGCTCAGTAGGCCGATTATGTTGACCATAAGTTGAGCGAAGTGCATGAAACACATTCCTCACAGAACGTGAATTTTCGTAATAAAGTTGAACGATTTGTAAACGTTGTTCAGGCGTAAGTCTTTCCATTATGAAATACGAAACAATACTTAACAAAAATAACATTTCAACATGACACGACTCACACGTGATCTGTCAAAAAATGCTATTGAAAAAAGTATCTCTACTTGAATTACCCTTTAGAATATCTTGTCAAAAATATTTCACAAATTAACTGCCTGTTCAACGATTTCCGACGTTAACGTTCGCTTAGAAAATTTCTATAAAAAACACTTACTGCCTATTTTTCAACCTAAAATGCAAATTTTCGTTTAGAATAATAAAACTTGCCAAGCGAAAATGTTTATTTTAATTTGAAAAACAGGCAATTAGTTTTAAAAACTTTTTCCATATAAAATATTATTTCGAAATTGTTGAACAGGCAATAAAATTTTCTTTCTAACATAATGCATTCAAAATCGTTATCTAATTATTTGTGTTGGAATGTGTAGTCTATGCCGAACCTTTGATACCCTCCACCGACAGAAGTGGACTCTTTATTGTAAAAACATATATATTATTAACTAATCTTTACGAAAACGAACGTCAGCATTAACAGTTGCGGTTTAGACCTATATTAAATTATTAAACGACAATAAGAAAGTTTTCTGCGTTTTCGCGATTCGTAAAAGTTTTAGCCGAACTTAAATAATTTTTAGGAGGGTAATTTGTATTGGAAATATGGTAAATTATGGACCAATCATCCCAACACTCTGAAGATTGATTTCTGGTATTACAAAAAATAAACTAGAATAAATTTCAATACAGCAGTGTAATTAGTTTTAGAGTTAACAGTCAATTTCAAAAAATTTCATGATATTTTTTCTGCCCATATGAATCCAAGTTGGAAGAAAGTTTACCGCAATATCTATATCTGTTGTGGTTATAGGTGAATTTAATTATTTTTCCAAATTGGGCTTTATTTGGTTTTAGGTTCAATAAACTGTTTTCCGAGACAAGGTTTATATGGGGTCTAGGGTTAATTATGGACCGATCTTCACGAAATTTTACAGTGTGATTTCTGGTCGTATAAAACTGTGACGTACCAAATTTTAGTATGATAGCCTTAATTATTATGGTTTTAAGCGAACTAAAAAGTTTTCCGGGAGTACGGTTTATATGGGGCCTATGGTCAATTATTGACGGATCTTCACGAAATTTAACAGTTTGATTTGCAGTTGTTATGTTAGTTTTTGTATTAAAATTTTAAATTTTTTTAGGATGTTGGTTCCACATTTTGATTCATAATTC
This sequence comes from Pollenia amentaria, assembly GCA_943735925.1. NCBI lineage: Eukaryota > Metazoa > Arthropoda > Insecta > Diptera > Polleniidae > Pollenia > Pollenia amentaria. The sequence goes on along the minus strand of OX031006.1, from coordinate 237,728,723 downwards.
TGATCGTACTGAACCGATGTTGCTGTACTTTAATCCCAGACTGCTTAGGATAACTACAAGCAATTTGAGACTAAGTTTGTTCTTTTCTTTTGCGTTTTTCGAAAGTGAGCGTGTTTTCAACAGACGGATAGACAGACGGACATGACTAAATCGACTTAGAATTACTCAAGGAGCCAGAATATATATACTTTATGGGGTCTTAGACGTATAATAAAAAAGTTTTACACAGAATGACAAACTTAGTATGCCCTCATTCACCACTAGTGGTGGGGGGTATAAAAATTATACTTACACAAGTCTTAATTCAAAGTTATTATAAGAAAGCCGTCCAGAAATCAATTAAGTAGTTGGGAGGAGGCAAGGCCTTGGTCTGTGTGATGACGCACAGTGAGCTGTCCCATACGTAAAACAAGAGACTAATAAAGTGCTTAAAATAATTATGCAAAATATATTTTTGTAAAGCTAACAGAGTTCCTGCAACAGATTTGTATGTAGAACTCATAATTTTTACTTCTTGTTTACAGTGGAGCGAACCAAAGTCAAACCGTTTTTGAGCTAAACTTTTAATAAAAGAAACGACTTTTACCAAAAAAAATGCCAAAAATTTATTCCTCAATGCATTCTTTTCAAACTTAGTAATTTTTCTTACCATCATCTTAAACTTTGAGATTTTTTATTGGAACCCCACGAAATTGCTTAAGTTTGGTAGAGTATAATTAACAATTTTTTTATTTATGATTTAAGTCATTCTTGGAGTGCTTTAACATAACATGCAAAGAAGTTCTAGATTTTTCTGTCGGAAAAAGAAAAATTTTATTCATTTCTGGAGTCATATTTAATAAGTTCCAAAAAAAATGCTAAGAGCTAAGTTTATGGTACTGTCAAAATTGGAAAAGATAAATTTATAAAACTTTTTTTCTTTGATTTGATAAATATAATTAGCTCAATATTTATGTACTAAGTATCAGTATCCGAAAATAAGCCGAACATTATTTAGCATACGGCTCACACAACCAGAAACGATATATATTTATTTAGGGATTATGTATTAATACACACACAACCCCTAATACCGTTCATAACTATTTTCAAGAAAGTAACGAATATTATATAGTGTTCTGTTCTTTATTATAAAACTGAACAATTGTAGTGGTTCTGTAGACATACAATATATTTAATTGTTCTATAGTGTTTCTTTTTTACATTGATAAAAGAATGAGCAAACAAAATTGTTTTTTGGCAACGACCAGAGCACGAAAAGCTTGTGTGTGTATTGTGTACATGTTTTGTTTGTGTAAAATGTTTTTGCAGGCTTTTTGTTTTCGTAAATGTATTTTGTTTTTGCAAAAAAAAATTTTAGCTTACTTCACCAGCCAAAAGGGCGCTAAGCACAACTTAAACGAATGAACATTAATGTGCAGAACCGAATACAACGAAGTTTGTGATTAAAAAAAACAGAATGCAATAATATGTTATCATCTTTTTGTTGAGTTGTACAGTACTATTTTTTTCGAAGATTAAAAACAGAGAAACTTTTTTTCAGTGACTTACTACACAAATACTATTATTGTGTTTTTCACATAACTACCCAATCGAACACTAAAGAACAGTATATAATGTTTATTTTCAATTTTAATTTTAATTAACCAGAAACAAATTCAAGCTAATAAATATTTTTTGGCCGACCCTAATATTTTAATAATTTTGACCATACTAAAAATATAAGTAACTGAAAAATGATTGATTTTTGAAATTTCTAATTTAGATATTTCGTAATAAGGTCCAACGACGAAAAACAATAAAGATTTTCTGCCGGAAAATGGAAATTTTGTGTTTTTAATTACACTGATCTACGATGAAAAAGTTTTTTACATAATTTCATATAAAACATGTAGATGTTGGTCTATATATACGCATCTTTTAGATAATGGTACATTCAAGGCCTATCCACTGGATCGGCTTACCTCTACAACAATACAAAAACAACAAGCATTTTGTTTGTGTAGAATTCCTCGTCGTTGTCAAAAGCTTACTACAACATAGGGAAAATAAAAGGAAAACAGTGTTCTGTGTTCAAGTATATGTGTCAAAAACAAGAAACGTAAACAAAAATATTCATGTTAAAGCAAAGCAAGCAACTTTTGACATCGCTAAGGAATAAACCAAAAATACATCTGACGACTTGCGCAGACCTATTGGATAGATCTTAGGTATATTTGTGATTTTCGATGTATAGTTCTGTTTAAATCGTCATCCAGCGTCAAATGCCACTTCAATTATAATGATATATGTACCTTTTTGAAAGGCAACTAAATTTAGCGTCGAATAGTGTTTTATCGAATTGATTGTATTATACATTTTTAGTATAGTTCATTCGATGGCAAAAATGTTAGGCCGGAACTAAAAAAAAAAAAAAACAAAAAAAAAAAAAAAAAAAAAAAAAACACGCATTGAAGTTAGATTTTACTTAGTACCCCCATCATATTTTCGCATTTTTATGGAAATGCACCAAATGAAACCAACGCAGCACTTTCGAAACACTTACTAATTTTTAGTGCATTCGTATCATAAATGCAGCTAAAATTTTGTATTTAAAAAAAGGGATGTCAGGCAGTGCTAGAATGTAAAATTTTACATTTTAGATATACAGAAAAAAATAGAAAATCGCCCTTAAATGAAAAATTTGTTCAGACAGTTAAATTTATTTGCTAATTTTGGCCTTGCAAAGAAGTTGATCAGATCAATTAACGGATTTGTATTTTCTACTCATGCCACACAAATTAAGTAAATTAAAAAATTAATTGCATAAACAAAAATATACACAACATATACACAATCATTTAAATTTATATGTTTTGATTAAAAAAATTAATTGCAGTAAACAAAAAATTAATTGAAAAAGTACAAAAACAGAAATAAGGATGAACATATAAATAAATTAAAATAGATAATCATTCAAAAGCAAATTTCGATCTACCAATTTGGTTTAAAGGTTGATGTTTGGCTATTGACTACCAGCCGCCTTCGATGGCGGCGAGTGTTAAGATGTCAAGCCCCTTTGAGAAGATTGCATGGTTACAATTGAAACATGTCATGGCCAAAGTTCGAAAAAAAATGTACACTAACGTAGTGTACTTGTCTTACCTCACAAGCTCTAAGTCTTATTTTTTTGTTTGTGAATTTGCACACAAACAAAATATTGTACACAGAAAAAAGTATTTTATCAATTAAACAAATGGTTTAAAAAGTATTTAAATTTAATTAATGTGATAATTGAATCAATTATTTTTTTAATTGAAAGGAAATTATAAATTGAATTTTGATTTAATTAACATTTTAGTTGTTTTGAAATAAATTTTCAATTAAAATTTTAATTAAATAACAAAAAATCTTAATTGACTTTTTTCGTTTAAAATAAAATAATTTAAACATGTAGAATTGTTGTTGGGAATTGTCAATATTTAATTAAATAAATTAACACATTGTTTGAAATGGCAAATATTTTTGATCACTTTTTTAATTAAAATTAAAAATATCATTTATTGAAAATATTTTTTCAAAATTTTAAAATTTTTAGTAATCAATATAATCATTTTGGTAATAGGTGCAAAATCAACAACTTGTTTGCTCGATATTATGAATTTAGAACAAATTTGTTGATTGGAGAAATTTAATAATTTTTTCTGTGTACACAAACAATTATTGTGAGCCGATGAACACAAACACTTAGATAACTAACCGAACTTATTTTACAGTCCGTGTTAAGTTCTTTTGAGGTACTTATTCTGTATTTTTTAGCTAACACGTAGTGAACTTTTAGCTAATAGCCAATTTACACTACAACGAAATCTAGTACTTTCGAGATTTCGAGCCAAATCTAGTTGTTTTTGGCTAGATTTCCCGTACAAAACAAAATCTACTCCGTAACTAGGTTTTGACGAAATCTATTCGAAATCTAGTAGTACTTATTGATGCAACTATGTTTTTCCCCATATAAAACTAAAAACTATTTCCGTGCACAAGAAAAAAATTACATTTTAACAAAAAACAAAACAAAAACAATAATAGCTGCTTGTTAAAATTGTTAAAAAAAATTCAAAAATTTTGTAAAATAGTAAAAAAAAAAGCAAAAGGCAAATAATATTGATAAAATAAATGAAGTTGATTATAAAGAAAATGTAATACAAATTTGTAAATGCCTATTTCTTTATATGTAAGTATGTGTTACACAAAAAACTTTCAGTCGGCGGTGTTTGTTGCGAAAACCAAAACTCGCTAATGTCAAACAAGTATAATGTAAACGAACTAGATTTGGAGGAAGATTTCAAATGAAATCTACGAGATTTCGATGTAATATAAATGCCCTATAACATGATATGTTTTTTAAGTGTCAAGAGCAGTCATAAAATTTTTTTTTTTTTAAACTTTTTTTTCGATGCTTCTTACAACTGATTTTTGCTGGCAATGCTCTTTTATCTGCTGCATACCTGCGTTGACCTGCTATTACAATATCGCAATTGGTTTTTCCATTTTGAATACATCTATTCGCATCAACAATTTAATTTACCAAAATCACAACAAAATTCGTTATAAAACTCTGATCAACACACCCACGCATAAAAATGTCTACCCTTATAATATTTACTTTGACGGTTTTAAATAAATTTCTCAAAACACAAACGCACTTGTTTTTTTACTCTATTTTTGAGCGACTGTTATAAACACCTATTTAGATTTATTTTTTGATATAAATACTATATTTTATTTAAACATTAGTATACTTTTGCATGTTTCTTATATTTTTTTCACTCCTGTTATAAAACTCAACTTCAAATTATATTTTTGGTTTTTTTTCCATAAATAAACAAACCATTAAAAAATTGTATTTCTTATTTTCTTTCCCATACATAGAGTATTTATTATTTAGGGGCCCTATGCTCCTTATAGGAGCTTCGGGAACATATAAAAAAAAATATTATTTTAAATATTTCTTTTAAAAAAAGTAAGTACATTAAATGTTAACTACGCAGACAATTAAAAAAACATATCATGTTAGCTAAAAGTTTACTACGTGTTAACTAAAAAAAAACCTGGAAAAACCTGGGTTCAATTCCCAGCTCAGTCAAGAATGAAAAATTATCAGTAAATTTTAATTCATTTCATGTTGTAAAAATTTATTTCTTCATAAAAATAATTTAATAAAAATTAAATTTACAGGCATGTCATAGAATTCCATTCCGAACGAAAGTGGTTTTAATTCCATGTTTTGCTTCTTCAGAAAACGAAAAACGAAAAATTTTTTCGGAATGAAACGACTTTTGGTTTTCTAAGTGGAATTGATTGTTTCAGTATTTTATACCCGAAAAAACTACTTAAAACTATTTTTTATGGATAAATAAATGTTTTTTATGATATAGATTGAAGAAATAACACACTTTTGATCTATTTATTTTACTTTATATTGATTTTATTAAAAAAATAATAAATTCTTTACCGTTGCCTTGCAATCTTTTTTTTCCTCACAAACCACTTTTTTCATTTCTACGCTGAACATTGCCATACTGAACACAAAAATCATTTGGTTTTAATGTAAAGTTGCCATATCCAATTGTAAAACCAGAGTTGTTAAAAAAAAACGTATTTAGCAAAATCGATCGGAATCTGAAGAAGCTAAAGCTAAATCGATCGGAATTGAACATACGGAATTAAAACCATTCCGATCGGAATTTGTGACATGCCTGTTAATGATCTTTAGCCTGAATAAAATATTAAAAATTTGGATTAAAAGACTTAAACATTCAATAAAAGATCCACAATACTAATTGTTAATTAAGCAATTTTTGGCAAAAAAATTTTCTGTTTAGCTAAAAAATTATATTTTCTTATTTAAGGAGGTATGGGAGGTAGACATATCCTGACACCGATTTTTCTCAGACTGCTCTTGTGTTGCCAATTCACTATATTTGACAAGGTTCTGTGTGACACCCCGTGTAAAAAGGAAATAAAGCAGGAATTAAGCTAAGAAACGTTATGTCTGCAAGAAAAAAAGCCTTCTAAAAGGCCACTTTTTACTTAATTTTCCTTTTGGAATAGTTTTTTTATGTTTCAGTACATCTCAAAATCTCCTTAAACAAACACTTACACACAGATCCACATGTATTTGAACATCCAACAAACAAGTGCTCGTTAGATAAATTAAAACTAAAAGTACGTAAAAAAAAACATTAAAATAAAGAAAAGAAAAAATGAAAATGAAAAGAGTTAATTTAACATTCAGCCAACACTCATCCAGAGCTGCAGCTTTTCTTTCTTATGTTTCGCTGGATGTGTGCGTATGTTTGCATTTTGATGATAAACCACTACGACTGTGACATTATTGTAAGTAGTTTGTGCGGTGGTAATCTGAAAACTATTCAAAATTTTCTACTTTTTAATACTATTACGTTCACAAATAGATTTTTATGCAAAAATTCAAAAATGATCACAACAATTAGAGGCTTTGCAATTTTATAACAAATTTTGTTTTCATCTTCAAAAGAATTCAAATAAAAAATCGTTATTTTTTCTGAGTACCTTCATTTTTATACCCACCACCACTAGTTGTGAATATGGGTACACTTAGTTTATCATTCTGTATGAAACTTTTGTAATATTCATCTAAGACCACATAAAGTACGGTGCAACTTCGACAATCCGGATACATATAATTTTAGGCTCGGCCGGATTAACGAGTAATCCGGATTAGGTGAAAAAATTTAAATAATCTAAGTAATTTAAATATATACAAACATACATTTGTACATAAATGTATGCTATGATATATTAAAAAACAAAGTTATTTTGTGCTGACTAACTTTGTTGAGGTGGCTGATTTGTGCTTTTTGCTCTAGTCTCTTTAACAATAGAATATCCTGCATATCCAAATTATACTCTTCAGCCCACTGAACGCAAACTGAAAATGATTTCTTTGCATCTGCATTAGAGATCGTTGCTTTTGCATCCATTTCTACAAAGTCGTCGTCAGAGTTCGTAAGCAGCACTGACGGTTCATTTCGTTTAACTTGTTGTATTATTTCTTCATCGGAAAAATACAATTAAAATTCATTTGCGACCGTTGCCTGAAATTCATAGCTCAAATCATATTTTTGATGGATTTCATGTCATCATACATGTCATCAGACTGTAGTTCATGACGCAGAACCCGAAGCGGTATCATATCTTCATCATCCCAGCACGATGCGGTCCTTGCCCCAATGCAGACCAGCTTTTTTAAATATTGTTTTCAATAATACCTTGCCATGCTATGTACAAGAAAAAAATAACATTTTTAAGGTAATACAGTTTTTAAGCTTTAACCACGTCGACATCATCATCATCAAATTTTTAAAAAAAGATGTTACAGAAATTGTTTTCTGTATGCAATAGAGTATTAATTCGGGTAACCGATAAGGCTATATTTCATTAGCAAAAAATTAAGGAGAATATGTGACATAAATACATATATAACTTTCTAGTCCCTTACGTGCCTGGGGTCTTCGGAAAACCCATTTCATCGGACAGACGAACATCGTTAAATCAACTTCGCTACTCATTAGGACCCACTACTCATAGGGTCTAAGATTAAGGCCCTAATTGGATAAAAAGCAACGCGAAAAATTATATTCAAAACAAACACAGAAAAAATTATTAAATTTCTCCAATAACCAAATTTATTCCAAATTCATAATATCAAGCAAGCAAATTGTTGATTTTGCACCTACTACCAAAATGATTAATTATATTGAAATTTTATTTAAATTTTATTATATAAAAATTTTAAAATTTTGAAAAAATATTTTCAATAAATGATATTTTTAGTTTTAATTAAAAAAGTGATCAAAAAACTTTGCCATTTCAAACAATTTGTTAATTTATTTAAATAAATATTGACAATTCTCAACAACAATTCTACATGTTTAAAATATTTTTTTTTTTAAACGAAAAAATTCAATTAATATTTTTTATTATTTAATTAAAATTTTAATTGAAATTTTATTTCAAAACAACTAAAATGTTAATTAAATCAATATTAAGTTTTTCATTTTATTTCAACTAAAAAAATAATTGATTCAATAATCACATTAATTAAATTTAAATACTTTTTAAACCATTTTTTTAATTGATAAAACACTTTTTTCTGTGTATTCAAGAGCAACTTTGATTCATCGCTTGATGAAAATCATTTAATGGCATGAATTTACCTTCAGCGTGTATGCACCATAGTCTTGGGAGGGGATCGAGACACGAAACCGGAAGCAAGAGAATGGGTGAAAGGAATGCTGTATTATTTTAAGAATATCAAAACATCGATGACATTAAAGCTGTTTTTTTTTTATTTTCATTTTGACGATTTTTTCAAACAACTCCCTTCCGAATCCGATTAGCAAGGAGAACGGTTTCACCAAACCACAATGCCCATGAAAAATCGCTACAAAGGCAAAAAACTCGACGCATTGCTTGCAGAGGTAATATCAATTTTATTGATGCATTGTTTTGCATTCCGTTTTTGATTTCTTTTCTAATTAATTTCAGGTATGTTGGTGGAGTCACAAGATTATCCTGTATGATGATAATGAAGTATTTAAGGAAAAAAAAAGCTGACGATGGAGGGCAGTCTGGAGGCAACGTGTCTGTGGACACCATAAAATCAGAGTAAGATTCGGACGACGATTTGGATCCACAACTTAAGAGAGTGCGATTTGCAAGTCCAGGACCATCAACATTATAAACATAATATGAATATTTTTTATTATTATTGTAATACATAGAAAAAAGTGTTTAATCAATTAAAAAAATGGCTTAAAAAGTATTTAAATTCAATTAATGTTACAATTATTTTTTTTAGTTAAAAGAAAATTAAAAATTTACTTTTGATTTAATTAACATTTTCGTTGCTTTGAAATAAATTTTCAATTAAAATTTTAATTAAATAACAAAAAATCTTAATTGACTTTTTTCATTTAAAATAAAATAATTTAAACATGTAGAATTGTTGTTAGGAATTGTCAATATTTATTTAAATTAATTAACACATTGTTTGAAATGGCACAGGTTTTTCATCATTTTTTTAATTAAAATTAATAATATAATTTATCGAAAAAAAATATTTGAAATTTTACAATTTTTAGTAATCAATATAATCATTTTGGTAATAGGTGCAAAGTCAACAAATAGTTTGCTTGATATTATGAATTAAGAACAAATTTGTTGATTGGAGAAATTTAATAATTTTTTCTGTGTAGATATCATAGTAACTCAAGTGTGAAGTAAAGAAAAAACAAATGAAATTAAAAAATTTTCGGGAAATTATTCACTTTTGCGGCTACCTAAACGGAAATCATCGATACATTTTTGTAGTTGATTGCTTCCTTGAATTTTGAACGGTTTTCTACCTATGGACCTGAACAGGGAAAAAAGATAAAAAAAAATAAAATATTTCAAAGGTTTTGCGATTTTGATCTTGAAGGTGAAGTTTTTGATTTTATATGTTCACAATTTTTGACAAGAGCTACAACTCTGTCTTAAAGTGTAAATCAAAATTCCGAACGGTTTGCAAGATATGAGCCTGACAAAATGATCATTTTTTTGCAAAAATTACACCGTGGCCCCAAGTCTTTTGGGGCCCATAAAAAAATGCATTACTTTGTGCAAAACTGTTTTGTTTGTTAGTTACGTGGTTTTGCAATTCTGCTAACGATATACCCTTTTACCTTCAGTGAAAGGTAAAAAAATGTTTATTTTAAATTTCGGAGAGTTTTTAAATTTAAGATGATAATTTCCACTAATTTTTTTTAAGAACTTCAGGGTGACTTAAAAATGGGGAAACGGGTTTGACAAAATTTTTACTCCAAACGAACGCCCGCCCTAATGTGCAATTTTTTTATAAAAAGTGCTTGTGTATTGTTTGTTTTTTTAGTTCTGTACATTTTTGTAGAAGTTTTTTATGTGCATGGGTCTACATTTTGTTTCCTGTTATCACCAAATTCGGCATAACGCATCAATTGCTTAATTGAATTTTTTTAAAGCTTACGAGTTCGTGTGGTAAAAAGCTTACGAATGTAGCTTTTTCTTAAAAACAAAACTTATATGTTTTTAATTTTTCTTTATTAAAAACCAGTTTAAAGACTTCAGTCCGATTTTTTAAAGTCTGTTATTTTAAAATTACCGTAATTTCACAAAAAAGAATTGATCGAAAAGTATGTTTCATAATTTTGGGAGTCCATCAAAGCCAAATTGTTAAATGAGTTAAGATTCCAAATGGCCTGTAGCTTATTATATCAAAAATCTTTTTTTCTAAAACATCCAATTATAATCTGGGAACTATTTCTTTTTCAAGTTACTTTAATATATTTAACATTTTTTCAGTTAGGTATTTTTAACTCATAGAATAAATTCGAAAACATAAAAGATTTTAAATACATCAAATTATATTTTCACTACTTTTAATTCTGCCCTCCTACACACATTTGTATACAACGTTTTTTTTTCTTCTTTTACTTTAAGTGTTAGTGCGCTTCATCTTATCGGATTGCATTACACGTTTCTAGTTGGCATATTACATAAGAAACGCTTCAATGCATTCAATTTTCCTCACACTCCCTTTCTCACACTTTTTTATAACCAAATAATCTTTCACTAAGCACTAAGCAAACTAAAACTGTGACAGGGTCTATAAACTAAGTACTAATACATATTCATACACAAATGCACCTACACACGAGTGTGTGTTGGTGTGTAGGTGGTGTATTTGTGCTTGTATTTATTTTAGTGTTTCAACTACTTATGCAGAAACATCACGACATGACACTTTCAAGAATCTTCATCACAAATGCTCTTAGTTTATGTCGTGTCCTAATCCAGACTTATTTCCTTCCGTGAAAACTGTTGCAAGCAAATCAGTGGACCATTGCAAGTGCAAATGCAACAGCAACAGCAAAGAATTAAAACGGAAATGAAGTTGAGTGGTAATAGTTGTTTTTGTCTTTGACTTTGAACGGTCATGTAAAGTGGTGGGGGAGTGTTTTTTATTTCCTTCTTTAGTAAAATTAGTGTAACATGTAGATTATAATTTGTGCTGTGGAATTATCGTAATTTTAACAAAATAATTTTTAAATAACGATTTCTGAACATCAATCAATCAAATAGTTTGTTAAAAATGTCAATTTTTCATATATAATCCCCAACAATTGAACAATAGCTGATAACTAACGATATCAATAGATATGCAATTCCAAGAATCGAACAAGTGTTTCATAAATTTCAAGGTGGTCAGTTGTTTAGTAAAATTGGCTTAATCCAATAAGCACTGACATTTTAAAAATTCAAGTTCTTTTAATATTGCTGGAATCCAGCTTTAATTTATGCCCTATTTTCAAGTAAAATTCCAGTTCGTTCAAAAATGTTTGAAGCATTTTTTACTTTTCTATTGCTTAAGTTATCAAAAAAAATTTTTGTGAAAAAATATTTGTAAATATTTCTATCTACCGGAAGGATTTTAAACTTTCAAAAAAAAAAATAAAACCATTAATTTACTTAGTGAAAATGAAGGTGATGATTAAGAATTTAATAGTAATTTTTTTCTTTACGCCATATAAAAAAAATAATTTAATATGATTTTCAATGAAATTTTAGGCTTGATTTATATTGGTATTGTACGTTTGATTTATACTTGCCTTATTATTATTATTTTTTATTATATTATTGTTATTTGTGTTTAGTATTGTTTGGCATTTCACAATGGAAAGACTTACGCCTGAACAACGTTTACAAATCGTTCAACTGTATTACGAAAATTCACGTTCTGTTTCGTGCACTTCGCTCAACTTATGGTCAACATAATTGGCCTTTTGAGCGTACTATTCGCAACAACATCACCTATTTTGAGACCCAGAATTCATTAAAGGATAACATTCGACCGAATAGACCACGTCCAGCACGCTGTGAAGAAAATATAGCGGCCATAGCTGAGAGTGTACACGATTCGGCGCCGTTCGCAGCAACTCGGACCGTTATCGTGCCATGATAACCGACTATTTGATGCCTGAAATTGAAACTCGTGATCTCGGCGACAGTTGGTTTCAGCAAGACGGCGCCACTTCCCACACATCGCATCAATCAATGGATTTATTGAGAGAACACTTCGGTGAGCACATAATTTCACGTTTTGTGCTGGTCGATTGGCCACCAAGATCGTGTGATATCACACCGTTAGACTTTTTCCTGTGGGAATATGTAAATTCTAAAGTTTATACGGACAAATCCGCTTCGATTCAGGCCTTGGAGGAAAACATCCCGCGTGTCATTCGCCAGTTACCAGTCGAAATGCTCGAACGAGTCATCGAAAATTGGACTCATTGGACCACCTGCTACGTAGCAACGGCCAACATTTGACAGACATAATCTTCAAAAAATAAATGCCAAAGAATGTTCTTTCAAATGATAATAAACATTCCCCATTAAATTTGAATTTTCTGTGTTTTTTTCTTTAAAAATGTAGGGAACCTCGAAATGGATCACGCTTTACTTGAATTCAAGTATAAGTATTACGTATTTGATATTGGAATTTCACTGTTATTCAACGCTTGTGTTTCAATGTATTTACATTGTTATGTTCGACTGGATTTCCAGTATCCGGTTTGCTGGAATGCTATTGAATTCCACTGTAATCCAAGTATAATTCAGGGCTTGAAAAAGGGAAAACAGGACTGGAATTACACTTTATTTTTACTTTAATTTTAGCATAACTGCTCATTGGGAAGTGAAGCTTGCCTTCAAACTGTGTTACCCGAATCGTCAAGAAATTAATGGTTATTGAAACGCCATTTGGGGTTTTCCAATACCAAATAATACCATTTGAGAGGCTAAAAAAACATGATATAAATTGTAAAAAGGAAAAATGTTTATTTGCTCAAACAAACGTTGAGTACGTGGGTTATATTATAGATTCAAATGGAGTAATGCCATCACAAGAACGTTAGGATGCAATTCGTCTAATGCACCATCCCGAGAATGTTAAAGAAGTTAAAGCTTTCATTGATAAGTTAAACTATTACAATAAATTTATAAAGAATTTTTCCATGAAAGCTGCGCCCTTAATTGAGTTGAGAAAAAATAATGTTAACTTTGTTTGGGGTCCAGATCGTGATAAGGCTTTTAAAACACTAAAATTTGATATTACGGAAGCTGCTAATCTAGTACATTATGATGAGAAATTGTCAATAATTTTAGCAACTTATGAATCTAAGAATGATATCTAAGCAGTTTTATCGCATCGGTATCCAGATGGTACAGAAAAATCAATATCATTTGTATCTAAAAGTTTAAATATAACCCAGTGTAAATATTCACAAATCGAAAAAGAAGCCCCCGCAATTATTTTTGGTGCAACACGTTTGCATCACTATTTACTCGTATGTATATATATCGACAACATTTTGAATTAACTACCGGTGATCAAGCCCTACCAATCTTATTTCATCCAAATTCTGCAATCTTATGATTTTGAAATTCGTTATAAGAGGACAAATCATGCAAATGCAGATGCTTTATCAAGGATACCCATGGGTTAAGACATATATTTTGATAATTGTGGAAAAATCTGCTTGATATTGAAAACATTTATATATCAACTATTGAAAATTTCCTTATTAATGCAGATATTCTCGCAGATCATACCAAAAGAGATAAAATTTTAAAACAAGTTGTTTGATATATTGCTGAAGGTTGGCCGGATCATATGGAAAAATCTGAAGGTGAACTGCTTAGATATTGTTTAAAATAAAATCTTTGTAAAAGGCGCTCGTTTAATTCAAACTGATCATACGAGAGTATGATCTTTAGGTGCAATGGTACGTATAGTTTCCATAAATTGATAATGCAATTACAAATTTTTCAAATAGTTGTCATATTTGCCAAGAATCTACACACAGAGAAAAAACATTATTACTGAATGGTCACTACGACCATTTTTATTCATATTTGCCTAATATGTTTACCCCAATAAATTTATTCTGCATAAAATATAACTTCAATAATTGTTTTTTGTCCTTAACAATTTTAAATTCACTACAATATTATTGTATGGTGTTTTACACCTAAAAAGTTAAGGCCGCTTGAGCCGACCGTAAATGTAATGAAATGCAATGTAACATACTGTAACGTACTGTAAGCTCGTTTGTGCACTTATAGAACATGTAAGAACGTGTCATCTGTTTTTCAAAAACATAAACAAAAAAGCATTAGTATACATAAAACAACACACACAGTGATGGGAACTTAAAATGTTCAAATGGTGACCGCTTTGCAGGAAAAGAACCAAGTGATTTAAATGGTATTTAAAAAGTATTTCTTGTACGTATAAAAATATAAATAATTTAAAATTTGTTATTTATATTACAGATTTACAGCCTGTTTTTAGAAAATGAAAATATATGTTCGTTCGTAAAAAAAACGAACGAAAACTTATTAAGGTTTTCATAAAATTAAAACACATTTTAAGTGAGTGACTGAAAAAGCTTTCATTTTTTCCACACACGTTTGGTTCTTATAAAATGAACATCTTCGTAATAAATGAACACAAAATAAGACGATAAGTAAAAGGCATTCGTTTAAATAAATAAATAGAAAATAAAAAGGATATTTTACTGAAAGAACCCTTAATTATTTACAATATTATTAAAGGTTTGTGTATCTATATATATGATTGATTTATGATCGCACAGCCTAAACGCCTGAAGCTAAAAACTTGAAATTTGTACCGGTGGCTGGACTCTTCCCAAATAGATCCACTAAAACGGTATTTTTGGAAAGTCGAATGTTTAGGGGGTAACAAGGGTAAATTCGGTAACCTTATATTTCCAAAACTTAGAGAGATACATTGAAATGTATCTCTTTAAAAAAATAAGTGGACGAGTGTCTGGTACTTTTTTGAAATTCTCCTCTTTCAGGGAGTATTTTGGTACTTTTTTTTGTCATCCCCCTATCTTTTAAGCCAATAAACGTAGAAATAAAAGTTATATCACATTCGAAACTTATCTAAAAAATGCAAAATCAGATTTGGTACTTTTTCAAAATTCAAACGTTTAAGGGACGAAAATCGTAATTTCTTTTTTTGTACTTTTTTTAAAAAAACATTTTTCTCCATTCCGACTACAATATTGAAATTGTTAATAGTTCAAGGGGAGAAAAAAGTATCAAAAAGGTTATATACGAGAAATTAAATGTCTTTTTTTTACTCTTGTGTTCTGCGTATGGTACTTTTTGAATTTGTTATAATATTGAAGACACTTAAAATTAAGCTGCAAGGTCCTGAGTGATTATCATCCCATAAGATAAAAAATGTTAGTAACAGAACTATAACCTTTGGCACACAAATTTGATCATAAAAAGGGACCGGACAAAGTAGCGAATTAAATGCTAGCATTTGAACAAGTTAAAACCTAGAAAAATAAAATTTCGCATAAAAATATGCTTACGAAAGAAAATGAGACGTTAATGAAGTAGCGGGTTAAATGCTACTAATTACATGAATATGTATTTACAGGTTTGAAAAATTCTAAAAAAAAGCATGTATGTTTGTGTGTATGTAAGTTCTTCCGTATGTTTTAAAAAATTAGTGCTTTCACGCAAATACCTTCACCATTTCTATATGTTGATGTGTAGCAAAAAATCGTCTTCATATATTGCGTTTATTTATTGCAATTTTTGTAAACATTTTAATTCAACATTTTTAGTTTTTAACAATTTACTACCATTTTTAATAGTATTTTTGTTTTTGAAATTTATAATTTATTTTTGTAAACAAAAGCCAGGGTAAACCTTGAACACAAAATCTTTATATGCAAGAAGCATGAAAAGGTACGAAAATAAACGCATTGGCAATAATGTTGTTTAACGATAGAAAAAAGCTCTATTTATGTCAAACATGAATAGACGAAAGCTTTTAAATGTTTTTTAAAAACCAATTTTAAAACGTTTTCGTTTTAATACGAAAACTTCAAGTGAGAACACTAGTGTTTTACAAAAACAGGCTGTTAGAATAAACAAATATGTATTATAGCATATACATTCACGTTTACTTATATTATTTTTAAAATGTGCTTACACAAAACTAGGTTTTGATACCATTAAAAACCACAGTTTTTATTGTTTGTGTATATGTATGAATTTTTTTGTTTTATACATCTACACATATATTTGTATAAATGATAATATGTATGTATTGTAAGTTATTTTGTCAAAAGTCCACAGATATTTTTACTAAAAAAGTACCATAGAAAAAGAGTGAATATACCCGCATTCCATTTAATATACAAGCAGTCCATTACTATCTACAACTGTCACGTAACCTCGTAATGAAATTCTATTTTCTACAGGTTGGCACGTTACGGTTAAGTGACAGTACAGTCAGTTAAGCATTTGTATTGCTTTTCATATAACAGAAACGATCAGCTGTTTACATTTCTGCATTTACGGTCGAATAACGCGGCCTTTACTCTGATCTAGCTAAACATATAAAATTATTTTATATGTTTGCTACTATAATATATATATTTTCAACTTTAAAATTAAAATCATAATATAAGTTGCACACAAAAGGTATGTTTGATACCATCATTTTTGCTCGCTTTAAAACACATTCTCTAAATGAGCAAACATTTATTGTCAAAACAAACAGTGTGTGTTTATAAAGCAAATAAAATCTTCTTCTACGTCTTTTTCCGTCTGCGAGAGTCAGTTAATCGGGAAACATGAATGACTACAATATAATCAAAAGTTTTTCGGAAGAAAAAGAACATGCACCATTGAAAAATTATGGAAATAAATTATTATACGTTTATTGAAACAGGTAAGTTATAAATATATTTATAAATGTATGTATTTAATTTTATTTATTAATATATGCTAAGCTGTATATGTATGTTGCAAAGTATATGTATGTATTTTTAATTAAACATAAAATTTTTAAAATGAATTTTTTTTATTGGTTTTATTGTGAGAACCATAAAACATGTTCAAATAGACATGGTAAGGAAGACAATTTGTGTTTTTCTTGTAAACATAATAATATTTAATTATAAGCTATAAATATGTCAGAACATATATTGTTATTGTTTGACAATCGGAACCACAAACATTAATGATAGTTTGCGATTGTGATTGTATCAACCATATTTTTTCTTTGCGTGTAAGTTATTTATGTATAATTATAAAAAAAATTTTAAATATGGGATCACTTTGTCTTTCTTGCAGCAAAAAAAACTAAAACAATGAAACCGGCATAGAAATTTTGACAACAAAATTTTGTCAGTAGCCCCGAATTTGTTTCCATACCTGTTCAACAGTATACTAATACAGTATGTAAATAAAGTTGATTTCATAAAAGAATTAAAAGGTAAGTTTGTGTGTGACTTTATTTTTACAAGTCTTATTGTAAAACAAGTGTTATTGAATTCCGAAGTAAGGCTACATAGAATTCGTATTTGTTCTATATATTTGTACCACAAAACATAATATACAATTTATAAAATAAAACACACACACATGTATATAAATGTATGTATTTAATTTAATTTTTTAATATATACCTGTACATTTGTAATAAAACATAAATTTTTTTAAATGAAAATATTATATAAACTTATTTAGGTTTTCATAAAATTAAAACACATTTAAGGTGAGTGACTGAAAAAGCTTTCATTTTTTCCACACACGTTTGGTTCTTATAAAATGAACATCTTCGTAATAAATGAACACAAATGCCAAAATAAGACGATAAGTAAAAGGCATTCGTTTAAAAAAATAAATAGAAAATAAAAAGGATATTTTACTGAAAGAACCCTAAATTATTTACAATATTATTAAAGGTTTGTGTATGTATATATATATGTATATTTATATAGAATTGTTACATTATTGACTGATTGCTTTATGATCGCACAGCCTAAACGCCTGCAGCTAAAAACTTGAAATTTGTACCGGTGGCTGGACTCTTCCCAAATAGATCCACTAAACGGGATTTTTGTAAAGTCGAATGTTTAGGGGGTAACAAGGGTAAATTCGGTAACCTTATATTTCCAAAACTTAGAGAGATACAATGAAATGTAATACCTATCGTTGTCTTTAAAAAAATAAGTGGACGAGTGTCTGGTACTTTTTTGAAATTTTGCTCTTTCAGGGAGTATTTTGGTACTTTTTTGTCATCCCCCTATCTTTTAAGCCAATAAACATAGAAATAAAAGTTAAATCACATTCGAAACTTATCTAAAAAATGCAAAGCCATATTTGGAACTTTTTCGAAATACAAACGTTTAAGCGGCGAAATTGGTAATTTTTTTTTTGGTACTCTAAAGAGACTCAAAATTAAGCTGCAAGGTCCTGAGTGATTATCATCCCATAAGATAAAAAATGTTAGTAGCATAACTATAACCTTTGGCACACAAATATGATCACAAAAAAGGACCCGACAAAGTAGCGAATTAAATGTTAGCGTTTAAACAAGCTAAAACCTAGAAAAATAAACATTGGCATAAAAATATGCTTACGAAAGAAGAGGAGACGTTAATAAAGTAGCGGGTTAAATGCTACAAATTACATAAATATGTATTTACAGGTTCAAAAAATTCTAGAAACAAGTATGTACATAAGTATGTATGTATGTGTTTATGTAAGTTCTTCCGTATGTTTTAAAAAAAAGTGCCATCACGCAAATACCTTCACCATTTCTATATGTTGATGTGTAGCAAAAAATCGTCTTCATATATTGCGCTTATTTATTGCAATTTTTGTAAACATTTTAATTCAACTTTTTTAGTTTTAACATTTACTAACATTTTTTTATAGAAGTTTTTATTTTTTAAATTTATAATTTATTTTTGTAAACAAAAGCCAGGGTTAACCTTGAACACAAAATCCTTATATGTAAAAAGCATAAAAAGGTACGAAAATAAACGCATTGGCAATAACGTTATTTAACGATAGAAAAAAGCTCTATTTATGTCAAACATGAATAGACGAAAGCTTTTAAATGTTTTTTAAAAACCACATTTAAAACGTTTTTGTTTTAATACGAACAGGCTGTAAATGTTTTATTGTTTTTATTGTGAGAACCATATAACTTGTTGAAAAAGACATTTTGCATGGTGTCGGGATATATAGAAACATGGTTTGAAAGATCATTTGCGTATTTCTTCTGAACATAATAATATGTTTGAGATAATAATCAGATAAAAACGTTATGACCGAACATATATTATTGCTTAAGACTTGTTTGACACAATCATAACCTCAAACATTAATGATAGTTTGCGATTGTGATTGTAACAACCATGATTTTTCTTTGCGTGTAGTTGTAACCCAAGTCGGGATTTTTCATATTGGCCTTGAAGCCACTTAGCCATGAGAGAGAATTCATATTGATTTTGCGGGGCCTTTCTTTTCTCAGATGTTATTAATAGTAGTAGACTCTTTTCCTCGGTTTCCATGTGTAATTGATATGCCAACTGCAACATCGTCCACTACAATTCATGATCTTTAAGAAATGTTTTTAATTAAAGGTCTTCCAAACACAATTGTTAGTGACAATGGATCCCAAATTACTTCGAATGAGTTTGATGCACTTTGCAAAAAGAATTTTACTGATTATATCACTAGTGCTCCATTTCATCCATCTTCAAATGGACTAGCAGAACGAACAGTTCGAGCATTTAAAGAATTGTTTAAGAAAAATATGTGTGATGAACAAGATAAAGGTAGAGCAGCTGTAAAGTGTTTATATACATATAGATCAACTCCAAGAACAGTACAGGCAGAGAAAAAATATGGTTGGGCATGTTTACGGCATGTTGTCTAACACAAAATATTTTTATTTTTATTTAAATCAACAATATTATAGTTTCTTTACACATGTCAATGTTTATCGCAATTATAAATTTGAGTATGGTTCACTGAAAAATAATCATTTTTATAACAACTAAATAATGATAACTTTTTAAACATATTATATTCCTCACAACCATTTAATGATATTTAATAGCCATAACATGATAACTTTCTATACGTGTACTCACAATATGTTTAAGATGCAAACATAATATCTTTACTCTAATAATATTTTGTTATCGCCATTTGTAAAATAATATTGCATCAGTTGTGTCGTTTGTTTTACATATGCCTATCGAATTATTTGTTATTTAGTGGTTAAACAAGTTAAAAAAAAATACCAATTAAAAAAACTAAGTTTAAAAAAATTAAGAAAGAAAGAAATTGTATGTATGTACATTAAAAAAATTGTAAAGTGTCACAAAATAAAATATCAGTGCTAAAAAAATTTTATTATTGTTTGAAAATGGTGCAAAAATATTGAGCATTATTTTGTGTTATTTTAGAGAAAAAGAATGAAAATTCTTTAAAATAATTTATGAATAATTGCGACCTACGACAAAAATAGGTTAAAAATATTATGTTAACAATTGCGTCATATTCTGATGTGAAATATCTGTAACAGTTTTACGTTAAGGTTGCCAGTAAGTAAATAAGCATAAATATATATTAAAAATATTTTTAAATTTTAGATTTAATCTACATATTATTTACATGATAATAATCATTTGGAAATATAAGAAAACATCAGAATCAATGAGTGCCCCGGTAGGCTAGTTGGTAGCGAGCTAGTTATCAGCGCCGGGGTTGCGGGTTCGCTTCCCGCCAGAGACTCTTGTTTCATTCCTGCAGACAATCGTAGAGCGGAATTAGCATAGGAAAAAGAAAAAAACACCGAGATTTTATAGATATTGAATTTAACAAATAGTATCCAGAATATGCCACTTAATACAAGCCTTGAAATGAATGGACATGTTCAACAAAGAACTTCAATTCAACAACAGTCAACTTTGGTGGAAAATAGAGCAATGGCCGTTAAGCAGTCGACAAGAAGTGAAGGTTCTTCTAACGCTAACTTACATCGGTCACAGCGAGTTAAAAATTTGTAACCTGTTTCAAAACCTACTTGTTACTTATAAAATAAATTAATCTATTACAAATTTTTTCATATTTCATAATTTTAATTAGTCAATTCACAAGGTATCCTAACATGTCATATTGTCAAAATGTCCTAATATTTCACAATGGTTTAAAAATATTGTTGTTGGTTTGTTAACAAAATGTGTCTTAAATAAAAAGAACGTTGCTTGCTGTGTTTATTGTGCTGTCGTAATTAATCAGAAAAGTCCAGCGCTGAACGGCTGAGCCGTACAACAATATTTTTAAACCATTGTGAAATATTAGGACATTTTGACAATATGACATGTTAGGATACCTTGTGAATTGACTAAATATTATTAGCAAGACGACTTCATACAGGTGACCGCATCACGAAATAGAGTTATGCTACTTATCCATTTTTTGTATTTTGTTTTTGTAAAAAGTTGGAGTGAATGTAAAAATTATTTGTTGAAAATATAAACATTGGGGGGATTCACAAGGTGTGCTATCAAGTCATATCGTCATAATGTCCTAAATAATATTTTACAATTGTTTAAAAAAAAAATATTGTTGTGTTTCAAACAACATAAAAAAATATTTTTTTTTAAACAATTGTAAAATATTATTTATGACATTATGACGATATGACTTGATAGCACACCTTGTGAATCCCCCCAATGTAATTTTTTTTGTTTATAAAATATACACAATTGCTTTAGAAGGTAAATCTTTTTCCTTTATTGCAAATTTATTGTGGCTCCAATAACTTCTTGCGCACTTTAAATTGTTTTCTTTTGTATTTTATATTCACTTTTTTTGTTTTATAAAATTTAAATAATTTTTTTTATGTTTTTTTTATTTATTTAAAATATTTAGATTTTTATGGAATATTAAATTTAACCTAATTTTTTCAGAAAATGTAAAAAAAGCTTGAAATTCAGTATATACACCAATCAGTATATAAACAATAAACAGATGACTCGAAAATGGCACCTGTATGAATTCGCCTTGATTATTAGATTGAATGTTTCATCGCATTTTGAATTTCAAATTAAACCCTTTAAGATTTTGATACAAAATAACAAACTCATGATTTTATATGCACACACTTTTCAATTCATCTATTGACTTAAAATTTAACTTCAAATGAGGTATTCTAAAGTTTGGATTTTTAATTGTAACTACAGAAACTCGCGACTATGATTATAATCAACTGTTAAACCCATTTTGAACTAAATGTTAATTTAAAGGTTTGCACTAAAGCTTTAGAACATAAAGTTAGTAACGTTTTTTGCAAAAGCTTTTAAAGAGACCACTTTTATAATAAGTGGCAATAAAATTCATTGTTCGACTAAAGAACGTACTCAACCCTACAATTATTGATTGAAACAATTTGCCAAATATTGCGAATAAAAAAAATATGAGATTTTTATCTCTTCATAATAAAAAAACAATTTATGCATATTTTGTCTAGGCGGAAATGACACTTTTTCTTATTGCACATTTTTTCACAGTTATTTCTGCTTTTTTATTTTTTTGTTTTTATTACAACCTTTAAATCAACGATTCTCAAAGGGATGTTCGCCAACTCCTCAAGGTCCGTGACAGATTTTAAAGGGTTCCGCATATGTTTTCCCAAAAATTTCATTTCAAAATCTTAAAAATATAAAACCTTTATAACGTTGGTTGTTGCTAAGCTTCGTTTCCAAGTTTGGTGATATGGCAGCTATCTGAGCACCCAAGCATGAAGCCGGAGTTTGCGTTTCTTCTACTTTCAGGAACGGATCATTTAGAGTTCACGGATACTCCGATCGTCTACTTTTATGGACTTTGCAACAAAATTTACTTCGTGCAACTGTGAAGATAAACCCGTTGAAAATCGATTACCAAATCATTGTTAACTTAAAACCTTTCGGGAGAGAGATTGAGGTTGACAATTGAAAAGTTTACACAATTCGAAGAGTCAATTTTTGTCCGTGACACTTATTCGTTCGACCTTGCGGGTGGGAACCTCTGCTTTAAGTAATCAAAAAATAAAATTTCCATTACAATTTTTGTCAGGCCATTTTTATTATTTATTTTTGCATTTGTTTCATTATTATTAAAAACATGTCCCCGTTACACAATCAATTTAATATTAAAATTCATCTGCAATTTATCAATTATTTATTGCAATGTACAATCGTTATAATTTTCTTGTTGTTTAATTTTTACATTCACATTCTGTACAACAAAATAAAAAAGGCAACAGCACCAGCTCCAGCAACAACAACAACAACAGCCAGTTGCAATAACCTCAACGACAATATATTTTGTATATTGAATGTGTTAATGAATAATGTTGATGTTGTATTAAAAAAAATAAAAATGCAAATAAAAAAGAAATAAAATAAGTAATACGAATAGTAAAAGCAAGAAAGAAAAAACAACAAAAAATAAGGAGGTGGTATAAAAAGTTGAAGGTGAAAATTCATATTTTTTAAGGAAATTATAATTAAAAAATTTACCATCTTTTAAATTATTAAAAATAAATAAGAATTTTATCACTCTTAATTGGGGAAATCTTAAATTTGTTTTACTCAAACTGTATAGGCAACCCTCGTTTATGTCTATTAATGGCAAAGAAGCAAAGGGGTGTGCAGTGAAAGTAAAGAGGTTGATTTTTTATATATTCTTTTTTTTTCTTCTTTTAAAACACATTTGGGAATCTGGATATTTAATGTACTAGCACTTAAAATACATACATAAATAATACATAAATACAACACACCAATACACAATCAGGCTCATACTAATAAAACATAAGTACACTGAACAAAATCTTGTTAGTTATAGCAATTAAAGCCAAATCAGCAGATTACTTATTAAAATCTAGACAAGTCTTTTTTTAAACAACCTAATATTTTTAGTTAAAATATTTCCAGCTTTTTTTAAGCTTTTTGGAATAAAGTTTAGAAAAAAAAGCGAGAACATAAATTTAGCCTTGCCCACCACCATTTTAAAGAACTCAATACAAAAAATCCGTTTGAAATATTTTCAAAGAAATATTCAACATAAATTTTCATATTAATTCAAACGAGTGTTCTAGGTCAATTTACAATTTGTAAAGCATTCATACTGGAAAATATTAAAGTTATAAGACTATTTAAGTTTAACTAAGAATACACTTAGAGACACAAAGAATGCTGGCGAAGGCCGTAGCGGGCCAGAAAATACATTACATTCTGCTGGTGTCTAATAATTGTAAATTTTTTTGTACACAGGATAGCTAAGGTTAAATGTGACAAGACGATACAAGATAATAGTCTGGTAGTGTATAAAGTCATTCCTAAACAATTCAAGGAATATAACTATAAAAAAAACCGTATAAAATTCATAACAGAAATTTAGCTCATAGAAAGATAAGAGAATAAATTCGAAAAATAAAACTGTTGAATATAATAAAGTAACTTGTGAAAAAGAAATAATTTCCAGATTCTATTTGTAAAAATTAAATAAATAAAATATGTGTACATATGTAGATTTAAAATCTAATTAATTTTTTTATGAATACGGCAGTTGCCGACTCAAGAGAGCGTTCTCCATTTTTTAGTTCACCCCTCACACATATAGGTTCTGTGTGAATCCAACACATAAAAACAACAAAAACAAAACAATATTTTAAATTATAATATTTTGAATTTTTGACAATATAACACTTTTTGTTTAATTTTATGACACATTAATTATTTGTTATTAATAATTTTTTCTAACATATTTTGCTTATTTGCTTTTGCAAAATGTTTTTATATTTCACAAACTAAAAATTTTACAATAAGTTTTTTTTTGTTTTTTTTTTTTTTTTTTTGTAAATACCATTTTGTGCTTAAATAATAATATTTGAAATCATAAATTAATTAAATATTTTGCGATGTTGCAGAATAAAAGTTAAACAAACATTGTTTTAAAAAGTTTATAAATGCATTAAATAAATTGAAAATATTCTGAACTAAGGAAATTCTATTTTAGAAAAAAAAAATGTTGCCACATTCTATGCGACTTTATGCAACTATGTTTAGTAGTGCAAATAGTTTTAAAGACCCACACATTTGAAAAAAATCCTACTAATACAAACATGAGTTAGGTATCACTGACATTTGAGGCACCTGTCAAAGAATCGGAATACTAGTTGTATACTATGACGTATACTATCCCTGCAGGAGATTAAGAGTTAATTGTCAAGATACCACTAGTACAGTTATTAGAACAAGAGGTAATTGTGCTTAAAGGGTTAGAGTTTTTATATAAAAATACTAGATCTTATGCGTACCAGTACTTGATATAGTAAAAGGGCACCACTTGTGTACTGATAGAATTATTGTGTAACAAAACTAAAATTCGAGTACATATTTGTATTTTGATACTGTTTCTTAAATTTGTTTTCAAATCATTTACTTGTGCCATTTTTATTATTAAAAGATGTTAAAATGCAAAATGATAATTTTTTCTATAGACAACTAGTAACAAACTGGTTCCTAAGCATACAATGTGGTTATAGTATACTAGTACACGTCTAGAAAGAATAGTACTAGTGATTTTCCAAGCACTCTCAATGCTAATTTGAGCATCAAGATGGTATACAAAAGCTTACAGTTAAGAACTAGTACTAGATATTTTTCTGACCATCTGACAGGGATGGTTTCTAATTTTTTTTTTTCTGTGTATTCTTTAATAAACATACGACTACAAAAGGACACTCTCATATACACAAAAAAACCAACGTAAATGCATTCATTTAATTCAACGCAAAAGAGAGTTTTTACGATTATGTGTATGTATTTATACGTTCTTTTTTTTTTTTGTTTTTTTTTTGTTTTTTTTTTTTTTTTTTTTTTTTTTTTTTTTTTTGAATATGTATTCTTACTTACTTATAATAATGTTATTTTTTTCCTTAACGAATTTTATGTTTAACAAATTATTCAATACTACTGTGATCATTTCGATAAAAAAAATGTATATATATGAACATTAGTACATTTGTTATGCGTTTTTATATATGGACACACATACGCACACACCACAGGCACAGATACTCACAGCCCAGTTGACAAAACTACTGTCGACGACATTGTCGTCAACTATTTGCGCACGACATGTCCTCTACCACTTAGGATTTCTAGAAGACAATTGTGAGACAAATGTGGTGGACGGTTAAATACTTGACATTGTCTAGTGCACTGTCTTCTAAAGAAGTAAATAAACGACGACATGACCGATATTGTCTTCCAAGTTGTCTTTAATACAAGCCTATCCACGAAAACATGAAAGATATTGTCTTGAAAGATGCCTCATATCAAAATCTATCTATACACGACAGTATGAGCGACAGTGTCTTGTAAGGAGTCCTCTATCAACAACTATACACGACATGAAGAGCGACAATGTCTTTTTTTTTGTGTCGTGCACTATTCTCGCGGCACTGGTTCGAAACTGTCGTTAAC
This sequence comes from Pollenia amentaria, assembly GCA_943735925.1. Classification (NCBI taxonomy): domain Eukaryota; kingdom Metazoa; phylum Arthropoda; class Insecta; order Diptera; family Polleniidae; genus Pollenia; species Pollenia amentaria. Next base: position 237,702,225 of record OX031006.1, on the reverse strand, counting down.
GATTTGTTCTGGCTGTCCCTCACGTATCGTGCAGGAATTAACACTGTCATGTATCCGTCTTCAAGGATGCCTTAAAGCCGTGGCCAACTGGGATTATTAATTCACCCACTTTTAGCCATATGTGTGTATGTTTACTTTCGTTAGTTGGTTTAAACTGGAACGATTTGAGAAGAAACAGTGCAAAAAGATTTTTTTATTGCTTTGCGTGTTCTCAATTTGTTTAAAAAGAAAGCGATGGAAAAATACAAAAAAAGCAAAAAATACTCATTAATAATCATGGGCGGATTATAAAAATTTGCCACAGCAAATGCATAAAAGTAATAAAGATTACAGTTGGTAAAAAAACCGCTGAGCGACAGACAGACAAACTGACTGACAGTATGCTTTATTTTTTTTTTTATTATTTTTCATTATGTTCACAGCATGAATTTTATAAATTTATTTGAACTTTTTGCTTTATTTTGTGGTGGGGTGGTATTAAAAATTATTATTTCCATAAATTTGAATTAGATTTCATTAAATAAGTGGGTCAAATAAGAGATTCAAATATTATTACATTTTTTATCAGATGGTTTTATTTAACATTTTAACTTGTCAAAAATAAACATAGATCTTCTTTCATTTTCAATAGTCCTGACTAAAAAGAAGATCTAACAGCCATTTTACAGAGTACAATTCCGTTCGGAATGATTCCGTTCGAAACCGAAGAGAACATATTTGTTTATTCATAGAAGTATATTTTGATAGTTTTTTGGCCTTTAAGATACAGAAAACTCCAATTTCGTTCATGAAAACAAAAATTGTTTCATTCCGCAAAGTTTTTTCGTAACTTTCTGAAGCAATAAAACACGGAATGGATTCCGTTTCCGAACGGAATTCTACTCTGTGACATGGCTATAAGTCTAAAGTAAAGAACAAAACAATTTTGTAGATCTTTTATAAAAATAGAATGAATGCTTTATTCGGTTTAAAGAATTAAAATTCTTAGACTTTACTATGGGCCTGACTAATATTTAGACTGAAAAAAGACTGTAAAGGCTTATACATTGGCGTCATAATTTAAGAACTATTTGTCAAATTTTAATTAAAGCACCAACAGAAAATTAGGAAAAAATTTCCTTTGTCATCCACATAATATTTTTTATATTTTCAACTGTTTAGGAGTTATTCAAAAATTAGTGGCGATAATTTTTCTCTTTTTTCAAGCAAAATTAGTAACATTTTTTTTGTTTTCAAAAAATCATAAAAAAAATTATGAATACATTAATTTTACTTTTATTGGAAAGGTAGGTGAATATTGTGCAATAAAATAACATTGAAGGCATATGAAAAACTATTTTAAAACCAACCGTTTTGTAACCAAAAAGTAGACAAAATTGCACGACATTTTTACAGTGGGTAGATATGAATATAACGTGTCGATTTTTTCGAAGTGAAAAAAAAAGATTTTGAGTCAATACCCTCTTGTTGATTAAGGCCCTAATTGTGTAGAACGCAACGCAACGCCACAAATGTCATTGAAAGCAAAAAACTAATTTAAAAATCTACACTAAAATATTATAAAGAGGTAATGTTTGTTTGTAGGAGCTAATCTTCGGAACCGCCGGTCCGATTTAAAAATTTTTTTCAACAAGATGAAGAATGGAACCTCTAAACCACTGTTTCCAAAACTTAATAAAGGAAAAATGCTAATTATTTGTGATAAAAAAATGCCAAAAAAATGCTTAAAAAAGTGCTAAAATAAAAATAAAATATTATATAAAATTACAAAGAAAAACGATTTAATTTTACATTAATTTAAAAATATTTAGCATATGACTTAAAATTACATGAATTACGGCCAATTTTACCATGTTCAGTTAAAATTTAGTATTACTTTAACTTCCAGTTAACAGTTGTAACAGATTTCGACAGTTATAACTGATAGTAAATAATAGCTGAACTTGAAGTTGACCGTTAGTATTTTGTAGTCTTTTACAATTAAAAAATAAAAAAATAATATATAAAAGAAGTAAGAGTGCTCTGTTCGGCTATTCAGAAACTTTAATACCCTTCACCGAGTGTTCGAATAATTCAGGAGTGGGCTTTATATGGGATCTATAAATTATAAGCCAATCTTCATATAACCTGACCTCAAAGTAGTATAATTCGTTGTCTAAGTTAAATGAAAACTTCTGATTTGTTTCAGAAATATTATTAGGCGCATTTAATCGATTTTCAGGAGTAGAATTTATGTTGAACCGATCGTAAATTATAGATAGCTCATCAAAAATTTAAAAAAAAAACTTAAGTTAAACCGAATCTCAATACAGTGATACAATTTTATTAGAATTTAATTCTATTTAAAATAATTTTAGGAAGAACGCCTTACATGGGGCCTATGGCAAATCATGGACATTTCTTCATAAAATTTTAGCGGTGCACCGCCTATACAAATACATTATAGATTTGTGTATACTAGTATGGGCCAGCAGTCGACACAATCGACTGCAATCTAGAAATAACTTATTTGTACCGTCATTTCTAATATTTAGTTAATCATATGGGTTAAAACTTTATTAAATATGTATATACATATGTAGAAATATATTTATTTAATGTTAAAAAACATATCGCACTTGATTATAAAGAGGGTATTTACTGAAAATGTAATAAATCTCAGTAGAGCAGAACAATTTTTAATTTTATGAGGCATATTTCTTTTAGACATATGAAATTTAGTGACAATTTTTCTAAAAATGTATGTATAACATAAGTTCCCTAATTTTAATGTTTATAACAAAGCCTTTTATATATTTTCCATTTATATTTATTTCGTTGATGAATTATGTTGTTGTAACCTCTCTATATACATATAAATTTTTTGTAAATACATGATTATCATATAACAAATGACCATGATCGGTAGTGTCTGTTATATAAAATCGCAGCCCATCAAAAGATCGCACTTTATTTAAAAAAAAAATAAAAACCGAAAAAAACACATGCTTTACAAAGTAATTATATTAATAATATAACAATAACATTAAAATTATTCATAAGTGCAAAAATTTAAGAAATCAACGGCAGCATTTAAAAACAACAACTCTTCCAAAAAGAAAACAAAATATTTAAAAGTGTCTTTCTCTTTTTTATTTCTTAATCTCTACTGTTCTCCAATTTAATGCATAGCAGAAAACTCTGCATGTTGTTGTTCTTTTTACTATGTAAACCAGGGATGTCAGCGTCATACACAATTGTGTAAGCAACACTCACATGTACGCTTACGCTCTTTTATTTTGCGAGCGTAATATATAATTTTTTACTGCAAAACAAGCTCATTCACAGGGCTATATCACACGGCCTGTTTTGAGGCCCCTAAACAGAAATAATATATTTATTATTTATTATCTTTGTTTATGTTTTGTTTTATTTCTGTTTTTAACATTGTACAATGATTGACAAATAATATCTACATTGTTTTGCATTTAAGCTAACGATATGTGTTTTGTTTGTGAAAAAAAATTCTTTGATGCCTGTTAAAGGGTCCCTTTTTCTTTCGTTAAAAAGACGTACCTAAATGCAGAAATTATTAAGAAAAAAATAGCCAGAAGAATTTGTTGGTATTTTGTGCTTGTAAAAATATTTTTCTTTCTGTACCAATCGCGTCGGTGGGTTTTTTTCTTTGAAAACACTTTTCTTAAGTAAGTAAAAATATTAAAAAAACTTGTTAAAAAAGTCTTGTTTTCCTACAATTTATGTGTAAACCTATACACATAAAAGCAAATGTGACACCAGGTAAAATTTTTGGGTAAGAAGATGTGTATTATTAATGTATTAATGAAACTTTATTGTTTAACGTCCACAAACCTAAAAAATGTTTTGTTGTTTCGAAACTGCAATTTAAATTTAGAAGATATTATTGGTAAATAAAAGTATATTTTTATAGGCTAGTAAAATCTTCTCTTTTTATAATGGCGGTTAATAATTATAGAATATTTTTAAACTTAATGGAGTTATTATTTGCATTAGCATGTGCAAATGAATTTTCATTGTTGGCATTCGCAAAGATATGTTGAGCACCAAATTAAAAATATTGGAAAGAATTGTATAAGGTTGTAAAAAGACTTCATATATTGTCAAGTGCTCAATTTTTCCAAAAAATAAGCAAAGTTTCTGCGAAATGCAGGTTCCAAATTAAATTTATTTAAATAATAACTGATTGTGTCTGTCCATAACTCAACATTTTTCGATAATTGTGTTATTATTTATTGCTCTAAAGTCTTCATAGCAAAATATGTATGTTAATAAGGCCTCGTAATAGGCCTCGCAACCGCAGATTTCTCCCGCTGGGAATGTAAGAGACAAGAGTAATCGCACCAACACAATCATATTTGACACCACTGATGTAAACACAAAAACAAAGCATACTGCTTCTGTATATTAGCAGAATCTCCCAAAAAGTATCTTTCGAATGATATATCATTTGTTAAAATACAATATATAGTTAAGGCGTAAAAGGGATCCTAAGAAAACCACTTGCCTATTAATATATATGATGATGATGATGATGATGATGATGATCTGAACGATTATCTTGGTTATCAATACACGACGTCTGACAAGATCTGGGCGGAATTGAAAAAGTGGGTGAGGCACCTCCCGTAAAAAGACAAAGGTATTCTCCGTAACCGCTGAGCCGATCTTAATGAAACTTTTACAGTATATTACTGATGGTCTGAGAGATTCTACAGGCTATATAGTTTTTATACATTTTAAGTGGATGGGCACCTCCCGTACAAAGACAATATATATTTCTGTATATCTAGAGGACGGCAAGAGCTAAAGTTTCCAAATTAAATAAGAATATATGGGTTATCAATACCCATCATCTGACAAAATCTGGACGGAATTGTAGACGAGTGCGTGGCACAAAATAGATTTATTTATATCTGGAGAACGGCAATAGAGGAAGTTTCCAAATTTGATAGAAATAGCTGGCCTATCAATACGCAAAATCAATCAAAAAAAGTGGGCGGGTTAAGATAAGTGAGCGTGGCATAAAATATTATTCTGTATCTCAGCAGAATTACAAGTGTAAAATTTTCCAAATAATTGGGCTTTTTTGCTTTAATATTTTTACAAAGTGTTAAAACCTTAACAATAATTATTATTAGTTCATATTAAACCCAATAAGCACTCAAATTTTAAAAATTCAAGTCCTTTAAATATTGCTGGAATCCAGCTTTAATTGATCCCCTTCTTTGAAGTAAAATTCAAGTTCATACAAAAATGTTTGCAAAAATTTTTATTTTTTACTTTTGTGTTGCTTAAGCTATCAAAAAAAAAAAATAAAAAAAAAAATTTTTGTGAACAAATATTTCCGAATATTTCCGTGTGCTGGAAGGGAGAAGGATTTTAAACATTCGAAAAAATGGAACCATTTATTTCCTTTGTGTAAATGCATCTTTTACTGTTGTGATGCCCCAAAATCAATCGAACGGAGGTTTCCAAACACAAATTTTAATACACATATACATACATACGTATGGATATGTATGTTTGTATGTGGTATCACGGAAAAATCTCAAGGTAAATCTAATGGTACCATTTTCGTTAATGTTTGTGATACCGTACAACATCACTTTAGAATAAAAATGTTGCCATCGTCTAGTCCTTCAAACTTTGTTTCCAATGATATCACATTTGTATTTAAGTAGATGATTAAAAGATAAATGTTAATAAACCACCAAACTCCTTAAGATCATGATAAAGAATTTCATACACCATATAAACATTTTTTTAATATAAATTCGATTGGAATTGTAGGCTTGATTTATATTGTAATTATTGGTTTGATTTATACTTACTTCCAATACTGAATTCAAGTATAATAATTACGTGTTTGAGACTGGAATTTCACTGTAATTCAACGCTTGAATTGCACTGTATTTACATTGTTATGTTCGACTGGATTTCCAGCATCCGTTTTGCTGGAGTATGATATTGAATTCCAGTGTAATTCAAGTATAATTCAAGACTTTAAAATGGAAAACAGGACTGAAATGACACTTGATTTATACCTGAATTCCAGCTAAATTGCTTATTGGCAATATATTAAGATTCAGTAAATAAATATTGAAAAAAAAAAATAAAATAAATAAGCTTCTAGTTTGTGGCTAAAAAATGCTTAAGTATCAATTTTTTTTTTTAAATTTTATACGAAAATTCGCTGCGTTTCGCTTCAGGCAACAGACAAGTTTTTAATTATTCAGAAATAAATTACTACTTAGTGTTACAAGGCATAATTTTCTGGAGGATTCAATGCCTTCAGATTTTATATTAGAAGCAACTTTATTGTATAATCATGCGTTCTTGAATTTGTTGGAGCAGAAGCGTAATTCTTTCTGCTCCTAAATTGCAAGTGGTACATCAAACACTGAGTTGTTTTTACTACCCAATAAGCAATTTTGATGGAATAAAAGTATAAATCAAGTGTAATTCCAGTCCTGTTTTCCATTTTCAAGCCTTGAATTATACTTGAATTATAGTGGAATTCAATAGCATACTCCAGCAAAACGGGTACTGGAAATAAAGTCAAACACAACAATGTAAATAGAGTAAAATTCAAGCATTGAATTACAGTGAAATTTCAGTCTCAAACACGTAATAATTATACTTGAATTCAAGTATTGAAGCCAAGTATAAATCAAACCTATAATACCAATATAAATCAAGCCTACAATTTCAATGGAAATCATATTAATTTTTTTTAATTGCATAAAGAAAAAAATTAGAAATTCCTAATCGTCATCTTCATTTTAGGATTAATTTACTCTTAGATTAATTTACTCTTAGTAAATTAATGGTTCCATTTTTTTCGAAAGTTTAAAATCAGAAATATTTACAAATATTTGTTCACTAATATTTTTTTTTGTTTTGATAGCTTAAGCAATACAAAAGTAAAAAAATAGTTTCAAACATTTTTGTATGAACTGGAATTCTACTTGAAAATAGGGCATAAATTAAAGCTAGATTCCAGCAATATTTACAGCACTTGAATTTTTAAAATTTCAGTGCTTATTGGGTATTTTCATTTCCTTACTTAATATCTGGAAATATCCCAATTTCCTGTTTTAACTCTGCATCATCTGAATAGTAAGTCAATATTTTCTTTCAAATGTAATACTCTGTAAAATATTTCCCAAATTATTATTTTTTTTTTTTTTTTTTTTTTTTGGTGTTCATACATAAAATCTGTATGCATTTTTTTGTTTCTGTATGGCAATTCATTTTCAATCGACGAAAAGATTCGTTATAATTTGTTATACCCTACACCACTATAAGAGGGAAAATAATTACGCATTTGTGTTGATATGTGTAACACATAGAATATAAATAATCCATTTCGAGGTTCCCTACTTTTTTTTAGAAAAAAACACAGAAAATTCAAATGTAATGGGGAATTGTTATTACCATTTGAAAGATTATTCTTTGGCATTTATTTTTTGAAGATTATGTCTATCAAATGTTGGTCATTGCTACGTTGCAGATGGTCCATCTGTTGAGTCCATTTTTCGATGACTCGTTCGAGCATTTCGACTGGTAACTGGCGAATGACACGCGTGATGTTTTCCTCCAAGGCCTGGCCTGAATCGAAGAGGGTTTGTCCGCATAAACTTTAGACTTTACATATCCCCACAGGAAAAAATCTAACGGTGTGATATCACACGATCTTGGTGGCCAATCGACCGGCCCAAAACGTGAAATTGTGTGCTCACCGAAGTCTTCACTCAATTAATCCATTGATTGATGCGATGTGTGGGAAGTGGCGCCGTCTTGCTGAAACCAAATGTCGCTGAGATCACGAGCTTCAATTTCAGGCATCAAATAGTCGGTTATCATGGCACGATAACGGTCGCCATTGACGGTTACGTTCGCACCGGCATCATTTTTAAAGAAATACGGAACGATGATTCCACCGGTCCACAAACCACACCAAACCGTAGTTTTTTCTGGGTGAAGTGGCAGTTGAATCTCTTCAGGTTGATCTTCGTCCCAAATGCGGCAATTTTGTTTGTTTGCATACCCATTGACCCAGAAGTGGTCCTAATAGCTGAACATAATTTGCCGAATAAGTGCACGAAACACATTCCTCACAGAACGTGAATTTTCGTAATAAAGTTGAAGGATTTGTAAACGTTGTCCATTATGAAATGCCAAACAATACTAAACAAAAATAACATGACAGCATGAGACGATTCACACGTTATATGTCAAAAAAAAAAGGCTGTTGAAAAAGGATCTCTACTTGAATCACCCATTATATCCACTTTTTAGTAAACCAATCAACTTAGAAAGAAATTCGAAATCGATCTAACGATATCCATCCTTCCGTCCGGTTGGTCGGCTATGTGATTGTATGTCTAGGTAAACTTAGTGCGCAAAGTACAGGTTGGAATTTTGGAGATAATTTGAATATAAATAAAATTTGCATACACAGAAAAAAGTGTTTTATCAATTAAAAAAATGGTTTAAAAAGTATTTTAATTTAATTAATGTGATTTTTGAATCAATAATTTTTTTAGCTGAAAAAATTAAAAAATTTAATTTTGATTTAATTAACGTTTTAGTTGTTTTGAAATAAATTTTCAATTAAAATTTTAATTAAATAACAAAAAATCGTAATTGACTTTTTTCGTTCAAAATAAAATAATTTAAACATGTAGAATTGTTGTTGGGAATTGTCAATATTTATTTAAATAAATTAACACATTGTTTTAAATTTCAAAGTTTTTTGATAACTTTTTTAATTAAAAATATCATTTATTGAAAATATTATTTCAAAATTTTAAAATTTTTAGTAATCAATATAATCATTTTGGTAATAGGTGCAAAACCAACAACTTGTTTGCTTGATATTATGAATTTAGAACAAATTTGGTGATAGGAGAAATTGAATAATTTTTTCTGTGTAGCGAGGAAGCCTAGGGAAAATGGTGATTATCAGTCCATAATTTCAAATAGCTCCCAGATAAATTTTTTTCCGGAAAAAGAGTCTTTGTGACCATAAACCAACTTTTTATGATGGCATTGGGATTAATTTTTGCCTAAATATTAACCGAACTAAAATTATTTGCATCGATCTATGTTTCAAAACATATCGCACTGGTTCCTCAAAAGGTTGTTTACTTAAACTTAATAAATGTTGAGTAGAGACAAAAAACGGGTTTCTTTTTATATGTTCTCTCATATCACATTATTTTTTGACAAAATACTAGAGGAACTGGTGTAAGGTCTTAACATTATTACCACTATACATCGATTTCTTGCGAAAAGTGAACATTGGATAATTTTGAGTTGACTCTTTTTAGAGAAATCCGAGCGATATATGAGGGCCTTAAGTACATTATTTTTAAATTGAGATTACATATGGAGTAAGTAGGTGAAGTTCAGAGAAGTTTAGAACACAATAGCTTAATGTGGAATTCTCATCCGGTAGGGAGATATGGCGACCAATTCTGGCAGTTTTCATTCAAATACCTGTTTTAATTGGAGCGCACGGGATATGTGAGCACTTAATCTCAACTTTAGAGAAACCGGCACTAAAACCCCTTATGATTTAAGCCCTTCAAATATAACTTTTAATATTATAACCAGGGCTATAGAGTCGCAGTCGGAGTCGGAGTTGAAGAGTCGGAGTTGAGGTTTTTGTACCGTAGTCCAAAATTTTTCAGCATACCATATTTAAAAAAAAAATTTCATAAAAAAACTTCTTTGAAATTGGCGATGCAATAGTTAAAACATGGATTCTAAATTTTTGTAGAATAATTTTCTTGTTATATTTAACCATTTAAAATGTACTGAATTAAAGAAAGAGAGCTTAAAGTCAAATAAGGATCAGTCTCATACACATTAAGCATCAATGTAAGATTAGTAGTCGGATTTGGAGTCAGAGTCGGCATCAAACTTTAAAAATTTCAAAGAACTTTTTTTTGACTACTCTACAGCCATGGTTATAACTTGAAAATGTTGGCTATTGTTTAAGATTTGTCGAGGAAAACTCCTTTAATAACTACTGTCATGGTTACATTTTATGATGGTAAGTCCAGAATTGAATTTAAATTCTATTTAAATCCCGTACCCAAAATGGTTTTAAGAAAGAAAATTTTCATATATGCAGATGTTAATATCTAGATAATATTCGGTACAAATACCTTTTATATTAATCTCAATCTAATAAAACAATTTTGTTCTAAAGGTTCCAATATTACTCATGAGTCCCAAATAGGGTACACTTCTTATCTGTTATTATTGTAGTGTAGGGTAGCATGTGGTTGGGATTGACGGACTTTACTCTCTTACTTGATTTTGATGGTCTTTTTTAATATTTTTTTTTTTATATTTATTGTTTTTCTTCTCTTGTTTTTTTTTGTGCAGCATTCAAAATATCACAAGTTAAAAAAAAAATTATAAAAATTATATACATTTATATATCCGTGGTCATAAGCAATAACAGCCTAAGTTTACTTAGGAAAGAATTGATTTTATTTTTATTTCTGAAATACAATTTTTTACCTTAACATTGTGTGGATATGAATCTTTAATTCTGAATTAAATTTTTTCTAATGCAATTAGTTTTCCAAAAAGGTTTTTATAAATTTAAAATGCCTTTTTCGACTTATGCCGTTATTAGTTGTAACAACAGATATATGTATATACTAGGGATGGCAAGTGGGAAATCCCGAATCCCGAAATCCCGGGATTTTTCGGGATTGATAAATCCCTTATCCCGGGATTTTTTTTATCAATGTACAAAAATGTTCGTTTTTTTTTGAATTTTTATACTCTTTCCAAAAATTTTTTTAAAAAATTATATTTAAGTTTATTTTTTATTGCAAATAATTCTTATTTTTGAGTTAAATTTTTGTTTTTGGAATACAGCGAGTATTTAAAATTTTAATTTTTTGCTTGATACCTATATGACGACTATTTCTGGATTTTTGTATTTTGCTTAATAAAAACCATTATTTTAAGTAGAAACGAGATTTGCAAATTCACATCTCAAGCCTTTTTTAAAATTGTGTTTAGCAAGTTCAGCTTTGGCTTAAGACATAATACCAAAATAAAAATGATTATTTTTATGCAAAATATAGAAATCAAAATATAGAAATTGTTATATATCAAGCAAAAATTAAAAATTATTCACGATCCAATTAAAGTATATTCAGAAACTAAGGAATAAAAGTTGATATAATTATATCAATTAAGTCGTTATATATATGAAATAGCTCATTTCCTTCCGGTATATTAATAATTAAAAATTTGCTAATAAAAACTTACGGTTAATAAAATAATTTTTTTTATTAATAAACACTATCTGACGTATTCATAAAAAAATTATTTAAACTTGAAATCTGTTTTAAGAAACATTTGTATAAACATTTTGTTTTAAAATAAATTTCAAACGTACTTAAATTATTGATTATGAATCTCGCCCTCACCTTGGAGGTGTACTGCACTGCAGTCGACATAGTGTTACAGTTTTTAACTCAGCTATCGAGATCGATGAGAGACTACACTTTGCAGTGTATTAATGTCGTCACAACTTAATTCACATTAAAAATTTAATTGCTGTCAAAAACCCGAAATGAATTGATCTACAAGAACTAAGAGATACGTATATTTTTTTAAGCTTTTTTCTGAATCTGATCAGTTTGATCATGGGTGAGGCCAGTGTTATAAACATATGTATAAAATAAATTGTTTTATTGTCTTCATTTTTAAAAATTTATGTTACGTATATAAAAACTTTTGAATATTCAAAAAGTGTTGTTTATTAAAAAAAAAGTAGCATCTTAAAGAAACACATTGATCCCGAATCCCGAAATACCGGAAAATCCCGGGATCCCGAAAATCCTGGAATCCCGAAAATCCCGGGATTTCGGGATCGGGATTTCCAAAATCCCGAGTCCCGAGATTTCAAAAATCAGTCCCGATTGGTATCCCTAGTATATACATATATATATATATGTATATGTATGCATGTATTGATGAACATGAAAAAGTACAAAAAGACAGACATATTTATTTAAATTTGTTTTATTTTATTGATAAAAGTTCGCCTTTGGCTTTACATCATTTTGTAGTTTTAAATTGTTTAAACAAACGAAATGTTTTGTAGTCTTTTATTATTTGAATTTTAATTTCAGTACAAAAATCTTTTTTTTTCACTTTTTTCGAGTTCCACGAATAAATTTATAATAAATGTTATTTAGTTATGAAAGTTATTTAAAAAAAAAATTAACAACTCACAAAAAGCGTTATTTGATTAATGAAAGAATACATTTAAAATGTTAAAAAAAAATTTACATAAACTAATTGTTTGAATAAAACATTTGCAAATACATATTACGACAAAGTAAAACAACAAATACATTAAATTAAAATATTAAATAACCTTGAGCAATCAATTTTACAAGAGTTTTTTTGCGAACTTTTAAGAATTAATTAATTGAAACGTATTGGCTAATTATTTGTTTAAACATGTCTGAAATTAATATATTTGATGAATATTGTTAAAAAAAAAAAGCAAAATAATAACTAATTTAAAGAACACAATTGTCAATTCCAATGGGAATTTTATCGAGATATTTTATAAATGCAAAAGAAAAATAAAATCATTATTGAACAAAAAAAAAATTAAGAGCTTTTTCACGAAAAATACTTAAATCATGAAATTTTTTTTCAAATTCACGTAAGTTTTATTTAAAAAAAAAATATCAAAATAAAATGTAATTAAAAAAATGTTCATGCTTTAGTAAATTTAGTTTAATTCAGTATTTTGTAAAAAAAAATATAAAAAAGTATAAAAAATAGAATAGTAAGGAAGAACATGTAAATCAATTAAAATAGATAACACAAGTCCAGCGGGAAATTTGTGTAAATTATTCCTAAAGCACTTATCCCGTGACCTGTGAAGACAATATAACAATAAAAAAGGAACGAATTGTGATAAGTGAAAATAAGACATATCACTTAACTAGTGATAATGTGCTTAAATTGTAGTTACTCCAGAGGAAAGATTATTGACAAAAAAGTAATTATGTGACTGGATTTTGTGTGGGTAGAGTGGCTGATTCTCTCTGGTTCTATTGCTTTAAATGAAAAGGATCTATCATATTAACATGGTTCGCTCGGGACATTATCTGCGACAGACATTATAAATATCGAAAATGAATGTGCCCATTTAGGTTATAGCTGTGACCTGTTACAAAGTATAAAAAAGGTGCCAATTAACCCCCTCCTAGGACACCAACATGTTATAGTGACAAGTTCCCTTCATATAAAGTGTTAAAACTAGAACCGGTCCCTAACACTTTAGAACTGTCGCGTGACAAGTTTGGTGTCAGTTCCCTTTACCCTAGGGAGGGAACAAGGTTTTTGTTGATAAAGCACTGAAAGCTGTTCTTAAGATTATTTGGGATGCTGAATCCAAATCTGCACTTAGTGTTTTTTTCGTGGAATACCGTTATGCCCAAAATTACGGCACTTCCGGTACATATATTGGTATAACTTAAATACGGTTCCCCATATTCAGTAAAAAAAAATCAAAACTCGTCAATAATACTATCTTTAAGCCGTGCTTACATTGCTTCTAAATTTACCCAGTAGTTCCTGAGATGTCGATGAACTTTTGAAAAAAAAGACAATTAAAAAAAAAATTTTTTTTTTCTTTAAAAATTCATAAAAAATAAAAATGCGACACAGTTTTGTTATTAAAACATTTAGTTAAATATATTTCGAGTGTAATGAGCTTTATTTCATTTCAATGGGTGCATTGATTTAAATTTATTCACAATTTACTGAGAAAACTGAATTGATAAAAATCGCAATTTCCATACAAAAATGTAGGTGAAAAATCACCCTTAAAGCTATTCCTTTAATATTTTGACACTGAAATTATGGATATGCTTATAAAATATTCCAATACTTATGCTAATCAGAAGAACATATCAGTCCAAATTACCAAAAAGAATTTGTACCATTTCAATTGTATACTTATTTTGTCAGGATACCATACAGTTCCCCACATCCAGCATTATTGGTCCACTCAACCAAAAGTTTCAAAAGATAAAAACTGTATTTCATCTGATGGATAATAATAAAATGGATATTTCTGATAGATTTGCAAAAGTGCGTCCACTGATTGACGCTTTAATCTAAAGTACGAACAGTTTAATATTTTCTACGTTTTTGTCAATAGATAAACAAATGATGTCTTATTTCGGTAGACATAGCTGCAAAATGTTTATTCGCGATAAATCAATATGCTTTGGTTTCAAGTACTGGTGTCTTTGCTTATCTTATTCAATTCTGGATATTTGTTTAAAGCTAATCCATATGCTGGCTCAGCTTCACCATATGATAAATCAATTGGCTTAGGAGCTTCTGTAGTTTTAGAACTGTTGGAATCAGTTTCAAGTCCAGAACAACATGCGGTATATTTCGACAATTTTTTTACTTGTTCTGCATACTTAGCGAAAGAAAGTTTCGAGCAACTGGAACAAAAGATCTAACCGTCTAAGAGGATCAAGTGATGTCCTTGCTACAGCAAACATAAATACGACAACTGCTTTGAACAAAATAATAAGCTATTAGTTTGTTGCAGCTACTCCAGAAGTTAATACTAGCCGTAACTCAAAGAAAGAGAAAAAGATGATAAATTTTTGTTTGAATATACAGATTTAGAATATTCGTACATATGTATAATAATTAATATTTTAGGTTTCTGTCCAACAGCAGAATCTAATAAACGATTATAAAAAGCATATGGGTGGTGTAGACCTACACAATAATGCTTTGTCAAATTATCGTGTTGCAGTTCGAGGAAAAAAGTGGTGGTGGCCCTTATGGACACATTCAATTAATAGCACCACAGTCAATGTTTGGAAAATCCACTTCCTTATTGCTAAAGCCGAAGGAACCAAACCATTATCACAAATAAATTTTAAAGCAGAGATAGCTACCAAATTGCTTCTTTTTCAAGAAAACCCTGATATTGAGCCGATGCAGGATATTGAGATTACTAAATTACAGAACCCAAACAATTTACCTCGAAGCAATATACGTGAACATATTATTTGGAAAATTCCAGACGGTAAACGAAAGAGATGCAATGAATGTCATTCGCAAAGTGTTTATCAATGCAAAAAATGTAAAGTCACATTACATCCAAAGTGCTTTGGTAAATACCATAACAATTTAAATTAGATTTTTGTAATAATAAAACATTATATTCTTATTTTAAATGCAAAAAAAAAGTTGTTTTATTTTAATTCTAGCGAAAAATTAAATATAATAATTATTAATACCTAAAATGTGATTTACATGCTATTAGCCAACGTTGAGTTTTCACAACAGTTCATCACGCCCAACATGGCCAACCGATTTTTTTAATTTTAATTTTCAGTAATCAGGAGGTTGATAGGAACCAGTATACAAAAATTGTAAAGAAATGTAAACGATTTCGGGTAGTGGTACAAAATGGGTTAATGAATAAAATGACCAAATGATAGTACAACCCAGCCGTTAGTCGTACTTCTATTGACTCTTGAATTTGGGTGTTTTATCTGTTTTTGTTAAGGTTTTGGCTTTACTATTTCCTTACATATGTACACTGATAACAAAAGCGTCATATCGCTGATGTATTTTGACATCAGAACTATGACAAGTGTCTTCGTTTTTGACCCCATGACACTTTTCATCATTGTGATGTCAGCCTTAATTTCACTTGGCCAAATTGCCATAAGGTTTAAAATTTTAAATTTTGTCATCAATGGGATGACAACGGCAGCACATGACAGTTTGTCAATTCAATGAAAAACTGTCATTAAATTGAGTAATTTTTCTTCTATTTACTTACCCTTTACACAAGTTTGTTTTACTTTTTTGTATTCCGCCCTTTGTTTACAGAAGAACTCTAAGTTATAAGACACCAGCAGCATGCCCGAAGTGGTTTTCGTAGTCATTCTACTTTGAAAATTTTATGTTTTTTACCAAATAATTAAAAAAAAAAGAATATGGGAATGTTTGATTCTCATTTTGCTTTTTAAACATGAAAATAATGTTAATAATACACAAAAGGTGGCATCGAATTGATGTCACTGTAGTTATAGCATAGATGGCGCATAATATATGACAAAATTGTATGATAACGTTCGTCATTGGATTGATGTTACTTTTTGCCTGATTGATGCCATTTGTAATAACATTGATGTCACAATTCTGATCTTAGGGCATCATCAATATGAAGATGCATTTTAATATGAGTGTAGTATAACTTAATGTCCAAAATTTTTTAGGACATTTCATCCCTGCTCTCTCCCTTCTTAGGAGTATTTTTACGATTTGTTAGAATAGAGCCAGACATTACAGTTATAAAGAAGAGCTAAAGGATTACAGATAGTTTCATAAACCGATATGGTACACGAACAGGCCAAAAGGGGACAACTTCAACCTCTCCTTAAAATAAAAGACTTTCTTATTTTGAAGTTCTTTATATGATTTCAGATATATTGTACACACAAATACATAAAGAACGTGAGTTGAATGCTACATACTACCAAATAAAAAATAGAGCTTTCAACGTAGCAGGTTTGTAAGGAAGAAATGTAAAGGTTTCGCCAAATTCAGATGTGATCTTTCAAATAGCCGACATTTTGTTTGTCTCCTCTACCATGTAATGTAAATTTTAAAATTGTTTTGCTTCTACTGAAAATTAATACATTTTGAGTTAATACAGTTTTGTTTGCGATATGTATTTAAGTTTTTGTTGATATAAACAACCACAATGAACAAAACCAAACAGAAACAACTAACTGGCCAATCATCTAACCAATGTACAAAGCAACAACAAAATTCCTAATAGACTAACTGACTGAACCAACGAACGAACAACTGACATTAAGATAAGTTTAATGACAGGCAACAAACCAACAAAAATATAAGCATCCAATTGCACAATAAAATCAAAAACAAACAAAAAAATATTAAAATAAAGTAAAAATGATATAAATATATGCATGTATATTAGACCGACTCAGTTTTTATACTTTTTTCGAAATTCTTTCATGAACATCGATTTTTTTCATCTACTATAAAAACCAAGAATTTTGGTGTATAACACTTAAATATTGATGAACGGGAAGTGGTCTCTCAAATTGTTTTTTCATTTTTTTAGGCAAAAAGCCTTTTTTCCAAAAAATTTAAAAATCTTGATTTAGTAACTTGCCTCAAACTCAAGCAGCTCTAAATGGATTTGAACATCATTACAGGCATTAGAAAGCTTATTAAATTTCCTAAATGTTTCTTAAATCAACATTGCCATTTTGTTCGATGGTTTTTTATTCATAGCACTACAAATTCAGATTTTCAAATACAAACTTAACATTTTTTTTTAATTTTTGCTTACCTTTTCATATATAAAAATTGAACGAGACAAAACTTTTATATTCTGTAAATGCAGTGTGGTATGAAATTTGAAACTAAAGATTTTGGTGTAAATAACAGTCGTATTCTGTTAAGAAAAACTGCAGTTTTAGTTGAAATGAGTAAAGTTGTTTATTTCTAAATTTGTTTCTATTTCATAAATACATTATAAAGTAAGAACATATTGGTCTTTTTATTTTTCCAAATTTGCTAAAATTGTGCTTTTGTTGGAGTTTGGATGCGTTTTGTGAAAATTCTCGATGAATGGAATTAAATCATTTTGAATGTGGCGTTTCCCATACAAAGACGTTATACATTTCTGTATATCTGGAGAACGAAACGAGCTAAAGTTCCCAAATTAGGTACAAACATATCGGTTATCAATACACAGCATCCCCCAAAATATGGGCGGGATTTAAAAAGTGGGCATGGTACCTCCCGTTCAAAGACATTATTGAAAATACCCAAAATTTTAAATTTGAGGGCTCTAGTATGACATATAAACACGTTTTATATATCAAATATTCAAATATCAGAATTTTTAAGCAGAATATATTTCCCGAAAACCCTGCAAGTTTTTTCCCAAAATGGAAGAGTAATGCCCAAAATAAAATTTTTTTTTTAAACAAACCCATTTTCGGGAACAATAGATCTTTCCGAGTCCAAGTGTTATTATCTAAGTAAATGGTAAATTTCTGCCTAAAGGTGTGGGTATATAAATCTGCCAAATCGGTTAAGAAATGGTCAAGTTATTAGCAAAATACTTCAAAAATAAGCTAAAAATCATCAAAATTTGTATAAAAACTAAAATTTTAGAGCTGTCATATGACCTATGGATACGTGTAATTATCAAAAGATTGGAAATTTTTAGAAGAACATATTTGCTGAAAAACTCGGAAAAATCGGGTCAGATACAAAAAAGTTATTACCAAAATATATTTTTTTTTTTTTTTTTATATATTTAGAAATAAACAACTTTACTCATTTCAACTAAAACTGCAGTTTTTCTTAATAGAATGCTACTGTTATTTACAACAAAATCTTTAGTTTCAAATTTCTTACCATACTGCATTCACAGAATATAAAATTTTTGTCTCGTTCAGTTTTTATATATGAAAAGGTAAGCAAAAATTAAAAAAAATGTTAAGTTTGTATTTGAAAATCTGAATTTGTAGTGCTATGAATAAAAAACCATCGAACAAAATGGCAGTGTTGCTTTAAGAAACATTTAGGAAATTAAATAAGCTTTATAATGCATGTAATGATGTTCAAATCCATTTAGAACTGCTTGAGTTTGAGACAAGTTACTAAATCAAGATTTTTTAATTTTTTGGAAAAAAGGCATTTTGCCTAAAAAATGAAAAAACGATTTCAGAGACCACTTCCCGTTCATCAATATTTAAGTGTTATACACCAGAATTCTTGTCTTTTATAGTAGATAAAAAAAATCGATGTTGATGAAAGAATTTCGAAAAAAAAAATGAAAAGTGAGACGGTCCGAGTCTGTGGTTAGATCTCTAAAATCTTTTAATGCAGAATCAAAGAATCCCTTAATATCTGTTATATTTGGTCATTGATTGAGCAAAAAAAAATACCGAATTTGTTATTTATGAAAAATAAAATTGTTGAACCCTTTTTAACGGGGTTTAGCTCACGAGAGATAAACGCTAGAGCCAAAAAATTTTGGAAATATTCATAAAACATGTCAAAGTTCATTTTCAGGGGGGTACAACTTTAACTTTTTTTTTTTTTTTTTTTTTGCCCATGTAAGGTGAGTCAGATTAATGTACATATATTATGTTTTTATATAAAATCAACATACCCATCACAATTATTAACAACTGAAATATTATCATATGCCAACATACAAACTGTTTAAGCGCACACATTTAAGGCCTCAACAACACTTACTCTCCAGAAATACTATTACAGCAATATTTTGTTATAGGAGATAATTTAAAATTTCATTAAAATAAAAAACTTCTGTTTTAATATTAGCAAATATTATTCGTAATATGGAATATTTTCACTCAACAAATAAACAAACAAATTGTTAAAGCCTTAACAATATATGAACATAATAATAGTGGTTTGTTGCTTGTTACTTTAGTTAATAGTGGTGGTAAATAGCAACAAAAGCCATGTTAAATAACTACAATTATAACGCTCATAATAACGAGAACTTTTTGAACTGCATGCAATGAACATTCACTAAAATGAAATAACTTTTTGCCTAAAATGTATAAACAAAAAATCTAATTTTAAATAATTATTATTATATTAAATAATGGGGAATAAAATCATGCTCAAAGCAGATAATTAACTGAAATAAAAAAAATGCAGAGAGCCAAAAAAAATTTTTCATTTAAACTGGTTTGTTCAAATACTTGTATAATATTTTTAGCTTTTCTAAAATATTTGGAAAAAGTTTCCTGACGGGCTGGCCTAAGCAACCAGCGAAATGCGCATAGAAACTAGCTTTCCCACAACAATAAATTGCAGTGTTTTCAATCATAAATTGGGATTATTAGCACATCATTAATAAATGAATTAATTAATAATAAATATTTCATTCCCGAAAATAATTTTTGACAAAATATATCTTATTTTTAACAAATTGGCCTAGAAATAGTTCAAATTGATCTATGAACTCCCCAGCCGCGATACCTTTATCAGCAGTGCACTCATGTGCTCAAATGAAAAATGAAAAATCCTTTTCAGCGTTATTTTACAAATATCTTTTCTTGAGCCTTTATTATCAGTTTAGTAATTATTAATTAAGGATGTAACGAATACCGATATCGATAGTGATATATCGGCGATACTTCGGGTTTGCCGATATATCATTAGCATTTGCTCTAAATGAAAGATTTGAGGGCTTTTAGAGATTGCTTATCTACAATTCTTGAACTTCGATACAAATCTAGAAAATTTCAAAGACAAAAGATGAAAAAGCGTTTTATCTAGCTCCTTAAAATGACTCTGCATACCGAAACTGTTGAAGATACGGTTACCCCAACCCCTAGTAAAAGTTCTGTTAAGTCTACAAGAACTGACCTTTAGAGCGTTTGTGAACAGCGACAAATTCGGAAGGCTTTAATACAAAGTACTAGAACTCGAAATATCTCAATTTTGAATTCTAAACTCGGAATGCATTATTTGTAAAAATTAGTTGACTTTGACCGCTCATCGCCAATAAAGTAACTTACTCAAAGCAGGTATTTTAGCAATTAATTACTTTCACTCAATACCAAACATGACTGTGAAGGATAAAATTCAGCTTTTGAATTAATTATCACTTATAGTTAATTTCAGCCCTCTCTGGGTAGGTGTGACATGAAAAGTGTCTGCAAGACAACCACATCAGTATTAGGGTAGTTGTCTACAAAACAACTACTAGGGGGTTTAATTTTTTCCAAAGATGTGTTTTTCATAACTGTGATGCGCCCCGAGGTTCGGTGATATACACGGTGGCCCAAAATGACCGAAGGGGTTTGAATTGCTTATAACTTTTTTATCACAAATTTTTTTTTTTTTTTTCTTTTCAGCATTTTGTAACGAAGCCTTGGGGAATTTAAAATGGAGCAGTAATCAATTGAACAGCGTGCCCAAATTGTTGAGCTTTATTTTTCAAATCAACGATCCATACGGGCATCTTTGGTGAACGAATTATTTCGCGTACAAGTGATTTTAATTGGCCTTCGCGTTCATCGGATTAAACCGCCCCAGACTGTTTTCTTTGGGGTTATTTGAAAGGAAAAGTCTACATTAATAAGCCTACAACCATCCAGCAATAACGCGACAAAATAAACAACATAACACCTGAAGTTTTGCGAAAAGTTATGGAAAATGTGTTGGAAAGAGCACGAATTTGCGAAGCAGAAAATGGCCACCACTTGCGAGAAATTATTTTTCATAACTAAACTAAAAATATTCCCCATTTATATACTGTACTAGCTTAACCCGGTGTGCTTCGCTACCCCAATCGCTAACAGCTGTTTGGCAGTCAGTTGTGGGAATGGGAGTATGAGAATAGGATTAACCCACTAATTTAATTAACATGTGTATCAAGCGTGGGTGAATATGTTAAAAAATTCCCTTTTAAATTCATCCCAAAACCTACATACGTAAAACAGTATCGAAGATAAGAGGATTTTAAATTTTGAGTTGATTAGGCGTGCCACCGCCTCTTTGTCCAACCACAACTTTACATAGCCTAGGGCTCATTAATTCATAACAATAGTCTACTGTGAGAATTTGATGACGATCGGCTCAGTAGTTAATTAGATATAATCGACATAAAGGGGCGTGGCCTCTCCCCCACTTTTTTCGTGCAACGTATTTCTATTCATAACAATACCATCTATACCAAATATCATCATCCTACGCCAAATAGTGGCTAAGATATGAGGATTTTATGTTTTGCGTTGGTTGTATGGGCGTGGCACCGCCCCTTTTTCCAACCACATCTTTATTTAGCTTAAGCAGTAACTCAAGGCAGTCGCCTACTGTGGAAATTTGATGACGATCAGTTCAGTAGTTTATTAGATATGGTGGTTTTTACTTTTTCTATAAAGGGGCGTGGCTCTGCCCTTTTTTATGGAGCTTATTTATATTCATACTTACACCATATGTACTATATATCATCATCCTATGCCAAAAAAAATGCCTAAGATATAGAGATTTTAAATTTTGGGTTGTATGGGCGTCCAATCCCTTTGTCCAATCTCAACTTTATATAGCCTAATGTCTCTTCTAGGGTCACAGTTATATTCTGTGAAAATGATCGGTCAAGTGGTTTTGCCTCCTATAAGGCAAACCCCTTCGCTGTACAAGTTATATTTATGAAGTTTTAAGAAGATTGAATAATATTTAGATGTTGCACCGTACGATCGATTTTATCTTAGAATAAAAAAATTTCTAATATTGAAGTAATTTGTTTGATTTCAAAAATACCGCATACACATATACATAAAGAACGTGAGTTTAATGCAGTGGTGTCAATTATGACTGTGTTGGTTCGAAAAATGTTGAGTTATGGACAGACACAATCAGTTATTATTTAAATAAATTTCATTTGGAACCTGCATTTCGCAGAAACTTTGCTTATTTTTTTGGAAAAATTGAGCATTTGACAATATTTGAAGTAATTTTACTACCTTATACAATTCTTTCCAAAATTTTTAATTTGGTGCTCAACATACCTTTGCGAATGCCAACAATGAAAATTCATTTCCACATACTAATGCAAATAATAACCCCATTAAGTTTAAAAATATTCTATAATTATTAACCACCATTATAAAAAGAGAAGATTTTACTAGCCTATAAAAATATACTTTTATTTACCAATAATATCTTCTTAATTTATATTGCAGTTTCGAAACAACACAACATTTTTTAGGTTTGCGGACGTTAATTTATTGCGTTGTTTTGAGCAAATGTATTTCAAATCGGAAAATAGTTGTTCGCAAAGATATATTGAGGAAAAAAAGCGACAAACATTTGAAGGAATTTTTTTTTAATACAGGATATAGTGCCCCGTCTAAATTTTTCCAGAACTCAATAATATTCTCCCTATCTGGATGATTAAATTTTTAATAAACTCATCCGCTTGTATGCTCGTTATCGCTGTCTACAAGACTAATTAATAAAATTCAAATTTTAAGTTTACAGAAGCTCAATAAACACAACATCAAGGCGAATTCATCACAGTTATTCTTGATACTACAACAAGTACACTACACCTCGTACAAAAACCACAAGCAATTTGTTTTTTTTAAATCATTGTACAATGTTAAAAACAGAAATAAAACAAAACAGAAACAAAGATAATAAATAATAAATATATTATTTCTGTTTAGAGGCCTCAAAACAGGCCGTGCGATCGTGCGATATTTCTCGCTGCAGTAAACAATTATATTTTACGCTCGCAAAATAAAAGAGCGTAAGCGTACATGTGAGTTTTGCTGACACAATTGTGTATGACGCTGACATCCCTGGTTTAATGCTACATGCTTTTCATGTAGATTCTTTGGTGAATCCCCTTTTTATTTTACTTGTACCAGTTAGAAGCCATAGCAATAACTTTGTATAATTTCAAATTGACTGAGAAATTTAAGTACGTGGTATTCTCGTTGTTTCTTTTGCGAAAATGGTAGCAAAGAGAGTAACCTGGCTGGTGAAAAAGATGCCTTCTGGTGAGATTTTTGGAAAACGCCCATCCTCTTAAGAACAATTACTTTTAGTTTTTATTTGCCACCACAAGAATTTGAAAGAAACACTTTCGCTTGCTGCTAAATCTTTCAGTTCTAAA
Organism: Pollenia amentaria; assembly: GCA_943735925.1. NCBI lineage: Eukaryota > Metazoa > Arthropoda > Insecta > Diptera > Polleniidae > Pollenia > Pollenia amentaria. The sequence goes on along the minus strand of OX031006.1, from coordinate 237,678,440 downwards.
AATCGAAGATTCAGTCTTTGAAAATCCTCCCCATTTTGTCTTGCATTAGAATAGAAAGCTGTTGTCAATGAAAGCAGAAAACTGTGGCGATTTGAAAATATTTTGGTGACTGGAAAAGATTTTGAGCACATTTTTGGCGTACTTATTGCGCTAAACAATAGAAATATAATTCAGGCTAAAATTTCTGTAGTGGGCTTGCCGTCACTACACCCATTGCCTTATATTAAAAGGAGTGTTTAATGAATATAACATGCAATTAAAAGATTTTGTTTGTTGTGCTTAATTCCCTTTTTTAATAATTGATAAAAATACTGAAATTTATTGTTGGAGGATAAGCTGTTCCTATGCGCATTTCACTGGTTGCTTAGGCCAGATCGTCAGGAAACGTTCTCCTAAATAATTTTAGAAAAGCCAAAGCTATCAGCAAACAAAACTACAGAACGGACAAATTGTTTTTATTTTGTTTTCTTACGAAAACAATAAAAGTACTTTGTTTTTGTTTTTAATATGTTTTTTCTTTACCCACTTACAGCTACAATTAATGTTGGGAGAATTCTAACTAATTGTAGTGGGAAATGTAAGAAAAGATAAACTCATCACTGATTTATTGTTTGGTATTTTGTTTAAGCTTTGATATCGTTGCAAAGAAGACTTTTTGAGTGTTTGTAGGTAATTCTCATTCCCTCTGTAGTTTTTTTTGCTGATAGCTTTGGCTTTTCTAAAACTATTTAGGAGAACGTTTCCTGACGATCTGGCCTAAGCAACCAGTGAAATGCGCATAGGAACAGCTTATCCTCCAACAATAAATTTCAGTATTTTTATCAATTATTAAAAAAGGGAATTAAGCACAACAAACAAAATCTTTTAATAAATATTTGTATTCCCAAAAACAACTTTGATAATAACATGCAATCGCTAGGTGCAAACATTAATATTGTCCAATAGATCCAAAGCATGTGGACTTTACTAGATAAATACGTTTATACGGCAATTCAGATTAATAAAATACTTTGAAGGCTACGCTGAAGAACAACGTGATCGTATGGTAAATTACATTCAGTCCTAAAAGATGTAAATCTCACAAAAGAAGACTACAATGAGTTTTTGCAACTAGAAAGGAGGTTAGTCGAATCATAAAGTGGGTATAAACGTAGATTTTGAAAAAAAGAAAACAAAGATGTTTTTCAAACTTTTTGGAATCCAAGAAGCCAAAGATTACTTTAGTGGTATCATATATGAACGCTCTTAACGTAGTCAATGATTCAGAAAAAGGTCACCGAAACGGTAAGGAACGAGCAACAAAATAAATTCTTATTAATAAGATTTCTTAATGACGTGCTAAATTCCCAATTTTCATTTCTGATTAATACACTGAAATTTATTGTTGAGGAAAAGCTACAGTCTATATGCGCAGCTCACAGGTTGCTTAGGTCAGCTCATCAGAAGACCTTTTCCAAAGACTTTAGAAAAGCAAAAAATATTATACAAATAACACTGTAAAGCGAATAAGAATTTTAGCCACGCAGGTTTTACTTGTAACAGTATCAAAGCTTAAACAAAACAACAACAGTAAACAGTGAGTTTATCAATTTCCTGTTGTGTGTACCCGAACATCACTGAAAAGTCGCCACCAAGTAAACAACAGAAGATATTTTTGTTTGATAAATGCAAAGTTAGACCATATTTATTGAGAAATTGATCTCTGAGTATAGTCTTCATAGCACATATCTTAGAATTGTTACATCTGTAGTGTAAATGTACCTAAAACAAATCAAATCAAAGTGTGCAACCTCTAAATAATATCCAATCTTTCTTAAATTTGGTTTATATAACTTTTACTAACGCGTATAAAAATCACATCTTATAAAAAACTTTTTAATATTTATTTATTCAAAATACCTACTTATCAACACGTCTGTAAAAATTGTTTAATATTTCTTAAATGTTTTGTTTTGACGCATCACTTAAATATGGTATTTTTAGAGAACATTATCTGAAGCATTTAAAAGTCACAAGAGCTGATTCAACAGCCATTGAAGGTGGAAAGTTAGCATGATTCAGTGAGTATTATGTGTAGTAATGCCCGTACCTGACCGGCAACTTACCTATGAAGGTGTGTGTCAGGAACCATTAAGCAGTGATACCCTACTCTTAAGTATTTAGAAACAAGTTTTTGAGCCCATGGACAATCATGGACCCGCCCCAGCAAAACTATGTTATAACCCAGTAAAAAATGAGCAGATTTGATGTATCAATTCACACCTCAAATCACTTCAAACCTGCTGACTGGATGCCTGATTTTTTTATGGGTTCTTTCCGGCTTGGAGTACTATTTTGTGCTGACAATATTAAAGGTGCAAATAAAGTAATCCTAAAGGGCCTTTAAGGGCTAACTATTTTAACATATTCATTAATGTTTTGCTTTTATGGTTTTAAATGCCTTTTTTCAAGGATTTTCGTAAACAATAATAAATTTTAATTTTTTCCGCTTTAATACCTCCTTCGTTGTCAGCACTTAAATAGCAGCTTTTTGGTATATTTTATTCGTTATCATTTACTGCTGTATAAGAGATCTCTTATTGAAGCGCTCGATTATGCGCTTTATCTCTTAAGTGCATCAAAAAACACAAATTTTTTTTACTGGGAAGGTTCATGTAAAAGTTTTTTATGCCGAATATTATTAAAATTTCTTAATCTATATGAGATTTGTTTGCATTTAAGTTGTTTTGACCTTTGGTTAATTTGGTCCTACCAACATAATATTTTTATACGATATAGCAGCTTTATTCAAATTAATTGTCAACAAATTGTATGCCAATACCTACAACTAAAAGATATTTTTGGCATTAAAAGCTGTTTTCGGGAGAAGTATTTTCTCTATTGTAATATGCGTGTAAAAATTTATGTAGAGTAAAAAAATTTCTGAGATAAATTTAATATGCTAACAATATTAAAGGTGTTGAGCTGGTGTCCCATACGTAAGTGGCTGAATTAATTTCACTTTCTAAGTCGTAGCGGTACTTGCACTGAAAGAATTATGCCTCAAATATCTAATGAATAAATTTCATTAAATTTTTTTCTTTAATTCAATGAAAAATTTCACTAAAGAAATGAAATTATACAAACTTAATGTAGCAAGTTCACTAACACTAGGAAACTCGTTTCGTTACTTCGTTAACATTTTTCATTTGATTAATACATTATTTTAATAGATTTTTATACCCTCCACCACCACAAGTGGAGAATGTTGGTATACTAAATTTGTCATTACTTGTGAAACTGTTTTATTATTCATCTAAGACCCTATGCTCCTTATAGGATCGAAGGGAATATATATATAAGGACCCCATAAAGTATTTATATCCTGGCCCCTAGAGTAATTCTAAGTCGATTTAGTCATGCCACATGTCTGTCTACCAGTCCGTCTGTTGAAAACACGCTCACTTTCGAAAGACGCAAAAACAAGCAGTTCGGGTTTGAAATCTAACAAAATCGGCTTAGTAGGATCAGAGCTATGAATCAAACTGTGGATCCACCATCATAAGAAATAGATAATTTTGTTACACAAACTAACATAAATGGTGGAATATTGCACGGAATGATATAACATTTTGCACAGATTTTATACGTTTTACATGACTGTCAATCATAGTGTTAAATTTTATGAAGATCGCTCCATAATTTACCCTCGGCCGCATATAAACCCTGCTTCCGGAAAACAGTTTAGTACGATTGCAACGGTAATAAATAATGACATCACAATAAATTTTGGCATGTAACAGCTTTTTAAGACTAGAAATCTCATTGCCAAATTTCATGCAGACCAGTCTATAATTTACCCTGGGACCCATACGTCTAAAACCGTAAAAAACATTGATATCATAATAAAATTTAGTACGTCACTGTAGGACTGGAAATCACACTGCCAAATTTCATAAACATCGGTCTATAATTTACCCTGTGCCCCATATAAGCCCTACTCACGGAAAACAGTTCAGTACGCCTAAAACCGATAAATAATGCTGTCATAATAAAATTCGGTGCATCACAGTTTTATAGGACTAAAAATCATACTAATAAATTTCGTGATGATCAGTGCATAATTAACCATAGGCCCCATATAAAGCCCACTGTCGGAAAACAGTTTAGTATTCCTTAAACCGATTAATACTGATATAAAATATAAATTTAGTACGTCACAGTTTTATAGGACTTGAAATCACACTGCCAAATTTCATAAACATCGGTCTATAATTTACCCTGTGCCCCATATAAGCCCCACTCACGGAAAACAGTTCAGTACGCCTAAAACCGATAAATAATGCTGTCATAATAAAATTCGGTGCATCACTGTTTTATAGGACTAAAAATCATACTAATAAATTTCGTGATGATCAGTGCATAATTAAGCATAGGCCCCATATAAAGCCCACTCTAGAAAATTAGCTAAATACACCTAAAACCGTAGCAGATATAGATATTGCTGTAAAATTTGTTCCGACTCAGCTTTATGTGGCCATAAAAAATGTCATACAATTTTGCGATATACGGTCCAAAATTTACCCAAGATCCCATATTAGGCAGCCTTCTGAAATTCACTGTAAACGCTTAAACTAATTTCACTGCTGTATTGAAATTTATTCTAATTTATTTTTCTTAATACCAGAAATCACTCTACAGAATTTTGGAATAATTGATCCATAATATACCATAGGTCCAATATAGATTCCCCTCCTGAAAATCATTTTAGTTCGGTTAAAATTGTTACAAATCATAATATTTTACTCAAGCCAGTTCAAAGTTCTAAAAAGAAACGCATAAAACTTTCCGATTGTCAGTTAACAATTTAATAGATTTCTAAACCGCAAAAGTTCGTTTTTATAAAGATTAATTAATAATACAAAGATATCATATAGAGCCCACTCGAAATGTCGGTGGATGGCATCAAATAAAGCACTCTTACTTGTTTTAAATTAAACTAAACTATTAAATAAAATTAAAAAGAGGAAATATTTGTATTTTCATAGTTTCAATGAATTGTGTCACTTAATCAATGAAAACAACATAAAGTTCTCTTACTACCAAATATGTATAACTAGAAAATTTCTTCTTCCAAGAAATGTTGTCAAAACGTATTTTTAATTAAATTCTTGTCAATAGCCATAAAAATTTGGAAAAATAAAATAAATTTCAATGTATCATAATATTAAAGAAATAAATTCATTACGATATAGTTATTTTAACTAAAGTTAAATAGTTATTTTAACTTAATGTTAGTAAAAGGTTGAAAAACAAACAACGAGAATGTAAAAACAAGAGCAACAAATTCACACATTCGTTTGCCTTTAATTGTTAATTTAAATGCACAAAATTTACGTACTAAAAGAATCTAGTAAAATGGAAAGAATGCTGATGAAAGTTGTCTCGGGCTGAAAAAAACAGGGATAAAAAAGGAAATAAAATGAAAAACAACTTAAAACAACTCAAAAGAAAATGGCTAAAGTAAATAACCATAATAACCATTAAACTAATAAAAATCATAAAAATTACGAAATTCAGTAATTAATTAAATGAATTTATGTCATTGAACAAATTAAAAATTTCATTGAGCCTTTTCAATAAAATAAAGGAAAATATTAGCGTTTGACTCTTCATCATTATGTTAATGAAATGCTTCATAAGAATGATGAAAAATAGTCAGAGTCTTAGTAAAATTTTCTTGCATTAAGTTACTGCAATTTATGAAATATTTCATTGAATGGGGCAAATGAAACAATCTTCCCTAGTCCAATAAAGCAACATATCGTCGGCTGATAATTTAATTGTCGTATGTGGATTCCGATAGTTTCGAGTAAATTGAGTTTGAACACATTTAATTTGAAAATTGCCTCACAAAATAAAACATACGACAAACTCAACACTCCATATCTCGGAAACCGTATGAGGTATCGAAAAACTGATAACGTCAAATGAAAGATCAGGTCGGAAAACCTAAGGAATCGAACTTAACTCTAAACCGCAAAAAATCCACAAACGACATTTAAATTATCAACCGACGATATGTTGTTTCAATGAAATTTTTCATTGGATTAATGTCTTGGACCTGTGAAAAAAGTTCTTTCAGTGTAGCTTGTGAACTTGACTACCTTGATTTATTTTCCTTTAATTCTGCGTGCCCTTTTCCATTATTTATCAATTTGTTTCAAACGTATATTGAATTATGTTTTAAAAATTTCATTTGCTAAGAGTTTTTAACTTCCTTTTTGAAGACTGGCGGATGAATGCCTACTTAAGCATTTTCACTATTATTGCTTTCTTTTCATCACCCTTAATGTCCACTCTCGACTTTATTATATTTTGCTGCTATTTATTACATCTCTTTTTCTACTTAAGCCTTAAATATTTTTCATAAAAGTTTCAAGCTCTTCTACCATCATTTTCTTCCACACAATTGCTTTTCAGGAACCCCATCGTAATTAAACCACAAACAAAACTCCATTTCAATTAAAAAAAAAACAATATTATTATGTTTATTGAATACAAAAAATAATATACAAATACTATCAAAATATTTATTTAACATGTACATGAAATTGTGTAACAATTATGCGCAACATTAATTGAATAGAATTTCGAGAAAAAAAACGCATTTATATGTTTTTAAATCGTATCGTATCTTTCAATTAAATTCCCATTAACTGTTAAACAATTTAAATTAGTTACACACGTACGAATTAGAAAAACACAAACTTGTACACAGAGAAAAGTCGAAGGGACAGAGAAAGAGAGAGAAACGGTAGCTTTTTATGTTAAATATTATTTCAGCTAATTTACACATACCATCAAAAATACACACGTACACATAAATCTTTCGTACATAAAATTTTAAAATCACTCATACGCCATATTGCACATGGACTAGACCACAATAATAACACGCACCATAACAACGTGGTTAATGTGCACACACAGCACAGTGCTTTGTTCCATAGATAAAATATACGAAAAATAATCATGGCTTTGTAGTAATAAAAGTTATATTGTTTAACAGGTAACAATAGAATTCAAGCCAATGTGAAATAATGTTGAAGTCTTAGCTCTTATTGGCGCCACTAGATGGGGTCAACAGCAGAAAATTTTGTGCTTTAATTACTAAGCAAAAACTTTAGTTTTGACCGTTTCATTTATACAATTGTATTAATCTCTATTTTTGATATACAAGATTAAAATTTGGTTTTTCTAATAACTTCTATTCTAACAAGTTTAAAAAAATATTTTTTAAGTCAAAAATTAAGCAGTTTTTTAATGTTTAGAAAATTAATTGCAAAATTTTTTTTTTTTTTTTTTTTTTTGAAATAAGAAATCAAAATTTTACATTTTCATAGCTTTTTCCTATAAAATGCACATAAATCTCGTATTTAAAAGTTGCTTTCCAATAATTTTTTATTGCTTTATAAATCCCATTTAACTTAATTAGAGCCAAAAAATTATAAAATTTTGATCGAATATTAAAATAAATTTAATTGATTTGCAGGTTGTTTCTCTGTTTTTGAAGTCAAATACTGTGTTCTATTAATTCGCATAAAAAAACTAATAAAACTGGAACAGGAACTTTAAAAATAATTAATTCAAAAAGTTCATACTTTGCCTTTTTACCAAATATTTAAGAGCTTACACAGTAACACAGAAAAAAATTTAAAATTGTTCCTAATCACCATATTCATAAAATTAAGAAAACAATTTGTTGATTTTGCATGATGATTTTGATTTTTAAATCATTTGATCTTGCAAATGATTATTTATATTGATTACTACAATGAATTTTTTTTCAACAAATTATATTCTTAATTTTAATTAAAAAAATTGTCAAAAAACTTTGCCATTTCAAACAATTTGTTAATTGATTTAATTAAATACAGCTCAGATTTTGACAATTCCCAACAACAAGTTTAGATTATTTTCTTTAAAGCGAAAAAACCAAATAAGATTTTTTGTTATTTAATTATTAAAAATTACATCATCAGGGACCGTACAAGATCAAAACAACTAAAATGTTAATTAAATCAAAATTATATTTTTTAATATTCTTGCAACGAAAAAAATAGTTGGTTCAATTAAAATATTAATTTAATTGAAATATGTTTTAAACAATTTTTTTAATTGATAAAAAAAACTACTGAAAATTTTTTCTGCGTAAGCAACATCAAAACCTTAATAATTAATGAAATAAAAATACATTTTAGTTGTGCCTCAAAGAAAGCAGTCGCTTTTGAGCAAAAAATAGTAAAAATAAAATTTTTTGCTGCATTCTGTAGGGGATGCTTAAATCATAAATGCATTTTATTGCATAAAATACATTTTATTACAGCAAAAAAAACATTATAAAGAGAAAATAGTGGTTTTAAATCAATTGAGCTAGAGGTCCACCAAAGTAACAAAAGTCATTTAATTGTTGTTAATGTTTAGAGAAAATAATTGTCAAAAATTCATTTCTTTGCTTTGCTTTTGTTTGCATCTTCCCTTATTTTTTAATTTAAATTCGGGAACGCGACACAATTTTTTGCGTCAGAATTTGTTTAGAATAATAAAATATGTCCATTTGAAAAAATATTTATTTTGGTATATTTTGTTTTTATATATTTACTTATTGCCCTAGAGGGAAGCGAACTGACACAAAAGTAGTCCCGTGATAGGTATTTGGTGGTTCACTTAATATGAATGTGAGCTATCACTTTTACATGGGGTTGTCATTGGAGGGGGTGGGAGGACACCATATGACAAGTCACACATCTAATATCAATGGGCGTGCTTAGTGTTAGTTACTATAATGGAGTATTATTTTAAAACAATGTAGTATAATTTCAATATAATGATTCCCAGAACTTAATTTAAGAACCAAATTTTCGAAAGTCCCAAAAAAATGTGTTACACCACCGGCGAATACTATACTGTAATTCATTACATTTTCGACCTTTTGGTTCTTCATAAACCAGTTAAAGGATTGGTTCTCCATTCACTGGTCATGAGTTTTTTCTTTTTGTACTTGTTCTGTTTTCACAAATCCCAGGACCAGTCTGCTGGAACAATTGACACCAATTTCCCGCAGGGTGGTATCAGAAATTCAAAATGTAAAAAATGTAATATTATATTTTCATATATTTTTTTCAAGGTTTAGGTCACTTTTTTATTTAAGAAATTAAATAAAAAATTGTTATATGAAATGTTTTTAATATTTAATATTTAAATCTAAAGTGAGTAGAAGAGAGTGCGCGTGATAAAGTAAGTTAACGTGCACAACTCCACTAGAAAAGGTTTGAAACCATGCGTGAGTAAATATGTTCGCATCGAAAGTTTGCGTGACAATGAGTCAAAAACAGTCACTGCGCACATAAGTAAATAAGTATATTATTATCGTGAGTGTGCGTGACCGCTTGTTATAATAGACATGCACACTTATGTGTTATTCGATTCTTACATGTATGCCAACTTTCATGAAATTCGGATAATCTTTGTAAAAGATATTGCACATTTCTTCCAAGGATACTTGGCAGGACCAAAAGTCCTTTTCAAAATTATGGTAAAAAGTAACTCACAAATTGCGATTTTGATGGGTATAACAAATATAAGTTTATACAATTTTATTTTGAATATTAAAGCATAAACAAAATTTTTTACTTTTTGGAACATGATCGGTACGCGCACAGGGCTCTTCCCCATAGGCAAAACTAAACACTAATAAAGTGCTTAGAATATTTATGTAATATATATTTCTGTAAAGCTAACAAAGTACTTTAAATAGATTTTTAAGTAGAATTCACAATTTTCACTTTTTATTTACAGTGGAGGGCAACAAAGGCAAACAATTTTTGATCTAAACTGTTTAATAAAAAAAACGACTTTTACCTGTTTTACCAAAAAAAATTGCCAAAAATTAATTTCTTAATATATTCTTTTCAAACTAAACGCACAAAAAAGGGAAATTATTGTTGGTTAACAATATTGCTGAGAAAATTTTTTGTATAATCGGAAACTTTGAGATTTTTTTATTGGAACTCCCCAAAATTGCTTAAGTTTGGTAGAGTACAATTAACTATTTGTTCAGAATACCTAAATTTTTATTTGAAAAGTACCAACTTTTTGGAGTGGTTTAATAGAATCTGCAAAGAAGTCCTAGAGTTTTCTGCCGGATATACAAAAATGGCGTTCATTTCAGTCATATTTCCTAAGTTACAATAAAGAGTTAACTTTATAGTACAGCCAAAATTTAAATAATTTTTTTCTGCATTTCATTTTACATTTCTCGATTTCAGACTAAATTAATTTGGACCATTGAAAGATACACAATCGAGCAACGCGTTAAAGTTATTCAGGCTTATTATGAAAATGGGCGTTCAAATCAAAATGAATATCGTGAAAATCATCTTCAGTGATGAGGCACATTTTCCCCTCGTTGGATTCGTCAATAAGCAGAATTGCCGCATTTGGGCGAAGGATAATCCAAGAGTGATTGTCGAAAAACCAATGCACCCACAAAGAGTGACTGTTTGGTTCTGTTTATGGGCTGGCGGCATCATCGGGGCGTATTTTTTCCAAAATGAGGCCGGTCAGGCAGTTACTCTGAATGGTGTTCGCTATCGTGTGATGATAACGAACTCTTTATAGCCCGAATTTTTAGATACAGATGTGGACGATATGTGGTTTCAACAGGACGGTGCCACTTGCCACACAGTTAACGAAACAATGGCTCTTTTGCGCGACAAATTCAATTGCCATGTTATCTCACGTGGTGGCAATGTCAATTGGCCGCCAAGATCATGTGATTTGACACCGTTGGACTTCTTTCTTTGCGGTTATTTGAAATAAAAGACCTACGTCGATAAGCCAGCAAAAATTTAAGAGCTAAAGGATGAGACGATTCGGCACATGAGCGGCATAGAACCTCAATTATGCCTCAGCGTCATCGAAAAGTTGGGCCATCGGATGGAGGTGTGTCGCCGAGGTCGCGGCTGCCATTTGGCCTATATTTTGTTCCATACATAATTGAACCATACCAATATTATCATAATAAAAAGAATTGACAATAATTTCCTAAGTAATTTGTGTTTTATTTTAAATCAACATCGGCCCTAAGTTAAAAATCTTTTCTTCCTACGTTAAAAATTAAAATTAATAAAAAAAAAATCAGCTCAATTTTTATGTACTAAGTATATTTTTATAAAAAAAAAAAAAAATTTGGGTGCCCCCTAATATTTTACAAAGTTTGACGGTACTAAATATATAAATATAAATAAGAAAATTAGTGATTTTTTTATTTTTGATTTAGATACAACGTTAGGAAGTGTCTAGTTGAAAAGTGTCTTGTTGGATAAAAAAAAATACCTGAGTTATAGTGGATCAAAGCGAAGATTTTATGAAAATTTTATTTCTTATCACCAATTATTGTCAATTCGGAAGATGTTTTGTACCACAGTAAATAACAAAAACCATAGTTTTATAATTCTATTGTATGGTCCATTTGATAAAAATTTTAAGCCATATTGCTAAAAGCTAAAATTTCTATAATAAGAAAACAAAAGCAATATCATTTAACTTAAATTCTACTTAGTAACCCTATCATATTTTCGCATTTTTATAGAAGTGTATGCACCGAATAAACCAAATTTACAACAGATCTATAACGCATCATTATAGACTCAAAAAATAAATTTTTTGTGCATTCCAATCATAAATGCAGCTAAAACGTAGTTTTTTTAAAAAATTATATATGTGTATGCATGTCCTACGCTAGACTATCAAATTTTGCAGACATATAATTGTTTTTGCTACATTCTGATATAAATTATAGTAAAAAATCAAATTCAGGATGTATGGGAGGTAGGCATATTCTTGCATCGATTTTTCTTAAACTTTAAATTTTTCTTAACTTTGACATTAAGTATCAGAACTAAGTATTTCTGTCGTTCTGCGATAAGACCTCTAAGTTTTGCCAATTCACTATATTGAGCACTGTGAGGCGTATCCATGGTCCGATTTTTTTTAAAAGTTGAATGTTTCTTAAGTAACACAAAAAAAATAACAAAAATTAGGTAATTAATAGAAAAAATTTTTAAACTTTTCTGATATTTTTTTTATCAATTTTGTTAATAAAAATGTTCTAGTTGAAAAAATATTAAATAATTTTATGTCAAACATTTTCAATACAAAATTAAAAAATGCAATTGCTTTTTATATGCAGTAAAACTCGAAAATATGCCTTGAAAATTGTTAAAAAATATGCCCCAAAAAAATTCAAAAATTGCTCATTTGAAAACAAAATGTTTAGCAATTGAAAAACATTTGCATTTAAAACATAACAGTCATAAAATTATAATCGGTAAAGCCCTGACACGATAGTATAAACAGCCGAATTTTCGACATTTTACCCTTTTTGAAAACGATGGGCAGTCATGGGCTCACAAACACAAAGTTATATTATGAGGTTAAAATTCATATAAGAGTTATTTGTGGTGAATATTATCTAGATATTAACTTCCATATGAGATTTTTTGTCTTAAAGGGATTTCAGTGACGGTCGCTTAATTGTTTATTAATGTTAACATTGAAAAGGAAGTTCAAAGTCTTATTTGGAAGTTCTTCTGGTGAATATGTTAAATTATAGACGGATTCTCAGCATTTACATAGACTTCGTCCTTAATACAAATTAAATGTATTTACCAAATTGAATAAAATTATCTACAAAATTGTAACTTGTACTTTCGCACAAAGTAAACATGGACGGACAGCCAGCCAGACGATGTACATCGTTAGATCACTTTAGACAGTGATCCTGAGTCGGTCGGTATACTAAAACATTGGTCCAGAGTTTTATGCATTACATTGCCAAAAACGCATATAATTACTTTTTCCTTAATTTTTGCTTTTGTTAATATAAAATTTGAAAGTTTAAAATAACATTTATCTTTAATGACAACCTGCTTACAATTTAAGAGTAAAAAGTAAATGTAGATGGCAAAATTTAAGCAACACGTTGGGTATACAGATAGATATTTTTTTATTTGCTGCGAAAGCTCTTGTTAGCATCTTAAAAAAAATTTACATTTATCAAAATAAGACTCAAAAAGGCAAAATATTCTGCAAAAATGCTCTTTTAACTAAATTATGCAAAAAATGCTGAAAAGGGTAAAATATGCACTAAGAATTCGATACCAAAGTTAATAAAAACCTCTAAAGCGAATAAATAAATTGTTTCTGCCTTCATTGGTCGCACAAGGAAAAACATGCAATTGCATATTTATGGTTTTCCTGGTGATGAGACTTTTATAATACATATTTAAATAAAATTAATTAAATTAATCAACATTTTTAATCTATTTTCTTCTTTTAAATGTGCAATTAGTTTTTCAAAATTATTTATCAACAAAATATTTTTTAATATGACAATTTTGTAATAAAAGTTTTTATTCGATTGCGAACAAATCTTTCATTTAATGTAACAAACGCATTGTTAAAAATATTTGTTGAATGTTAACAATTTAAATTAACAAAAGTAGTTTTTATATTTAAAAATTCCGTTTTTGGTGCCCTTTTAATAAACAGATTAAATGTTTTAACAAATATGGTATTCAATATGGCAATTTTTTTTTTTCTGAAGTTAAATGTACCTATTTTAAAGATTTCAGAACCCTGCTTCAACTCCTTCTATTTTTGCCTCATCGTCATATGAAAACAAAGCACTGTGCACAGTTCAGTTCATACAAACATTCATTCACCTAAATGTGCACACACAAATCTATTCATACTTATGTAAAAATATATACGAATAGGGCGTGGGATTTCATGCAATTATTACTGGAAAATATGCGCATAAAACAGACTTACAAATTATGCTTAAAAACTGAATAGAATATGAATTTATTTTTTAAATTTTTTTACATTGAAAGATTTTATTTATTGTGCTTAATTCCCTTTTTTTAATTGATAAAAAAAATACTAATATTTATTGTTGGAGGATAAGCTGTTCTTATGCGCATTTCACTGGTTGCTTAGGCCAGATCAACAGGAAACGTTCTCCTAAATAATTTTAGAAAAGCCAAAGCTGTCAGCAAACAAGACTACAAAGGGATTAAGAATTACCTACATACACTCAAAGCTTAAACAAAATACCAACAACAAAACAGTATGTTTATCTTTTCTTACATTCCCCTTACATTTTTTTACGCAAATTGAGCTGGAGGTTTACGCCATGCATTATACGCTTTTTTGAATTCTACGTAGCTGTCAGAAATAGAAGAGTCCGTTTAGCAAGAATTAACAGAGTTATTTAAAAGCTTTGATCACACTTAACAAATGTTTGAAGCAACACACGTAACCATTATTAAACATTTGCTTGATTTTGCATAACGGCGCTGAGAAATAAGTCTCTAATGGACGTAGCCACATGCACGAAAGCATAACTTATACTTACTTATTCCGAACCTCTTCTGCTCTGGTCTCCTGCAGACAAGCGTATAGCTTCGCGGGACTAGCATAGGGAACATTGAAACAAAAAAAAAAATAAATATATCTTCCAGTGTAGAGTTTTTTGCAAATGTTGCGCCATTTTTGTCTATCTTGGGCTGCCATTCGTTTGTCAAAGCTGTTTAAGATGTTTTCTTCTCAGCTGTTATCCCTTGTGTCTTCCCAAGCTGTTCTTTTGCGTCCTCTTCCTCTTGTCTCTAAAAAAGTTCTTTCTTGGCAGTCGAGTTTCTGGAGCGAGTTATTCGAATTTGTTAAGGGATTTGTACACGGTCAAGCATATTTTGCACCAAAAAATGCAAAATATACTTTTTCAGCAAAAATTAACACAATATGCGATATTATTTGAATTTTTAAACACAATATAGAAAAAAGGTATTTTTTATCAATCCTTTTATTAAGGCTTGAGGTCTTTTTTTTTTTTTTTTTTTTTTAATATTAAATTTATTAAATCCAATATTTTGGCTCTCCGTTGTGTGCCTTCTTCTGGGATTTTTTTTTTAATATTTGACAGAATTAACAATTTTTAATATACATATATAACAAATTTAACAAAATGTCATATTTTCAATTAAATACAAAAAGGTTTTCCGATTCAAACCTAATATATTACAGTTTAAATTAATTTTTAATTTCCGTTTCTATTTTTATAAATTAAATGTCTATAATTTTGTGCTATATTTTCAGTATCTGACTTAAAATTGGCGCTAATCATATAAAACGCAAAGCAACGCCAAAGAATTACATTGAAAGCACAAACAATGTCATAAATATTTTGTTATTTTGTTGTTGCTTTCTACAGAAAGTCGTGTACCGTTTTAAAAATTTCAACGCCTCAACTTATGCAGCGTTTGAAATTGTAAAACGCAATGTGAATTTTTGTAGAAAGCAACAACAAAATTACAAAATATTTTTGATTTTGTTTGTGCTTTCAATGTAATTCTTTGGTATTGCGTTGCGTTTTACATGATTAGGGCCTCAATTCTTGATATTGTTGGTACCTTTATAATTTGCAACATTTCTAACATAAATCTACGTTTATAATTATTTCCCGTGTTTAAAACTGATATATTATCAAAATCAGGATAATGTTTTAGTTTGCACAATAGGTTGATAAACTTTTGTTTTTGTGATGAAATATTTCTATATTTTTGATCTGACTTATGTCCTTGTTTTAAGTTTATTTTTTGTTGTCCCAACACATACACTTTACTGCATTGTCTATTACCATTTCCCTTACAAGGTATTTTATAAACTGCATTTGACATTTCCAAAGATAAAGTATGTAAAGACAAATCGATGAAATTTTTCAGCAAAAGTATTATTAGGATTAATAACGTATCTATATAGAATTTGAGAGTTTGAGGAAAAACATGAATATCATGTAATTTCACGCCCTGATTATGTATAATGAAATATTTACAACAACACATACATTGTAATAATTGCAATGTAAACAATATAAACAATTTAAAATCAAAACAAGATAAAATTTCACTATTAGAAGCCAAGAGCGCAAATGTTAGTAGAACTTTTCGTTCAAAAGTTTTTTTTTCGCTCGTAACAATCGGAAAAAATAACACTGCGGAACAGCCATTTTGCGGCCTGGAACTTTGTGTAATTTTTTTTACTAATTAGAGGTCGCTGATTCCAATTCTAACCTTCATTTTTCTCTATCAGCTCCAGTTTTAGAGATATACCGTTATGTCCAAAATTAAGGCACTTCCAGCACATATATTGAAATAACATGAAAATGGTGCATCATATTCCCTTAAGAAAAAAAACCGAAATTCGCTAACAATATTATCTTTAAGACGTACTAACATTGTTTTAAATTTGGCCAGTAATTTCAGAGATATCGTTGAAGTTTTTAAAAAAAACCAATAAAAATTTAAGAAAAAAAAAATTTTTTTGTTCTTTAAAAATTCATAAAAAATAAATGTGCAACAAAAGTCACAGTTTGGGTCTAAAAGCATTTAGTTCAACATATTTCGAATGAAATGAGCTTTATTTCATTGCAATCGGTGCACAACTTTTGATTGTGTTCACTGAAATTACTGGCCAAATTTAAAACAATGTTAGTACGTCTTAAAGATAATATTGTTAGCGAATTTCGGTTTTTTTTCTTAAAGGAATATGATGCACCATTTTCATGTTATTTCAATATATGTGCTGAAAGTACCTTAATTTTGGACATAACGGTATATCTCTAAAACTGGAGCTGATAGAGAAAAATGAAGGTTAGATTTGGAATCAGCGACCTCAAATTAGTAAAAAAAATTACACAAAGTTCCCGGCCGCACAAAAAAAGTTCAATTTTGTTCCGCAGTGTAATCAATGGGAAAGAAAAACTTGAAATGTTATGTAACCCTTAAAATAATACAACAATTATAATCCATAAATTATTGCAACACAGCAAATTTTAAATATTAAATTAAAGAAATATGCAGGTGTTTCTTTCAATTATCCCTTTTTTTAATAGAGTAGCTGGAGAGCTACGGATTTACCAATAATTATTTTGATTCACTTGGCTTAGTTCTTTTAATAAGTGAAATAACGGTAATATTAAAGTTTGAAATTCAAAAAATAATTAACAAAATTATTCAAAATGTCTCGACTAGTACAAGCTAGGGGGACAAAATTATTTCTTCACTTATTTCAATTGATTATGTATATTCCAGGCATCTTTAGCTATTTTAAGAAGAAAAAAAGTTGAAAAATGTGTACTGTAATCGTTAATCGTTTTTAACCAACTTTTCCATAAATGATGTTTTTGTATTTTTCACATTAATAATCCGATTCTAACTATATATGGTAAAATACATATCTTACAAAGACAATTTTTGTAGGCTTTAAAGCGTTTCTAAGAAAAAGGATATATAGCAGGACCTTGAGTTTTAAGTCCAATTTAAATGAAAATTTACACACACGTTGCTGGTTATATGTTTATCAGCATGACCCGTTTGGTAATTAAATAGGCATTATTGAAACTAAAATTACATTTTTTTCAGGACGCATGGGAGGTAGCGTGTCGTTGGACCTATTTCTCCAAAAATTCGTATATATCTTAACTAAGATATTTCATTCTAGTGTACCGAATTTCAAAAATATCTGACAACTTCTTCTATTTTTGTCCCTTCGTTATACGGGGAAATAATTTTACTTTCGGGCCTTTTCGGGGTCTCTAATATTTGTGAATCTGTGCTTAAATGTTGTAGGTATTACATATAGAAAAATCTAGGTGGATAAAAAAAGTTGGTTCTACTTAAAGTTTACAATTAATGTAAAATTGGCTGGATCTTAACATCTTAACATTTACAAATTGATGTAACACCAAAAGTAAACATATTTTTTATAAAAAATATAAGTCATAATAGGGTACACAGAAAAAATTGTCATTGGTTTTTTATCAATTAAGTACAGTGATAAAAAAGTATTATGCTTTAATCAATATGTTAATTAAATAAATAATTTTTTATTGAACAAAAATTAAAAATATCTCTTTAAAAATTAAAAATTAAAAATATTTCTTTAAAATTAATATATAATTAAAATAATAATTAAATTAATCAAAAACTTAATTGATTGCTTCGTTTAAACTGAAATGATGCCAATATGTTAAACTAAAAAAATGTTAAGTAAAGAGAAAAATAATTGGGCTTCATTTTGGGCACTGCATGAGGTAATTGGATAAGCCCGTTTTATATTTATCAAATAAATAATAATTGAGTACACTCCAGTTTTGCAGTTTATTATTGGGAAGGCCTATGCAACCTTTTCTTTTATTAATTTTGTAAATTGGTAAAAAGGACTTATGTTTTACCCTTCACCGAAGGTAAAGGGGTATATATATACTCTATAAGTTTTTCACTCGGTTTTTAATTTCTACAATATTGATCTTAGACCCTATAAAGTAAATATTCTGGGTCGTTATGAGTAGCGAAGTTGATTAATGATGTCTGTCTGACCGTGTGTATTTTGTAATGGGATCTTGGAAGGCCTCAGAAACGATGAGGACTGTGTTTATATATAGTTGTGTCACATATACTCCGCTTTAACTTGTTATTGAAATTCAGCCTGATCGGCTCCTAAATGGCCGAAATATGAGCAAAAAACCTCGACTGCGTCTAATTTATCCGTACATCCGTTGTAGCTGTTATTTCTTTCTTTTTTTCTATTTATTTAGAGAACAGCAAGAGCCAAAATTTATTAATAAGGTGGTTATCAATATACGACCTGTCTGAAAAATTAGCGCGATTTTCCATACAAAGACATTATAAATTTCTGTATAGCTGGACAACGGAAAGAGTCAAAGTAAAAGGAACGGTAAAAAATGGTACACATTTGGTACAAATAGCTGGGTTATAAATTCACAACATCTCTAGAAATATGGCCGAGTACGGAGAAGTGGGCACAATATAGATTTAGTTATATCTAAATAACTTAATTTATATAACTTTCTGTTCTTATCGCACCATGCTGAAGGGGTATACAAAATTCAGCATAGCACTCCTACATGTTTTTGTTTTCAGTTTTAATGATTTAGATTTGCTCTGCGTATTTACTAATTCATCCTAGGTTTTTTTAAATTAATTTCTAAAAGTTATTTCGCTACAACAATATATTAAATCAACAAACAAGGCATGCATTTTAAGAAAAAAAAGTACCAAATATTCAATTTTCTTGCTTCATCGATTTTTAAAATCAGTAGGTGACAACACTTTTTTCATGTACATACTTTTGTGACGTAGAGAAAAAGTTTTTCTAATAGTGCATTTACACCTACACCATAAACACGTTATAAGTTGTTTATGATGATAAACTAGTTTAAGAAACTTGTTTATCCATACAAATTATAAACACGTTTGTAACTAGCTTTTGAGATAAACTAGTTGCAAACAACCAGTTTTTGTTAATGCAACTCTGTTCTTTTCAAATTTTGCTCTGGCAACGCTAGTGATATTAATTGAAAATTGTTTTATATAATATGGATAACGAAAATAAAAGGTATGTTTATCGTATGTATAAATGTACGTGCACCAACGTTTTTAAGTTTTTTTTTACTGAAGTCAGCTGTTTTGTGACACGGCTGTTAAACTGTTAACTGTCAAAACTGCTGATGTAAACGATATAGTTTATGAAAGTAGTTTACGATCATAAACTAGTTTGAAAATTACAAGTGTAAATGCACTATAATACAAAAATAAAACATCAAAATTAATTTATTTATAAAAAAATAGTGCAAAAAAAGAAATAGTGCGTTATATATATATTATAATGAACTTTTTTTGAAGCCAAGACTTATACCTTTCTAAACAAAGGACTTCAACCGTCGTATATGTAAGTAAATAGATATGGTACATTAAAAAAGTTAATAATTTATGTATGTATGTTCACACCTATGATAGAAACTTTTTTTTTTTTTATTATTTTTCAATATGAATTTACAAGTATTTATTATATTTTTCTTTTTGCTCTAACACGGCCATCCTGTAAATCATCGCTCTCGATGAGTTCGAACTTCTTGTTTTCAAAACAATCATTTGTTTATTACAGAAAGATCAATATAAAATCACAAAAAAAACAAAACAGTTTACAGAAACCACGAATTCATCATTCCAAATTCCACAGCAGTTATCTGTCCCCTTGTATAATTAACCACCAGATATACAGAGCTGTAAACAGAATCATTATTTCAGATGGTACTTTTTGAATCGCAACTCAGAGGCAATCTTAAGCTTGTTTGCAAATCAACACGTTATCACTTGAAAGTTATGACTCAGAGGCAATCTTAAGCTTGTTCAAAACTTCAACACCTAAACTGAAAGTTATGACTCAGAGGCAATATTAAGCTTGTTCAAAACTTCAACACCTAAACTGAAAGTTATGACTCAGAGGCAATATTAAGCTTGTTCATGAATTCGATTCTTATTGGATGAAGAATTTTTTTTTTTTTTTTTTTTTTTTTTTTAAATTTTACCTTATATTAGTTATTAATATCTTTCTCGTCTTCACTGTCATTTAAAGGACGAATGACCTCTCTTGCTGCAACAATAAAAGTTTTGCAGTTTTCTTTTTTCAACTTATATCGATCATTGGGAAGGACACCAACTAACTCATAAGGACCACGATAATACGGCTGTAACTTCGATTTACGCCTCTGGTTACTACAATAGACAACCTTTTGTCCAATTTTTAATTGAGTTGGATTGCATTTATTTTGATCAAATCTGATTTTCATTCTAGTTGCATTTAACTCTACTCGTTCACTGGCAAGCTTCCGTATTTCTTCTACGTCGTCAAATTATGGCTCAATTTCGAGCTCTGCTAATAATCCACTAATATCTGGAGTCCGTCCTGATATACCTGTTAATACCTTTAACGGAGAAAATCCAGTTGTTTTTTTAACCGTTGTATTAAGAGCTAGTTGTACACGACTGATATAACCAGTCCATTCACCACATTTATCTAAATTAGTTCTTAATAAGTTAGCAACAGTGTCCACATATCGTTCCACTTGTCTATTAGCTCTACTAGCACCAGGAGCAATTAAATGATGTGTTAGCCCCATAGACATGCAGAAGTTTTTAAACTCAGCACTAGTAAAATTAGTGCCTCTGTCACTTACAAGTTTGGCTGGAGCTCCAAATAGCATTACATAGTTATAAAACATGTGAACAGTTTCCGCAGCTGTAAGGGTTTTACAAGGGAATAAAACTGCAAATTTTGTAAAAGCATCAATCAAAATGAAAATATAACGATAGTATTTTCCGTCAAATGGTCCCATAAAATCAGCATGAACCACATCGAATGGAATTGGCTTCTTTTCTATTGGGTGAAGTTCACACTGTTTCTTTCCAGACGGCCTTTTAGCCACCAGGCAAATTAAACAAGAATTCACGAACTTTCTGACATTTTTAGTCATATGCGGCATCCAAAAATGCTCTCGTATCTTCATAAGAGTCTTTTCCCATCCGAAATGACAGTTTTCTTCATGGAAACGCCTCATTAATGACAATCGACATTGTTGAGGTACATAAAGTTTGTTAGTATTTTCCAGTTTCTTGTTTAACAATCCGTTTTTGAGTATGAACTGTGTTGATGTGTTGGTATCGCCACTTTT
This sequence comes from Pollenia amentaria, assembly GCA_943735925.1. Classification (NCBI taxonomy): domain Eukaryota; kingdom Metazoa; phylum Arthropoda; class Insecta; order Diptera; family Polleniidae; genus Pollenia; species Pollenia amentaria. Next base: position 237,656,803 of record OX031006.1, on the reverse strand, counting down.
AATTTTCTCTATGATTTCTAAGGTGCCTGGATCATTTTGCTGCTCAATATGTAACCATGTTTCGGACAAATTCTCAATTTGATAACAAGATTTTATTGGCACATTTCGGCTAAAGTAATCTGCATGTGATAAAGTCTTCCCTTTTCGATATACAATCTCAAACTCAAAATCTTGAAGAAAAATCCACCAACGAGCAACGCGAGGAAGTAAATTCTTTTTTTCTTTTGTTGCCTTTAAAGCGTTACAGTCAGTAACTAACAAGAACTAAACACCGATTAGGTAATGCCTAAAATGTTTCATCGCATTTACCACCGCAAGTGTCAGGTTAGTTCTTTGTGTCCAGATTTTCCGCAAAAAGAACACTTAAATTTGGTTTCTATGGGTTTGCTTGGTATTTCCTGTACAACCAATTCGTTTGTCTTTTGTTTCCCCGTGCAATGAGCTCTAATATGACCCTTTTTGCCACATCCATAGCAACGTTTCTCATCCACTACGCGCCTACGTTTCAATGGATTAGGTAACTTGTCCTTTTTCTCAATATTGGATACTGGTTTATCCTCTTGCAAACGGCGTGTTCTATTTTCTACTTCTCTCAAAGGGTTTTCACGTATCGAAGACAAATGATTGATCAAACTTTGCACAGTTGATGGCATAACAAATGTAAGAGAATTTCCCAAACTCACCTCACTAATGCATCCGATGATAATTTTGACCATTTTGTCTTCTGGAATTTCAAAAGGTAATTGATTAATTTGACAAACCTTTTCCATTACGAACTCCGTATAGGAAGCATATTCATTGCTTTCTGAGTTGGCAACCTTCCTGAGTTGTGTAATAATGTCTGCACCATTAGAAAAAGCATATATCAAAGAAGCACGTAAGTCCGGCCAGCTATAAAGTTGATATCCGTACTTATTGAACCATAATTTTGCTCTTCCAAGCAGAGAAACTTGTATTCTAGGCAAAATGTCAAAATTCTGCAAACCGTCTCGTTGTACCCTTGCATCAATATCCGTGCACCACTTCTGAATATCAACGCGGGAGTGATCCGGATCAAAACTCGGAAAACCCACCAATGCGTCGGTTGATTGTGACCTTTGTGTGGATTCCAAAATTTTATTAATTGCCTCCATCGTAATTACAAAATTGTTAGATCTCGACTCTGAACTTTCCTCCTGCAGATTCAAATTTTCCGGAATCTGACCTCTTAGATTGGAGTCATCTTCAGCCATCTTCCCAATAGAGTGCGGTGTAGGCTAAATTTATCCCACTTCTGATGATAGAAACTTTTTTTTTTTTTTATTATTTTTCAATATGAATTTACAAGTATTTATTATATTTTTCTTTTTGCTCTAACACCTTTGTACATACATACATTTCCCAGATAGCATTTTTAATCGCCTAGGAGTCTACTGGGAATCTCATGACGAGCGTTTTTGATCGTCGACGAGCTCATTTTTTAATTGTAGACGATTCCCCGCACTGGAGAAACTGTTACACGTGCTGATTCGTATGAGAGATTCTTCCAGAACACAGCAAACGACTCTTATATTAATCCTAAGGGGAATCGTTTATGATGTATGTAGAGATTATCTAACGAATCTTTCAAAAAGCATGCCAAGGGTCGTATGAGACTCACGTAGGGATTATTTTACGACTCGTGAAATGGTCAGCCTTATAACTGAGCTACCTAAATAAGGGCATCAAGCGTGTTTTTCATATGAAAACGTCTAATTTGCATACAATTTATATTAAACAAACCTTAATGTCGCGAAATCAACACCATCCTGTCGGAAAATCTTATTTTACAGATCCTTAGGTCGGTTTGTTTTAATGAAATTTTATTGGCAACAGAATTTTCATATTTCAAAAACGATAGCTGGGTACATACATACATACATACATATTGTTACCTAAAACTCTAAAGGCCCTATCTAACATTTTGGAAATTTTACAGGAGATGCAAAAAACTATTTAAAATGGTAAATTGATAAATTGCCTTAAACCGTTTATAATTAATTTTTCTTCTATTTTTCTTGTAAAACCTACCAGTGGTTTTGACAAATAACAATGTTGCATATAACAAAACGGTTAGTTATGTCTATTAGTGTTTATCGATTACTATTTTGTAGATAAGGCTTTTTGTTATTAAAATCTCTAATTTTGGTCGAAAGATTTCAAAATTTATTGTGAACATGTGTGTTGATGCAATACATCACACAATTAATGTTGGGAGAATTCCAAATAATTGTAGTGGGTAATGTAAGAAAAGATAAACTCATCACTGATTTATTGTTTGGTATTTTGTTTAAGCTTTGATATCGTTGCAAAGAAGACTTCTTGAGTGTTTGTATGTAATTCTCATTCTCTCTGTAGTTTTGTTTGCTGATAGCTTTGGCTTTTCTAAAATTATTTAGGAAAACGTTTCCTGATGATCTGGCCTAAGCAACCAGTGAAATGAGCATAAGAACAGCTTATCCTCCAACAATAAATTTCAGTATTTTTTATCAATTACTTAAAAAGGGAATTAAGCACAACAAACGAAATCTTTTAATAAATAATAGTATTCCCAAAAACAACTTTGATAATAAAATTTACTGATATTAATCATGTATGCTGGCATGAAATAACTCCCCAAAGTCTGGGGCCTTATATTATATGTCATTAAGACCCAATTTAAAAATATGTCTTAAACAGAAATTTAATAATATCCTAATTTTTGGATAATTATTTCGTATGAAAGACCCCAATATCTGAAATGAAATAAGACTGCGATATGTATAATTAAATTAATTATACAGTTATTGGTTAAATAATCGCGCGATAATGCCATCTAAGGGTTAGGACCTCGGCCGGGCGCAAGGATTTCCTTCTCTATGGTATAACAAATACCGGCTTCGCTAACCAAAGCTTCTCTGCATAGCCGGCGCTCGGCTGGGCGCAGGATTTTTTCCTCTATGGTGTAACAAACCGGCCCGCTTACAATTTCATATAAAATAATCCCCCAATTAAAAAAATAAAATAACACACCAAATTAAATTAAATAATCCCCAGAAATCGATGTTGTTGTTCCCTGTACAAACTTTTGGGGGGTTATTACATTTTCGTTTTTTCAGGAGGGGTTATTTTTTTTGGTTATATCATGCCGCCAACATGCATGTGTATATGACATATTTTGCACACTAGTTACTTGTTTGTATACTAATGTGATGTAAAGAAGGCTGTACTGGTGCAACTGGCTTTGTAAACTGTAGGACCACTCAGTTAATATGTGCATCGTGTATCCGAATATTGAATAACCCAATGAACAGCTTAAAATGGTTTTATAAAACAAAGAGACAATAATGTTTTTATAAATCTTTTGCACAGCATTTCCATTAGGATTTGATACATTTATTTGAAAAAAAAACACCTAAACTGTAAAACCGAGAAAATATTGCAAAGCGGTACACAGTAAAAATTATCAGTAGTTCTTTATCAATTAAAAAAATTGTTTAAATGTATTTCAATTTAATTAAATTGATAATTTAATCAATTAGTTTTTGATTTGAAAGAAAATTAAACAAATAATTGTGATTAAATTAACTTTTTAGTTGTTTTGAAATAAATTTTTAATTAAAATATTAATTTGATAACAACAAATCTTAATTGACTTTTTTCGTTTAAAATAAAATAATTTAAACTTGTAGAATTGTTGTTGGGAGTTGTCATAACCTGAGCTATATTGAATTGAATCAATTAACTAATTGTTTGAGACGGCAAAGTTTTTTGATAATTTTTTTAATTGAAATTAAAAATGTTATGTATTGATAAAAATTATTAAAAATTTTCAATTTTTACAATTTTTAGTAATCAATAGAATCATTTTGGTTATAGGTGCAAAATCAACAAATTGTTTGCTTGATTCTATGAATTTGGTATGAATTTGATAATAAGAGAAAATTTTTAATTTTTTCTGTGTTTAGCATTTCATTAAAGGTATTCACGTCAAACGTTGCACTCTTGCGAAAAAGCGAAATTGCACAAAACATAGCAGCAATCACATAGGCAATTATTCTGTACAAATAATTTATTAATAATAAAGTTTTTGTTTTAAAGTTTTATGTGGATACCTTTATTAAGTTTTTTTTATTTAATTTTAATTCAGTTTTGATTAGAGGCACGTTGCTTTTTTATGAAAAAGTTCACAACCCTGTTGGTGGTATTTTAAAACAATCACAAAACAAGCAAACACCTTTTTCTAAACTTTAACAACCAATAATTCTGTAGAATAGCCGTTACCTTATTTGTATCCACCAAAGTCGCCAAGTTGCGAGCGGTATCGCTGTCAATTGCAATAGCTTTGTTGAAGCTTTGATATTGTTACATGCAAGACCTGAGTGTTTAAAATTCTTATTCACTTTATGGTCTTACTTGTATAATATTTTTAGCTTTTCTAAAGTATTTGGAAAAAGTTTCCTGACGAGCTGGCCTAAGCAACCAGCGAAATGCGCATAGAAACTAGCTTTCCCACAACAATAAATTTCAGTGTTTTCAATCATAAATTGGGATTATTAATTATAAATAATAATAATTAATAATTAATAATAAATATTTCATTCCCGAAAATAATTTTTGGCAATAGCAAATACTTGCAGCCTAAAATCCAAAAAACACTGAATACTACTCTTGCAAAATTCTGCACGGCTGCATTTTAGAATGAAAATTTTTTTTTTAAAGTTGCTTGGCAACTGCCGTTTGTAACTCACCCTTTTTATACCTCTTAAATTTAAGCAACTGAATATACAAAATGTTATCAATATTTCAAAACTTAATTATATTCACAAAATTTAATAATGTTTATAAAATTTAATTAAGTTTACAAAATTTCATAATATATATTCAAATATACAAAATTTAATCAATATTATAAATCAACCAACAAAATATGGAAAATTTAATTTAATCACTTATTACAAAAAGTGTACTAATGACATTTACTTCATGTACCGTATTTGAGTATTGCAAAGAAAGCAGTTCGACCGGTTTTAACCGGTTATTTTGGTTTTGCCCAAGCCGGTTATTTTAAAATGTTACTTTTTCGAATATCGAATAATCCGGTTATTTAGGTATAATACACAGGCTATTTGAATAATATGTAATTTACATACGTTTTTCTTACTCTTGTTGTATTTAGGTATTTTTCTAATTTAATATTGGACAAACTTAAATTTTTTATGAAGAATGTCAAAACAAAGTGTAACAAAAGTCAACAAACATTATGAACAATACAAAAACAATCCAAAATACTAGGGTGTTCAATTAAGCGGCTTTTTTTGTTTGTTCGATTAATCGATATTTGGCATTTTTGACTTATTCGATTAAACGAATAAAATTTTAATATTAGTCGATTAATCGAATAATTCAAAATTCAGAAATTTTTATAAATTAAGAGATTTTTCGATCATTTTAGAAAAAATTGGTACTTGAGTTTTAATATTTAATATTTAATTAACAAAAAAACCAAACAAACGTAAAAATTTATAGGTACTAATTGATAAAACCTTTACAACGATAAAAAATAAAACATGTATTGAGATCATATAATTTTATATGTACAAACAATTACACAGATCTTTTAAAATAATCTTTTAAAAATAAAATGTTGTTTAAATGATTTTCTTTACTTCAACCCAGCTCGCATAGTCTGTTTGTTAGACAATTATGTTTAATTTACAACTCCTAAAAGAAACTTTTGATGATTATCTGACGAGTAACAAAAACAACAACATCAACATTTTTTTATTTATTACTTTTTATACATTTTTGATACGCTCGTCTTTTAATCCTGTAATGAACCTTTTGCGATTCTCTGTAAGAGTCATATAACAATTACTGAGCTACCTAAATAAGAGCTTTTTTGAAATATGAAAATTTTATTGCCAATACAATTTCAATAAAACAAATGGACCTAGGACTTGTAACAAAAAGTTTTTCCGACAGAATGGTGTTGATTTCGCGACGTTAATGTTTGTTTGATATAAATTGTATGAAATTTAGAAGTTTTGACATGAAAATAACGCTTGATGCCCTTATTTAGGCAGTGCAGTTATACGGCTGAGCATTTAACGAGTTGTAAATAATCCCTTTATGAGTCTCATACAATTCCCAACATGGTTTCTAAAAGACTCGTAAGATAATCTCTACATACATCATAAACGATGCCCTTTATGATTAATATAAGCGTCGTTCGCTGTGTTATGGAAGAATATCTCGTACGAATCAGAACGTGTAACAGTTTCTCCCGTGCCGGGAATCGTCTACAATTAAAAAATGAGCTCGTCGACGGTCAAAAACACTCGTCATGAGATTCCCAGTAGACTTCCAGACGATTGAAAATGCTAGCTGGGAAGTCTAATATTTCCTTTTAATTTGCCATACTCTCTCCTTTTTTTCTAACGCACTCATACTTTTTAAATTGACCACGAGATTGCTCTTAATTTTATCTTTCCATTTGTTTGCAAATTTTACGTTAAATTTAATAACTGACCACAAATTAACTTTGGCGCTTTTTTTGTAAAAAATATATTTCTTAAAAATTAAATGTGCTTTATTAAAAAAGAAAATTGTGTTCTAAAAAATTCTTGTTCTTTTTTACAAAATACTTTGAGTCATGCTACCATTTTGAGTTGTTTCTTCGTCGAGGGCATTTTAAAAATGAAATTGATTATTAAATTAAGTGCAGCTTGTGACACAGCTGTCAATTCAAACAAGTTTTGACAAGCAGTTTTTCGAAACAACTTGAAAGTGATTTATTAAAGGTGTGGCTCCAGGGTTAAAAATATTTTTTTTTGCATTAAGTAAAAATTAACGGACTACTGCATTATTTCAGTAATCAGTAAAAATTTACTGGTTGCATAATTTTTTTTCAGTAAGCAGTAGGCCATTTATTTGAATTGGGCATAGTTTACACGGAGTCTTTTCAGACATGTCTTTTTTTGACATTTTCTTTTGAACATGCTACCAAAAACCTTTTGTCTTTTCACGATGTCTATCCAAACATGTCTGTTTTCATGTCTAATTGTCTAATATACATATACATACAAATCAAAATACATGAACATTCATAAAAACAAACATGAAAACTCATTTCGTGTTTGTTTGGCAACCCCTCTTTCTTCTCTACCCCGATCGCCTACAAAAAAAACAGACGTGTTTGTCAGACATGTCTGAATAGACACCGTGTAAACTCCCTCTTACTCACTAAACATGACTGTTTTTTTTTTTAAATTCCAACGGACACATACATTTGGTTTGTTTTTCAGACTTAAAACTTTAAAAAATTATACATTTGAGAGAAAAACCATATATCGATGCCTTACTTTCTCAACCCCGTATCTTAAAAAAATACGGTATATTTTAAGATACGAGGTTGAGAAAGTAGGGCATCGATATGTATTGTTATTTGATTAATCGCCATAAATTCTTCGATTAATCCTTTAATCGAAATCAGCAATTTTAAATTAATCGAACAATTAATCGCCTAAAATTGTTCGATTAATCGAACAAGAATCGATTGAACACCCTACAAAATACTACAAAAAAGTGTTTAGTTAAAAAGTAAATATTAATTTGTTCAAGAGTATTCTAAATATTAAATATATTTTTATACAGATGTTATCTCTGGAGATATTTCGAACGGGATAATAAAGACAAAGTTAATGCCTGAAGTTTCCTAAAATGATAAGTTGGGAAGGAAGATCACCTTATATTAGTCAACATGCTTGGCAATAATGTACTGAAAATGAAACTTAACTCCGTTTGAAGTAGTTCTAAAGAGACGACAAATAATACTTAACTAAAATACACAGCCAAAAATGAATCTTAAGTAGTTCTAGGATACCTTTATGCTTATAACTAAAACGTTCCGACGAAATTACGATATGGGAAAATTTAACGAGTTTTGTTTATTTTAAACACCAAGAGCCAAAAAATAAAATTGAAGAAATCAAACAATGTCATGGAAGGTTTTAAATTGTGGTCGAGAAGTGGACAGATATTTCATAAAAAACCCATGTCCATATTTTTATTCGTTTCTATAATGCTGAAAAAAAATAATTTGAAATACATAATTATGGCTAAAAGGTTTTCTTTGCAACTTTTTAAAGATATGGTTGAAGTCTACTAATTCCTATAGACATGCTTAACCACCAACAAATAAAAAATCTTTAAAAATAAATTTGGGAGAATATCTCAAATAATAAATTTATTAAGTTCTCATAAGTTTTTATTTCCTCCTGCAAAACGTTTGGCTAGATTAAACAACATCTAACAGTTTCTAAGTGACATTATACAATTATCTTCTTACAAATAAAGTTTAGTAAAGTAATAGAAATTGTAAAAGTTAAGCCAAAGTTTGCTCAATTTATTGGTCTCGTTTTCTTTGGATTTTATCGCCAAATATTTGTTAGGTCTAAAAAAAACCTTAAGTCATATCTATGTATTTTGTTTGTCCCTTGCATTTATGAATTGTTTTGTTTTTATTCAAATTAACTTTTTATTACAAAAAATTATTTGATTTAATGTATTCGAATTAAAACCGGCTAACCGGTTATTTAAAAATACTTAACCGATTTTTTTAATAGCAACTATTCGCAATATTCCAGAGCCGCTTTTTGAAAAAATTCAAATAATCTATCTCCCTATTAACTGCACTGTTTTATTTAATTATCTCAAAATAAATGTTTTGAAGTAGTTCCCTTTCTTAGAGGTTTAATTAAATAAAATATAATTATGAAACTACGCGATTGTGATTTTGATTTACACTCTGCATGGACCTTGCAGTGGAACAAATCGGAACGAAGCAGTCCCTAAGTCAAGCCAGATGATACGAAAAACCTGGTATAATTAAAACTGCTTATTCACATCAACTGACAGGACTATCGATTTCCTAACCGAGTGGATACTTGCTAATGACGCCATCTATCAATGCGGTCATCCTTTACAAAGGGTTGGCCACTTACTACATAAATTCCCAGTCCTGTCATACCCAAGAAATACTGAAGAAATCAAGAACCCAATACCCGAAGTCATATCCTGGCTATTCTTAAGAGGGTCAACTCAAAATTGTTAAATATTCACTTTTTGCAAGAAATCGATGTACAGTGGTCATATCTACCCACTGTAAAAATCTTACATAATTTTCTCTAGTATTTTGTAAAAAAAAATTAAATTGCATCCCCCTTTGTGATATAAGAGTATATATAACTTGGAGGCCACACGATCAATTTTTGTCTTTCAATTCCTTTCAATTTGCACTCACTCTCATTTTTTCACTAACACATTCACACTTTTTAAATTGATCACGAGATTGCTCTCAATTTTAACTATCCATTTGTTTGGCAATTTTACGCTCAATTTAACAGCTGATTCGAAGTTTAGTGAGCAAATTTTTCGTTTGTCAGTATAAATTGTTTTCTTGATGACATCTTGAAAGTAAATTGCTTAAAAATTGCGTGCAGCCTACGTCACAGCTTTCAATTAATGTAAATTTTGACAAACAGTATATGTAAAAGACTATCAACAAAAAGTTGATCGTGTGGCCGCAGTGTAAAGAGAAACCAGTTTTTTGTCTCTACTGAAAATGTGTAAATTTTGAGTTGACGCTCTTTAGAGGAAGCAGTGCGATATATCCTGTCTGTATTTAAAATTCATACGCTAAATAAATAATCAAATATATTTGTTATTTATTTGTTTGCTTTATTAACTAAATTTAGGTGATTTGATAAACATTCTTTTAATTTTAATTTTTTTAAAGAAGTTTCGATAAAAACCCAACTGTTAATATTATTTTATCCATTTTCCAATTGTTTGCTTAGTCAAAAATCTTTGGGATTATTCACAATTTTATTTAAAATCTGCCACAGATTAAAAAAATAAAGAGGTTAGGTTTTATAAATGAAAATGTTTGATGGGTATAAGTAAACTTAAATGTGTTTACGTAGTGCGTGTATGTGGAAAAATGCGTGCACACATGTTTGGATCCAAGTATGGGTAATTTTGGTTGTTGTTTTTATCTTTCTCTTTTTCTGCCAATGTCTCCAGCGGACCGAAAAGTTTAGCAAACAATATTTTGGTGTTTTGCAATGTAATTTTTTTTTTTTGTTATTTGGCATTTGAATTTTCGTGGGGAATTTTCAATTAAATTTTTCTTTTGTTCCTGACATTTTTAACTTCTTTTGTCTCTTTCTCTCTTTGTCTTGCTCACCGTTTCTCTAATTTTTTTTTTTTTTGCATTTTGCCCAACTCATATTTATGAGTATTCACCAAAGTGCACTTTGGTTTTTTTTGTTGCTATTTTATGTTTTTCCCGTTAGAAAGTTTTTCAGTTATTGTTGTTACTATTATTGTAGTTTGTGTGAAAATTCTGTTGTTCTTCGAAGTACAAACAAATGAGCATGCAAATATAGCAGACACACACACACACATACATAGACACATAAACGTTCACACTCTCAAGTATGAATGTGTTAGTTGTTGCTGTTGTTCGCCTGTTATTTTGTAATTAATTTTTGGTATCGGTTAAATTGTGACACTACATTTCTTTTTGCAATTTCTGAAAACAACAACAACATCATGTTCCATAACAAGTTTGTAGTTGTTTTTTTTTTTTTTTTATATAAATATTTTATGTCAGATGTTACTCTGCATTGCTTTATCAATATTAAATTTATTAAAATTTCTGCTTATGTGCTTTATGTTTTAATATTTGCGAAGTTAAAATTAAATTTAAAATTAAGATCTGTTTGCAAATAAATGCAGCTACATAACAATTAAATTAAAGAAAAACTTTTTAAAATTTAATCATAGAAATCGTCACTATTTCACCTAATATTTAAAACAAAAAAGAAAGTTTAGTAGCGTCATACCGAACATAAAATACCGAATAACACAATAGTAAAAACTTTAGAAGAATAATTGCGTAATAGTAATTTTCTGACGTGATTTGAAATCAAGTGATTTTCAAAACACTCCTGAATATATTTTCTTTATGTGGTCAATGATAAACACCCATTAAACCAATTAAGACAAACTTAATATACGGTTATTCAGAACTCGTAGTGACGGGGAATGCAAAATATACGTATGTGTAATATTAATTTTGTTTGTTCAATATTACTCATCCATTGCACAATAAAATCCCAATAATTTGTCAAAATTTTTTCTATAACACTGTTTAATCACTTATTAACGGTCTAACTTTAACGGTCCTTTTCACAATATATAATTAACTTAATTTAAGACGAAAATTAACAGACTGTCGGTTCGGTTGACAAACGCTTTTTAACCAACTGTTAGGATTTTTTGTTTCACCCAATTTCGGTTACTAAACAAAAACATTATATTAAAAGTGTGGCAATACCATCTCTATTTGTTTACGAAAAAGTGTGTAATGAGAAACATAACACTGATGTTTTGTATAAAATGTTTTTTCAAATTTAAAAAATTATAAATCAAAAACTATTTACTTTTAGTTTAAACAACCTAGAAGCAGGGATGTGGAGTCAAAGGCGGAGTTGAAGAGTCGGAGTCGTAGTCGTAGTACCCACAAAAACTCGCGACTCCAAAGTTTTTTGGCATAAAAAATGTAAAAAAAATTTGTAATATCACAGAAAAAGTTTTTTATCAATTAAAAAAATGACTTAAAAAGTATTTAACTTTAATTAATGTGATAATTGAATGAATTATTTTTTAGTTGAAAGAAAATTAAAAATATGATTTTGATTTAATTAATATTTGAGTTGTTTTGAAACAAATTTTTAATTAAAATATTAATTAAATATCAAAAGATATTAATTGATTTTTTTTTCGTTTAAAATAAAATAATTTAATCTTGTAGAATTGTTGTTGGGAATTGTCAATATTGAATTTAATTAATTAACACTTTGTTTGAAATTGCAAAGTTTTTTGATCATTTTTTTAATTTAAATTAAAAATAGCATTTATTAAAAAAATATTCACAATTTTACAATTTTTCTTAATCAATTTAATCATTTTGGTTATGGGTGCAAAATCAATAACTTGTTTCCTTGATATTATGAATTTGGTATAAATTTGGTTGTTAGAGAAAATTATTAATTTTTCTCTGTGATTTTCCAAAATAAAAATTATTCGAAATTTCGATTTGAAATTTTTACAGAATCATTTCCTTGCTGGATTTTACCATTTAAAAGGTACTGCATTAAAAAGAAGTCAGAGTGCTATGTTCGGCTATGCCGAATCTTTGATATCCTCCACCGACAGTAAGAATATATGACAGCTAAAAATTAGTAATAAAACTGTATAAAAACGGCCGTCAGTAAAAAAATTTGTTCCGGTTTAAACCAATTGGACGACAATCAGACAGTGTTGTGTTTTTATTTCTGGCAATTTAAGCTTACTTTAATAAAATATCATGATTCGTAACAGTTTATGCCGAACTCGAATGATTTTCAGGAGGTGAATTGATATTAGACCCATGGTAAACTATGGACTTATCATCACGAAATCCTGTAGAGTGAATTCTGTTATTAAAAGTCTAAATGGAACATATTTCAATACACTAGTGAAATGTGTTTAAGCGTTTAAAATGTTTTTCAGAAGGCTATGGGATCTAAGGTAAATATGGACCGATAATCAGTTAATTGCATGATATTATTTCTGGCCATATGATCCAAAATTGGATCAAATCTTACCGCCATATATACATATATCGGCTACGGCTTTAGACGTATTTAAAAAATTTCCCAGTGTGAGCATAATTTTGGACATTATATGGTAAATTATGGACCGAGCTTCAGGGAATTTTATAGTGTGATACTTAGTCCTTTAAATCTTTGACATAACAAATTGTATTACAATAATGGTTTTTAACATACTTAACTGTTTTACGAGAGTAGGTTTTGTATGCACCCTATGGTAAATTATATACCGATCTTGACGAACTTTTGAAGTATGATTTCTAATCTTATAAAAGTGTGACGTACTTAATTTTATAATGATAGCATTATAGCACTATTGCGCTGGTTGCTTAGGCCAGCTCGTCAGGAAACTTTTTCCAAATACTTTAGAAAAGCTAAAAATATTATACAAGTAAGACAAATATTATACAAGTAAGACCATGCAGTTTCATTTCTAGTCCTACAAGACAGTGACGTACCAGATTTTATTACGATAGTATTATTTATTACGGTTTCCGGCGTACTAAATCATTTTCCGGGAGTAGGCTTTCTATAGGGCCTATGGTAAATTATGGACCTATCTTTACGAAATTTGACAGTCTGATTTATAGTCCTATAAAATCATAACGTAGCATATTTTAATATGATAGCAATATTTAATACGGCTTTAGAAGTACAGTATGATTTATAGTCATATAGAACGAGTTTGTGCAAAATCTTATATCATGCCGCGCATTATGCCACCTTTTATATTAGTTTTTGTAACAAAATTGCAAATTGTTTAGGGTAGTTTTTCTACATGATGATTCACAACCTTGTTCCTACCGATCGGATTTTGCTGGACTTAAATTCCAAACTGCTGAGGATAACTAGAAGCAATTTGACACCAACATCACAGCAAAAACTTTGCTTACAAAATAAGTAGAAAAATAATGAGAACTTGACGAAAAGCCTACTTATTTTTCTACTTGAAAAAGTAATTAATTTTGTTTGCGATGTTCCAAAAGTAATCCTTTATAATTTCGCCAATTACAACCTAAAAGATAATACCTTTATTCTATAATTTAAAGTTGTATAGAAATATGTATTTACGAAACGAGACAAAAATAAGTTGTTACAAATAAACTTTCAAAAGGTTACAACACATTAATTAAAATGGCGCTTATATGTAAAGTCTTATGGAAGTTTTGTTGAAAAGTGTACACAATAATAAATTTTTCGAAATGTAAGAAAACGTTTAATAAAGAGTGTTTTGGTTGCAAAAAATCATTTATATCTCTAACACTATAATAACAATGTGTATAATAATATATGTAAATATTATACTATTAAAAAACCATCGTTTACATTAAATCGTGTTATACCAACAAAAATATACTGTGGGGTTAATTTTCGAACACATTAATGTATATATTTATATACATTTTATTGATTTTGGGATTTTCCATTAATTTCACATCGAAATAGAGTTTTATTATTCCCGCACTTTTTGGATTCCCGAGAAAGCGGGAAATAAAAATCAAATTCCCGGGATCCCGAGATTCCCGCCCAAAATTTTGTATTTACTTATTTCTCCAATGAAACTAATAATTCCTATTGGCTATTACGCTTAACATAATTAAACCTGTAGCTCGTTTCTGTATTTCTCGCATCGCAAATTTTCTCATATTAAGTGTGAAACAAAAAATTTCATCGTTTCTCGATTTGTGAGAAAAAAGTGTTTCTGTATTTAAATGCGAGAACAGACAACACAGATTCTGTTTTAACTGGAATACTTCCAGTAATTAAGTGTCAAATGCAAGCGAAACGTCAACGAAAGAAATATATATAATAAAAATAAGGCTGCCAGATTTAAAGATTTATCGACATTTTAACGATTTTTTTTGTTCCAAAATTGGCAAAGTGAAAATTTGCTGATTTTTTCTAGTGACGATACAGTCTTTGAAATAAAACCATTTTAAATAGTTTTATATGTTTGTGTATTAGGCACCAAAGAAAACCGATATCTTTAAAAACAAGGCAGATTAAAAAATGTATCGGCAAAAGCAAAATTTCAAACGGAAACTGTTTAATTTTTATTTGCTTGGATTATTTAATACATTTGTTTGTGTGATCAAAAGATTAAATATTACCCCATTTTTCAGTCAATGCACTTTAGGAAATTTTTGCCTTTTACTTTGTCCAAAAGTGTTTATTTTATTTCAATATGATATCTTGTCACTCCTTTGTGTGATTTCTGCAGGGAAAAATAACAATCTGAAATTTTAAATCTTATCGGATTATGGAAAATCAAATAAATAATTTTATTTAAATAGACCTCAAGCTTATGTATGTATAAAATATGTATTTTACCCATGAACTTAATGTTTTTTTTTTTTTTTTTTTTTTTTTTTTTTTTTTTTGATTATGTGTTTATATGATAAAAATTTGTGATTATATGATAAAAATCGAACAAAATTCGTCAAAATTAATTTTAAATTGTCCGAAAAAATAGAAAATTTTTTTATTTTTTCTTAGGATATTGACGTTTTTATTACAAATTAATCTGGCAGCCCTGCATAAAACAAACACAATGAAAGGTTAAAAAAATTTTAATAACAAAATATAACAATTGTGTTTTATATACTTATTTTCATCATCCCAGCTAGCATAGGCTGTTTGTTAGACGATTATGTTCAATATACAACTCCTAAAAGAGTCTTCTGATGATTATCTGACGAGTTACAAAAACAAAAACATCTAATTTTTTTTATTTTTAATTTTTTTTTTTAAATTTTTGACACGCTCGTCTTTTAAGCTTGGAATGAGCCTTTTGAGACTCTCTGTAAGAGTCATATAAGAATTACTGAGCTACCTAAATAAGAGGGGTTTTGAAATATGAAAATTCTATTGTCAATGCAATTTCAATAAAACAAACCGATCTAAGGATCTGTAAAATAAGATTTTCCGGCAGGATGATGTTGATTTCCCGACCTTAAGGTTTGTTTGATATAAATTGTATGAAAATTATAAGTTTTGACATGAAAAACACGCTTGATGCCCTTATTTAGGTAGCTCAGTTATACGGCTGAGCATTTCACGAGTTGTAAAATAATCCCTAAGTGAGTCTCAGACGACTCTTGGCATGATTTTTGAAAGACTCGTTAGATAATCTCTACATACATCGTAAACGATTCCCTCTACGATTAATATAAGCGTCCTCCGCTGTGTTGTAGAAGTATCTCACAGAGGAATCAGCTTGTGTAACAGTTACTCCCGTGCGAGGAATCGTCTACAATTAAAAAATGAGCTCGTCGACGATCAAAAACACTCGTCATGAGATTCCCAGTAGACTCCCAGACGATTGAAAATGCTAGCTGGGATATAAATTCTTTCTTTTAAAATAAAATAAAATAATACACATTCTTGTGTACATACATACATAATTTGGGCTCCATTTTTTTAAATTTTTTTTTCTCGCATCAATTTCAAATATGACTTATTTTGACAGTTCTTGTGAGAAACTTTTTGCAAAATATTGTTACAGAAACACTTGTTCTCACATCCTTCCAATAATTGCTGGAAAATTATTTAAATGACAGATAATTCTCGCAAAGTAAAAGTACAGAAACACTTATGTGAGAAAAACCATTTTTTGTTTCATATTGCACTGTTTTTGTCATAATTCACTTGTTTCATGCGGGAAATTTTACGATGCGAGAAATACAGAAACGGGCTACTGGTATCTATTATATACCAAAAACGTAAAAAATTTAAGACTCAAATTATTTTAAGACACTTAAGAGGTTATAGGTATTGATGCCAATAGGATAATAGAAATCAATATACGTATATACATTGTCAAATTCAGAGCTAATTTGCATAATTGGAATGAAAGTGTTAGTCTTACGGGAATAAAAATTCTGGAAGGGTGATTAGAAACTAAAAGCTGAATATTACGAAGTAGGAATTCTGAAACAATTTTACCGTTTAACAAATTCAGCAGAAAGGAGAAATTTCATTTACTACATTTATTTAATAACATATTTTTTACAATTTTATAACCCTTAATCAGCAGTGGTGTATGAATTAAAGGGCTGCGCAAAATATTCTTAATGTTCCGTGTTCTATTTCACACAACTATCAATCATATTATTTCACTGTAAACATACATAGCAAAACAAACATAACAACACATTACTCTCACCAAAACAAAACAAGCATAACTTGAAAAGTTTTTCTCTTCTGCTTTGTTAGTGCTTGTATTATCAAAACAAACAGAATATCAACACAAAACCAGACAATGAATTAAAGAAACGGTAAATTATAGTAAAAGCATCGAGTGCACGTAATTAGGAATTTAAAAAATTTAAAGTGATCTTAGCTTATAACAGAAATGGATGCATTAAATGTAAGCAAAATTGATTTTTTTGAATTATTTCCTAAATGTATATTTTATTTTAGTCGACCTTTATTATTATATTATAACTAAATTATCAAGCTTGATGTCTTTTTTTATTTTTATATAAAACTTTAAACGTTTATTTAACCAATATTTCTAATTAAAAAATTTTTTAATATGTCAGTTATTGTTAAATTTGTTAAAAATTGTTGAAAATTTATAAAATAAGGAAGAAAAAACACTGAAGAAGGCACTCAAAGGAGTGCCGAAATATTGGTTAAATAAACGTTTAAAGTTTTATATAAAAATAAAAAAAAAGACTTTAAGCTTAATAATTTAGTTATATTATTTCCTAAATTTTAAATAATATTTTAAAGGAACCTACAACCGAACCCATTGAAAACAATTCAAACGAAATTAAATCAAAATTTTCTCCCTTTGCAATTTTCTCTTTGGTTTATGTTTACAATCAAAACATTCAAACATGCTTGGAATGTTCTATTCTGTTTTAATGTTCTACTTCATCTTTGTTCTAATTCAGCTTTATTCTAGTTCAGCATTGTTCTAGTGCAGTTTTGTTCTATTCTTCTATATTTTGATCGTAAAGCAAAACAATTGTTTTTGGAAGTATGGGTTTTGTAATGAGAGAGTAATATACACCTACTATCTGAATTTAATGAAATTGCTTGTAAGCAATATTTGTTATGCTTGTGCAGCTCTTTAGTATGAATGTATACTAAGTTTTTCATTCCATGTGAAATGTTTTTAATATTCATCGAAGGTATTTGTATTATTCGGCCATGTTCTGGAAATCGGAATCACATGAAATTGAAATCGATAAAGATTTTCCATTGAATTTTTGTAATAATAAGCGAAGCTTTTCTTGATTTCAAAAGTGGTTTAGGAAAAGAAAAGTGGTCCTCAAAGTATGAGGTATATAAAAGGATATATTTTTATGAACTTTCAAGACGGGAGAATTTTCAAAATTTGTTCGATTTCAATTTTACGTGATTTCGATTTACAGAACATGCCCGATAAATTCTTTATTAATTCTAAGCCGATTTTGCCAAATGTGGAACTACCTCCCTAAAAACTCAACAAAAATTAACATAAATTTGTGGCGAAACTCGCACATATTTCTACTTTCTACTTTCCACAAAGCTTTATAATAATGTTGTAAAATTTACACTTCAGTTTGCAAGGACAAGAAATAAATTTTTGTGATCTATAGTTTATCATAGGCCCAATATAAAGCCCATTCTCAAAAATTAGTTTAAAATCCTTAAACTGTAGAAAATTTAAATATTGTGGTGCAATTAAGGTGGATTTACTAAAGTTGTAAAAAAAAAGATTTTCTACAAAATTTCACGGGAATTTATTGCGGGATTCCCGGGAAAAGCGGGAATTGAAAACAACTGAAAATCCCAGGAATTCCCGGGACGAAAAATCCCGGGAACAAACTCTACATCGAAATTAATCTTAAAATTTTATATTATCACCGGATGTCTGATATAGATAATTCTTTAAAATTATAAAATAATAACTCTTTTAAATCATTAGGGACATTCACGGAAGACGGATTTACAGGTTATATGCTTATTTAGTTATATTAACATTAACAATATATATTTAAAAAAAATTAAATAAATGAACTTTGTTCTTATTAATATAACTAAATTACCATATAACATGATAACCAGCGCACCGTGAACAACCCCATTATATTAAGGCGTTTTTTTTAATGTATAATTATGACTAATTTAAGATATAATAGTAAAGCTATTATTTAATATATAACTAATAATGCAACAAGGGACGAATACAGCTACAAAGTAATGAATTCATAAAGTCATTAAAAGTACGATTGTTAGTAAAGTTTATGCTGGGATTGTTCTTATCTTTTAAGTTTTTCGAAAGTGAGCGTGTTTTCAACAGACGGACAGACAGACGGAAATGGCTTAATCAACTAAGAATTATTCAAGAAAACAGAAAATATATACTTTATGGGGTCTTAGATGAATAATTAAAAAGTTTCACGTGGAATGACAAACTTAGTATACCCTAATTCACCACTAGTAGTAGAGGGTACAAAAAGAGTCAAATAAGGAGCAGTAGCATATACATTTAGCATCAAGGTAAGAGTAGGAGTTGGAGTCGGAGTCGCACATAAAAAATTTCAGCGTTTGGAGTCGGAGTCGAAGTTTTAGTACTTTTTTCTGACGACTCCACAGCCTATAAGCAATATTAGCGAGCATATGTGATCAAGTGATAGTGAAAAACAATTAAAAGGCTAAATCTGTGCAAAAATAACTCCAGTGCACCTGCTAGCACAACATTTTGTTTAAATAAAAATATAATGGGATATTTGACTTATATAATTATATGGCCCTTCTATGAGCTGTATTTCAATTTATTCATAGAAGCATATTCGAAGAAATGGTTAATATAATTAAAAAAATAATTTATGAAATAAAAAATGTTCCCATATTCCATTTTTTTAAATTTTTGGGTCAAATAAATGAAATGTATAAAGTATCACTATCCAGTGTGACACAAAGAATGCTGACGAAGGCCGTAGCGGGCCAGCAGATGCATTACATTCTGTTAGTGTCTGATAATTGTTAAATTTTCTGTACATAAAAAATTTACGTCATTACTAACCAAAGGATAGCTAAAGTAAAAACATGTAACATGAAGAGTACAAGATATTCTGGTAGTGCTCAAAGTCATTCCTAAGTATAAGTACATATCTATAGCTTCAATGTTAACCAAAGTCTGGCTTAAGCAAAAAGTATGTTAAATATTGAGGAAATAGGCTTTATAAATTGAAATAAAACTCATACAAGCACATTCGAAAAAATGGTTAATATAATTCGAAAAATAATTTATGAAAAAGAAAAAGTTCCCATAAATATTTTTAAAATTTTTAATGGTGGTAAATTTACTCCGAGAAATAAAAGTGGCATCAATGTGTTAGGAGTCTTTTATTTCTCATTTTACACATTTTAAATAAAAAATTATTAAAAATACACTTTTATATTGGTATTTTCCATTTTTTCGATTTTTTTATTAAAAACTTAACCGCAATTTTTCTTCAGTTATTTTTAACAACAACTTCTCTTTTAAATAGTTCAAGATTGCGTACTAATCGTGAATTGTGGAAAGCAAATTTTGCTAACTTACGCTTAATGTTTCGATTAAAATTTAAAAGTGAAGAGAGCCGAAATTAAAAAAATTTTTTCACTTTTGTCTCGAAATATTCAATAAAACTCGAATCTATTTCCTTCTAAATAATGTAAGATAATAATGATAAAACGTACAAAAATTTTTGTTATCTACTTTTAACGAAAAAGCCAAAAAAAAACTTCCAACATTAAATACATACAATATTGCCTAAAGTTAAACAAGAAATGTACTTTTTTGCATTCAACTGCAAAAAATCCCCTCCCATAAAATCGCGTATTTGAAAATAAATGTTAATGTAGATTTATCCAATTATTTCAATACTAATTAAAATTCTTCTGGGCATCCTTTAACTATCAAAACAGAGTGCACTGTGGTTATTAATGATAAAATAATGGTTAGTTTATAGAAAATTATAAATAGAGATGTAAAGCATACCGATACCGATATATCGTCGATACTTCACGTTTGCCGCTAAATCGGAATCGGCAATATTTTAAGGTCGATACGCCGATACTTTTTTATAGTTTTTTTGAACAAACAACTTATTTTTCAATAACAACAACTAAGAGTAAAAAATCAAACAGAATAATAAATTGTTTCTTTTAACTCTTAAGTTGGAGGTCGATCCACACCACCTGTTTTATGTGTATGTTTCTATTTTACCCTTTTTTACACTACGACTTTTTGGACTAATGCATAAACGCATTGAACGCTTGTTTTGGACCAGCAGCCGAATTTTCTGCTAATTTTTATTGATTTTTTTGAAAATAAAAATCACTTCACCACAACTTTTGGGCAAAGTCACTCCTACACAGAAAAAAGTGTTTTATCAAAGTCTTTAAATTTAATTAATGTGATAAATGAATCAATAATTTTTTTAATTGAAAGAAAATTAAAAATTATATTTTTGATTTAATTAACATTTTAGTTGTTTTGAAATAAATTTTCAATAAAAATTTTAATTAGTAAATAAAAAATGTTAATTGACTTTTTTTGTTTAAAATAAAATAATTTAAACATGTAGAATTGTTGTTGGGAATTGTCAATATTTATTTAAATAAATTAACAGATTGTTTGAAATGGCAAAGTTTTTTTTATCAATTTTTAATTAAAATTAAAAATATCGTTTATTGAAAATATTTTTTCAAAATTTTAAAATTTTTAGTAATCAATATAATCATTTTGGAAATAGGTGGAAAATCAGGCGGCATGAAATAACTCCCCAGGAAATAAGTCCCCAAAAAAATTATGAAATAAATCCCCAATATTTAGGGACTTATTTCATATGAAATAGTTCCCCAATTCCAGAAATGAAATAAGACCCCAATATAATACATATTGTTCAGTTTTGGTTGGGCGCAAAGACTTTTTCCTCTATGGTATAACAAACACCGGCTTCGCTAACCAAAGCTTTTCTGCATAGCCGGCCTTCGGCCGGGCGCAAGGATTTTCTCCTCTATAGTATTCCAAACACCGGCTTCGCTAACTAAAGCTTTTATGCATAGCCGGCCTTCGGCCGGGCGCAAGGATTTTCTCCTCTATAGTATTCCAAACACCGGCTTCGCTTACTAAAGCTTTTCTGCATAGCCGGCCTTCGGCCGGTCGCAAGGATTTTCTCCTCTATAGTATTCCAAACACCGGCTTCGCTAACTAAAGCTTTTCTGCATAGCCGGCCTTCGGCCGGGCGCAAGGATTTTTCCCCTATATTGTATTCCAAACACCGGCTTCGCTAACTAAAGCTTTTCTGCTAACCCGGTCTTCGGTCGGGCACAAGGCATTAGTTAGCGAAGCCGGTGTTTGTATACTATAGAGGAAAAAGTTCTTGCGCCCGGCCAAAGGCCGACTAAACAGAAAAGCTTTAGTAAGCGAAGCCGATGTTTGAAATACCATAGAGGATAAAATCATTGCGCCCGGCCGAAGGCCGGCTATGCAGAAAAGCTTAAATTAGCGATTCGGGATTTTCGAATTCGAAATTATAAAGTTCGGGACTTAGAGATTCCGATTTCTGAAATTCAGGACTTAAAAATAATCCCAATTTTTTTAGGATTCTGAAATTATAGTTTTTGATACTTAGTCCCTTTTTGATGTTTGGTAAACGTATGTAGTGAATATGGCTCCACGAAAAGCCCCCCAATGAAATAACGCCCAAACGAGAAATGAAATATTCCCCAAAATTTTTTCATACATTTTTGGGTGTTATTTCATATGAAATAACTCCCAATTTTTTGGGCTGTTTTTCATTTGTTTTTGGGAATTATTTCATTCCATATTTGGGGTTTTCAAATTATGAAATAATCTCCAATGAAATTACACCCAACAAATTTTTAAAATTCGGGGTTTGTTTCATAGCGTGTATAATTTGGGTGTTATTTCATTTTTTATTCGGGGGTTATTTCATTTATAAAGCTGTTGGTTTTTGGGGGTTACTTCATTTTATTTGGGGTTTATTTCACTTGCTTAGTTCGATCTTTTTCTTTTTTTTTTGAGAATTCAAGTAACTGTTTTTTGGAATAACAGTGTCAACATATGAGTACAATCTGCCTTGCCTGTTGAGTTGAGTTAATGTTAAACATAAAATATTTTCAGTTGTGTATCGAAGTTCGGACGCTTTACATCATCACGTGTTAATATTCAAAAAAAATGGAATTCGAAATTGTTGGTGGAAAACGGAGAAATAGCAATTTGCTATATTCTTTAATTGAAAAACAACTACATTTATGTGACAGCGCATCGAGAAAGGGACCTAAGGATATATTAGTAGCGCCTTTTTCAAAATTTCTCCAAAAACTCCCTCCCTTGGAACGCATGAAAAGACAACATTAACAAACATTTTGGCATGAGTTTGCACCAAGGGAACGACCATAAAAAATTGTTCACTGTCAAATCCTCGAAGCATTTTGTTGATTTTCTATCCGTCAATATGAACAAAAATGGAAATATCTGTAAACATTCAAACGATATTGTAATATATTCACAGGCTAAACGTTTTCTTGTAAAAGGCCTATTTTTATATAATTTATTTTCAAGCAAATACATACCTTTGTGGAAAACTGTATATGGACCATTATTAATTGTTTGAAACATCCAAGCGGAACTACTGCAAATGTGCCATCAACTAAAATTGTCCGGTTTGAGTTGTTCGGTATGTTGTCTTCAATTAAAAGTACAGTTTTGTCGGAAATAAAAATACAGTATGAGAAGTCCTTCTGTACGTGGCACATCTCCATTACAGAAAATTACTGCATTCTTTACAACATTTTAAGTATAATAACTTCTCCCATGAGGGCCTACAAACGATTCATTTCAATAATTTTGCGACTTTGCTGTTCGTCCATATTGACTTAATGAAATCCTTGGTGAAACTGACTCTTTTATGAATTTTGGACATAATTTCATTTTTCTTGCTGATGGGGTTTATTTCATTGGGAGTTATTTCATTTTCATCATTGGGTGTTATTTCATATGAAATAACTCCCAAATATTGGGGGTTGTTTCGTTTTCGCTTTGGGTCTTATTTCATTTATTTTTCGATGTTATTTCATTCACTATTTTTGGGTGTTATTTCCTATTTTTAGGGTTTATTTCATTGGGGGTTATTTCCTGGGCGTTGTTTCATTGGGGGGCTTTTCGTGGAGCCGTGAATATAACAAAACACAATTTGTCATCATTATGACTTTTAAAATATGTAATTTAAAAATTAAATAAGTCCCCAAAATATTTTTAGGGACTTATTTCATTTCAGATTTTTGGGGAGTTATTTCATATGAAATAATCCCCCAATTGAAAAAATGAAATAACACCCCAAAAAAAAGAAAAAACCCCCCAAAAATCGTTTTTGTTGTTCTCTGTACAAATTTTTGGGGGGTTATTTCATATTTTTTTTGGGGCGTTATATTTTGGGGGGTTATTTCATGCCGCCGGAAAATCAACAACTTGTTTGCTTGAAATTATGAATTTGGAATAAATTTGGTGATTGGAGAAATTTAATAATTTTTTTCTGTGTACATTTTCTGAGGCTATTTCGCTAGATATCAGTCTTCGAACATTACAAATCTTAAAAGAAAAGAAGTCTAGATAAACCTTAGATTTTCTAATTTTTCTAGAGACCCAGATATGCTTGTTTACTGGCGCTATTAAATATTATTCTCAAAATTTAAGACAATGGAGCAGAAATACTTAAGCTGTCAAATGATGCTTAAGCTGTCACATCTGAGAGACGATTTTTTACTGAAGGACTACTTGAAACGAAGTTGCAAAATTATCTCCGCAAAAGTTGAGAATACATTATTTTTTAAACAAAAATCTTATTAATATTAACTTTGAATACTTATAATCTCTTACACTGTTTTTATGTTTAAAAAAATAATTAATTTTACCATGAATTTAAATTCATTTTGTTGTTTTTAAAATATTATTAAAATCAATTTTTAATATTAATAATCTCTTTCACTGTTTTTTTTTTGGTTTGTTTAAAAAATAAATTACTCTACTTGAGTTTGGTTAATTTTACCTTGAATTTAA
Organism: Pollenia amentaria; assembly: GCA_943735925.1. Taxonomy (NCBI): domain Eukaryota; kingdom Metazoa; phylum Arthropoda; class Insecta; order Diptera; family Polleniidae; genus Pollenia; species Pollenia amentaria. The sequence goes on along the minus strand of OX031006.1, from coordinate 237,632,017 downwards.
ATTTTATATTCGTATCGGTATTGGCGATATTTGTTCTTTAGTATCGGTATTGTATCGGCAAAATGGCGTATCGTTACATCACTAGTTATAAATACACCTCTTTTATGAGGAGATCTTTTATGTTTTAAAATTTATAATTACATATGAAATAATCTCTCTAAATGTTTGTTGATTCTCTTGTAAAGGTCGGTTTGTTTGAAAAAATCTAATTTGCTTTGGTTTTTACACTATATTTAGAATCCATCAAGATTTTGTTATCCGTAGAAACAGAATGGAATCTGGTCTGACGCAATTTGCCGGAGGTCTGTCAATTTCAGTTGCACATAAACACCCTCAAAGTACAGTACAGTACAGTAATACAAGAGAAAGTGGTTTCTTTAAGAAACACAAAATCCCTTAGCACGCCGCATATAAGTTGAACTTATTTTATAAGATTGCGATCAAACACAACTTTGACGCTCTATATTGGGTCCAAAACTAAAAACGTCTCACAACATTTATTTTTTTTTTTTGCTTTTTTGCAAGAAATCTTTCCACAAAAATTATTTCTTTCAACAAAAACAAATAATTTTTTTTTACCAAAATCGCATTTTTCCGCCAAAATGACAATTTTTACTAAAATAATCGCAATTTTTACAATAAATCACACACCAGCACTAAAAATCACAATATTTACTAAAAGTTTAAAATTAATTACATTAATTGCCTGTGTAATTAACCTGTAAGATATTCGTATGGACATTGATGTGGTGAAATATAATAATTTTAAGGATCGCCATGATATTATTTAACATTTTAAAATTATTTCAAACTTGCAAAGGAAACACAATTTATTTTTAGTTTATTAATTTATTTATATTTGGTTATTTATATTTGATTATATTGCGGGACAGCCGCTTGTGCGACTGTCCGCTTTAAGTGTTCACTTATGATTCTATTTTATTATTATTCTTTACAATAAATTCTTAAGCCTAATTACTTAACATACACTAATACTAAAACGACTAGTCAAACATACTACAGTGGGAAAGTTAAATATTCTTGTACTACTGGATCACTGAAAAGCTTTCGACACTGTTGACCACTCCATGTTGAGTATTAAACTACAAAATTTGTTTCGATTTTCCTCAACATCTAACAGATTACTCAAATCGTATTTATCAAATAGACGCCAATCGGTATTCTTAAAAAATGGATATTAATCTTCCATCCCAGTTCCTAAAGGAGTTCCACAAGGATCAATTTTGGAGCCACTATTGTTCTCAATGTATATAAATGACTTACCACAATGTCTTAAATATACAAAGGACCACATGTATGCAGATGATGTGCAAATATACATTGATAGTATGGTACAGCTTATTGAAGAAAATGTGGATAAGTTGAATACTGATTTGAACAACGTCTACAACTTGGCCACTGCCAACAAACTTTTAATGAGTCCTCATAAGTCAAAATGCCTTATTATACACAAAAAAACAACTCGGGTAAACTTGAACTTTGATATCTTGCTAAATAACCAGAAAGTTGAATGTGTATCATCTGCAAAAAATCTTGGTGTTATTTTCAACAACAAATTGGATTGGTCAAGCCACATCAGAAAAGCCGCTGCAAATACATACCTAAGGTTACGAGAATTATGGCCTACACAATTTCTTACACCTCTTGATACTAGAATTTTGATAGCAAAAACTTATTTAATACCTCAATTATTATATGGTAGTGAAATGTTCACTAGCTGTGACATACTACGCAAAACAAACTTTACAAAATATCTTTTAAAAATTGTATGGATATGAAAATACTTGTCATGATGCACAAAATCATATCGCTCATTTCGTGCAAGACCGTCACAACTCAAAATTTGAAACTTTACAGGAGAGCCTTTTTAAAATTCTAACCTATTATTTCTCACCATCTTTTTCACTAAAATACAGTTATAAAATCAAATGTTTCTTTTTTGCTACAAAGAAAACCACATGTACAAGAGGAATGCCAAACACAAACTGAAATGTGACCTTGTTGATGTTAATTGCTCAAGTTTGTTACGAGAGGTCATTGCGTCACAAGCATCTGTATTACCGTTATTTTTTCGATAATTCTCTCCGTTCTTAGATCAATTTGTAGAGATTTAAGAGAAGAACATTTCTGCATTACTAACTCAAAAATGCCAAATTTTGAGTTGTGACGGTCTTGCACGAAATGAGCGATATATACAAAGGAACCGTCTTATTTATATAATCGCATAGTATTTGCAAGATATAATAGAGGCAACAAACTTATTCCATGTAGTCATCGTAGCCTTGTCTCTGAGTACCAATTTTTTGTATATTCTATCCGTCTTTGGAACTCACTTCCTAATTCTCTCCAAGCAAACAATAACGCTAGAGATTTTAAAAAATTTTACTTGCACATTTTACTTAAAATTTTTAATTATTCCCAATAATATATATGTTTGTATGTCTTATATAGTATAATAATTAGTAAACATTGTATTGTTATTTATAATTTTTAATTATTGTATAATTTGTTATTCACTAATGTATTATCTACACAATCTACTTTTTATAACAAACTTAATTCGCATACTATAATTATAAGATTTAAATCTTGTTGTATGCGATATACAAATAAATTAAATAAATAAAAATTAAATAAATAATAAAGCACGAGCTCCTTTTTTTGTACCAAATGAAACAAAGAATATTTTATACAAAAAATTACCACGAACTTGACTATTTATATCTTATTTCTGTCTATAATTTTAAGTTAAAATCAAAAAAAAAAACCTCATAAAAACATCGCAGTTGTCTTTTTATATCGCTTTTCATTAAAAATCGAAACTTTTTTTAGCAGAAGCACTGTTTTATCTTAATTTGCAAATTCAACTGAGAATTGAAAAATCGCAAATTTTATTGAAATGAAATTTTTCATAGTATTCGCATTTGCTGTAAACAACCGTACTTTTTCGCCTTAATTTACAATTTCAAGTTAGATTTGCCATTTTTGTTACATTTGCAATTTTGTAAATGGCAATTTGCGTAAAAATCGCAATTTTCATGTAAAATTGCAAATTTTATTTAACATCCAAATATTCTTTTTGTTATCAAAATCACCACTTTTTCATCTGTACAAAGCAACAACAAAATTACAACATATTTATGACATTATTTGTGCTTTCAATGTAATTCTTTGGCGTTGCGTTTTACATGATTAGGGCCTAAATCTCGTTAAATATCTTAATATTTAAGCACAAACTGTTTCCTAAATATATAAACGTTTACCAAAACTAAAATCGGATTTTTGCGAAAAATCACATTTTTATTATTTAGCGTTTTTACTAAAAAAATTATTTTTGCCAAAAAAAAATATATTTACCAAATTTTCCCCAAAATTATAATCAGCTGCAATCTTAATAAAAAGAATCCAACCATAACCAAAGTGCAACTGCTTCAAACCGTTAATTATGGGAAAACTTTATATGCAAGCGCATAATTTTCAAATTTGCGTTCGTAAACACGAGAAAAAAAACAGCATCAAATACACAAATCAAAAAACCCTTGAGAATATTAATTCAAAAAGCTTTTTTTTTTTTATTCTCACAAAAAAGAAAAAAAACACATACTTAGATATACACAACTAGCAAAATGTTGACGGACAACAGATGCTTGCGGTCCTGATATGACATGCAACCATATCAGCCGCTTGTTTGGCATTATTGAGTTTGCATGTTTTGCCTCTAAAACATACAATATCTATTGGCTACACATACATTACGAGAATGTTTTTGAATCCCTATACGATTATAAGTTTCTGTAGGTTTACGAGGAGATGGTATGATTTTGCTTTCGTTTTAATGACATTTGTCTTACATACGATCCGCTTAGAGTGTTATTTTTTCGAAATTAAAAAAAAAAAGTCTAAATATGTTACGTTTTATTTTAATTCAAATTTTCTAATGATGGTTAATGCCAAAAAAAAGCAAGCCCCTTAAATAAAAACAAGTACGTACATACTGCTTGATATTTTGATTAAAGGTCAATGTTTACACTGCGTACAGAAGAGTATGTTTATTTTAGTAATAATAGAAGAGGTCTTCGTTATTTTTAAAACCAATATACAGTGAGAGCTCAATTTGCGAAAGCCCTGATTAAGCGCCTATAAGACGGTCATACTTAGTATGTGAGAATGGTATGTCATCATACCTTCATACTCGTGTAAAAGCGAAAAAAAAATCGTGTATGTCAGTTTGGTATGTTGAAAATCAAAAGATTTTTTAATAAATGGCAGCGAGTTTTTTGCAAGCGGTGACCAAAAAAGCATTAGGAAATCAACATTTACATATATTTCTTCTAATTCTAATTAGTCTTATTCTTTTGCATAAAATTATCTTTACTGGCAATCCGACATCTATTTAAATGTGTTTCTTTTACGCAGTCAAGAAGAAATAACAACCTGATCCCGATAAGATTTAAGAAGCAAACAAAAGGCATACAAATTGTGAAAAAATTGTTTAAAAAAAGACAAGTTGAAATAAAACTAAAATAAAAACAAAAAATTAATAAATATTAATTAATTAAACTTGTTTGTGAAGAATTTACATGGCCAAACATCAACTTTTGAAACTTTGTTTTGTTTTGCTGTGTTAGTTTTTTGGAGTTGTAAAAGTGTCAAGTACTCAGGTACTTAGAACAGCCCTTGTTTTTAAAGTTATCAATAGTAAAAAAAAGTATTCGTGTACTATTGATCAAATTTAGCCGGACACAAATTAGCATAATTAAATAAAATAAAAAACAAACAAATATGAAAGATTACATAAAATAATTTGTTTGTATTTTCCAAATATATTCGTGTTATAAAAAGTATTTAATCGAGTACCGATAAGAAAACGAGTTAAGTAGTCAAAAGTATAAACATTTTACAAACACTTCAATTATTTGTGATCAGCTGTTGCCTTAATTTTACGAATTTTTACAAATTTTGCGTTCGCGTACTTTTTTGGACAACAGCTTTTTGTGAGAGCAAATTTTTAAGTTTAAACATTTGCTGCATTTTGCTGTAAAAGTACTCAAACGCCCCTATTGTGTGACATAAGCTAAGGATCTTACCGCTCGATACACTACAAAAATTCTTTATAGGCGTTAAGTTAGAGTGCTATATTCGGCTGTGCCGAATCTTTGATACCCTCCACCGACAGGAATGGGCTCAATATGATAAATACATATATGTATATTATTAACTAAGCTTCACAAAAACGAACGTCAGCATTAAAGTTGGTTGCTGCTTAGACCTGAATTAAATTATTGACCGACAATAAGAAAGTTTTATGCGTTTCTTGTTAGAACTTTGAACTGTTCCCATGTTCTATAACTTTGGTGAAATCATCTCGCATCGAAAACATGTGAAACAAAATATTCCATTGTTTCTGGAAAAGTGTGTCTGTAACTCATGTCGAAAACTATCAAAAGAGATTACGTCGTTACGTTATAAATGTCATAATATTCCATTCGAAGCCGATATGAAATTGCAGATGTTGAGAACACTAGTCAAACATATCGTTGACGGCGACTAAATTTGACTAAAATTGAAAAATTTTCAATGAGGGCGGCGAAAAAAGCAACCGCCGTACACTGGGGCCAAAAGCCCTTTTTCGAAGATTAATTCATAGCTCCTTAGCTACAATAGTGAGGGACACTAAATTTGATGGGGGTAACTCTTAGATCAAACTTCATGTTCTAGCAAAATTTTGGGGGTATAAGACGGGGGTTACGGGTACCCCCATACAAAAAAATAGTTTTTTTTATTATATCTGAATAATTACAATAGTGAAGCATACAAAATTTGATGAGCGTAACTCTTAGAGCAAACTTAATTTTCCAACAAAATCTTGTTGGTATAAGACGGGTACCCCCATACAAAAAAATTAGTTTTTTTCTTATATCTGAAGAACTACAATAGTGAAAAACACTAAATTTGATATGCGTAACTCTAAGAACAAACCTTATCTTCCAACAAAATCTTGTAGGTATAAGAGAGAGGAGACGGGTACCTCCCATGCAAATAAATTATTAATAAACAAATTAACATGATTTTTTATTCACTCCTGCTAAATTGTCTGCATTAAATGAGTCGCTAGAATCACAAAAATAAATTTCTTTTCGACCACGCTATGGGGTCTTAGCACACGGAAATGCAATTAATGATTGCAGCCAATTCTTATTGGTTTCACTGAAAAATCGGTCTTCGTTTCTGTGAGCTTTATTCCATTTGGTCTTATACTCAAAATCGGAACTGTTAAACAAACGTATTATTGAAAACTTGAGAGTTGCCCTCTGAATAACCAGTGCGTTTCTGTAGTTCTTCTTTTAAATGGGTAATTTTTGCAGCTATTGTTTTACAATTAAAATTTTTCAAAATATCATACAAGCTTTGGCGGCTAAAAAAACACAACGCTCGAGCTTGTTCCTGCAAAATGTAAACATATTGCATTCAAATATACAAAACAACAATTAAAATATATAAATCATAATATATAAATTTAATCATGGTCACGCGTGACTCATATGTGACTCACGCGTAAGAAATCACGACATTTTCACGTCTCTTATAAAAATTATAGCAGATGTCGTGAAGCGCTTTTTTTTGGTAACACAACGCGTGTTGCTACTAATTCGTACATAACTTCTAAGGCGCACCGATGCGCACCCTAATTTTTTCTAAAACAACGTTAATTTATTCAACCTTTAAAATAAAGTTAAAATCTCTACTTAATTAAGCCTAATTAGTAACTTTATGTTCACTTAAATTAAGAAAATTAATTTTTTTTTTTGCATTTCCCATATAAACTTAAAAAATAATTTTTACAAATTTAAACTACACATTTGAATTAATACCTGAGTTTGATGTTTGCATGGTTATATTAGTTACTTTTTGAATTCACTTTCTGTAATTCGGATTTATTTCCGAAAAAAAATTAAGATTTATACCAATTTTTTTAAATATTTTGTTACACTGTTTAATTTCAAAGCGTCAGTATAAAAGCAGCGTAACGTATTTGACACTTATTTTTTTGCCTACCGATGCAGAATTTTGTGCACTTTAACCGAGTACTTTTAGTTTTCACGGTACTTGAACTTTTTTTTTTTAATTAATCCGTAAAATCGATGCCTTTGGCCCCTGTGTGCGTCGGATATACCAAAAAATGTAAAGTGCGACTTTAATGTTTTTTGGTTAACCAATTGCTTTGAAAACATCCGTATATTTTTTAAAAATGTTAAAAGCAAAATAATTAAATAATGAAAAAATCTGCCAAGAACAAAATACTTATATATCTCTTCTGTGTTAATTAATATTCATTGCATTTTGCATTATTTTTAATTTTTTTTTTCAGTGTTAAAAATTTTCTCACCCCGTTTTTATGAGTGAGTTTATTTGACAGTTCAAGGCGGAAACTTTCTCACAAAAATTTTATAGACACGATTTTTCAGTATTGGCGAGAAATTTCCTTACGTGACGGTTATTACCCGCCAAAAGTGTTACAGACGCAGTTTAGTGAGAAAAACAGCTGTTTGTTTCAATTTATGGCATTTTTGTTTCATTTCTCACATTTCAATCGAAAAGTTTCTCGCTGCGGGAGTTACAGAATTACAGAATATGGGCACTGGGTTGAGTAAAATATCGTGATTCGTAACAGTTTTATCGGAACTAAAATGATTTTTAGGAGGGTAATTTGTATTGGACCTATGGTAAATTATGGATCAATCATCCCAAAAAAAAAAAAGACTGATTTCTGGTATTACAAAAAAAAATTATAAAAAATTTCAGTACAGCTGTGTAATTAGTTTTAGTGTTAACAGTGAATTTCACAAAATTGCATGATATTTTTTCTGGCCATATGAATGTAAGTTGGAAGAAATTTTACCGCAATATCTATATCTGTTATGGTTTTAGACGATTTAATTATTTTCCCAAAGTGGGCTTTATTTGGTTTTAGGTGCAATAAGCTGTTTTCCGAAAGAAGGGCTTATATGAGGCCTAGGGTAAATTATGGACCGATCTTCACGAAATTTGACACTGCGGTTTCAAGTCTTCTAAAACTGTGACCTACCTAATTTCATTATGACAGCACTATTTATAACGCTTTTAGGCGTACTAAATGGTTTTCCGGAAGTAGGATTTATATGGGGTCTATTGTTAATTATGAACCGATCTTTACAAAATTTAGCAGTGTGATTTCTAGTCCTACACAACTGAACCGTACCGAATTTAATTATGATAGCATTATTTATTACGGCTTTAGGCGTACTAAACTGTTCTCCGTGAGTAGGGTTTATATGGGTCGTAGTGTAAATTATGGACCGATCTTAAAAAAATTTTACAATGTGATTTATGGTCCTAAAAAACTGACACGTACCAATTTAGTATGCTATTTATTGCGGTTTTAGGCGTACTAAGCTGTTTTCCGCGAGAAGAGCTTATATGGGGCCTATGGTCGATTATTGACCAATCTTCACGAAATTTAACAGTATGATTTGCAGTGATATAAAGCAAATTCGTGCATAATTTTATATCATTCCGTGCATTATTCCACCATTTATGTTAGTTTTCGTATTACAATTATTAATTTTTTTGGGATGGTGGTCCACATTTTGATTCATAGTTCTTGGCCTACAAAACCGATGTTGCTGGATTTCAATCACAAACAGCTTAGGATAACAACAAGCAATTTGAGAACAAGTTTGTTCTTTTCTTTTGCGTTTTTCGAAAGTGAGTGTGTTTTCAACATACGGACAGACGGACAGACAGACGGACATGGCTAAATCGACTACGAATTACTCAAGGAGCCAGAATATATATACTTTATGGGGTCTTAGATGTAAAATAAAAAAGTTTCACATGAAATGACAAACTAAGAATACCCTCATTCACCAATAGTGGTGGTATAATTAACCTGATTCAGCTAAATTATTTTTGACAGCGGCATTCGCTGCGTCGCTAACTCGTATATGAAATTTCTACGAATTGTTAATCCTCTACTATAATTATAAGACTTTAAATCCTGTTATAAAGGAATGCCAATAAATAAATTAAATTAAATTAAATTAAAAAATAATAATTAGTATTGTGGGTATTTTATTGAACTGTTAATGGTTTTTAATCCAAATTTCGATATTTCAATCAGCTCAGTCAAGAATTAAGAATCATCAATAAATTTTAATTCATTTCATGTTGTTAAAATCCTTTCTTCATAAAAATAATTTTATGAAAATTAAATTCAATGAACTTAAGCCTGATTGAAATATCGAAATTTGGAATAAAAAAAAATATTAGTACTCTAGCTCAACATACCAAGTGTGTCGCACCAACTATGACATTCTTATAGGCGATTTACAGTCTTTATAACTTAAGCTTCTTTTACAAAAGAGACACAACAAATGCATCGCACTTTTTAGGAGCAACCTATTTTTTTATCATATCTAGCATATAACCCATTTCAACAATATTTCTCATCCGTTAGTGCGGACTTCTACGCTTGACTTCTACTTGCATCACATACACTCATATGCAAAATTGTGTTGCATTTATGAACTTTTTTTCATTGAATGAATGTAAAACAATAAAAAATATTATTGTTTACACAGAAAAAACTCTCCAAAGTTTTTCATAAATTAAAGCATTAATCAAAAGTAAAATCAGTTTTAATTAACAATTTTATTAAGTGAATTAAAAGTTTATTCAAGAGAATAAACCGTTTAATCAAGTGAATTAAACGTTGAATTAATACTACTTGTTTTCTTGCTGGTGCAAATTTAATGAATCTTGTTATTAATATCAAAAATTTTTTAATTGAAATCTATTTTTATTTTTTCTGTGTTAGACGCGTTTCCAACCTTACCGTTTGGGAAGATACCTTTCAGAAATTTACTTAAACAAAAAAAAAAAGAAATGTTTCTATGAGCAGCTTATATAAATATGGTAAAAAAAAATAGAAGTTTATTGAATATTAATTAAATAAAAGACGAAAATATAATTCATATTAAGGGTTTCATGAAACTGCTTTGTACAAATGAGCAAACTTGCGAGACTTGTTTCATGAAGCCTCCTTTAAAATTTAACTCAGAATTACGTTTTGACTCGATCTAGAGATGTCCGTCGTCCGTCCATCGGTCCGTCCGTCCATCCGTCCGTCCGGCTGGGTGGATGGATGTCCATGTGAACATTGTGCACAAAGTACAGGTCGCAATTTTGGAGATAATTTGAAACGTACTATTGAGTTTCCATAGGAACTCAGCCTTAGCTGAAAATGGTGGAAATCGGTTCATAATTACACAAGGACGCCATACAACTTTCTTTACAGAATAGAGCTTTGTGATCATAAACCATCTTATTTTGTTGGTACTTAGATAAAAATTTGGTCCAAATAAAATTTATTGCAAACTCAATCATTTTGCCAAATTTTATTGGAATCGTTCAATATTTGGCTGTCATACATACACTACTCCTGAAATAGGTATTTTCCATAACTTTACCGATAGCTGCTATGTCGAGTCAAAATATTGTGTTGGCTGGTCCAGAATTTAACGAAGGTCCTAATGAATGACAAAAAAATCTAAATAATATTTGGCACAATGGACTTTTACATGAATCATAAAGACATAAAATAATTTTGTTCTGGCGGATCTATTATTGCCCAGGGGTCCAATATCGGAAATTATTCTCTAAATTTTGTAGTGAAGGGTATCATATGGTCTGGCTTGACCGACTATACATTGTTTTTTTTTTACATTGTAGGATTTTACTTTCGATTTGTTTGGGTAAAGATTGAGCAATTTGTTTCTTTAAGAATATAAAGTTGCTTATTAAATAACCAATGGTCGATCATTGCAACTTTTCGGTAATTGTCACAGAACTGATATTTTCTTGTTGCGATATTCGAGCTCGCACTATCCGTATAATCTTCCATGTTAAATTATGCAAGTTTAAAATTTCCACGCATTTGTTATCTCATAATTTTCCTATCATTCAGTACACCTTTATTACCCATAACAACACACACATACATATATACATAATCGAAGCTATCTACATATGTATGTATTTATTAAGTAGCATATACCTTACACACATAGTCCTACATGACAGCTGCATTCGAGTTGGAATTTTGCATGTTTCGGCATGTTTTATGCCTAAATTGCATTAGCTGTTCTATGGCCAGTGCATCAATAGATTTTTTTTTCTTTTTTTTTTTGTGAATCATTAGGGAATTTGCTCATGAAACTCTCTACTCGTATTCGATTTAGTATGCGCACGTTTGGTACATATTTTTTTATTTAATTGCCACATTTATTTTCGCTTTAATAACATTTTCAATATTCTCTGTTAGGCCGTTAAGGTAATTGTTTTCCAATGAAAAAAATAATCGCCTAAATTTAATTTAATATCATTAATTTTGTATTAAATGTAAATTGGGGTAACAAATTTAAATAATTTAACCTTAAAAAAAAATGGTCAATAAAAACCTTAAAAAAATAAGAGTAATTAACGTTTTGAAACAAAAAAGCAGACGCCAAAAAAAATTCAGTTGGCCAAAAAATTACTGCGTAATAACAAGATGTTTTTATTTTTTTGGTAATTTATTGTACCAAGTTGTTACATTGACTCTAATAACTGAAGTAGGTTTTTTGCTTAAAAAGTAATTTTTTTGCATACTTTTCAAGACTATAAAAAAATTCATTATTTGCATATAAGTATAAGGTTACTTCAAATTAGGGATGTAACGACTACCGATATCGATACCGATATATCGGCGATACTTAACGTTTGCCCATATTTCGGTATAGGCAATATTTTATTGTCGATACGCCGATTCTTTTTTATTGTTTTTTTTTAACAAACAATTTAATTTTCAATGTTTATTTTTTGCATAACAAGTAAATGCAAAAAATCAAATAATAAATTGTTCCTTTTAATTCTTAAGCTGGAGCTCGGTCCACACCACGTGTTTTACGCGTATGTTTCTTTTTTGACCTTTTTTCACGACGCATGCTGAATTAGAAAGTAATCCTACTTAACCCTTTGTGGCGCAAGGACGTAAAAACTTTTTGTTTTATAAATATCAGGTGACAAATATGATATTTTTGACGGAAATAATAATTAAAAATTTTTTTTTTTAAATTTAATATTTATTTTTATTAAAAAAACTTTGTGTTGCATAAATGCAACATTGCGTTCAAGCAGTGAAAAATTAAACTTATTTTTAAGAGGTATGCAAATTTTTAAAACAGTTATTTTACTTATTATAACACAAACTTATACCAAATTTTTCGCAGCTTGTTTGTGTATAACCCTTGCAGTCCGGAAACTTGCATCGCAACCTTTTGTCCATCCAAACCGGCCGGTGCCCGTATTGGTCCAAGCTGACATCTTTTGGAGGAGCATGTTGTGCCAGACCCTTCTTCTTTTTGTTTTGAATTTGGCTTTCAATATCACTCTTGCGTTTTAACCGGTTAAAAGTTTTATATTTGTATAACGTCTCTGCTACAGCAATTCTGAAATCAGCAGAGCTAAGGATTTTACTTGAACATCATTTCTCAGCTTTTATTCGTCGATATAAGAGCCATGCGTTACACATAGCGATATCTAACAGGTGGTAAAAAATACGTATATACCAACGTTTGCTTCTTAGTTTTATTTTGCAGTGGCCCATAACCGAGTCTAAAAGATCTACACCAGAGAATGACAAAAGTATCATTTTAAGTACTCTTTTAGTATTAGTGAGAAAACATGTATGGGCATGTATGGGGAAAGATCAAAACCATACACATACATACCATTACCCATAACAAGTTGAAGTAAAATATGTATAAGTATACGCTGGCAATGTGTATTTGTTTATTCATTCTTCTTTTAGAAAGTACATGCAGATATAAATAAAACTTGTATTGGCTATCTGCAATACCCATAAGAATAAATAAGTATGTGTATTTACGTATGTATAACGTAAGTATACACAGAGTATGTATACCGTCGCAGAGATGGCAAATGAAATTTTAAAAATTTTGGAATTAGGCTGAAATTCAATTTTGGGTTCTTATACAACTTTGACTACCCGTATTAAAATGAAATGTTTGAATTATAAATTGTTACAGAACAGCGTCTTAACAAACAATATAAATACATATATAAATGTATTGAGTGGCGGTTAAGGCCATGTCAGATAAAACTTTTGCTTCGCGTTGCTTTAGCGATTCGCTTTGACATCTAAGATAAAATATACGTACTTATACGAAACATGTCACATAAAGTACTTTCAAAGCGGAGCGAAGCAAAAAGTTAGCCAACTCTCATCTTTTTGCGCGCTTTGACAATTGGCTAGTATAATTTTCTTTTCTTTTAATTTTTTTTTGCCAAATTCAATTCCCAAATTCCGTCTAATTAAATTTTTAACTTTTATTTTTGTAACAAATAATTAAATGTACAAATTACCAACCGCTTTTATAAGTAAACAAACAATGCGTGAGTGTTGTCAAAGTTTTCATTGTGGCATACACCTTTTGCTTTGCGTTTTTCTGCCGAAGGTAGAAACGTCACGCAAAGCGACAAAGTTGTATCTGACACGGCCTTTACACTCTTTCTTATTAGCACAACATACAAATCAATGCTTACATACATAAAAAACAATATCTTCCATCTCGTGTCACCTCTCTATGCTATGTGCGTGTGACAGCGACAAGTGCACAAGTGCAAAAATTATTTATTTTTGCATGTAAAAAACCTTTACGCATCCGCATAATTTTTTTACACTTGTCGCTGTCACACGCACATAGCATAGAGAGGTGACACGAGACGGAAGATATTGTTTTTTATGTATGTAAGCATTGATTTGTATGTTGTGCTAATAAGAAAGAGTGTAATCGCCACTCAATACATTTAGACGCCGTTCTGTAACGATTTATAATTCAAACGTTTCATTTTCGCATAGTTTTGCAGAAACCAAAGAAGTTCTCGGTTTAAAAATTGCGTACTGCCGCTTCAAAATTTTTTATTTGTGCCGTAAGAGTTAACCCATCTTTAAATTTTTTTCTTTAATTTCGAAGATACCAATTTAGGATATAAAAATTAAACGTTTTATATATACTAGCGTTTGCCTCATGGTCAAAATTCGACCATAAATTTTTATGTAAATATGAAGAAAACATAGTACATCTAAGTATATATGATTTGACATGTTTTGAGCATTTATTTGTTCCGTACTAGTTGATCGATTTGGCGATGGACCAACCTCCGGTTCATATTTTATCTTCCACGTGAGTTAATCTATTTTGTAAGTTCAATATAAAAAATATCAGAAAATATCAATTGAAAAACAAAAAAGTATCAAAAAGTCTTCCCTTATAGATTCCAATCCGCTCAGGACATTGCATGTTTATAACTTTATTTTTATGTATGTAGACATACATTGGCACTGCTGATGTTACAAAAAAATTTATTTTATGTATCAAAAGAAATATGTACATAGTCCCATACCTGGCTAGTGATCAAAGCACATTTTTGTTAAACATTTCATACAAAACTTATTTTTTCATATTTACGCGGTAGTGCCAAAAATACTGAAGGTACCCATATATATTTTCTTACACATAGATATTTTATATGAATGGCAGATAGCCAAAACGAATTCATGGGTATTGAATAATATCTGCATAACATTCATGTATTTAAGTTTACTGAATGTGGTTGCGTGAAATATTGCCGTGCATAAGTATAAGTAATACACATATTTTTTGCAACGCACAACCATAGCTGTTGTTATTATTTGTGTTATAAGTATGGATATACACTATAACGTAAAGCGTGGGTAAATACCTCTGTATATTATTCTTATGGGTACTTGTTGTCATTCTCTGATCTACACCACCCATGTGTCGATTGTATTCCGAAACAACAAAAGGGCGCTCAATAAAAACGTATTTCTTTCCCGACTTGTCCCATCTTTTAACTGTAGTTGTTGGGGTTTTTCCTGCAAAATTTGATGCTAAGGTGACGATTTTATTATCTCTCCAAGCAACCAGAGCTACATCAACCCCATTGTAATTTCCGACCTGGCAGCTTACAACTGAAATACGGGCTTTTCTTATAGTTCCTAAAGCTAAAATGCCCCGACTTGAAAAATATTCAATAAGAGGGATTGAGGTGTAGTAATTGTCGAAAAAAAAGCGGTAGTTACGATTGGTAGGCACTTTACGAACAAGGCGGACTACAACATTAGATGATGCCCCTAAGTCCGGCTCATTAGTTGCGCACCTATTTTCTTGACCACTATAAACTTCAAATTTATAACCGTACCCAGATACACCACATATAACAAACAGCTTGAATCCCCATTTATGAGGTTTGTCAGGTAAATACTGTTTTAGCATGCTTCGGGCTTTTGTTGAACACATTTGTTCATCAACAGATAAATGGGATTCAAACGGAACTTTTTTAAAGTTGTGGTTGAGGGCCTCTATCATAGGCCGAATTTTATAATAATTCGAATCGTTTCGACGGCATAGTCTCTCGTATCGGTTCGAAGCTTATGTGTTCTGACCAATACATTTTTACTTTTGGCATATGCACAATTGACATAAAATATACTATACCAATAAACTGACGTATTTCCTGACCAGTTACATCTATTGGTTTATTGGTATCTTTCTGAACAGAATAAAGATTTGTCTGGTCTGTAATTAGGTTATATCAGTATTAAGATATGAAAATACTTCAAACAAAGTTTCTCTGGAGGAAGCTTTTCTGAACCATGAAAACGCAGTAACTGTAAACTTTTCGATTTCCATGTGATACTAGCCTTAGCCTTACGATCAAACAACTTTGAAGCTGCTGCAGAACTTGTGCTTGGAGAATCGGAGCTTGGATCTGGATATTGTGCAGGACTAATGACCATAGCAGCGGCGGATGTGGTTGCTACATTGCTGGTAGACTGAAAATAATTTTCTAATTCTTCATCGGAACTTTCATGCTCGTTCGGCTTGAACTTATATGTCGGATCGATGGCATCGTTGTCATCAGAAAAGTCAAGACCATCTTCGCTGTCCTCCCATTCCCCAAGTATATGTTCTAGGTCTTCAGTGGTAAATTTATTCAATTTACGACTCATTTTGATCTTAAAATAAGAACACTTTACTTAAAAAAAAAATGGGGAAAAAATGTATCGCATAACGCAGTGTTGCATTAATGCAACAAAGCAAAATCGGTTCAAAAATAAAAAACGAACTGTTTTATAGGAATTCGCAATGGAATCAATTAAATGAAAAATTATTAATAATAAAACTCTAAGTTTCTGTTAAAGAACTATTAAATTTATTATTATAAAAACAACGCGGACAAAATTACTAGTGGTCTTCTTAACTGTCAAAATATCAATAGAACGATTTACAGGTTTTTACAATTGTTAAGTACAATTCGTATATAAAATGTATATAAAAAACATTAACGAAAACTAACCGTTTATTTCATTTTAATATGCAAATGAGATCAAAATTATTATAAAATATTAATGAGATTAAAATAATATCAAATATTAATAAATATTAATAATCTCACCTAACATCCAAACTCAATTACTTTATATCGTAAAATGAGAAGATGAGATTAAGAGAGTTATATTAAAATCACAATTGAGAATCAATAAATTAACAGTGGTTCTTAACATGTTATTGTATAAAATAAAAATATTAGAAAAACAAATAAATTTTTGGTTATTATTTACAATAAACTGATTGTGCAATAAAACTTTTACTGATTATTGAATTATAGATTATTACCTTTATTTCACAGAAATTTCACAAAAGTTGTATTTGTATATTACCACTTAAAATGTTTTTGAAAACAAAATCAATAATCGAGAAACTGGTTTGAACACGTGCGTCTCTAAATCAAAAAATAACAATTCAAGTGTTGCCAGCTAGTAAGCTTATTTGATATTTAATCGTTTGGGAGCTTTGTTGGCAATCTACAACACCGCGTTAAATCGTTCAATTACTAAGAGCAACATATTATGATAAGATTCATGATTGTAGTCAACATATTACGATTATTATTGAATCATATTTTGACCAAATATATGCGAAATATCACTTCATAATATTTTTCATTTAATCCTAATTTGTTTTAACTACATCATATTATAATTTAAAATCATATTATTATCTTGTTAATCATAATAAGTTAAGAAGTAGTTATGTTATTATCATGTGAATCATAATTTTATGTAGATTAAATATAAAACCGAAAAATATTTTTAATATATATTTATGCTTATTTACTTACTGGCAACCTTAACGTAAAACTGTTACAGATATTTCATACCATAATATGATGCAACTTTAAACATAATATTCTAAACCGATTTTTGTCGTACGTCGCATTTATTTATAAATTATTTTATAGAATTTTCATTCTATTTTTCTAAAATAACACAAAATAATGGTCAATATTTTTGCACCATTTTCAAACAATATTAATATGTTCTTAGCATTGATATTTTATTTTGTGGCACTTTACAATTTTTTTTTTACAATTTCTTTATTTTTTTATTTCTTTAAACTTGGGTTTTTAATGCGTATTTTTTTTAAATTGTTTAACCACTGAATAACAATTAATTCGACAGGCATATGTAAAACAAACGAAAACTTATTTTACAAATGGCGATAACAAAATATTATTAGAGAACAACTATTGTGCTTGCATCTTAAACATATTGTGAGTACACGTATAGAAAGTTATCATGTTATGGCTATTAGATATCATTAAATGGTTGTGAGGAATACAATATGTTTCAAATTTATCATCATTTAGTTGTTATGCGAGTAAAAATGATTATTTTTCAGTGAACCATACTTATATTTATAATTGCGATAAGCATTAATATGTTTACAATAACTATAATATTGTTGATATTAAATAAAAATAACAATATTTTGTGTACGACAACAATATATTGTTACAATAAACATAGTGTAGTTGCCGTAACCATGCCCAACCATATTTTTTTCTCTGGGTGAATACATTTTTACACTACGACTTTTTTGACTGATTTATAAACGCATTGAATGCTTAGGTTGGACCTGCAGCAGAATTTTCTGCTAATTTTTTAATGATTTTTGTGAAAATGAAAATCACTTCGTGACAACTTTTGGGTTACTTCGAAGAGACCACAGAATCAATAAGCAAAGTCGCTCCCCAGCAAAAAATTTCAATCGAAAAATAATCTATATATAAATCGGCAAAGGCAAAACGGTTAAGAACACTTTCCGTCTCTGTTTGTCAACCGATTTAAACAAAAAATAAACCATTTAAAAGACACTTACCTACAAAAGTGCACAATGTATATTTTATTAAGAGTGCAAAAAGGGTAAAAGTTCGGGGATTTTATATCTCCAAAACTAATTGAAACCCAACAAAAATTTATACTTATCGTTGTTCATTAAAAAAATAAGCTGACAGGTGTCTAGTTCTCTTTGCAATTCGGCCCTTTCAGAGAGATAACTGGTTTAACCTCTATTTTGGAACTTTTGGGTTCCCCATTTAGCTTTTAAACCAATAAGTATAGGAATAAGGGCAGTACCAAATTCGTATCTTATCTAAAAAATACAAATATAAATATGGTACTTTTTCGAAATTCGAGCGTTTTATGGGATAAAATCGTACCCATTGGTACGTTTTTTTAAAAACATTTTTCTCTGTATATTGACATATAACGCAATAAATTATGGTCTCCCACTACACCACTGAAATTTTTGATACTTCAACGGAGCGAAATAATTTTTAGAAAGGGGAAATACGGGAAATTTAATTACTTTCTTTTACTTTTCCGTGCTGCGTGTGGTAATTTTTAAATTTTTTGTAATATTGAACTTAGAA
The DNA here is from genome assembly GCA_943735925.1 of Pollenia amentaria. NCBI lineage: Eukaryota > Metazoa > Arthropoda > Insecta > Diptera > Polleniidae > Pollenia > Pollenia amentaria. Next base: position 237,613,096 of record OX031006.1, on the reverse strand, counting down.
ATAAAAACTTATTTGTGCAAGGTCTTGAGTGAATGAGAACCTATAAGATGAAAAATGTTGGCACTTTTTTGTTCTTCAAATCGAACTTTTTGAATTTTAGTTAATATTGGACCTAGAAACATAAAATTAAGCATGCATTGTTCTGAGGGAATAAGAATCTGAGGGGGAGGTTCTACAACTGGTACTTTTTTTAATTTCCTTTAATATTGGACCTAGAAACATAAAACTAAACCTGCAATGTCCCGAATGGGTGAGAATCTATAAGAGGGAACTTTTTGGTCTTCAAATGGTCCTTTTTGCATTTTCGTTAGTATTGGACCTAGAAACATAAAATTAAACATGCATGGCTCTGAGTGAATAAGAATCTGTAAGGAAGAGCTTTTTGGAACTTTGCGTTCTTTAACTGGTACTTTTTGAATTTTTAATAATTCTGAACATAGAAACATAAAATTCAGCATGCAGAGTCCTGAGTGATTGAGAAACTATATTTACGAGGCGAAATTTTTGTACTTTTTCTTTTTCAATTGGTACTTTCTGACTTTTTTCATATAATTCAATTAAAAAAACTAAATTAAACATTCATGGACTTAAGTAGAAGAGAACATTTGGTTCGGAGGTTGGTACCTAGCCAAATCGATCCACTAAGACAAAAAAAAGAAATTCTCTAAACATTTAAATTCATATAAACTTATATGTATGTTTTCTTCATATTTGCATAAAAAAATATGGTCGAATTTCGACCACTTGGCAAACTCTAGTCTAAATATTTTCGCTTTTGCTATTCAATTCTTATTTATGTAGTTATATCGTTCGGGAAGAAGTGTCCCAATATGATAATATTTACATAAAGAATCTACTTAGTGTCTATGTTTTATGACGAAGTGCGCTTTGGTACTTTAATATCAATTAAAATTATAGTAGTATCGCTTTTGGCTCCAAAAATCACTCTTTTGAAGTTAAATTTTTTCTTATTGTTCTTTATAATAAAAAGTGGGCCATTTTACTGTTTATCTTTGTTTGATTTTGTAAGGGAAATCTAAGAAAAAATATATAATAAATGAGCTTAAAGCTAAACAAATATTAAAAAATCTACAGTACATTTAATCAAAATAGCTGTTAATGTTTTAAAGTTAAAAACGTAATGTGCACAAATTTTGTTAAAGGAATTTACAGAAAATCACAAATTTGTTCAAACACTAACTTTGTAAACTTTCATCATATAACAGCTACCATATCTATTTATTGCTTTACATAACTTATTTTACAAATGTTCTTCACTAGAAAAATTAAACACAAACACTAATTTTCACACAAAAATTTTTAAAGTCATTAAATAAACAAACAGTTTAAAAAATCATAATATCCTTTAAAAAAAAGATAATTATCAAATTATTTTTTTAATTTCATTTTCATTTGCTCTAAAAAATATGTATGAGAAATTATTAAAAATTTACCCAATCTAACCGAAGAATAAGTTTGGGCTGTTTTGTGCACTCATTTATACAACTTTCGTGAACTAGAACGCTTTTCGGTAACATTTGGATTCCGCAGAGTCCTAATTTTAAGTACAGTATTATAACTATTTCATTTTTCAAATATTAAAAATTCCACTTTATCTTACATAATTTTATTAATTTATATTATTTCACACGCACGTAGCATCGATCACATGGCAACTTAAATACAAACTGTGCTCTTTTACGCATTTTCCTTTTGTAGTATTCACTATTAAACAGCAAATCGTTGCAAAGAAGTCAATATAGTATGGGAATTGTTCAGTTGTGCTATTGTTGTAATTATATAACTGTTACAATTATCTGAACAACTCATTAAAGTGACGAAAATGTATAATTTAAGAGCTCATAATTCGATTCTAAATTATTTTGTTGTTGTTAAATTCCGAAAAATCTACTGTTTAACTATCAAATGTGACGAAGTAGTTAAAATTCTTAGACAGTCGAAAAACACTCTACCAATTGTTTGGAGGGTTATAACTCGTAAAATACTGAACCGTTTTTAACAAAATTTACATTAACAGAATCCGAAAAATATCTTTCGAATGATATATTATTTGTTAAAATACAATATATAGTTTAGGTGTAAAAATTATTCAAAGAAATCCACTTGCCTATTAATATATATCGCTCATTTCGTGCAAGACCGTCACAACTCAAAATTTGGCATTTTCGAGTTAGTAATGCAGAAATGTTCTTCTCTTAAATCACTACAAATTGATCTAAGAACGGAGAGAATTATCGAAAAAATAACGGTAATACAGATGCTTGTGCCGCTATGACCTCTCGTAACAAACTTGAGCAATTAACATCAACAAGGTCACATTTCAGTTTGTGTTTGTCATTCCTCTTGTACATGTGGTTTTCTTTGTAGCAAAAAAGAAACATTTGATTTTATAACTGTATTTTAGTGAAAGAGAAGGTAAAAAATAATAGGTTGGAATCTTAAAAAGGCTCTCCTGTAAAGTTTCAAATTTTGAGTTGTGACGGTCTTGCACGAAATGAGCGATATGATGATTCAGTTTTTTGTGTCTTTTGAAAACTTTGTATTTCTGTACCTGAACCGAACTGTACCCTGCGACCAACTTCCAATCAGAGGCCTTGTTTGCAATCTGAAGAACGGTTTTGATATAACATGGAATTCTTAGATTTTTTTTATGATAATGCGGAAGGTGAAGGAAGCTCTAGTTATGAGATGGGGTATATAATTTTTTGCTGCTTTTGGGCGGATAATTTTTAAACCTGGATAGTAAGTAAGAACTCAAACTACATCTCCGTCATCAACGATTATTTGTTTTTATTTTGTCATATTCTCTCTCTTACTTTATCAATGTGAATTCCAAATAGAATAAGCTACCTAAATTCTTAATATCTCCGGTAACATGATCAAATATTTTTACTTTGGAGCTTTACTAAACCCCTGCTCCTGACGAGCACAGCCGATATATTAGGTAGCCACGTTCCCAGTGTAAGCACATCTGAGTCCGACAATCGTTACAATATAAAAGTTTCAATCAAAAACATTTTTTATTCGAATGATCAATTTATTTGGCATTCTTGACGAAGCGAAATCAACTTATCGCCAAATGTTGAATTCATTAAGGCGATGTTTCTATTGAAATTTCATCTTGCCCGTATCAATGTCATCCACATTTTCAAGCAAAAATTCATTGATCATGGTGCGTTAACGTTCTTAAATGATCGTAACTTGAGCTCCGGCTTAATTTTTAAGGAAACTAGTTCCGATGATGCCACCAACGTGCAAGCCGCACCAAACAGTGCCTTTATCTGAGCTGTAGAATCTGTTGTGGATTGGTTACACTCCATATGAGGCAATTTTCTTTATTAACAAATTGTTAAGCCAAAAACAAACCCTTATCCCCAATACTTTGAATAAATTTATACGAGTATTATACCAATTAGAGATGAGCGATATTTCTCTACCTGTAATTTAATCAATGTTACTGAAAAATCACGAACCACAGTTGTGACCAAATTTGGCAAGTAACAGGTACTCTCAAAATCGCTCTTTTTGTTTTTTTTTTTTTGGTACATACACAAATTTATGATATTTCACTGTTTGTGTGGGTAATAGCGTTTTTTGAATTCAATAGCCAATAATGTTGCTGTTCCTTATCAAGTATGTACGTTTATGCAAATAAACAGCTTTGAAAGCTCTAATACTGTTGTTGTTTCTTTGCAAAGTACTTACAAAAGGTATTTTTCGAAAGCTCGCGCAATGTAAATATAGCAGGGATTTCCATTTCTTTGCACAATTGTGTACCCCACTACTAACACATATTATTATACTCTTCAATTCAGTCGTCGATGTGACTTCGACAAGTGTACATGTCTAGCGGATGCTATATTATTTTGTTTCAGCTTACACTCAAAAAATATTGTGCGGTCAAATATAAAACAGATTACCCAGTTTTGGTGTTTAAAAATATTAATGTGTTCTTATAAAAAGAATTAAAAACTCTGCTAATTTTTTTATTGAGTGTGATAATACATTATGCTGTTAAAAAAAAATTATATATATATTTGATGATACGTCATTTTTAATTTTGTAAATAACTTAACATTATATAACAATACGTATGTATGTAACGTCAATTCTAATCAACAAAAATTTCAAATTTTCAAATAATATCTACATTGTTTTGCATTTAAGCTAACGATATGTGTTTTGTTTGTGAAAAAAATTCTTTGATGCCTGTAAAAGGGTCCCTTTTTCTTTCATTAAAAAGACGTACCTAAATGCAGAAATTATTAAGAAAAAAATAGCCACAAGAATTTGTTGGTATTTTGTGCTTGTAAAAATATTTTTGTTTCTGTACCAATCGCGTCGGTGGGTTTTTTTCTTTGAAAACACTTTTCTTAAGTAAGTAAAAATATTTAAAAAACAAGTTAAAAAAGTCTTGTTTTCCTACAATTTATGTGTAAACCTATACACATAACTTTATTGTTTTGCACTATTTTTATTGCTTACTTTTTTTTGCTAGAATTATATGACCAAGTCCAAAGAGTTAACCTTACTAATTTATGGTATTTATTTAACGTAAGATTTGGATGGCGAGTTCTATCCTGAACTAAAAAAAAATTAATTTAAGTGCCTCTCTTTATTCGGCACTACTTACCTATGCGAACAAATTTTTTCGGATTTAAAATTTATTTGTTCCAAGCAACGTAATAAATTAATTCATCCCATTTGAAAAGCATTCTACTATTACGAAACTGCCATATAAGTATAAATTTAGAAGATTTTATTTTAAAAGTTGTATAACACAAGGGAACAAAATTAAAAATTTTTTGTGTTGATAGAAAATTTGTAGCAGTTCTTTTCCAATTCAATGTCGCTGATTTTAAAACTGCACTTTTTTCCTATCAGCTGCGATTTGCGTGCAATATTTATTTTTTATGAGTTTTTAAAACATAAAAATCTTTAATTTTTTTACAATTGTTTGATAAGATATTTGAAACTGATTTAGAGTCAAAAAGCTTCCGAATAAAAAAAAAGTGCAGTTATAAAATCAGCGACATTGAATTGGTAAAGAATTGCTACAAATTTTTTATCAACACAAAACTTATAAAATATATTACTAACATTTTATTTCGGCTGTAAATGAATGCATTCTCTCAATTTGTTTACTCTCTGGTACTCACTACTACACAACCAAAAAATTTTTGGAAATCCCTGATATAGCTTGGACGCAATTGTTATAAAAGAACTGTAAACTGACAAACCGTGATCACAATCACAGTTTTAGGGAGCAGTGATTTTTAAATCACGTTCACTAATCACGATGTTCTTTAAAAATCACGGGATCGCTCATCTCTAATAGCAATGTTTTACAATGAATATTTTAAATTTGCCAAAAATCTCGCATTTGTAAGTTATACACCCAGTGTATTCTATCAGCAGCACTCAAACACCTTCTAAATAACCCAATAACAATTTTCATAAAAATAAAAATAAAACTATTTCAATAGCTTCACATGTATTAAGATATCCAAGATTGCATTTTAAATTTACAAAATAAGGACAATATAATTATTGGCTTATTATCATGAAAAATCCTTTGAAATTAAAAAAGGAATCACACTCCACACATCCCAAGACCCCTACTTAAGATTTTTATGAGTTAATTACAAACATTTACCAGAAAACTGACGTCTTTATAAATTAACATTAAAATATGCACTTGCAATTCACTCAATGTGTTTGTCCAATCGATAAATGTCTAATAGTGAGAAATGTGGCTGCAACACAATGCAGCTGCTGCTGCTGATGCAATGGAAGAGGAAGTCATCAGTATGTAAATACACGATACAGAACAACAACTTACAGCTACAACTCATCGTATAAAATGCAATCAAATTATGTAACGACACATTAAATGCATCCCCAGAACTTGAGAGTCTCAATCACTTGTGCAGGAGATGGATTTTTTTCCACATCACGTTTATTCACTCATTCTTTCCTTCTTCATTTAAAAGCGCACATTCGCGTGCTAAAGACTTTTTCAATATTAATAAAGGGTAGTGGAAGAAATCAAAATATATGTAAATGACTGTTGTATCTGAGAAAAAAAAAACGTTATATACACAAACATGGACAAAAACTATATGTACGGATGTGTGTGTATATGTATATTCTAGCAGGGGTAATAGAAAACAGTAAAATGATTTAGACAGGGTTGTGTGAGGGGTAAGTAATGGGCCTTAAGGCAATTAAAAATGGGCATTGAAATCAAAAGTTTAGGCAGCTCTTTATTTTAAAACAAATTCGATTTTTAATAAGTTACCTGAGAACTTTTAGTACGCATTACCCTGGAACCGATACAGCTTTTTTTTGAAGCTCTTTTCACACTTAATAAATAGAAATATTTATACATTTTCTAAGAAGATGGTACTGTTTTATTAAAAATATATGTATCTATAGCATAAGTTAAGTCGAGTTTTCATTTCTGCTATGAATAAGAAATATTTTCGATAGCTGCCTCGAATGCAAGACTACAAATTTCCTATTAAATAATTGGCCAAAATAGTACTGAGTCCAAAAATATTGATGGATGCACAAAATGCTACAAAACAATTAGTTTAATTTGATTAGAGAAGAAATCATGAGATTCACTTAAAGTATGTTAAGACTAAGGAGATTGGATGGTTATTAGTCAACTGATTTTAACCGGTTATTTTAGCTTTGTTCAAGTCGGTTATTTTAAAATGCCCATTTTTCGAATATCGAATATTCCGGTTATTTTGTAATTTATATACGTTTTCTTTACTCCAAAGTACCCGTAACTTAAATATTTTTCTAATTGTTATATTTGGCAAATTTAAACTTTTAATGAAGAATTTCAAAACAAAATATAACCAAAGTCAAAAAACATTATGAACAATGTATGTATGTTAATACAAATCGCTGATGAAAGCTTGTGTTCTTGTAAAAAAAATCTAAAAACTATTCAAAATATGTACATGTCGTAACCTTAAAGACGAAATAACCTTTCTGCAGTTTTCAAAAGTTTACAGGAGAGGGAAAAAAACGTTATAAAATTGGAACAATTTACAATATTGAAACGAAAATTACATATTTGGGCTAAAATGAAACCAGAAATAGATATCGGTTGAGAAAATTTTGTTTTTCTAAACACAGTTTATGTTATGTCACTTAGGTTATTTGGAATTGTAAAAATCTAAAACCAAATAACCTATCAGCAATACTAATTAATATGAATAAATAACAATTTCTTTATACATATGAATATTATATACATTAAATAATAACAGTTATAGTTTCTTTAAGAGCCATTATTACAACTTACAAATAGTTATTTTTAGGATGCTATCTGACAGATAAATAGTTTTTGGTTATTACAAGTTAACATTAACCTAAAAAGTGACTGATAAGCTAACATCAGGTTTGTCCTCATGGTAACTTTACAAGTGAACTTTAAGAACTTGAAGATGCCATATTTTCTGCTGAAGATATGGTAACTTCAATGACAGTTTTATGTCATATTAAATTACTAAGTCATTGCCACTACGTATTTTAAACAACCAAAAGTAGTCGGTATATACTGCAATGTTGCCACAGTATATAAATTACATTTTTTATTTTATCGGACAGTTGTAATAATGGAAAAAACTTATTGGTCACTTTATCGTTCAAGATAGCTATTGTTCACGTTAACTATCAGCAACTTTATCATTAGGTTGTAATAATGGCCCTTACTGGTTTAAGCCAAAAAAAGGACTGAATGTTTGTTTAAATTACACTATGCAACAAAATTACACTTTTATCGTGATTTTTGATAATTTATTTTTCTCTTGTTTTTGTGCGTAACGGTCCTCTAGGTACAAAAACTGTCGTAATTTAAATCTTATGGATAAAGATTTTTGAAAACAGTTTGTTTTATTATATTAAAAAATAAATGCTTTTGATTTTGTGCGTCGGGAATTTTCTACACAAGTTCTCTTTTTAGAGAAAACTTCAATACTACTGGTTACATACGTTTTCTTCTGGTCCCATGACATCTGCCAAAAACGTTCAAATATTTCCTGACGTAAATTGTTGGAAAAATATAACAATGTCTATTCGAAGCCCTTTCACAACATTTTAACGTGCACCCAGGTTTCATTTCTCTGGGTTTTTTGTAAACGATATTGCCTTTTGAAAAACTTTCATATCCCTTACCGTTCATACGATTTTTCTTTCTTCCTATTTTTTTTTGTTGACCTTTTTAGGAACTTTCACGTTTTCCTCAAAACTATTTTCGATTATGGAACACTTTTTGTTGCTTTTTAACACATTTTTTATTTTCTTTTCACTTCTAACAATAAATAAAATTAATAAAACACAAAAAATAACAAATCAAATGTAACTTCGTTTCAAAATAAAAACGAAATTAAATAAATAGGTACCAAAAATTATTTTCGGGAATGAAATATTTATTATTAATTAGTTCATTTATTAATAATGTGCTAATAATCCCAATTTTTGAATGAAAACACTGAAATTTATTGTTGTGGGAAAGCTAGTTTCTATGCGCATTTCGTTGGTTGCTTAGGCCAGCACGTCAGGAAACTTTTTCCAAATACTTTAGAAAAGCTAAAAATATTATGCAAGCAAGACCATAAAGTGAATAAGAATTTTAAAACACTCAGGTCTTGCATGTAACAATATCAAAGCTTCAACAAAGACACAACAATAAACCGTCAATTTTTCTTTCTTACATTCCCCTACAATTGGCTGGATTTTTTCCAACACGAATTGCAGTTGTAAGAGGATAGAAAAAAAAAACAAGTTGCTTAAATAAAGCAGCTTGCCATTTAAGTTTTTTATTTGCCGGGCACATGCAAATTTATTATCAAACATTATTTTCGGGAATGAAATATTTATTATTAATTAGTTCATTTATTAATGATGTGCTAATAATCCCAATTTTACTTAGGTTATTTGGTTTCAGAAAATTGTACACTTGCTGATAGGTTATTTGGTAATTTGGTTATCACTTGGTCATTTGTAATATTACATGTTCAAAATGTTGCACACATATGCGTTATGATATAGGGAATAAAAATCCATAAAAAACTCAGTTTTGAAATTTTTGCAGATAGGATATTATTTCTTTAAGATGACGATATGTACTGCAAAAAAAAGTTCAGTTCAAAAGGTAAATAGCAATTTGTGTGAGAGTATTCTAAATATATAATATATTAAATAAAAAAAATTTTGATTATCTATATATATAAAATTGTAACGTTACTGACTGACTCACTGATTTATCATCGCACAGCCTAAACGATTGAACCTAAGAACTTAAAATTTGGACCGGTCTCCCGCAAATCGATCCACTAAAACGGGATTTTTGGGAATTCGAATGTTTAGGGATATTATTCTTTAGAATAATAATCGGACGGTGTTTGGTACTTTTTGGAAATTCAGCCCTTTAACGGAGTAAACGGGTAAAACCTGTATTTTGGTACTTTTTTGTCACCCCATCTATCTTTTAAACCCATAAACATAGAAATAAGGGTTATATCACATTTGAAACTTATTTAAAAACTTCAAATATGAATTTGGTAGTTTTTCGAAATTCTGACGTTTAAGGGGTAAAAACCGTAACTATTTTTGGTTCTTTTTAACAAAACATTTTTCTTTATTCATTGAAATTTTTTATGCTTCAATGGGAAGAACGAAAAGTACCAAAAAGGCGAAATAGCGGAAATTTAATTTCTTACTTTAGCTTTTCGGTTCTACAACTGGCAATTTTTTTAATTATCGTTAATATGCAATGTTTTTTTTTTTTTTTTTTTTTTTATTATTCCTACACTAAATCCCGCGAAGCTTTTTTGCTTGTCTGCTGGAGACCAGAGTCTCTGGCGGGAATCGAACCAGCAACCCCGGTACTGATAGACTAGCTAACTACCAGCTAGCCTACCGGGGCGCCCTGAGTGGATAAGAACCTATGAGGGTACTTTTGCTCTTCAGGTGGTACTTTCTAAATTTTCTGTAGTATTATAAACGTAGATTTATGTTAGAAATGTTACAAATTATAAAAGCACCAACAATGTCGAGAATTGAAAAATATTTTTTTGTATTCAATTATAAAAAGAATTTAAAATTTTGTCATGTTAATTGTTAAATTTGTTAAAAATTTGTGAAATTCGCAACAGAAAAAAAACCCTGAAGAAGGCACTCAAAGAAGTGCCGAAATATTGGTTATAATATACATCTAAAGATTTTTATATAAAAAGACGTTAAGCTCGACAATTTAATAATACTACAAAATGATTCTTAATCGGTTTACCGATTAATTACTATCCGATTAACTGATCGGTTAATTTAAAATTGGTTTTTTCGATTAACGATTAAACCGGATAATATAAAACGATTAACCGATGTAACAAAATTTTTAACTTTTTGTAGTGTTATAACATATTTTTTTGTGCTTTTAATAATTTGTTTCGTCTCATATACAAAAGGTTGTGTTTAGAAAACATATTTTTATACAAACGTAGAAGGTCTTCAGTGATCTACATTTTAAATAAGTGTTTGCTACATTTTAAATAAGTGTTTGCTTTATGTTTCACGTACTATTTATATGTATGCGTTGAGTTAATTGTTTCTTTTCATATCTTCACATATCAATCTTTTAACAGAATTAATAAAAACAATTAGAAGTGTTAAAAAGTTAAAACAGGACTCTAATGAAATAATGGAAGATTTTATATGTTTAGAAAAATATAGGAAAAGGACAGAAAAAATATGATATTCTGTATTATTGGTTGCTTTTGATTTCTTCAACATCTACAATAAATGGAAGTTTTTTCAAAGTCAAGTTTTATCCAAACTTAAGGAAATAAACGCTTGAATCCTAAACATTTAAATAAAATTATTTGCATAAAAGATTATTTTATAAGATCTTCTTAAACTATTGAAATAACTAATTAAATGATCTTACAGTTAATTTTTTAATTAATAGATAAAATGTATTAATTAAAAGAAATATGTATTACATTTTTATGAATTATTCTTTTGTTTGTTATGTTATTGTTGTTTTTTTTACTAATAAACTCCAAATAATAAAAAATTTATGCATTTTTATGTATTGACATTACTTGATTTATAAAAAAAAATTATTAATCGGTTACCCAATCAAAAACAATATTTACCGATTATTAACCGATTAAAACAAAACCTCGGTTAATTAATCGAGCGATTAACCGATTAAAGCAAAAGCCCGATTAAATGAATACTCTACTGCATACACAAAAGAGTAGGCGATGAGAAAACATTTCTCTAGTACAGTGAAAAACAAAACGGCTAACAGCCATACCTGAACAAAAGCGGAAAGAGAGATGACACTCAAAGAAGTGCCGAAATATTGGTTATAATAAACATTTAAAGATTTTTATATAAAAAGACTTTAAGCACGATAATTTAATTATGCTACAAAATGATTCTTATAATCACAAACATTAGTGAAAATAGGCAGGAAAATCTTAAAACATTTAACTGCATATACACAAGAGCTCAGAACATTTCTCTAGTATAGTGAAAAACAAAACGGCTAACAGCCATACCTGAACAAGAGCAGAAAGAGTTTTCTAGCTGTCAAAAGTCTCATGCCCATACAATTTGTATGTAGCATACCGAAATAGCCCAGCAGCAACGCTTTACAATTGGAAAATCGAATTTTGACAGTGTTTAATAGTGAAGTTGCCGCTATTGTTAATAAATAATGGCAATTTAGCTATTTTTAGGTAAATCTAGCGGTTTTATCTCCACTTTTTATTCTGGTTCGTGGCACAACGTTGACGCTCTTGTTTAGGTATGGCATGTCAGCGTAAAAGCTAAGGGAAAGAAAACGTTCCGCTTAGCGCTTTTGTTTAGGTATGGCTGTAAGAATTAAAAGAAACAATTTAATTATTCTTTCTTTATTTAATGCCCTGCTTTTTAATGTGATATTTCTCTTAATTGTTATGCAAAAAGTAAGCATTTTTTTAAAAAAAACTATAAAAAAAATTTAAAAATTATCGTCGTATCGGCAGTAATATATAGCCAATACCGATTTATCAGCAAACGTGAAGTATCGCCGATATATCGGTTACATCTCTAATTACGATTCATGATAATCAGCTATGGGCACCAGTACATTGAAAGCTTTGCATGTGTGGCATTGTATTGGTTTGTTTATGTTTGCATTTGTTGGTTTTATGTATTTTTGCTCTTTGCATTTTCTCGTTTCATGACATGCGATGCACGTCTGCTTCGTTCGAAATGTTCTTCTAGACTAAGCACAATTTCTTTTCTCTGCTTCGCTCATCAATTTTGTGTATGTACACATCGTTCGCTCTTTTTGAACTTTGATTTTGAATTTACCCATAGCTGATGATAATCGACCTGCAATTCTATACTAAAACCCCTCTATTATGATCTATATTTCATAGTAGTTAAAATAAAGTTATATAAATACAAAAGGTTAAAGGGCCTTTGAGTAAATTCTTCCCAACTTCCAGTCTGTTCCTCTCCGCCATTATCAAAACTAGCAAAATTAAAAAAAGAAAAGAAAAAAAACCAACACTATAATATTAAACAACGACCCTGAGATACTAAATGCCTTATTGCCTTTATTGTAGTTGATGATTATGACGACGTCGACAATGATGGACTTTAATGATGTTGATGATGGTGATGAGCACGACGATGAGGGCACTAGAAATCCACATTCCCCAAACATCTCCATTCATAGCAGTCGCTAGTCATCAAGTTAAAGTTTTCCTCCTTTTTTTTACTGATGCTGATAATGTTCTCTTGCTGCTGCATCAGTTACTGCATCTGTTTATTTACGCTTGTGTTATAAGGATGAAGAGATGACGATAATGATGGCGTTGGTGATGCTGATGGCGCTGATGATATTGCGTTTAGTCGTTTGTTTGTTTGGTTTGTTGTTCATGATTTTATTATTATTGAGATGGCCCATAACTGTCATCGCAATAAATTTTCCATTTGACTCAAGTACCACTTTCCATATAATTTTTTTTTCTTTTTTTATTATTTTTTTCTTCTCTGATGCAGCTCCAGTACGAGTACAAGGAAAAGTAAAAACTGTTCCTTGTTCAATGCTTAGCATCACAATATGCAGGTTTCCTTTTTTTCAAAAAGCAATGTTATTTTGCCTGTCCGTCTGTCTAAACGTCCTTTCTATTTGTGTAAAGTGGTTGGAAAAAAAAGAAGCGTATCTTTATTTGACTCCCCAATAGATGATTTTATAACATGGCATCTCCTGGTTTCTGGTTAAATCTATTTTGTGACGTTTTGTACTGTTGTGTTTTGTCCTGCTGATAGTTTCCCTTGTTGACTAATGTTGACTAAAAATTTTTTAAATAAAAACTACAAAAGAGTTTACGAAATAAAAAAAAAAACAAAATCATTTTACTTTAAGTACAAGCTTTGAGAGGATACTTGAAATGTTTTCCACAGCTCAAAATCTAAAAACAGAATTCAATTGAATTTTGCATTTAAAGCGAGCAGGAATAAATGAAAATTTAAGTAAATGGTTTAAAAGTAAGAGCTGTTATGAGGAAACTTAAATTGGATTTTAAAGCAAATTTTTGAGTTAAAATTCTATTAATCAGATCAGATAATAGAAGTTGGCGTATGATTTTTCTTTTAATAAAGATCATATATATATTAAATTTTATTTTAATAAAACCTCTTTTTAAAACAAACATATTGGATTTCATTTATATCTGTTTTGTTCACCACGATCATATTATTGTTGTCCACAATAGTGGTATAAATCATTTGGGTTTTTAAAAAATATATTATATGCAACTTGTTGATAAGGCATTTCTTCTATTTTCTATCGACATCAATACAACTGTTTGTGGTTGTAACAACACAAAATAAACTTTAAAAGTACCATACTTATTATGAGTTACTTTTAGCATACGAACCAAGTCAATTTTTTTAACTTTAGAATGGTTGAACACGCTCTTCTTAAAATAATATTGCTACACAGAAAAAATGTTCACCAATATTTTTTCAATTAAATCAAGTAAAGTGGTTTAAAAAAATGTTTATAATGATTCCAATTAATTTGCCTTAAGTAAATATGTAAACATACGAAGGCGTATGAATAAGTCCGTGACTTTTCGAACTTCCCTCATAGTTATATGAAATGCAACACTTATCCCATCAAGCACCACCTGTTAATAGGCTGCTGTCAAGTTTTGAGCAAGTTCCGTCATTAAGTTTGCGTTTAACAGCTGTACAACCTCGTAGATTTTTTTTTTTTTTTTTTTTTTAATGGAAAAAAAGTGAATTTCGAGTGCTCATTAAACATTATTTTTTGCGAAAAAAATCGTCATTCGAACTAAGAAAAAGCTTGATAAATACTATGCGGACTCTGCACCATCGATTTCAATGGTAAAAAAAAGTGTTTTACTGACTTTCGTTGTGGTCGCACAAGTACAAATGACGCTGAACGTTCTGGACGGCCAATTGAGGTCATGAGTTTTTGCGGCGTTTTGTAACTGAAGATGAAACATGGATCCATTACAACACTTTGGAGACCAAGCAGCAGTCTAAACAATAGATTTCTCCGGGTGAACCGGCTCCGAAGTTTGTCGGCCAATAAGGTGATGGCAACAGTTTTTTAGGATGCACGCGGGATAATCCACATCAATTACCTTCAAAAGGGAAAAACAGTAAACGGCGAATATTATGTCAACTTATTGGACCGATTTGACGAGGAGTTTAATCAGAGATAATGCACGGGTGCACACGAGTGAAGTCTCAATGGCAAAATTACATGAATTGAGCTACGAATTTGTACCTCATCCGCCATATTCTCCGGATTTAGCCCCCAGTGACTATTTCCTTATTCCGAACCTAAAGAAATGGCTCGGTGGAAAGAGATTTAGCTCCTACGATGAAATTATTGGTCAAACAATTGCCTATTTTATGGACCTCGAAAAATCCTATTTTTTGGAAGGGATACACAAATTGGAGAAACCTTGGACTAAGTGTATTGAGCTAAAAGAAGATTATGTTGAAAAGTAAATTTAGTTTTTTGTAAAAAAACTGTGCTTAATTCCAAAAGTCACGGACTTATTGATCCGCCCTCGTACTCACAAACTTCAAATTATATTATGTTGTATTAAAGTTTCAAACTATTTTTTATTTCTTCAATTAACCGTGTTGATTAAAAAAATATTTACAACAATAGTGAAGAGGGTATTATGGATTTGTGCTGATGTGTGTTTAACATTAAAATATTGGTTTTAGGCCCACATTATGGTATACCGCTCGACCCAGAATCACTTTCTGAGTCGATCTTACAATGTCCGTCCGGCTGGCTGGCTGGGTAATAGGGTATTCATTCGGTTAACCGTTAATCGGTTAACTATTTCCATTTTCGATTAACGATTAAGCCGGCTAATTTCAGTCGATTAACCGATTAATCGATGTAACAAAATTGTAACAAGGCGAATCCATGTATACGGTGGTGTCGATACTACAACAAGTAACAACACCAAAAACACAAAAATGTATTTTTTTTGTTGCTTTCGTTGATCGATATGTCAAAAACACAAGCAACTTTTGACATTTCTCTCTGTAAGTAAGAAAAAAAGTAATACAGCTGTGCTTTCAACGCCACCTGAAAGATGAATTCGCCTTGTATTATAGCTTATTTTTTTTTTTTTGTTTTTAATTATGTATAGAGACGAAACACTCATATATAACAGGTGTTCAGAAAGTATTTTGTCATACAAACAAAGAAGGTGTTCAGTGATCGTCATTTTAAATACATAAGTGTTTGCTGTCAACAGCTTAAGGCCCAACCATAATATGCATGAAGTAGCTTAAGTCAACTTAAGCATCTATGCGATTAAATACATATAAAACATATGTTGCCAACTATAATGTACTTTGTTAAAATTCGTCAAATGTCATTTGCTTAAGCAAAGTGCCAAACTGAACGCACATTCGGTACGAAATCAGCTGTTTGTGCATTATTTAAAAAAAATAAAACAAATTGAAATGAATAAATAAAAATAAGAAAAAAGAAAAAGAGGAAGTTTACATATTTTAATTTCGTATCCATTTTTTATTAAAAGTTCACAAGAAACACAAATTTTTTGTTTTTAAGACGTTGCATGCAAATAAAATAAAAAAAAATAAACAAATACAGGGCTGTAATTTTTGGTATTTTTTAATTTGAAGTAATCGCAAGAAAACAGAATATTGCTCAAATATGCAACATGAATCTTAAGTATATGTAAGTACATTATGGCCACTTAAAAGTCTTCTTTAAGTTGCTTATGCATTTGAAAGACTTTTCGTTAATTTTTGACAGTCCCTTAAGCTAACTTATGCATATTATGGTTGGGCCTTTATTGTTTCACGTACTTTTTATATGTATGTGTTTGTGTTATTTATTTGTTGCTTCTCATATCTCTTTACATCTGTCTTTTAACAAAATTAACCGAAACATTTGAATTGTTAAAAAAATTAAACAAAAAAAAATTAACGGCATAATGAAAGATTTTATGTTTGACAAATCCAGAAAATGGATTGAGAAATAAGATATTCTTCATTATGGGGTTATTCTCGATTTCTCCAACATCCACGATAAATGAAATAATTTTTTCCAAGTCAAGTTCTATTAAAACTAAAGAAAATTTTCGCTTAAATCCTTACCATGTGATTCGAATTATTTTTCTGTACGTTTATTGTGTAAGGGGTTCTTAAACTATTAAAATAACTAAAAAAAATGATCTCACAGTGTATTTTTTATTAATACATAATATGGGTTTTTTACTAATAAACTCCAAATAATAAATAAATTATGCATTTTTATTTACTGAAATGACTTAATATATGAAAAAAGTCTATTAATCGGTTATCCGATTAATAAAAAAATTAACCGATTAAAACAAAACCTCGGTTAATTAATCGAGCGATTAACCGATTAAAGCAAAACGCCGATTAAATGAATATTCTACTGGCTATCCATGTAACCTTGTGCGGAAAGTACATGTCGCAATTTTGCAGGTAATTTGAAGAAATTTGGTTCTAATTAGCACAAGGACCAAGCCTATTGAAAATGGGATGTATCGGTCCATAATTTCATATAGGCCCCATACAAGCTGCTTTCAAGAAAAGGGTCTTTGTGCCCACTATCAAACCAATTTAAATGAAATTTAAAAGATAGATAGATCCCTATTCATTTAGCCACATTAGCTATGCATTTTTCAAAACTAGGTCCCAAAAAATGTGCTCTCATATACTGTGATGTAGGGTATTAAATGGTAGGGTTTGACCGACTATACATTCTTACTTGTTTGATTTGTGCTTACCTTATATGTAGCCTCTTTTGCTGGTGGTGATATTTCAATTAAGCCTATTGATTGAAACTCAACACCAAGAAAAGCTCAAACTTACAAATATGGGCCTTTCCTGGGGTCACAACGTACGTTCGTACGCTTTTGATGTACAAATAATATAGAAAACAAAACTTTTCCAAGCATTTTTTTTTGCTATTCGATAGCATTTTGGTAGCTCTTTATTTAGTGCAAAAGATGGATTTCGTCGAGTTTAAGTTTTCATAATGATAGTTACAAAACATGTGGTCACGAACGTACGCAAAATAGAAGTCAACTTTGGCTGACAGTAGTGAAATGTAAAAATCTGCGAAATGAAACGGAATATTTAAAAGTGATTAATTTATTTTAAAATTATTTTAATTTAGGTCTCTATCCAGTATTTACACAATAAAATATCTCTATTGGTTTTTGTTTATTTGGCTTAAGTACCGGTCGCGAACGTACGATTTTTCCATATGTTTTAACCCTTTATTACCCGTTAATCTACCTATTTTGTTTCTCCTTATACTGTTCTCTTCTTAATTGATTGTTATAGAGCTATTTTAAAGAAAGAGTGCAAACATAACAAATTTTTTTGCATGTAAAATAATTAAATACAAAAATGACTTTAGAAGTAGCTTAAAATAAAAATATTAAATTTTTCAGTTACCAGCCCAATTTCCTCAAGTAAAACAGCTGAGATATCGTAGCATAGCATATATACTATTATATTATAAAAACATAGACTTTTTTATAATTATAAACAATAAAACACGAAGATTATAAACATTTTTTTTTTCAGCCTGGTTGACCATTCGGAGGAAATGCCCATATATTAATTGATATGATCAATTTGTTTGTAGTCGGAAAATCAGTACGGAATTAAATTAATATTGCACATTTCTAACTGATATGTTAATGAAAGTTGGTTTTTAATATTTTCTGTGTATCCGTGTTTATATAGAAACTTTTGCCTTCTACAGCGTCCATTGGTTAGTATGGACCGGATCCCTTTATCAATTAATATATGTATCCAATGTAGCCAACTTTGATATTATAGAATTAAGTTCAAAATCTGTAATTTGCAAAGTAAAAATTATTTCTTTGAGGGATACAGATTTTATTGGTCCATAACTTTTTATTGATTTAACCGATTTGGTTTAATTATACCCTTCACCACAGGTGGAAAGGGAAAATATAAGTTTGTCTTTTCTTTTGAAAGCTCTACAATATTGATCTTAGACCCTACAAAGTATTCTGAGTCCTTATGAGAAGAGAAGTTGATTTAACGATGTCAGTCTGTCTTTAAATGGATATTCAGATGACACCAGAAATTATTGGGACAGGGTGGCGAAGAATGAGCACTATGGTTTGAATTCTTTATAACGTTCTTAATTATTATTTTTTTATTGTTTTTTTTTCAACATTTTGTAAAGAAGACCTGGGGAATAAATTATGAATAACAAAATAATCGAATTAAATAATTACACCCAAAATTTGGCGAGAAATTATGGAAAATATGTTA
Source organism: Pollenia amentaria (assembly GCA_943735925.1). Taxonomy (NCBI): domain Eukaryota; kingdom Metazoa; phylum Arthropoda; class Insecta; order Diptera; family Polleniidae; genus Pollenia; species Pollenia amentaria. The sequence goes on along the minus strand of OX031006.1, from coordinate 237,594,172 downwards.
AAAATAGCACGTATGTGCGGAGGAGAAAAAGCATAGCAACTGGTATCTCGCGAATAACACGAGTAATGCTGGCTTCCAAAGCGTCAATCGTAGCTAAGTTGTTACTTAAGACCTCAGACTTTACATATCCCCAGAGAAAATAGTCCAAAGATATGATATCGCATGATCGAGGTGGCCAATTTACCGTAGAAAAACAAGAAATTAGGTGCTCTTGAAAATGATTTCTCGACAAGGTTTCCCTTTCATCGAAGTGAATGCCAAATTGCCTGATGTTGGAATAGTATCGAAGGCCTTAGCAAGGTCGAATGTAGGGAAAATTACCATTTCACCGATTGCACCACCATGATCCGTAGGTGCAAGATCGGTGAAACCAGTAAAAATCTCCTGCAACTGATGATGACAATCTAGAATGGATTATATTAGCTAACCCCTTTCTAATCATGGTCAAAAGAGTAATATAGAATGCAAAAACTGGAGGGGTATTTCGTGGGCATATGCATGTATGTAAATATGTCAAATAATGTAAAAAGAATTAGAAGAAGAACAACTATTTCCGGAATTCATATTGTTGGAACCAGAAAACTCATATAATAGTTTTAATACTTTAATGAAAAAATAAATGCAGAATTCTTATATATCATAATAATGCAAAATGAAGTTGTTGTTTTGTTACTAAAGTGCAGTTTACACTATCACACATTCCGTGAGATAGAAATCTATTGAGTTTTGTTGCAACTGTCAAAAAATATAATTTAACATTAAAGTTTGTATTTACACTATCACACATGAACATGCTTTTATTAAAACGCAGCCCTGATGAAATGAAAATTATTACTGTGATTTATGTGATCTGTGCAAGATCTTTTGAAGATCTCCTGCAATTGCTGATGACAATCTAGCATGGATTATATTAGCTAACACCTTATTAATCATGGTCAAAATAGTAATACAGAATGCAAAAAACTTTCTTGGGCATATGCCTGTATGTAAATATGGCAAATAATGTAAAAAAGAATTGGCAACACAACTACACCCGGCATTCATAAAGTTGGAACCGGTAAACTTATATGAAAGTGTAAATACTTTAATGAAAAAATATATGCAGAATTCTTATATATCACAATAATGCAAAATGAAATTTTTGTGTTGATACTTAAGGATACACCATCACACTTTCCATAAAACTTTGCGCGATAGAAATCTAATGATTTTTGTGGCAACTCTCAAAAAAAATCTAATTTAATATTAAAGTTTGTATTTATACTTTCACACATGATTCATGTGTGACATGAACCATAGTAGAGAACTAGTATGCCAACTCGAGAGAGCGTTCTCAATTTTTTAGTTCACCCCTTACACAACACACATAAAAACAACAAAAACAAAACAAAATTTGAAATTTTTCAGTTTAAAATTAATAAATAATTTCTTCATAATTAATAATTTCTTCCAATACATTTTGCTCATTTGCTTTTGCAAAATGTTTTTAATTTTCACAAGCTAAAAATTTTTTTGACAATAATTTTCTTCAGTTGTTAATATTATTAAAGCCAGCAGAGTAGCATTTTGTGGTATGTAGATAATATTTGAAATCATAAATTATTTAAATATTTTCCGATATTGCAGAATAAAGATTTTACAAACATTGTTTTCAAAAGTTTATAAATGCAGCCAGCATTCAATAAATTGAAAATTTATTGAACTAAGAAAATTTTATTTTGGAAAAAAATTGTTGCCACATTCTATACGATTTTATGCAACTATGCTTATTGGTGGAAATAGTTTTATACACCAATACATTTGAAAAAAAAATTTACTAATACAAACATTAGTTAGGTACCACTGACAATTGAGTTATGTACCTGTCAAAGAGTCGGCATACTAGTTGTATACTATGACATGAACATGCTTCTGTTTAAATGCAACCCTGATCAAAATTATTGTTAAGAACATTTTTAAAAAACGATGAATTCGTATGGGATGCAAAAATGTTTTCGAAATACTTGTAATTTTCTTACACATTGCATTCACACTATCACATTTTTGCATATAACTTGAGTTTTTGACATGCATTAATACAAAGTATAATAGTGTAAACTAGCCTTAAATAACATTTGGGTATGAGTACGACAGATCTTAACCTATCGAATGACATTTCGAGAGAAAGTATTCCAGCGACTAATCGTTATCGAATGCCATGATCTCAAATTTTAATACAAGTTATTCGACACCGAGTACTGCAATCTCAAAAAGGTAGCATTGGATCAAAGTCATTCGATCACAAATGCGACGATTTGGCCCCTTATCATTTTCTGTAAAGATTTCTTCAAAGTTTTAACACACTTACTGCCTGGGTACATTGTAAAACGTCATTTGGAATGCAACCGATAAACGTGATAAATTCCGAAACGCATTCTACAACTGACATGAAATGCTTAACATTAACAATAACATGTTCTTAGTGTTAAGAATAGACTCTTCATATCAGAGGTTTTTCTGATTTTATAACAGCGTTTCAAAGTAAACTGTCTTGAAAGCTCTTTCATACCATCATTTCTAAACATCTTTGATGGCTAGTGGAAACCCAGCGTAATAACGGCCATCGATACGCCAACAAAAGTCAAGCTGTGCATCAATAGTTAATTTGAAGCTCCGTTGACATTTTGATCAGTATTTTTTTATCAATTAAAAAAATTGTAGAAAGGTATTTCAATTTAATTAATGTTGTAATTGTATTAATTATTTTTTTAGTTGAAAAAACAATTAAAAATATAAAAATCTTTTTTTCGTTAAAAATAAAATAATTTAAACTTGTAGAATTGTTGTTGGGAATGCTCAAACACTGAGCTAAATTTAATTAAATCAATTCACACATTGTTTGAAACGGCATCAATCATTTATTGAAAAAAAAAATTCGCAATTTAAAATTTTTAGTAATCAATATAATCATTTTAGTAATAGGTGCAAAACCAACAAATTGTTTGCTTGAATTTATGAATTTGGGGATAAGAAACAATTTTTTATTTTTTCTGCATAGACAAAATTATCAGTAGTTTTTTATCCATTAAAAAAATTGTAGAAAAAGTATTTCAATTTAATTAATGTAATAACTGAATCAATAATTATTTTAGTTGAAAAAAAAATTAAAGATATAATTTTGATTTAATTAACATTTTAGTTGTTTTGAAATATATTTTTAATTAATATATTAATTAAATAATAAAAAATGTATTTGATCTTTTCGCTTAAAATCAAAATGATTTGAACTTGTAGAATTTTTGTTGTAAATTGTCAAAATCTGGGCTATATTTAATTAAATCTGTTAATTAACTATTTGAAATTTTCAAAGTTTTTTGATCATGTTTTTGATTAAAATTAAAAATATCACAATATTAAATTTTTTAAATTTTTGTAATCAATATAATCATTTTGGTAACAGGTGCCAAATTTGCTTGATTCTACGAATTTGGTGACAAGAAACAATTTTTCTGTGTGCTACAAAGTAAACAAAATAGTACGTTACTTTGTATCGAAATACTATCAAAACCGCATTACTTCACTTTTGAAGTTTTGGAACTCACCCACTGTGTCACAGCTTCGCATAGACTTTTATATAAAAATTATTTAAAAAAAAATGGTTTTCATTAAAAAAATTTCTCTGCAAACGTTAACGTTTATAATTCGAAAACAGGCAGGTAGTCTGAGGCTTCAGTCGATTATTTTAGAATTTTGACATATAGAATTTATCAGGTTGGAAACAATTTCTTCATGGAAATGGCAGTTGGTCTACAAATTTACAGAAATCAATCATTTTAAAAACCCCCAGCTGAAAAACACCTTTATTTTCAATACCCTTTTCTGAAATCAGAATCTAAAACAGAACTTAGAAATAGTCAAAACAACAAAGAAAAAAAGAAGAAAAGCTTCAATATCAAAACAGGACAAGAAAAAAATTTTATTCATAACTTTTTTTCCTCCAACATCATTCTGGCCAAGTGTATAAGTGACAAGGGCATCCAACTAGGATAATAGTAATAATAAAACAACAACAATAAGAATTTTATTGTAAAGTGTTATATTTGACCTTTTTCTCCGTGTTTTGCTATTTATTCGTTTTATTTGCAGTTTGTTTGTTATTCTCTAAGTTTATTTGCTCTATTTGGAAAATGGGATTAGAGGGATGATGGCTTTTTGGAAAAATGTGAATTGCAGATTTAATTGCTGTTGATTGTTTATTGCTCGTATTTATCATTAAGTTTTATGATAAAAAGAACAATAAAACTGCCAAAGAAGGAAATGGGAGAAAATAAAGGCAAAATCATTAAACTTAAAGACGGAAGTTAAATTCATAGGGGTAAAGGACAAATGGATGGTGATGGTGATAAACAGTAACGCGATGCATTTCAAGTTGTTTTTTTTTAGAAGAGGATATTTTTTGGTACAATACTTTAAAATAAGTACCTCTTTGCTATGATTCTAATTATTTTTGTTAAGATTTTAATGGAAACTCAAACTTGAGAGTCATTGAAATTATTTGGGTTTTTGGTAAAAAAAAAAAAGCTGCGTGGGAATTTGTGTTTTTTTAAATGTTTTAAAAATTTTCTTTTTTAGCTTTAAACTTAAAAAATATAGAAATGTATTGTATTTAGCCGAAATGGTCAATCTTTGTCAGGATTTAAATGTCATTCACATTAACCAATAAATAAACATTAAAAAGCAAACAAATTAAAATTCATTTGACCTCAAGAAATACGTTTAAAATCAATGGTTATATTCCATATCATACCAAGCACCCTCGAGGTAGAGCTTTTGGTTTTTCGACCATTTTAAAAACACAGAAAAAACTGTGTTTTATCAATTAAAAATATGGTTTAAAAAGTATTTAAATTTAATTAATGTGATTATTGAATCAATTATTTTTTTAGTTGAAAAAAAATTAAAAATTTAATTTTGATTTAATAAACATTTTAGTTGTTTTGAAATAAATTTTCAATTAAAATTTTAATTCAATAACAAAAAATCTTAATTGACTTTTTTCGTTTAAAATAAAATAATTCACACATGTAGAATTGTTTTTGAAATTGTCAATATTTATTTAAATAAATTAACACATTGTTTGAAATGGCAAAGCTTTTTGATCACTTTTTTAATTAAAATTAAAAATATCATTTATTGAAAATATTTTTTCAAAATTTCTAAATTGTTAGTAATCAATATAATCATTTTGTTAATAGGTGGAAAATCAACAATTTGTTTGCTTAATATTATAAATTTGGAATAAATTTGGTGATTGGAGAAATTTAATAATTTTTTCTGTGAAGAGAATGAGGCCAACATTTTCCAATGTGTGACTTTCGTGAAGACTAACTTAAAGCTAAAAACATGTATATTGAAGAGTATACTCGAAACCTAGTAATTTCATCGTTATATTGTCCACCTAGATTTACAATATCCGAAAGCCAATATTATAAGTATTCACTAGGCCCTTGTTTCCTGGCCGCTGGTAATAACAACGCAAACCATAGCTACTGAGAGTTACGACTTATAACACCAAAAGCGTCGAGTTTTATTAAATACAAATTCTCAAATGAGACAAAATGTTATAGCGTGTTATAGGTTTCTTCGATTTTGGCGTGGATAAAAAAAATATTCCGATGGAAACGATAAGTTTCCCTTGAATTTTCTTCTAATCACACACCCACTATAGTAACTTGAATAAGTCCTTAAAAAGTAGTATCCCCGACAGATTATGCAGCGACAGCTGGCTCATGGATCAATTGGTTAAAGTACAAAAAATATATTAGTTCCCATTGCACGGAGAATATTTCGCTATGCACACCAAAAGACATATTTCTCTATATTGCCAATATTAAAGGAAATATCAAATGAGTTTTTCAAAATTCTTCCATAGTCCTCAAATAAACCAGATATAAAGTAAAAAAAAAATATAAAATATATAGATGTCGAACGACTCTTGGCTGCAAAAAGAAGAGGTAATAGATAAGGGCAACTAAACAGATACCTTGAGCTTAAAAAGTTACTGAAACAAATCACAAAAAACACTTACTCAAGGCTCAAAACACAACATCCTTGATGCAACTCCATAATCTGACTACTTATTAAAGGGTACAACTAAATATCTTAAAGGACCGGTAATCTCTCAATCCCCCCTCCGAAACTGTAATGGAAGTTGAAAAGAAACGATGTTGAAGAAGAAAACCTGTGAGTTGACCATTTGAAAAATGTATTTTATACCCATCATATACAAAGCGATATATAAGTAGAATTGCCACCTGTGGCATTTACGGAACAGCTATACCACTAGTATTTTGAGACAAGAGATACTGAAAAGGCTTTTGCTTATTTAAACCCATAAGATCATCTAGTAAGGATGAAATAAGCAACAATATGTTTTTGGAGTACGGCGCATAGGAATAAAAAATAATCCTTCTAAAGGGGGTTTGTTTAGCAGCATAAGAATGATAATACAGGACAGAAATATTGTTGGAATAAATTTTTTTATTACAATCTGGTAGATAATTCCATAGCATTTATTTTTTTAATATATTTTCCTCTATGAGTGACAAGGTCAATTTGATCAGTCCAATTTTTGACTACTTTTTCGAATAATTTTGGCCGTATGGAATATTCAGTCAGCGGAAACCAATGACTTAACATAGCCCCATAAAAAGTTATCCAGTAGTGCGATTCACTAACTTTTTTACGATAATCGTATCGTTTAAATAAACATAACGAAAATTTATCGAATTTACTATTCAGTAATATTTTTAACGATATTTGTTGTCGATTAAAGCCAGCTGTTACTTCAAGCCGTTTTTTTTCGTTATTTTAACGACAATAATTTACGCGGTGTTTATTTAATCGATAAAGTGTATTTTTTGCTTAAAGTGACTGAGGCCCGACTTCTTACATACATACTTCATACATACATGCATATCTATGTATATGTATGAACAAAAACAAAATTCTAAATTCAAAATATACAACAAAAAAAGCAAGTTATGAACAAAAACAAAATTCTAAATATAAAATTCACAAAATAAATTATAAAAACAGAAAATTAAGCACAATATAATTTTTTCTTTATTCTCTTTTGTGCTTTTCGCTTATTTTAACATTTTGTAGACAGAGATGTTACAAAGACTACAGCTGTTTACAATAGTTGAAAGTAAATTACAAAATCACACTATCGTTACTGCAAGCGAATATATATGTGGACAAAAATTACGATTGTCGGTCGGTTCGTTAAAAGTTAGTAAATAGCACCACAGAGGCGTTAAATTGCACAATTGAGGGGTCCAGTGAACAGGAGCACTTCTGGAAATAAAGTTGTCACCAAACTGATTTTGCAATGAATCGGCTTGTTTTAAGTACTGATGGATGGACTTTTTTCTGTGGGGATATGTGAAGTCGCTAGTCTACGCCGATAAGCCCGAGACTATTGACCACTTGGAGGACAACATTCGCTTAGTCATTGCCGATATACGGCCACACATGTTGGAAAGAGTCACGGAAAATTGGTCCTCCAGATTAGACTACGTCCGAGCCAGCCGTGGCGGTCATATGCCAGAAGTCATATTAAAATTATAATGCCAGAAGACTATTTTTCGAATAAAGAATTTTAATGTCAATTTAAAAAATGTATTTTTGTTTTATTCCATTTAAAAGTTTTATACCTCTATAAAAACCCTCTTTAGTTGGGCCTAATTGTATCCCATGGATTTGTAAGCCCGTTGTATTTTTTCCTAATGTGGTTTGACCTCGTTTACAAATTGAATCTTATATAGAAAATGGTGTAACTTATTTTAAATACTTTGCAAAGACCGCCTAGACGTCACCAACTGGCGGAATATTCCCCAGGGTGCAGTTTTGGGGTTTCCCTCAATATTTGCTTGCACCCGAGTACCGTTAACCACATTTTAAGCTGCAAGACGTCTTTCAGTTCGTTAAAAACGCAAAAAGCATATTGTTCCGAAAAACGCTAAACGAATAGTAACATTAAAAAAAAACATCCAATACACGCAGAGAAAAAACATGTTTAAATATAATCACATCCAACAAAACTATTTTTAAAGAAAATTTTAAATATATTATGTGTAATTTAACCATATTATTGTCACCGACAACCATATTTTTGTTAAATTAGTCCTCCATCAAAAATCCACAACCATATTATGGTTGCCTCTAAACATGTTATGGTTAAATATGACAATAATTTGTTTTTAAATTAACAACAGTATTTTCCTCTTTTCCAAGAGCAACATGCTATGGTTGAAACCCAACCATGCTATTATAAGTGTTAAACATATTTTAGTTATTATAAACCAAAACATGTTCGGAGGCAACCATAATAAGGTTGTGGCTTCTTGATGGAGGACACATTTAACCATAATATGGTAGTCGGTGACAATAATATGGTTTTAATTAACCATAATATGTTTACAATTTTCTTTAAAAATGGTTTTGTTGCAGGTGACCATATTTAAACATGTTTTTTCTCTGGGTGTATGATCAAAGTTTGAACACAAAGTCTGAACAATAGAATGCTTCCCTTTAATATAAAATTGAAGATCTAAATTTTAGAAATTTTTTCAAGTTTTCAAAGATAATTCTAGATGAAATAAAAACAAAACAAGAAAATATACGTAAACCAAAATTTTATTTGCAAATTACATCATAACGTTGCTAATGCTCCACCATATACTAGAAATGTATCGTTTCAATCAACTTCTTAACACTCATCCATTTATCTGCCGCATAAAATTGATCATTTGCGGCATTAATAAACAATGATTTGTCATTAAGAAACAACTAATGGACAATTGTTGTAAACAACATCAAATAACCTCTAGATATTATGAAACACATCACCAGTCAACCAATGCAATCAAGTAGATGGAACAAAGTGCGATATTACGTTCATACATCTGGTTAAAGTGGTTCCTGACTTCCAAAGATGCACTTATATTTGCATATATACATATACAGATGTGTATACATTATTTTATGGATTTATGTTGTTGTTCTAAATTCAACTAAGTATTTAGTCGTGTTGCTAGTTTATGTTAAAGTATTGGTCTAGTTATGTATACAGGATGTATGTGAGGCAGTAAAGACTAAATTTCGTTTAAAATATACATTTATAAGCCCACAGTTCAAGTCAGTGTCCTCTATTTTTTTGTTTTACTGGTTATCAGTGCTGCCAATTTAGCCATTTAGTGGCTAAATGTAGCCAATTTTCACCTGGTTTAGCCATTAAAAAATTAGTTCTGCCATTAGCCATTTTCCAACTTGTTTAGCCACAAAAATTTTGTTTCCGCTTTTTCTTTGAAAATAATAGTGTCTTATAAAAATTTATAAAATTGCTAAAAGTAAAATAAACAGCTTTAACAATTTAAGCGCAATTAATTTGTATGCCAACGACCTACCTTCTCAGATCAAGTACTCAAACATGCATTTGTATGCCGATAATGTCCAGCTATACATTGACTGCTCCAAAACATCAGTGAGTCATAGAGTTGAAAATCTTAACTACGATCTCAGCAAGATTTATAACTGGGCCACGGCAAATGGCTTATGCCTAAATCCAAAAAAATCGAAATACCTAATAATTTCCAAAAAAAGCATGAAAATCGTTGATGACGTAGGTATATATCTTGGTGGAAAGAAAATTGAGTTGGTCAACTCGGCTAAAAATCTGGGTGTCGTTTTCAATAGCACACTTACCTGGTCTGACCACATTAATCAAACGTGCGGCAGAGTATATGGTATGCTCAGAAGTCTATGGTATAGTCAACCGTTCACCCCACCGAAAATAAGAATGATGATAGCAAGGACATACCTAATACCAAACCTTACTTATTCTTCTGAAGTTTTCGCCAGGTGCAATGCTAATGACTAGGGATGAGATTTTCATGCACTTAAAAATCGAAAAAATGAGCTTAAAACATGCACCAAAAAAATCCAAAATATGCATTAAAAAATAAAAAATATGCACTAAAAACTAAGAAAATTTTCATAAAAAATCGTTTTTTAATTTTACTAAAAACAAAAATCTATAACAAATTCAGTATATTATTATTCAAATATCTTTAAAAAACTAAAGTAACTAATTTTTGTTTGCTTAAATAAATAAGTACTGTTTAATAAAGCAAAATCTTGCCTTATACTTGAAGAATGCCAATGCATTTTGAAGAATTTATTTTCAGATCCCACTTTCATTCCAGATCAGATCAAACGTTTTGGATTTTTTTTTTAATTTGTCCACATTGTTAATTTTTCTTTCTGTATATATATATATAACAATAATAATTTGACTTGAGCATAAAGTGAACTAAATCCCTCCTAATTAGTTAGTTATTGCTTCACCAATATAATCGTTTTTAGAAAATACAAATGCTAATTGACTTCTGCTGTTATCTAAATTTAATATTTCTTTTACTTTTTTAATTATACAATCATCGACATCAACAAGCTCTTCTATCATTCTTAAACTACTGGAAGTTTTTTGAATAGAATTCTGAAGCATCTATCCAGGCCCCCATTTTGCTACTACTGGCTGCGGTGGAAGAGGAATTAAGGGATACATTTCATTAAAAATTGCAATATTATCGAATTGGCTGCTAAATTTTCTGCAACGCGGTATAACCCATGTGCTAAGCGAGTAGCTTGTAACATTTTTGGATAAAATATTTTAAACCCATTGGAAGCCTTAGCCATGTAAGTTGCTGCATCGGGTTAAAAAAAAAATATTGTATTTTAAGCAAAGCTCCAAAAGAATGCATTTATTATTTAAACAGTTTTTTGGAAAGTTTTTTTGTGTACTTAAAAATATTTTTTAAGAACTTTTTATAATATGGAAATTAAAAAAATCCCTCAAAGCTGTAAAAATAAACCTAAATATGCAAAAATATGCATTTTCACTAATATATGCAACAATATGCAAAAACAAATCAATGCCATTTAAACGCAAATTGTATGATTTGGAAAGATAATTGGTCGTCATCGTTCTTAGACTATCGATAAAAAACATGCATTTGCATGGAAATCGCATCCCTACTAATGACAAACGAAAGCTAAATACTACGTTTAATAACAAAATACGTTACATTTTTGCTATACCCAGGTTTGCGAGTGTAACAACATACTCCAGACGAATCCTTGGAATGACTTTCGATAACTATCTGAAGTTAAAGAATTTACTTTTTCTACACAAAAATTATTATTACTAAGGAAGCCAGCTACCTATACAAAAAGCTTACTTTTAGAGCGTCTGCAAGAAATAACCGCATTATCACCTTTACATATAGAAACAGTGCATCTTTTAAACAATTTTTCGTTTCCACAATACATCTCAGGAACCATCTTCCTACAAATATTCAAATCACCAGCAACGCAATGAGATTCAAAAAATTGTTAATGACGTACTATGCATAAAGATTTTATTATATATTATTTTCTTTTTATTTTATTATTTTGTACTACTTTTTACTCCAAGTTAAAATGTTTAAATTTTAATTATTAATGTTTAATATCCAAATTTTTACTATTTTTAATTAGGCTTAAGTTCATTAAATTTAATTTTCATTAAATTATTTTTATGAAGAAAGGAATTTTTACAACATGGAAGATTAATTAAAATTGTTATTGATAATTTTCATTCTTGACTGACCTGGGATTCGAAGCCAGGCTGGCTGGCGTGTGATTCGAACCCAGGCGGCTGGTTACCCTGACATGTTTCGACCTCAACCACTAGGTCTCCTCAGAGGGATTTTGCCGTCTTACACTCGCAGCCATCGATGACTGCTGACGTCAGTAGTCAAACATCAATCCTTAAACCAAATTGTATTTTAACCTTTGGTAGATCGAAATTTGCTTTTTTTGAATGATTATCCATTTTAATTGATCTCACATGTTTTCCTTACTTCTGTTTTTTCTGAGGCATTTTGTTAAAAAAAAGTAAACAAAATTTTTCTTAACACATCAACACTAAATATTTTTTTATAATTATATCTTTTAAAAATTATTTAGTTTTTTTAAATATATTTCACAAAACTCTATTCTATATTTTTTGTTTACTGCTTTGTTAAGCTGGGGGTCCATACTAGGAATGCCAATCGGGACTGATTTTTGAAAATCCCGGGATTTTGTGGATCCCGGGATTTTTCGGGATCAATGTGTTGCCTTAAAATGCTACTTTTTTTAATAAACAACACTTTTTAAATATTCAAAAGGTTTTATATACGTAACATAAATTTTTAAAAATTAAAACAACAAGGTAGTCCCTCATCGATCTCAATAGCTGAGTTAAAAACAGTAACACTATGTCGACTGCAGTGCAGTACACCTCCAGGGTGAAGGCGGGATTCATTATCAATAATTTAAGTACGTTTGAAATTTATTTTAAAACAAAATGTTTATACAAATGTTTTTTAAAACAGATTTCAAGTTTAAATAATTTATTTATGAATACGTCAGATAGTGTTTATTTATAAAAAAATTATATTATTTACCGTATGATTTTTAAGCAAATTTTTTATTATTATTGGACCGGAAGGAATATGAGCTATTTCATCAATATTACGAATTAATTGTTATAATTATATCAACTTTTATTCTTTAGTTTCTGAATAAAACTTTAATTGGATCGTTAATAATTTTTATTTTTTGCTTGATATATAACAATTTCTATATTTTGATTTCTATATTTTGCATAAAAATAATCATTTTTATTTTGGAATTATGTCTTAAGCTAAAGCTGAACTTGCTAAACGTAATTGTAATAAAGGCTTGAGATGTAAATCTGCCAATTTCGTTTCTACTTAAAATAATGGTTTTTATTAAGCAAAATACAAAAATCCAGAAATAGTCGTCATATATCAAGCAAAAATTTAAAATTTTAAATACTCGCTGTGTTCCAAAAACAAAAATTAAACTCAAAAATAAGAATTATTTGCAACAAAAAATATAACTCAAATATAATTTTTAATAATTTTTTTGTATATAGTATAAAAATTCAATAAAAACGAACAGTTTTGTACATTAAAGTTGATATGTTAAAAATCCCGGGACTCATAAAAATAAATCCCGAAATTCGGGATTTATCAATCCCGAAAAATCCCGGAATTTCGGGACTCGGGATTTCCCGTTTGGCATCCCTAGTCCATACCACGCGTTTTCGCCTCCACGCATTACATGATTTTTATACCTTACTTGCGTTCTACGTTTCAAGTTACATGCAACGCTTTTTATGCGGCAATACCACAAGTAAAAATAAAATTTCATTTGCCCAAATCAGCTGATTTGTTCGAACGCTGCTTGTGATGCTTACAGAAGTAGAAAGTAAACCTACTTTTCGCTTTCAACGCACAAATGCTTCCTACGCTTTTGCGCATGTAACTTGTTACATATAACTACACAGATTCTACTTTTTTGATAGCTGCGTAGGCAGCGAAAAGGCGTGTAACGCGTGGTATGGGGCTACTGCTTTAAGGTGAAAGTACATAAGACGCGTTAGTTCGTCGACGAATATCGTGCGTTTAAAAACTTTAGCGCATGAAAAATGTCAAGTTATACAACGCGCTTTATAAAAGCCTTTTTTGTGAGCTGTTTTTTTTTTATTTGTTTACTTATTTGTAAATTAAAAACGTACAGTTTTCTTTTAAAAATCCAAGCTTTGGCTCTTTTTTGTTTGTTTTTGCAGTCCCGCCTCGTTTTTATACAATACTGCATTTCTTTTAACCTCTTTAATAAGTTTTTCTTCCAAGCTTCACAAATTTGTTTAAATTATTATTTTTTTATTGTCAACTGATTACATGTCAAAAGTACGCAACGCGTAAAAAAGTTCAAAATTAATCAACTTTCTGTCGCAAATGAGGCCAAATGTTGTTTGTGTAACTTGTTCTATGAAAAATAGAAGTTTAACTTTTTTTGACAGAAGGCGACAGCGAGCTCGCGAACTAACGGGTGCTATGTACTTCTACCTTTAGTTTACTCCTTTGTTTTGTATTCTGCTTTGTGCCTTGTTTTGCCGATTTTCAAATAAGCGTTTTATTTGTGTAGTTACTTGTGTGGCAATACAGTCATTCGACAATAATTAAATGGATTACGTTAGAAACATTAAACCTGTCGACCGACAAGTCGATAGTTAGTGGGACGCTTAAGAGAACGATAATGAGTGACTTGTTGTCGATCGACATAGTGGACCAGGCTGTAATACTTTAATTTTGAAACATATTAAAATTGTTCATTACTTAAACGATACGTGATACTGTAGGATATTTAGTCAAAATGCATGATCTAAAAAAAAAACCATTTTTAAATGCTTTTTATGTCTGGATTTATTATGCGTCCTGCAGACTACCAAATAGCCCCGTTAATCAGTGCATATGTGTTAGTGTCGTTTATATGACGCTTTTTCGGAGACCTACAAACAAACAAGTCAATCAGCAGTTCGATTTAGATTTCTGATGATTTATTTTAATTGGCAGTGCTGCCACTTTCTAATTAGTTACTCTAAAACTATACAGTAAATGAATTTTCTAACAGTTTTTGGATCATTAAATTGTTTTACTTATTGCAGAAATTTATCATATAAGTCAACGACCACGATAATTCCCAAAAAAAGATATTTTATGACGGAAAAAATTCATAAGAAATGAACTAATTTCATTGCAGACCTACCCAGGAAAAACTTTTTGAATTTTGGTAATACGTCGTAGTTATTTCATACGTTACCTGGTAAGTAGTTGTCATTACAATTGTCATTATTCTGAAAACCTTAATAAGTACTTGCAAGTAATGACCTCAGTAAGTTCTTTTCACTACTATTATTTTCAGTTATGAATATTTGCTTACTTATAATTAGCTAAATAACTTCTTATTAATTGTCTTGTTTTCAGTACTAAATATTTACTTACTGTAAACTAGCTCCATAACTACTTATTAGGTCTATTAACTTTTTGGATTCTAGTAAGTATATTGTAAGTACTTACAATTCAACTTACTGGTAGTTAAATAATAACTAGATATTTTGTGACTTCTAGTAAGTGCATTGTAAGTACTGAATTCTGTGGACAACTCGAACAAAAATAAGTAGTTATTCAGCCGAAAAATAAGTAGTGTTTATATTTCTCCAACATTACTTGCTAACTTACCAGGTAAGTAAAGTTTTTGCTGGGTATCGTCTGCATTTCTTAAGAATTTTTTAGCTGCATTAATGTTGTTTATTGTTTAAATTTTAAACCACTTGCATATTAAAAAATCAGTCGTCAAGTACCCCTCGCAAATAAAACAAAAGTAAAACACAAGAATAAGAATAAAAGTATTTTAATCTGTGTATTTGTATATTAATATTTTAACCCATAAACTTCAACTAGTGATTAATTAAACTAAGAAAAGTTTTAAAAGTTATAAATTGAATAAAGATAAAAAAAATAATGGCCCCTATTATGAGTTACATTCTATTAGCGATTTTCGCTGGCTATCGAACATCGACTATCGAATGTTAATTTGGTATTATGAGTTGGTGGCACTGTCGAAAATTTCGTTGTGCATCGAATTTTTCAACGAAAACAAATTTGCTTTCGACGGTGTAAATAATTTAAAATAAAATTGTTGAAAATGTAAGTTTTTGGTTATTTATTAGTTTTGGTGTGCAAATTCCACAATCCTAATTATTTTTGGTTATTTTATGAAAGTCTAAAGTCGACAGTAGTAAGCAGCAGTTGGAAAAGCTTGTTACCCTTATGGGACAAAATCCTTTGTTGGCAAAAGGAATTTTTACAAAAATTCAGACTACAGGTACAGGCCAGTTCCAGTAAGCTATCATCTTCATCAGAAAAATCATCGTACCATATTTCCGTCGTAGTCATGATTTATAAATATTAGTTTTATTTTTAAATTTTTTAAATTTGTTAACAAAAATTTTTTATTTAAAATGACAGCTGACAGAAAATGTACTACTGTGAATAAACTAAATCACAATAGTACTTTTTTTATCGAATGTGTGCCATAATACCAAATGAAAATTCGTTCGATCAACTAATTCGACTGCTGTCGAAAATCGAATTAAGTTCATAATAGGCACCAATAAAAGCCTAAATATTCAAGTAGTGTTTTATTAAGTTGTATAAACCAAACTTTTGCTCAAATTTCCCGCAATTTTTACTTAATCAAAATAAGGCTTCTTTATACCAGTTCCTATCGCAATGACTGCACATAAGCGGGGATTCATACCTCGTTTAAGAGCATCAAAATCCATGCAAAAATTTAAATTCAAGTAAGCGAAAAATTCTGAATACGATTTAAGTTCAGCTACGATGGCTCGGTCCAAAAGTTTAAAAAAAATCTTTCGAAGTCTTTAAAATTATTGTAAGACACAACATTTTTTATATTAGAAAATTTCTTAGCAAAATAATATCGTAAAAGTTTTCCTTGAACCATCGATCCAACATAAAAGTACCAACGCAGGATACAAAAATGTCCCGATTTCATACGATTTTGAACAACTTAAACCGAAATTTCGTGTAACTTTTTCATTCACTGACGGTAAAACCGGCAGACATAAATCAAACGAAATA
Source organism: Pollenia amentaria (assembly GCA_943735925.1). Taxonomy (NCBI): domain Eukaryota; kingdom Metazoa; phylum Arthropoda; class Insecta; order Diptera; family Polleniidae; genus Pollenia; species Pollenia amentaria. Next base: position 237,577,571 of record OX031006.1, on the reverse strand, counting down.
TGTTTGTCAATCACAACAGGAGACTATCAAACAATCAGCCATCTTAAAAAAAAATCAAAACTTTTTGACTTTCATCAATCATTGCCGACAATACGTATGTGTGTGTAGTCGAAAAAAAACCGACTACACGCACACAACCATGTGTTTGATGTGTTTATTTAAAACCAGTTGGCCAAACTGCCGTCGACGACATTGTCGTCAACTATTTATGCACGACATGTCCTCTATCACTTAGGATTTCTGGAAGACAATTTTATAAAAGCCTATCCACGAAAACATGACCGACATTGTCTTGTAAGATGTCTTATATCAATACCTATGCACGACAGTATGAGCGACAGTGTCTTGTAAGTTGTCTACTTTCAACAACTAAACACGACAATATGTCTTGACATTGTCTTGAAAGCTGTCTTTTATAAAATAATTTGAAAATAATTTGTTCGATCGAAGGAACGACATGAAGAGCGACAATGTCTTTATTTGTGTCGTGCACGATTCTCGCGACACTTGTTCGAAAATGTCGTTGACGATTTGTTCTGGCTGGCCCTCACATGTCGTGCAAGAATTAACATTGTCGTGCATCCGTCTTCAAGGATGTCTTAAAAACTGGCCAACTGGGATAGTCCCCAACGTGCTTTAGACTTCATCAGTTATAAGTTCCCTAGGGGAAAGGGAACTAACACTAAACTTGTCACGTGACAAGTCACTTAAACATGGCGTATCCTACGAGTGGTTAATTTTTGACACTTTGTAACAGGTCACAGAAATAACCTTAATGGACACATCCACAAATTAACCTTGCCAATATTATAGATCCCCTTCATATAAAGTAATAGAACTCTACCCGCACAAAATCCAGTCACATGAATATTTTAAATTTTTTAAATTTAAAAAAATGTACAGAAAAGTAATTTGAATAACGACATGACACGACCTGAAGTACTAATATTTTTCATATAGGAGACATAATGTGGCTTCAAAGGTTGGGGGTTTGACATAGTTTCAAAAAAAAGTTTCACTTACCAGCTCGATTACGGAAGGCATAAATTGTATATGGCGAGTTCCTTTTTAAAGCTATACATTTTTGACACAAAAACCGCTTTAATCCATTAAAAAAATGGTGAGTTTGGGGTCTAGGGGAAATTTTGAAAGGATTCTAACTTTAATTTTGGGAGCTGTATTTTGCACAGAAAGTTTTAACTGACACAAATTCAGGTACCTGACCTCTTCTACATATTTAAGTCGAACAGTATACTATAACGTGGCTGTAGGTTCAATATGCATATGCCTTGCGAACTTAAGTACAGGCGTATGCTGTTGGCTATTAAAACTCTCTCATGCTCTGATTGTGGTATATTTAAAGATTGTGGCATAGGCAAGCATAGCACTGACACTTGCTAAATCGTTCATTTCAACAACTACGTAGTTTTTTCACTTTAATTATTTATATTTTTGCTGGTGTTATTCTAATTTGTACCCACAAAAAGACAAAAAACACTTTACGTAAGCAAAATGAAAGTTTTAAAATTTCTTTCCTCCGGTTTTCGGCCGCGTGTACTTAACAAAATTTCTAATTTGTTTTATTTAATATTTACTTTATTTTTTTATTGTTTAATTTGTTTTTGACAGGCATATTACTGTTTGAGACTCGGCACCTTTTCGTTAAAATTTTAATTTAAAAACATTTTAACTACAAGAGATTTGATAAAAAGGATGTATTTTTTTTTTTTTTTTTTTTTTTGTTACTGTATTTGTTCGCTTCGTTTTAATGTAAAACCCCTTTAGATTTCAAATTTAATTTCGATGAATATTTAATTAGAAGCTTTATCAATTTAAATGTGCGGTTAATTGTTTATTTACAAAAAAGGTCAAAGATACCCGTTATATGAACAAATAAGTCTGTAAATAAAGAAGGTTGGGTGAGAAATTAAGAGGATACACTTTATTTTAATGAAATTCTGCTAAAACCAAGAAACCCTTCACCGAGAGCAACAATATTTTAAGGCGGTGCGCAAAATGACCCCATAAAAAATGGGCCCCAAAAAGAAAATGAAGAATGGCCACAAAATTTTACATGAGACACAACAACACGCAATTTTAGGCCAATTTTTTGTATTTTTTTTCGCTTTTTTTCATTTTTTCGTTGAGGTGTTTTTGCATTTTAAGTGAAATGAAAAATTACCCCAATATCACGAAATGGAAAATGGCCCCAAATAAAATCACAATTTTTCCTTTGGGGCTATTATTCAGTTACTACCCAGCAAAAACTTGGTAATGACTTGCGATTACTGAACAACTTACTTTTCAATGACAACTTCATACCATCTGCATTGCATAGAAGTAGCTTAGTAATGGCTAACATATAATCTGATACATAAGCACTTGTTTATTAACTGATTAAAGAAATTTATAATTAATTCATATTAAAATGCATTTAAGGTTTTATTTATTTAAATCTAATACAAATTGATTTTAAATACATATTTGTTCTTACAGTTTGTTTTTTTATTTCTTATAAATAAAGAACTATTTGTAATAGATTTGAATATGAATAATTTAAATATTTAATTGATGTCCTTAATGCAGGGTAGTCAAATTGGAATGTTAATTAAATTAGAAACACAATTTGGTTGACAAATTCAGTTTTGATACCAATGTAAAGTACCTATTTTAAAGCGAACGTGGTAATGACTTATTTAACTCCCTGTTTGTAAGCGAGGGTGGTAAGTACTTGCCTCCAATGACATCATCATGTTAAAATAATGAGTTAAAATGCCAATGTATAAGTAGTGATTAGTAGCTATATTAGCTTTTTATCTCATTACTTTTCAATGTGAGTTTTTGCTGGGTAATTTAAATTGTAAATTTTAAGAAATTAAAAATTACCCTAAAAATCTATCTATATATATAAAAATAAGTCCGTATATGTACGTCGCCGAACTAATCATAAACGCGTCGTGCAACCAAACTTATACAATACGTAGGCAGTGGCCCATATATGGTTTATATGAAGTTTGGTTGAAATCCGATAACGCATGTGTGTGCGGTGCGTATGTGAAGTGAGTGTGCTTTTGCCGCAGGCATTTTTTGTACCGCATACAGCATTCATTAGTATTGAATACATTTTGGTCGTTTTTTTTGCCGTGCGAAGCAGGCAACGGGCCCGCTAGTATTATATAAATTTTTTAAAATTTTATATAAAAATTCCTAGTTATTGTATCAAAATACCGAACAATTATACCAAAGTCGAGAAAATCCTTGCCGGCTAGGCACAAATGCTTAAGTAAGCAAAGCCGGTGTTTGTTATTCTATAGAGGAAAAAATCGTGGGTCGAATACACAACCATGATATATGTCGTGCGATTTTTAAAACCGTATAATTATTCAGGATATTAAAAATCAGGATTTTGAAGTTCGGTATTTGAAATTTAGGATTTTAACCTTCGGGCATATGAACCCAACCCAAATTTTTAATATAACTTTTTTTTGAGTTTTTTAATGTTAACTTTTTAAAAATGAACTGGTAAAAATTGATTTAACATTTTGAGGTAATTTTTCATAATGAAGAATTACCCCAGATTTGGGTTCATATTTCATTTTCTTTTTAGGGCAATTTTTATTTTTTTGGTTTATTTTTCATTAAAAAAATGGGGTAATATTGCATTATGAAAAATTACCTCAAAATTTTTGAATTTTAACCAGTTCATTTTTAAAAAGTTAACATTAAATAACACAAAGAAACCCAGTAAAAAATGTGCTCCAAAAGGAGCAGGTTTAATGTATGAATTCATACCTCAAATCGCTTCAAACCTGATGATGGGATACCTGATTTTTGTTTGGCGTGTTCCCGTTTTGGAGGACTATTTTTTGCTGACAATAAGCTCTTCTTTTAACATAATAAAAACATGCAAATAAAGCACTCCTAAAGTGCTTTTTAAGGGCTAGCTATTTTAAGATATTCTTTAATTTGTTGCTTTTACTGGTTTAAATGCCTTTTTTTCAAGGAATTTCGTAAACAATAATATATTTTTATTCTGTTCGCTTTAAAACCTTCTTCTTTGCCAGAACTAAAATAGTAGCTTTTTTATATATTTTATTCCTTATCACTTACTGCTTTATAAGAGCTCTCTTATTGAAGCGCTCCATTATGCGCTTCTTCCCTTAAGTGCTTCAAAAAACACAAATTTTTGTATTGGGAAGTTATATTAAAAATTTGGGTTGGATTCATATGCCCGAAAGTTAAAATCTCAAATTGGGGTCAATTAGAAAAAAACCTTTAAAAGCTTAACTTTTTTACTGTCCTGATTCGAAGCGATTATTTCACAACTTCGTATGGTAGCCCTATATAGGAATAGAAGTGACCTTTTACACAGGGCATTATCAACACTATCGATTTATATGGGGCATAAAGCGCAATTCCTTATGCCATTATTTAGGGTGTGTTTTTTTGAATAAAACATTTCACCCTTTAATAGAACAAAACATTTTTAAGAAACAAACATCAAACAATTACATTTTTAAAATTAAATGTCACCTTTTTTATAGAAAAGAAAACACCATAAGAATGTTCATTACGGTGACAATGTTTTATTACCTGGGGGGCTACTCTCTATTGCGATGCGATATAAAATTGTAACAAATCTATTGATTGGTACTCTTTAATGCGTTTGCGCATTTGTTTTCGCATCTTTTTATTTTTTTCTTTTCACAAATCATCCTTATTTCTTTTATTTAAACTTTCCAATATCAAATTTTTTTCCATATTATGCCTTTTCATTACGGAAAATCTGCGATATCTTTGATTTTTATTATCAGTATTGCTTAATTTTCAAACAATTTTGCGAAAGTGATAAAGAGTACCAAGTTGGCATTAAGCTTTCGCATGGAAATTGTATTCGCATCGCAATAGAGAGTAGCCCCCCTGGTCAACGCCAGCACATTGCGTGGTCTAGTTGTAATGACAAATGACTTTTATATGACTAAGCAATAAGTTCAAATTGTTGATTTTGATTTAAAAGTTTGAAGACTACAACAACATTAATCTCGAGATATAAATTATTTTGCATTTTATGCTAGAATTTCTTAAAGACTTTGAATAGCTTGGACGTTTTTATCCAATATCAAAATCAAAACAAATATTAGTGTGGACCTGTTCACATGCCTGGCTGTCTATGTTTTTCTATTAACCTAAGACATTTTCGATGGCACTATCGATTATATCGATAGTTAAGATAGATCGAAAATATCGAAGGCTATTAATAAAATAGCGAGAGCTATAGTATAAAATAATGTTTAAAAATGGCAGAAAATATAAAAATTGATTTCTATTAAAAAATTTGTGAAATCAATTAAAAAATTAATTAAATTTGCACTATTAAACAAATTAATAGTATCAATTAAACGTTAATTCAATTGACTTTACGTTTAATTCAATTGATTAACCGTTCAATTCACTTGATTAAACCTTAAATTCACTTCATTAAAATTTTTAATTTAAACTGATTTATTAATTAATTCATTTATTAATGATGTGCTAATAATCCCAATTTTTGAATGAAAACACTGAAATTTATTGTTGTGCGAAAGCTAGTTTCTATGCGCATTTCCCTGGTTGCTTAGGCCAGCTCGTCAGGAAACTTTTTCCAAATACTTTAGAAAAGCTAAAAATATTATACAAGTAAGACCATAAAGTGAATAAGAATTTTAAACACTCAGGTCTTGCATGTAACAATATCAAAGCTTCAACAAAGACACAACAATAAACCGTCAATTTTTCTTTCTTACATTCCCCTACAATTGGCTGGTTTTTCCAACACGAATTAAAGTTGTGTATTAAATAAAAAACAAGTTGCTTAAATAAAGCAGCTTGCCATTTCAGTTTTGTATTTGCCGGGCACATGCAAATTTATTATCAAAAATTATTTTCGGGAATGAAATATTTATTATTAATTAATTCATTTAATAGACATTCTTAAAATAGACATAACTCTAACAGCAACGTTACTAGAACCCTTGATTAAAAATTTTTGGTTAAACGAGAAAATTCCGGATGACATTAGAGAAGGCCTTATAATAAAACTCCCAAAAAAAGGAAACTTGCAAGATTGCTCCAACTGGAGGGGGATTACTCTTCTGAATATTGTAAACAAAATCATAGACCACATCCTCCACAATCGTATTGCATCCATTATTGAACCACAGCTAAGACCAGAACAAGCGGGCTTTAGACCAAACAAGTCATGTATTGATCACATCAACAGCTTGAGGGTAATTGTGGAACAGTCGGTTGAATGGCGCTCACCCCTTTACTTAGTGTTCGTTGACTTTAAACGTGCATTTGACACACTACAACACAAGGCGATATGGGAAGCTCTGAGATGCAAAGGAGTTCCCGAGAAGATAATTAGTCTTATTAAGGAGCTATACAACAACGCATTTTGTTCGATACTTCATGAGGGTACAGCAAGTACCCCCATCAAAGTAAACGTAGGTGTTCGTCAAGGCTGTGTTTTGTCTCCACTACTGTTTAACATAGTACTTGACGTAGTTATGAACCATTGCATGAATATGCATCATGTAATTTCGTGGGGCCTTCATGATAGGTTAGAAGATATTGATTATGCAGATGACGTCTGTCTTTTATCCCACCGCTTCTCTAGCATGCAATCTAAGATTCAAACCTTTGCTACACGTGCAGCCAAAGCGGGATTACAAATTAATATCAACAAAACCAAATCAATGCGCATAAATTCTTCATGCAACGACAACTTTCAGCTTTCGGGCCAACCCATTGACGATGTTGAAATCTTTTGTTACCTGGGGAGTATAATTTCAAAAACAGGGGGCAGCAAAGAAGATATACAGAATAGACTGTGTAAGGCAAAGCAAGCGTATGGCACGCTTAATAAATTCTGGAGATCTCAAAATATCTCAACTCACACCAAAATCAAGGTTTTTAATAGCAATGTAAAATCTGTGCTTCTGTATGGTTGTGAAACTTGGAATATTTCGGGCCGTGAAATGAGTAAAATGCAAGCTTTTGTAAACCGCTGCCTCAGGCGTATTGAAAGGATATTCTGGCCTGCCACGATATCAAATCTGGAGTTGTGGAATTTAACCCATCAAGTTCCTTTAAGTACCAGTATCCGATTGCGTAAATTTAGTTGGCTAGGACACACAATGAGAAAACCAGCACATGATTTAACTCGACAGTCTGTAGAATATAACCCCCAAGGATCCAGGAGACCTGGTAGACCTGCGAATACTTGGAGACGAAAAATTGAGAACGAGTTGCATGAGCATGGCGTGTCCTGGAATGAGATGAAAACCATGTCCACTGATAGAATACAATGGAAAACATTTGTTGCGGCCCTTTGTTCCACAGGGAATTAAAGGATTACATAAATATATAATTCATTTATTAATGATGTGCTAATAATCCCAATTTTTGAATGAAAACACTGAATTTTATTGTTGTGGGAAAGCTAGTTTCTATGCGCATTTCGCTGATTTTATTTTTGCTTTAATTGGTGAAATCTTTTTAAGAATTTTTTCTGTGTATTACAACCAGTGTGGCCATTTTGGCATTTTTTCAGCTAAATTTAGCATTAAAAACATTTATTAAGTTTTTTTAGAAAATGTTTTAAGCTGTTTTTAGCATTGTTTATTTAAAAAATTTGGACTAGTTGTATTGATTTTACTTAAATTTGTTTAAAAAATAATAATAAATTTTGACTTAAAATAGTTGTACCTAAAATAATTTCGTATGAAAAGGAATAATTCTTATGTTAAGAAACATTTTTCCTGTTTTGTTAAAAAATAGAATATTCAGGGAATATTAGAAATGCCCTTATCATGTTGATTGTAAATATTACTATTTCACATTGTACTAAGATACAAATTCAATAGTGTAAATGTGTGGACAAATTGTTTGCTCTAAGCTGCTGAAAAAATAATAATTCTAAAGCTTCAACTTTTCTTAAACTATTAAAAATAAAAAGATCTAAAAAAATTTGCAAATAATTTGTATATCATAGAAATAAATTTAAAATTTTATCTCAACTATGTACCTGTGCTTCATATTTTTGTGTATCAGATGCCTTACCAAAATCTATCCACTTGGTTAAATATAAACATTTATTTCCATTTCGTAAAAAATAAGCCACTTTAATGCATTTTGACTCGAATAAAACTCTTGGTAATAAATACTTGGTAATAAATTTTTAACAAAAACCTTTAAAAAAGTTTAGCGTTATTTGTAGCATTTTTTAAAATCATTTTCAGCATTTTTTGGCCATGTCCAATGCCAGATTTAGCTGTAAATTGTTTTTAGATCTGGTCACACTGAGTACAACTATATTTGAGTGGCATCACAAAATATTTAGTTTAATTAGAAAATTCAATAAAATCTATCTATTTTACATTTTTTAAGCCATATAAAGGCTAAACTGATTACAGTGAAATTGTTTGTGGCACTTATAATTATTAATATTTAATACTAATTATTTTTTTAAAATGCATATTTGTACTCTTTTTAATTAAATCGCTCTCAATCACGGGTATAAATTCTTCCTAAAAACAAATTCAAATTTATTGCACCACCACTAAATTAGAGAACTGAAATTAGTTTATTTTTAAATTATTTAACTGAATAAACAGAGTATCTCATCAGAATAGGGTATTTTATAATTCCAAATTTTACAAAATCTTACAATGAAGGAACGTTGCATCATTAGCGTTTTGAAACGAGGCCATATTAATGTGTGCGGTCGGGACGAACTTCCGAAAACATATCGATTTTAAAGATAACCTGGTGAATTATTTTTCAACGCTTTATAGAACAACATCATTATTCTAATTTTCATAAAATTCTTAAATTAGCAACCTTAAAAATCTGTTGTATAGAAATTTACATGGGCATACACCTTAAAGGTTCCCGTACTTGACATAGTTTTTACGTCTCGCCTGTCAATTTTCCCACTGCAAAATACATACATGTCGTGTGATACCTTTAACACATTGCATCTGTAAAAGTCATCTGACAAAATTTCAATAAGAGCATGCTCTATTTTCTTCTGACAAACCATTTGACATCAGCTGTTTTATTTAAAAAAAATATGTTTTCAAAAAAATATGCCGTGAGGAAACCGGCCGCGGCGGTCCACTATTGACTGAGTCGTTAGCTGGCTGAAGATTTTAATTTAGCCATTTAATAGGTATTATGTAAAACCTTACATCTATATATATATAAAAATTTAGGGGCAGGGGAATTGGTACCCCCCATAGGAAGCATATATTGATTATCCCGTAATTGAAGAACTATTACAGCAACAGTCTTCAAATGTGGTTAAAGCCACTATTATGGTAAACTATAAATTCCAAAATAAAAATGGGCGAGGAAGATGAAGAAGGAGCAATATCCTCCATAGGACGAAAATATTAAATACTTCATACTTGAAGACAAAGGTCTTTAAGCTTTGTAGGACCCGCTCTTATGGTAAACTACACCTTACATAATAAAAATATAATATATAAATAAAAAAGTATATATTCGTTTGTTCTCTACAGACTCCTAAGCTACTGAGCCGATTTTCTCGAAAGTTTTACTGTAATTTCCTGATTATCCGGCGCCTAACAAAGGGTATTAATATATTTAAATTTTCAAGTAGGCGTGGCACCAACACAATAAAAATATGAATAACCTTATATCTGAAGGACGGTTACAGTAAGAGTCTTCCAATATGAAACAAATAACTTCAATACGCGACATCTGCCAAAAAGTCGGCTGGATTAGACAAGCGGGCGTGGCACCTCCCATATAATGGCAATAAATATTTCTACGTATTTGGACTACTGTAATAGTGAAAGTATTCCAATTTTGTACAAGTAGCTTAGATAATAGCATACAACATATTTTAAAAGGTAGGTTCAATGGGACAAGTAGGCATGACACCTCCCATACGAAGACACTTGAAATTTCTGTATATCTGTTGAACGGTTACTGTATTTTATTTCGATGAGGGTAGCAAAGCGCACCGGGTTAAGCTAGTATACATATAAAAACGTTTTTTTATTAATTGGTATCTTCGAATTAAAAAAAAAACAAATTTCAAAATGGCTGAGCTCTTTAACGGCGCAAATCAAATTTTTATTGGCGGTACCACGCTTCTTTAAGACCAAGAACTAATTTGATTGCTGCAAAAACTATGCGAAAAAATATTATTTATAAAATATGTAAACTGACGAAAAAGATTATTGTAAGTTAATTTGTCTAAAATGTAGATTATAATTATATTGACTACTTTTTTAATATACAATGTTGGCAGGTAATAATAAAAACTCAACGAAACGTCGGATTTAATTGAGAATGAAAAAATAATCTTTTATTTACATTAAATTAATGACCTTGAAATATAAACTATTTAGAGTAATCAAAGAAAGGTCGATCAGCACTTATAATTACAAAAATTTTATATTTGATATCATTTATCGGAAAGCCTTTAGGTTAGGTTAGACTTAGAACGGATATGCGCATATCCACTCGGAGACCAATGAGGTCCATTATGAATCCCTTAAGTAAAGGAGAAAATAGGAAAAAGAGAAAAAGGACAATCGGAGGTTAAACGTAAATTTAATTTTTTATTTATTATTATGGGCATGACTAATATTTTGTCCGAAACAAAACGGTTACGTTTATAGATTTCATCATCACTTGAGAGCGATTTGACCGATTTCTGAACCCTGTCGTGTTAACAATAAAAAAAAATAAGAGATATTTTATATAAAATTTCATATCAAATTTATATCACTTCATCTAAAATTTCAAAAATAAACATTTTAATATTTAAATCGATAACATTATCAAAACTATTTACACATCAACTAACAGCAACTATTTAACAATAATAATTATTTCGTAATACTTTTCCAAGCTCACCTTTTTCCAACTTTACTCATTTTTCAACATTTTCATATTAATAAACATATATCCTCCCCACTTTCCTCCCCTTTTCCAGTCATCAGCATTAAATAAAACTTTCAAATAAAGATAACTAATTATTTCAAAATGTCTGTAAATGTAGTGGAACAAAAACTATTAAAATTTGCTAAGCATCATAGAGATAAAAAAAAGTAATAAAAATAAAAATATTAAATATGCATAAAATAAATATTTTTTGGTGTTATTGTATGGCTTATAAAATTGGTCTCCAATTTTTGTTTTGGGGTTAAAAACAAAACGAATAAATACAACACCATAAGACTGCCATAACAACAGGCCACAAATGGAAACATACCGCAGTGTAAAGCCAATTTAGAAAGGACACTATCGTCTATTTGGCCATACTAACAACAATCTAAATTAATTTGTTTACAAATTTATTGAACAAATCCGTTTATTTATGTATCTATGAATAAATCATGAATAAAATATTTATGAAATATTTAATTTAATTAGTGCTGTAGCACATACAATTACCTTTACATATGAATATGCCCTGCCGGAAACCTGAGCTCAGGCGTCTTCAAACTCCATTTTTGTCGATTACTATGGTGATTTTTTTGATGAAAACAAAACATCTGCCCTTTTGTCTTAGGATTAGTAAAAGGGATGCAACAGTTTAAAGTGAAAGTTCGGTTTTTTTTATAAAATAATTACAAGTATTTTTATTAATCAAACAGCTTATTAAATCAAAATATATGCACCTATTTGGATTTAGTTAATTGCCTTATATACTAATATTATAAATACAAAAATTAAGTAAAAATATTCAAAAAGGTAGACTTGAACTATTAAAATGTACTAGTGAATCTCTGGTTCCAATGTCACCATATGGTCACATAAGGAATACCTTGTCAGTAGGAGATTTTCAATGACAAGCACTAGCTAAATATCTATAGCACAACGCTTTGTCTGGTCTACAGCTGGTCAGAAGTACTGGTAACAAAGTGAAATAGTGAGTCAATACAGTTTCACTATTGACATTTCCCACCGGGTAAATTTTAAATGTTAAATGCACACATATACCGCTATTTTCGTACACGCAGAGAAAAACTATGGTTAAAGCAAGGTCCCGATAAACTGTTCTTTGCAATTACCACGAACAAATTGTATATATTTGTCACTGTAAATAATACCCTAGTGCTGTTTCGTAACAGCACAAACAAACAACCCAACACAGAAACAAATGCATATATATATATATATATATATATAAGGGGGATTTCATGTTAAGTAACTCAACTTTTGAAATCGATGTCTTCCGATTTGGATGAAATTTGCACCAAGGTTAATCCTATTGGATAGTAGTTTAAACACAAATTTTCAACAAGATCGGTCAAATGTTTCTGAGTTAGAGGGGGTCAAAATATGACATTTTGGCCAAACAGGTGTTCTTTCTCATCCAATTAACTTATTATCTAGCAAAATTTGTCCAAAACAAATTTAATAGCTATTTCTTCAATCTTTCCAAAAAAAATTGTTTAGTTTTATATTTTTATTTTTTTAATTTAAAACTTTTTAATAAATGTTTATATTTATTTTAAGCTCTAGGTCTTTTTAATATTTATTTTTTTATTTTCAATATTTCGGTAACCTTTGGTTAGCATCGATGCTATAAAAAAAATAAATATTAAAAAGACCTAGAGCTTAAAATAAATATAAACATTTATTAAATTAAATAAAGTCAAATAAAAAACTAAATATAAATTTAAAAGTTTTTTTTAAATTTGTTTTAAGCGGGTATTTTTTTCTCAAAAGAAAGCGTAGGTCCTTTCCTTTATGGTAGTTGTTTTTTCCTATTTGTGTGTAAGTGTTTCTAAGACTTTAAAAATAAAACTTATGCTGAGAAACTAGACAAATTACCCTTCCGGCGGTATATAAAATCACTATTTTCTATAGGAATATTGACAAATTAAATTTGTTTATTTATTTGTTTTAATATTTAAATAAATATAAAATAATAATAATAATAATAATAATAATAATAATAATAATAATAATAATAATAATAATAATAATAATAATAATAATAATAATAATAATAATAATAATAATAATAATAATAATAATAATAATAATAATAATAATAATAATAATAATAATAATAATAATAATAATAATAATAATAATAATAATAATAATAATAATAATAATAATAATAATAATAATAATAATAATAATAATAATAATAATAATAATAATAATAATAATAATAATAATAATAATAATAATAATAATAATAATAATAATAATAATAATAATAATAATAATAATAATAATAATAATAATAATAATAATAATAATAATAATAATAATAATAATAATAATAATAATAATAATAATAATAATAATAATAATAATAATAATAATAATAATAATAATAATAATAATAATAATAATAATAATAATAATAATAATAATAATAATAATAATAATAATAATAATAATAATAATAATAATAATAATAATAATAATAATAATAATAATAATAAAAACAAAAAAATAAATAATCTAATAAAATTTAGTCTGATTCACATAAGATCGTTTTATAAAACTTTTTTTGTTTATTTAAAAATCGGAAGACATCGATTTCAAAAAGTTGGGTCACTTGACATGAAATCCCCCACATATATATATATATATATTACGGAAATTGCTTATTTTTAATAAATTGTATTAAACCTTCGCGAATTGCTCGTTTTAGGTAACCCAAATCGTAATAAGCTGATTATGGAATTAATAATCTAACTTATTTGTAACGTTTGTTTATTTAGATTACCTCTCAATCGAATATATTTCCATATTATTTTGGTTGGTTTCTTTCAATTACACTAACATAAGATTATGCCTTGGCAATATAACAAAATGCTTGTAATTTAAATATTATTAGCGTTTTGTAGTCTATTACTGAATTTAAAATTTATTAAAAAAAAAGTATTTTACATTTATTAGACACTGATGTCAAAATGCTATTATAATTTGTGCATTTTGACATCAGTGTCTAATAAATGTAAAATACTTTTTTTTTAATAAATTTTAAATTCAGTAATAGACTACAAAACGCTAATAATATTTAAATTACAAGCATTTTGTTATATTGCCAAGGCATAATCTTATGTTAGTGTAATTGAAAGAAACCAACCAAAATAATATGGAAATATATTCGATTGAGAGGTAATCTAAATAAACAAACGTTACAAATAAGTTAGATTATTAATTCCATAATCAGCTTATTACGATTTGGGTTACCTAAAACGAGCAATTCGCGAAGGTTTAATACAATTTATTAAAAATAAGCAATTTCCGTAAAGTTTAGAAAAGCATAAAATATCTGTTTATGGGTTCCAACCAGTAGAGAATAAAAAAAGAAATCGCAGAAGAAGGTCAAAAATTTAAAAAAAACAATTTTAAAATTCTGAAAAAGCCAAATGTACAACCTTCAAAAATTAATCAAGATTTTTTTGACATTAGTAATCTGCTAGCAAATTATATTAAAAGTAAGCGAGAATTCTGAAAATTAGTTTATAAATAATGGAGTAGCTCAAAAATAAAATTTTCGGGCAAATTGTCCGGCTATTTTCCAAAATTTTTTGTGAGTACAATCTGTTGACACGCCCTATTAAAATGAAAAAAATCGGTTCACAAATGACTAAGTTATGCGGTAATAAACTTAAAAAAAGCTTTCTCCTTCTCTTCTGAAGTCGGATTGAAATATATTTATATATTAATAAAAAATACATACATATATATCGCACTTAATCAACAAGAGGGTATTAACTCAAAATTTAAAAATTTTCAGTAGAAGCAAAACAATTTTTAATTTAACATTGAAGGCAAATGGAAATGAATTTTAAAACCAACCGTTTCATTAGCAAAAAGTAGACAAAATAGCAAGATATTTTTACAGCGGGCAGATATGAATATAACGTGTAGATTTTTTCGAAAAAGTGGAAAAATAAAAATTTTGAGATAATACCCTCTTGTTGATTAAGTGCGATATATAAAATAATAATAAATTGTAATAAATAATTTTTTCATTTTGAATAACTAATTCTTTTGTTAGGTGATCCACTACGGGCTACTTTTTGCTGAACCGCCGCACAATGGTTGAATAGCGGCACTAATTAATTTTTTTCATGTTCGCCGATTTGGGTAATTTTTTGGTATTTTATTGTCAGATATCTGAATATTATGATTCCGTAATATAAGCCTGATATATTTTTTATTTGTTTGGACAGACACGCTCAAAGTTCATATTTGTTCGCTTGTTTAAAATGCCAAGCAAATTTACTGTATATTCATTTTTTTGGTACAATCACAGTGAATTTCTCATTTGACTTTGTTGTATAGTTTCGTAAATAACAATTGTCATAGATGAGATCTGCATTAAAAAAAGTTGGAAAAAGTGCCATATCAAGAATTTCGTAGAACAAAATATAAACAACATCAAAATTTTAATGTTCATCAACTGCAGTGGACTGCATCTGTTTTGCGCTGTGAAGCGCTGTTTAACGAAAGTTGTCAAATAACAGCTTGAAGTCTCAGCTAAAAGTTAAAAAAAAAAATTCAGCTGCTCCTACCTGCTTCTTTCAAAAAAAAAAAAAAAACAGTAAAAACTATAAAATGATAAAGTAACAAAACATGAATTTTCGTTCAGGCTTTTGATTTTTGTATCAGGTATGCTTTCCGAGGAAGCTCAGGAAGCGAGGAATAATGACTATAGAGCCTATAGATTATATCATTCGCGAAGAATTGGACGTGTAGCTACTAATGAAGACGTAATGCATAATCTTTTATGATCTTCAGACCCATTTATAAATAGATGTCGCTCAAAGCTGCAAATCAAAAAATTGCAGTACGATAATGATGTTAAAAAATTATTAAAAGACTATGCTTAAATTACGTATTCATGTTTTTTCTATTTGTTTTTTCTATGGGAGGTGGGCGTAAAAGTTGGCGGATCATTTTGATTTTTCCATTTTTTCTTGATTCAAATCAAAAATGCCTATGTGCCAAGTTTCATTGTCCTTCGACAACTTCTTCTATTTTTAGCCACTCGTTCTATGAACTTCAACCAATGTGCGCCGCCGCCACAAAAATTTGCCCACTTAGTCTTCTGTTAAGAAATGTCAGCAAACAATTGTTCTTTTCTTAAAGTCAATATTTTACGTTGTCAAAAATGTAATCGTTTCACACAGCACAACAATGAAATTACAATTAGTTTTACTAATTACAAAAATTACAAAAAGTCTTATTTTTTGCTTATTGCTTTTTTAAACGTTTGTTTATTAGCTGTACCACATGGCGTATGCGTGTTAACGAATCGAAATTAAATAATACTCATACGTAACCAAGGAACTTGACAGATGTTTTCCTTGCAGATTTTTCTTAAAAAAAAAAATAAAAAAAATAGATAACAAATATGAACACTAGGGCGTTTCGATTTAAAAATCGACCAAGTGACAAGGGTGTGTCAGCCCTCCAAAGTTAGTGGTGGTCGGTCATACATTTAGACTCGATTGGGGCACTTTAAATGGGTCAAATAGGGATTTTTAAAATTTGACCTTTGGGTCAAAAGAGGGAATATCAGAAATCATTTTAGAGGTATGGTTCCTTGCCCAAAGTTTCTTAATTTGATCCCTAGAATACGATTTTCCTTGTCACTTGGGTTATTTTTAAATCGACCCGCCCTAATTTATATATATATATGTAACTATGGGTACATTCGTAAATGCAGTTGATGCGCATCACTTGCGCATCAGTAAAGTTTAATGTTCGTAAAAGCATCAATTGTTAGAAACTTGGCATCACTCTCATATGTCAAAAGTTTTTTATGCAGTTATGCCGCAGCTCTGCAGCAAATTTTTGCAATTATTGTATCAGTTAATTTTCTGATGCAATAACTTTTTATATAAAAGAAATCGTTTTATTTTTCTTTTTTGATGCTTTTTCTTGTTATTTATAAGAAAACTGTCGCATTTTGTTTCAATTCAATAAAATTTGTCATCACTCTTGTTGATAACATTTTTATTATTATTTTATGTTCGTTTATGGAACTTTTGAAATTAAGCTCGTGCTCAAAAATTCAAACTTTGCACAGCTGTGCAGTAAAAAAGCATCAGCATCACAACTGCAACTGGTGATCACGCATCAGCAACAAAATTTTGCATCACTGCAGCAGTGATGCACAGTTTTTATGCATTTACGAACGTACCCTATTTCTGATATTATACCTTATATAAATATGCAGCAAGGCTAAAAAGAAAAGTTTGAATAAAAAATTAGTGTAAATATCCCTTTCGAACCGGCGGCGACTTCAACTCAAAATTTAATTCGGCGGCGGCTTAGGGGCGACTTTGTGCTGCACGACCTGGGAGTGTGTCTATGATACTTGTGTGGCTGTCAAAAATGTATTCGCTGATGTCAAAATGTATACTAGCCTTCTGGGCTAGTGAATTTTTATTCACCTCAACAGTGTCAAAATTTTACTTTCATGAGTACATGAGTACTACCGTTTCACACACGACCTAGCTCTAACTTTCTTAAAAAAATGAGCTGAAAGTTTACGGGAATTTGAAAAAAGTTACTTTTTTTTAGGAAATAGTCACTTTTAGTGAAAAAAAATCACTTTTTGCGAAAAAAAAGACACTTTTAGTGAACAAAACGTGCTTAATTCCCAATCCTTTTTTATGGCAAATGCACTGATATTCATATGGTTATTTTCAAAAACAATATGATGTTCTAAGATAATGACATACATATTTTTTCTCTGAGTGTATATATTGTTCATATATGAACCCCTAAAAGCCATTGTGATAAATACAAATACAATTTCACATACAGCATACATGTAGATACATAAATACATACATATTTATACTTAAACATATTTGGTCATGAAATACAAGTGCGATTATTACTATTATAATTATTTGTATTATTGTATTGCCAATTGGTAATAATATGTAGAAATTGTTGGTGTTTTATTTCTTTTTTGTTAAATTTTTTTCCTCTTACTTTTGAGGTAAAACATTTAAAACTAAAAATATTTACGGCATAGTTTTTATTTATTGAGGTACCCTTCATTAAAAAAATGTTATGCTGAGTTAAACCCTCAACTTGTTACCAAAATTCTTCAGATATTCTTTAGATATTTCCAAGGCGTTTGACAGAGTCTGGCATGGTGCACTCTTGTCTAAACTTGTTGCATTTGGTGTCGGTGATAACTTCTCTCGATTTATATCGAGCTTTCACAGAGATCGCACTATACGGGTTGTTATAGATGGGGTTTCATCAAACGAGTTCAAGATTCATTCAGGGGTACCGCAAGGCTCCGTTCTTTCTCCTACTCTATTTCTTATTTTTCTAAATGACCACTTATGTCAAACTTCCAACCCTATCTATTCTTTTGCAGATGACAGCAACCTTTGCCATTCGTATTCATTTGGTTACAGACCAGGCGTGTCCGATGTTTGTGCTATGAGACAGAACATGAATGATACGCTTGGCCGTGACCTAGACATAATCCCAGAATGGGGTCGTGCGAATAGGGTCGAATTTAATGCCCAAAAGACCCAATGTTGCGTACTAACGCATAAACGCGGGAGGGATCAAGGTGCCTCATCTGTATGTATGGGTGGTATAAATATTGAGGAAACAGAATCTCTTGATGTTCTGGGCAAGAGGATACAATGTGATGTCCGCTGGACAGAACATATATTCAAGGTGTCGAAAGAAGCATTCATGTGCCTCGGTTTTTTGAAACGGTGTAAGATATACTTCACTCCATCTGATCTCCTTTCTATTTATACCACCTATATCCGACCGCGAATGGAATACAACTCTCATTTGTGGGCCGGTGCTTCAAAGTCATTTTTGGAGCTTCTCGACCGCGTGCAGGAGAGGGCGAAGGTTCTCATTGGCGACAGTAGGGTACCCAATTCTATTGACTCCCTTGAGCACCGTCGCAATGTGGGTTGTATTTGCCTGTTTTATCGGTACTACAATGGGATGTGTTCTGATGAAATTAGGGATCTGGTTCCCGAAACCCGTGTGTTTGTTCGTAATACACGTTTTTCCTCAAGAGCACATTCTTTTGTGGTCGATTGGCCGGTGAATCGTACAACGCATTACAGGGAAAATTCGTTTTTTGGCCGGACTGTTCGTATGTGGAATAACCTTCCTGCTGAAGTCTTCCCTCTCACTTACAACATGAATATGTTCAAGTCGAATGTTCACAAGCACTACTCCCTCTTTCCTCCTTTCCATAACCTATTTTCCTAGTTCCAACATAATGCATTGCATTAGTAAGGGTCATCCCCTGAGTGCTGGTCCTAACAAAAAAAAAAAAAAAAACAAAAAAAAAATTCTTCAGAAGTATTTAACCCCTTTATTAATTTTTTTTTTAAAGCAAAACTAGACAATAAATAATTGTTTATTTTTATGGAATTTGAAATCTATGAAATTAACCCAGCGATAAAAAGAATGATTAAAGAGGCCTAATAGAAGGCCTTATTTAGCAGACACTAGCATTCCTTGCCGCATTCTATACTTATTAATATTTTACACAGGTTGAATCTTCTTTCTTCTTACAGGAATTCTAAAATGCTTGCAGACAAAGAATTTTTAAAAGGAATATAAGTTACTAAAAATTTTGTCAAAATTTATTTAATTCATAAATTTTAGCTTCAGTTATTTGTGCGCTTTATAAAAATATAAGATAACATTATGTACATCAAAAGAATGTTCGCTTTATAAAATTTATAATTAAACATAAAATTCTTTCAAAGCAGATACGTAAAAACGGAGAGAGAACATTTGTAATATTATCAGGTTCATCCCCAACGCACCGTCACGTTTGTACATAAGCTTGGTCAGGAAAACGAAACACCTGATCCACAACGTAAGAGCTACTAGACCAAAAAAAAAAATATTAAAATATAACAACTTATTTCCCTTCCCAAAGACGAGAGTAGCGAATGTCATTAAAATAAAATAAAATTAAAACTGAACAATTTCGGTTCTCACTTCGTAGAGAAGGGAGTCCAGAATGTGAAATGAATATTTCAGAAGGTTTTTTTAAAAGAAATGTATACCCTCTATTATTCTGTAGGTAGGATTTTTTTTCATTATTTATTTATTGAATCTTCATTTATTTAATACGAACTACCAATAATTAATCAAATCTTAGCCTAATATTTACTTTATGTCCTGCCAGTGTCATACAAAAAATTTCGTCATCACGGTTTCTGTTCACACATGTAGATGTTTATCGCTCTTATGATTGGGTGAGTGCTGCAGTGTCTCTTCTCCTTTAGCGAGTGTTGCCGATATAATTTAAAATATTTCGAGCGAGTGGACTTGGGTGTAGTTCCAGCCTTTTTAAATATTTTGTTGCCTATTTCGTAATAATAGTTTTAACCAGGGAGCAGCTGTGATTATTCGAAGAAGTTTATTTTGGCGCCTATGAATTTTTTCGATATTAGAGGTTGAGGCAGTGCCCCATAATCGAATACCGTAGCACCAGATTGGCTTTAATATAGAGTTGTAAAGTAGAAAGTTGCAATCGAGACTAGGAACAGAATTTCTTCCAGTAAGCTAATTGATTTGAATATTAAAAATTTGTTCTTAATTTTTAAACATAAATAATTACGAAAAATAAAAATAAATGAACAACAAAAATCTTCTTCTATAATTATTTCACTGCTATCCAATTTCTTCTTTTTTTTTAAACACAAGCTTTTGCTAAAATTTCTTTGTTAATTGATATTCATTATTTGCTTGCTTACTTTTTTTTGACGTTTATTAATTTTACAGAGCATTTATAGTTTTTGGCGCAGTGTAGGTTCCTATTTTTAAGCTGGGATCACACGATTGCCGCAAATGCACCAATATGACACAATTCTGATTGTGCTTTATTGAAGCACAATAATGAAATTGCCCCCAATCTAATATTCTTAAATCTCACGATCGCCCTGTTTTATACAAGTTTAATTGGCGCTAGTTGGTACAAAGCGAAATGGGCACAATAATTGCCGCAGCACAGTCACACGATTCTTCTCACTTGTGTCAACTGCGAAAACAGCTGTTGTGGTAGCTTTTTTTATTTGTTTGGAAGTTCTAGTTGGTTTGGTCATTAAAATTGTATCATATCGAGCCATAACCGCAAAAAAAAACCTCAAGCGACATAAACAAAATTTTACAGGAGAAGGTTTTTTTATTATATTTCATAAAAATTTTATATGAAAAGTGACGCTTAAACTAAAATTGTTTTTGCTATAAAATCGTAACGGTACCTTCTGCGACCATAAGATTTTAGAATACGATGCAAGTGTTGCCAATAAATTTATTTATTAAAAGAAGCGAAAATTGAAAATGTTGTCGCTTAAGCTTTTTTTGCGGTTATGGCTCGTTATATTCAAACAAATTTTTGTTGAATAGTTTTATTTGAAATTTTTTTAAGTAAAATATATGAAGTTCCAAAAACTAAACAAAGTAAAATTCTATTTTAAAATATATAAAGAAATAGAGAATATTACTAATCAAATTTTAAGAATACAAATTAAAAATACTTGCATCACCTAAGCTGATTGAAATTTCGGTTTTAAATAATATTATTTAAAGGTCAGTACCTTAAATCTGCAACTTTTTGATTTTTACTACCGATACCGAATTTGTTATTCTCGTTTTAAAGTAAACAAATATTTTCTTTAAGAAATATTAACGACAAATATCGGTAAAAGTGTAAAAACGTCAAAGTTTAAATATTTTTAAAAATGTTAAATATAATAAAAAATGAAAAGGAAATAATTTTCACATTACATTTGTAAAAAAATATAAAATAAATTCGCTTTAAAGAATTTCAATACATTTTCCTCCGTTTTCCTGTATATATTCTTTTAAATTGTTTCTTAAAGATATTTTTAAAACTATGTTTTGAACAAAAAATAAAAGCTTTATAATATTATTCAGAAATAGATTTTAAAATCGCTCGAAATTGATAAATTTTTATCGTTTTGAAATCGAGCGATTGGCATCAGAAACCTAAATATTCCTTAAAAAGAAAGAATACACCGTTTTAATTTAATTTTATTGAGTATATTGAATGAAAATATTCATCCTGAATAGCTAATTTAAAAAAAATTATATACTTAATTATAATGAAAAATAAATAAATATGTATATATTTATTCCTACTCAAAAAAACAAACACAAAGGTACATTTATTAAAAAAAAAGACCAATATTGGCGCATATTGTGTTGTTTAATTGCCGCACAAGAACCCAATTAAGACATTTTTGGTACATTTTTGTTATTTTTATTGACGCGCGGTTGCATATCAAGTAGTCACACGATTGTCACACCAGGGTTGCAGATTATTGGTAAAAGTAAGAATAATATTGTCCTCGATTGGTACATGAGCCATTTGATTTTGCAGTCACACGATTGGGGTATTAAAAAGTGTGAAAATTGGTGCATTGTGGCAATCGTGTGATCCCAGCTTTCTTCCTAAATTTGTTTCTTCAATTGAATGAACATGTGCATGATTAATCACCCCTATCGTGAGTAATTTTTCCCTCGTAATTTTTCCCCTTTTTACGTATTTGCGATCATGAAAAAATTAATTCATATAAGAATAATAACGTGAAAAAAATGATCGCGAGAAAAAAAATTTCCCCCCAATTTTGTTCACTTTTCCCCTTGAATTCCTCACTTTATTTTTGCTGGGGAACAAAACATTAATGTAAGTAATTCTTCTCATAATTCGAATATTAAAGTTTACAAAATTAATTTTAAAGTCAAGATCCGTTAAAAGAGGCAAAAACTTATATGTATGTATTAGGGCGGGTCAAATTGTATGGAACGATTTTTTTTATGAAGCGTATAGCAAAAACGTAATCTATAGGTGATTCTGAGAAATTTTGCTCAAGAGACCAAAGCTTTAAGTCGGATTTTGAGCCCCCCAAAATTTCAAAACAGAAATTTTTCCATATATACAGAACAATTTAATTAAATTCGTCATAAAATCGGATAGAATTATAGTAGATTTCTCAATCTGGGTTTATATTGTTCAACAAAATGCAAAAGAAAACAGGTCGATTGCCTGAGGAGTTATGAAGCTTTTTAAAGACGTGGAATTTTAAAAATTATTTTACTACATAAAAGTGCAATTAGCTAATGTTGCAATCAAACTATCGCTCCAATACAATATATTTTATTTTGTTTTTTTTTTTTTTTCTTTTCTTTAAAATACTCGTATACACGTATATTTTTGAACAAAATTTTTTTTCGTTTTATTTTTTTGTTTTGTTTTATAATTTTTCTTTTTTACATTCACTGAGAACTGATAGCTCGAAAAATTGTTCACGGGAGTTTCACGATAGCATTTTTCCCTTCGAGGGGAATAAAAATTTCATGCGAACAAAAATTCCACTTGTTTTTCACGATCAGGGTGAATATTTAATAAAATGCGTATGATTAATATTTAATAATATACAAATATAATAAAAATAAAACTCATACGTCTAGTTTTGCTTACAATAATATCGCAATATCTGTGGAACAAACTTGCTAAAAAATATGAGAAGACCTTCTCTGTTATCGTAGTTCTTTCAAAAATATTTTACTACAGATGGAGGTCGGTCATTGGTGCACTGAAAGCCATAGTCCAATTATTTTTGCAAAATTTGTTACCTATTAGTTAAATAATTTCCCTCAAAAATATTTATCTGCAAAATATTCATAATGTTTTTGGAAATTACAAAAAAAAAACCATTTCTTTATAAATAAAAAAAACTAAAATTTACAAAAACCTAATTGGATGGTTGGCAGGAGTAAAAAGGATATAAAGCTTATGTGCAAATTATTTTAATTGAGAAAAAAAACAAAACAGGAAACACAACTAAA
The DNA here is from genome assembly GCA_943735925.1 of Pollenia amentaria. Classification (NCBI taxonomy): domain Eukaryota; kingdom Metazoa; phylum Arthropoda; class Insecta; order Diptera; family Polleniidae; genus Pollenia; species Pollenia amentaria. The sequence continues at coordinate 237,553,667 of OX031006.1, read as the reverse complement.
CACTAAAAATATGGTAATAAATAATTTAAAATTAATTTATATAAAAAAATATGAAATGAAGTACATACATATTTGCTTAAGGACAATAAGAGATATTTCAAAAAAAATTCATTATGTTAATTTTTTATTTATTTAATAAGAGTTACAGATACATTTAAAAGTTAAATTCTATTTTAATAGCAATAGTAACTTAAACCTTCAGCCCGTTATAGTGAAACAGACCATAGTCTCTGGGTGGAATCGAATCCGCAACCCTCGCACTGATAGACTTGCTCATTACCAACTAGCTTACCAGAGCACCCTGCAATGTTACAAAAACAATTAAAAAATTTAATTCTAACTTAATTAACCGAGCAAAAGTAACGTAGACCTTCAGCCCATTGTAGTGAAACGAATCAGAGAATTGAACCAGCAACCCTCACACTGACAAACCCTTCCAATTATTTTTTGTTGAAAGTTTTATTTATGTTCTAAAGATCATAAATTGTAAAGTTGTTAGTGCAAAAAAAAAGTTCAATTGACTATAAATATTTATTAGCTACAAAACATGTTATTAAAGTTTACTTAATTTTAGATTCTATTATTTATCAATTCCTTTGCTAAAAGTTTATTTCAATTTAAATACTTTTATTTTTATTTTTTTATTATGTATCAAGGTGATGTGGTTGTGTGTGTACTTTTTTAAATTCAGTTTAGCTTTAGGATAAATTTTTATTTTTATTGTTGGTTACTATTGCGTGAGTTAACAAAAGGTGGTTGAGTTAGAATTAAATTAAAATGTGTAACGGTAAAAATTAAGTTTTCCCAACACAGTAGATAATTTTTAAAAATATTTTAAATTACAATTAACTGAAGTCAGCTTAGAATCCTTTAACTCCATTTTAGAGGTCTTTAGGCAATATTTGTAAATATTAAAGCAGTTTTCTTCAAGACGCAGCCAAGAAAAACAAAGTGTTAAATGTAGTCATAAGTACCTAATTCAGGTTCAGGATTTTGTTCTCATTATTTATTTACTGAAAATTCAGATATAAATATGAACTAACAATAATTAATCAAATCTTATACTAAAACTTTATTTTTGTCCTGCCAATGCCAGATGAAAATTTTTCTCCTCACGGTTTCTGTTCACATATGTAGATGCTTAGCGGTCTTCTCGTCGGATGAGTCCTGCAGTATCTCTTCTCCTTAATCTTATCAGGTTCAGATAATTACAAATATGTTTTATTTATTTATTTACTTATTTATTTATTAGTCTATGGATTAACTCCTTTCAGACAAAAATTACAAAATATTACAAAATTTTATAAAAAAATTTCACATCATCTATTTAAATATAAAATTTAATTGTGTTTGAAAATATTCAAAGTTATAGGATACAGTATTATACTGTACAGATCATTAAAATTTACTCATATTCGACGAACAGGGTCGGCATTTGCATAATTTTCTGTTGAAAGTAGTCAATTGATAACGGCTGGTAATAACGTGTAGGGCGTTGGGGAACATTAAAAAATAAACTATTTAGCTGGAACTCCGAGCAAATATTGCCTTTAATCAGATTGATAACAAATATCACATTCAGCATTGTTCGGCGGCTTTTTAATGTTGGTAAATGAATCTCCAATAACCTGTAGCCCGTTTCTGTATTTCTCGCATCGTAAAATTTCCCGCATGAAACAAGTGAATTATGACAAAAACAGTGCAATATGAAACAAAAAATGATTTTTCTCACATAAGTGTTTCTGTACTTTTACTTTGCGAGAATTATCTGTCATTTAAATAATTTTCCAGCAATTATTGGAAGGATGTGAGAACAAGTGTTTCTGTAACAATATTTTGCAAAAAGTTTCTCACAAGAACTGTCAAAATAAGTCATATTTGAAATTGATGCGAGAAAAAAAAATTTAAAAAAATGGAGCCCAAATTATGTATGTATGTACACAAGAATGTGTATTATTTTATTTTATTTTAAAAGAAAGAATTTAAATGATGAAAATAAGTATATAAAACACAATTGTTATATTTTGTTATTAAAATTTTTTTTAGCCTTTCATTGTTTGTTTTATGCAGGGCTGCCAGATAAATTTGTGAAAAAAACGTCAATATCCTAAGAAAAAATAAAAAAAACCGTCTATTTTTTTCGGAAAATTTAAAATTAATTTTGACGAATTTTGTTCGATTTTTATCATATAATCACAAATTTTTATCATATAAACACAATCAAAAAAAAAAAAAAAAAAAAAACATTAAGTTCATGGGTAAAATACATATTTTATACATACATAAGCTTGAGGTCTATTTAAATAAAATTATTTATTTTATTTTCCTTTATCCGATAAGAGTTTAAAATTTCAGATTGTTATTTTTCCCTGCAGAAATCACACAAAGAAGTGACAAAATATCATATTGAAATAAAATTAACACTTTTGGACAAAGTAAAAGGCAAAAATTTCCTAAAGTGCATTGACTGAAAAATGGGGTAATAGTTTAATCTTTTGATCACACAAACAAATGTATTAAATAATCCAAGCAAATAAAAATTAAACAGTTTCCGTTCGAAATTTTGCTTTTGCCGATACATTTTTTAATCTGCCTTGTTTTTAAAGATATCGGTTTTCTGTGGTGCCTAATACACAAACATATTAAACTATTTAAAATTGTTTTATTTCAGACTGTATCGTCACTATAAAAAAATCAGCACATTTTCACTTTGCCAATTTTGGAACAAAAAAAATCGTCAAAATGTCGATAAATCTTTAAATCTGGCAGCCTTATTTTATTATATATATTTCTTTCGTTGACGTTTCGCTTGCATTTGACACTTAATTACTGGAAGTATTCCAGTTAAAACAGAATCTGTGTTGTCTGTTCTCGCATTTAAATACAGAAACACTTTTTTCTCACAAATCGAGAAACGATGAAATTTTTTGTTTCACACTAAATATGAGAAAATTTGCGATGCGAGAAATACAGAAACGAGCTACTGGTTCTATATGAAGGAAGATTTATAGATGGATTTGGGTAAGTGATCCGTAATATGAATAGCAAAAATTGTTTCTTAACAGACTCAATACGATCACTATGGACGTTGTAATACGGGTCCCAAATTATTGAGCCATATTCGATTATACACTCAAAAGAAAAATCAATCCATCCGTACTCAAATTAATCCGAAGCGGTATCAAAAGTACGGCAAGTACGGATTTTCTTGAATCAAGTACAGAGAGATTGATTCAAGTACGGATTGTTCAATCGCGAAATACTCAACTTATCCATATTCAATCCCGAATTCGTACTTAAAATAATCCGAAAATGCGATTGTTTAAGTAAAACTGAGATTGAATCAATCTCAAAATGTGCATGATTCAAGTGTAATAAAGTTCCCGAATTCGTACTTGAAATAAACCAAAATTGATATAAGAAGAAGAATATTATTATGATTGATAAAATTTAATGTACATATTTAACTAAGAATATAAACTAAATGAGAACTCTTGCTTTAAATTTTACTTTTTAAAGTTTAAAAAGTAAAATTGATTAAGATATAAACAGGAAAATAATGTGTTTTCTTCTTTTTATGTTGTTTTTGTTGTTTCTACACAACACAAGCAAATCGTTTTTAACTACTTGTGTCGTGTTGTTGTAGTGGATACAACAAATTTTGTTAAGATTAAAACGCTCATTTTGCAATTTTACTCAGAATGGCACTACCAACGAAAAATTCAATCTTTTTTTTTACTTGGTTTGAAAATTTTATGGTTATTTTAAGAAATTACGGGACTATTTTCGAAAGTTATCCCATTTAGGATTGTTTTGAGTACGTTTTAGTGTAATTCGTTCTTGAATTTTTGAGTACGACTAGTACTTAAAGAAAGTATAAAAAGCTTAATTAATCCCGAAAAGCTTAATTTCTGTGTAGGTCTGACATGTGATATGTCGAACTGTTTTGTTATAGATGAGTCTGAGAATTCCTTTGACCATCGCTTAATAAATCCAAGTACACCACGAGCTTTATTGGTACACATATTTATATGTTATTGTCCACTTTACCGTTATTATTATTTTGACCGGGTTCATATTATCTTTGAACCAATCGCTTATGTGCCTACAACCATGTAAATTTTAACCGTAACCATTTATTTATTATAATTGATATATATATACATATTTTCCCGTCTTCGACCTATATATTTATATAATTTTTATTTATTAATATCCAACTTTAATATTATAAATGTGAAAGTTTGTATTTTTGGGTATTTTAATGTCTTAATGTTTGTTAGTTTGTGGTTCAATCACGCGAAAACTGTTTAATTGATTTGGATGAAATTTAGAAGGCAAATAGCATGGCGTTGCGTAAAATGGCCCTAGGAAGTATGGCCCAAAAAGAAATTGAATTGAAAAAGAATTGAATTGAAATTTTTCATGAGACACAACAACACGCAATTTTGGGACAATGTTTTTGATTTTTTGGGGTTAATTTCATTTTATCGCTGCGATTTTTTGTATTTTAAGTGAAATTAAAAATGACCCCAATATTGAGGATTGAAAAATGGTCCCCAAAATAAATCACAATTTACACCGTTGGGGTTATTTTTCATTTACTAATATATAATGCAAATTTTAAGAAATTTTATATAAATTTTACGCTCACTTTCTGAAAACTCAACAGAAAAAAAATACTTTTGATGTTAAATTATTTCTAGAAATTCTAAGTAGTTTGAGATTGTAATCCCGAACAATCGACTTAGTGGGAATAGAGTTATAGGCCAAAATGTTGAACCACCACCTTAAAGAGTTTATATTTTTGTTAAAAAAAAAACTAATTTTGCCAAACTACAGGTATGGAAAAGATTTGCATTGCCAAGGATCTTCGCCATGATAGATCTTAAGCACTTGCTGACAAACAATGCGTGTACAAACCGCCCCCCAGTGTGGGAGCAACCAGAACACCCACGTAGCAAGTTGAGTGCATAATCCGGAAAGATGATACGCTCGCTCCACACTTGATGAAAATTCAGCACTTTTCTGGAATTTCCAGGGTAGATTTTCAAGCGACTTTGGCTAGCAAGCCACAACTACCACGTGAATCCTGAAAGAATATTTTCAACCGAAAGGCGAAACTTCCGCAAAAATAATATTTCTGAAAGACAGGAAGCATTTCCCGTTAGCAGCATTACAGCAGAGGCCGCAACCAATAGTTATTCTGGTGCTATGCCTCCAGGGGCTACTGATTCCCGTTATGCCAGATAGGATATCTAGTCAGGCGCGGCCACAAGAAATCGGTTCATCGATTTCTTAAATTCTGTAAATTTTTTTTTTTTTTTTGCCGCATCCCAGGTAGTAACTGCACCTAAATATGCCCCTACGCCCCCTCGGGTGTTATTTACCACATAACCCTAATAAAGTCCGATCTAGGAAAACCCCTTAGTACGCCTAAGATCGTAATGAAAAATGCTATTGTGGTAAAATTTGGTTTGTCATAGTTTAATATAACTGTAGGTACGATATAATGTCCTCTCCCGGAAATCACTTTAATAAGTCAATGACAAAATCGAATATCGATATTTTGTTGTAATTATATCCAATTTAACAAGAATAAAAACTTAAATTTGTTGGTTATCGGCCCATAACTTAAAAGAAGGGCCCAAAATGTATTACAGATCCCGTATAAAACATACACCTGATACATTCGAACTCTTGAGGCGGGTTTTCAAAAATTCGCTACATCCCAACAATAGCATTTCTATTTAGTTTGTTATAAAGATTTTTTAAGACTATAAACTATTTTAATTAGAAATTCAATAGTGTTAGAAACTTCTCGATCCACTCACGTATTCCCATTAAATTATACATAAAGCATCTGTAACTTTTGATTGTTGTCATAAAATAAAATAAGCAAATAACGACATAAGAGAGAAATCATCATCATTAAATCGATGTCAATTATAATTGAAAGGTAACGTTGATAAAGATGAAGTCGATAATGTCAAAACATGTAATTAATATGGTAAAGATGTATGTGTGTATGTATGTATGTATGTATATACAAACCTGTTTGTATTTCCAAGGCATACATGGCACAAATTCGCATTCAATTTATAACTAATTGGTCAACTTATTTAACCAACAATTGTTAAGAGTTACGACACGTGTAAGTAGTTGCGAAATATCAAGACGGAAGTTGTATGATAAGTCAAAGTTTGATTAATCCACTTGAATGAATATTTAAAGCCAAAAGATTGCTTGAGATATTTCTTGCTACACAAAAAATATGCAGGGTTTCTCATACAGCAATTCTGTTTTTTAGGGCTCACAGATTACGAAAACGCCAACTATTTTATACTACACGCAGAGAAAAAATATGGTTGTGCACGGTTATGGCAACTACACTTTGTTTATTGTAATAATATACTGTTGTCGTACACAAAATATTGTTATTTTTATTTAATATCAACAATATTATAGTTACTGTAAACATCACAGAAAAAATTATTAAATTTCTCCTATCACCAAATTTGTTCTAAATTCATAACATCAAGCAAAGAAGTTGTTGATTTTGCACCTATTACCAAAATGATTATATTGATTACTAAAAATTTTAAAATTTTGAAAAAATATTTTCAATAAATGATATTTTTAATTTTAATTAAAAAAGTTATCAAAAAACTTTGAAATTTTAAACAATGTGTTAATTTATTTAAATAAATATTGACAATTCCCAACAACAATTCTACATGTTTAAATTATTTTATTTTAAGCGAAAAAAGTCAATTAAGATTTTTTGTTATTTAATTAAAATTTTAATTGAAAATTTACTTCAAAACAACTACAATGTTAATTAAATCAAAATTAAATTTTTAAATTTTTTCAGCTAAAAAAATTATTGATTCAATTATCACATTAATTAAATTAAAATACTTTTTAAACCATTTTTTTAATTGATAAAACACTTTTTTCTGTGATGTCAATGTTTATCGAAATTATAAATTTAAGAATGATTCACTGAAAAATAATCATTTGTATAACAACTAAATCATGATAACTTTGAAAACATATTATATTCCTCACAACCATTTAATGATATTAAATAGCCATAACATGATAACTTTCTATACTTGTACTCATAATATGTTTAAGATGCAAACAAAATATCTTTACTCTAATAATATTTTGTTATCGCCATTTGTAAAAAACTTTTGCATCGAATTATTTGTTATTCATAAAAAAAAACCCAAGTTTAAAGAAATTGTAGGTACATTAAAAAAAAAATTGTAAAGTGTCACAAAATAAAATATCAATGCTAAAAAAATTTTAATATTGGGGGGATTCACAAGGTGTGCTATCAAGTCATATCGTCATAATGTCCTAAATAATATTTTACAATTGTTTAAAAAAAAAATATTTTTTTATGTTGTTTGAAACAGAACAATATTTTTTTTTTAAACAATTGTAAAATATTATTTAGGACATTATGACGATATGATTTGATAGCACACCTTGTGAATCCCCCCATTGTTTGAAAATGGTTCAAAAATATTGACGATTGTTTTGTGTCATTTTAGAGAAAAAGAATAAAAATTCTATAAAATAATGTATAAATAATTGCGACCTACGACAAAAATAGGTTAAAAATATTATGTTTAAAGTTGCATCATATTATGATGTGAAATATCTGTAACAGTTTTACGTTAAGCTGGCAACCTTAAGTAAATAAACATAAATATATATTAAAAATATGTTTCTGTTTTAGATTTAATCTACATAAAATTATGAATAACATGATAATAATATGATTACTTCTTAACTTATTTTTATAAACATGATAATAATATGATTACTTCTTAACTTATTATGATTCACATGATAATAATATGATTACATTTAATTATAATAGGATGTAACAAAAAAAATTAGGATTAAGGAAAAAATATATTTGGTCTTAGTATGATTCAAAATTAATCGTAATATGTTGACTACAATCATGAATCTTTTCATAATATGTTGCTCTTAGAATACGTTTACCACAACCATGTTTTTTCTTTGCGTGTATGTTTGGACCTTTTTTATAACTTTTACCACCCTGCATTACGTTTTCTCTGTCATTCTGTGTAAAAGAACACATAAAGTATAAATATTCTGCGTCCTTAAGTAACTCTAAGTAGATTTAGCTATGCCGATCGACTCAACGGAAAAGATTGTTTATGATACACAGAAAAAATTATCAGTAGTTTTTTATTAATTTAAAAAAATTGCTTAAAAAGTATTTCAGTTTAATTAATATGATAATTGAATCAATTACATTCTTCTTTTTTTTTAAATTAAAAATATAACTTTTACTTAATTAACATTTTAGTTGTTTTGAAATGAATTTTTAATTAATATATCAATTAAATTACAAGAATCTTAATTGATTTTTTCGTTTAAAATAAAATAATTTTTACTTGTAGAATTGTTGTTGGGAAGTGTCAAATATGCAGTTATTTGCTTTGATATATTCTTAATCGAACATCATAACCAAAAACATTGTTATTGTTAGTGAAAAATATTATGTTTGGCCAACAATGCGGCTTAATTATCTATTTAAAAAAAATTGATTTCAATTAAAAAATTTGTTATGCTTATTAAAATATATATTAAATTTGCACCAGTAAACAAATCAATAGTATCAATTAAAAGTTTATTTAGCTTGATTAAACGTTTAATTCGCTTGATTAAACGTTTAAATAATTTGACTAAATTTTTTATAAAACTGATTATATTTTTATTAATGCTTTAATTGGTGAACAACTTTGGAGAATTTTTTCTGTGTAATGGTGCAATAAGAATAGCAAGTTATATAAATACAGTTCTTTAGATATAAATAAATCTATTTTATAGTACGCCCACCTTCCCAATCTCGCCCACATTTTGTCGGATGTTGTGTATTGATAACCAAGATGCTTTTGCCTTATTTGGAAATTGGCTCATGCCGTTGTTCAGATATACTAAAAAATAAGAACAACAACAAGGCATTAATGGGTACAATTTTAGTCCGTCGTGGTTTTTAGGTCCTAGCTCAGTCGTTTTTGGACAGATCAGACTGAATTTTAGTAGCAACCTGTAACAGATTACATGTGATATATATAAATAACAGCCTAGTCTCCATATTTTAAAGGGTCCTCTGAATATCCATTTCAACATACACAAGAGCAGACGGACGGACGGTTAGACCGACAGATGTACAGACGGACATCGTTAAATCAACTTTGCCGAGGACCCAGAATATATATACTTTAAAGGGTCTACCTTTATTTAAGAAAAACAAATTGAGCAAAAGAAAATCGGTAAATGAGAACCCTGCATACTTGTTTCCTTAATTTTTGTGTCGCCGTATAGTTTATTTAAGATCCATTGAATTTATAGGTCGTCAGCTCAGTAATAAGAAATCATTATTGAATTTTTATGCTTATAACTATTGTATGCTTACAGCAGACCATCGTATTTAGCCAAGATTACAAAAGATATAGTTGCTTAAGCTTTTCAATCAGATAAAGGGCTATGAATTTATTTCTTCTCTCTCCGTCCTTTTTCTTATTGTTGCCGTTGTTGTTGCTGCTAAAGTTCACCGTCAACAATGTTTTGATGTTGGTAACTGTTTATTGCAGTTATAATTAGCAGCCAAATAGTATTTCCAATTAGATTAAGTTAAATAGACGTTTGCACGTAATACATCTACTAATTCTAAAGGAGTGTTTGTGTATGGAATTTGTATGTGTGTATTGTTTAACTTAATATATGAACTTAGTTGCTCTTCATTTTCAAATACACATACACACACATACATGCATCAGTACATTCTACATTAATAAGGAAAGAGATTAATTAATGTAAGACACTCAATTGTCCTAAAATTAAGGTTTGAAATTTTTTAGTTCGAATACTTTTTTCTAGAAAATATTATTTTCTTGGCATCTGAAAAGAAAGTTATAACAGACTAACAACTTCTTGGAATAATTTAATATAATAATTTATCTCTTCTAACAGAAAATACCCTGTATCCACGGCTGCTATATTTGACAATGTTGAGGTCCTATAATGGCCGGCCAAGTGACGAGTTGACGATTTATACCCTTAATTGGGCGATTTTTCAAATGAAAAATTTTGTACTAATTTAGGAAAGTTCTTAGTATGATTTGGTATTTTTGAAAACCTTCGTTTACTTGGTTGAAAGTACTTGTGCCGTATAATCAGTTCATAATACAAATATATATATAACTAGAGTAACCCTGCCCGCGTTGCTGGACAGTACAATAACATAAGTTTACGTCTTTGTATTAAAAATTAAATTTTCTAGAAAGAATAGACATTTTATTTAAACTGAAGGATTACTAATCAATAATTAAAAAATGTCAATGCTCGCACTGTAAACTTAAATGACAATCAATAAACACACATAAATTAAATAAGTCAAATGACGCGAGCAAGCAGAGCCTTATACCGACAAAATGTAATTCTCATAAAGAAAAAAATACATTTTATATAGAGAAAACACACCCTCATAAAAGTGCGCGTATAACGCATATTCGTAGAAATTTTTCGATGGTTTTTTATAAACCATCAGTGAAAGTAGACCTTTCCAACGCATGTACTCGGTTGAGTGGTTCTCGAGTTATAAAATGACGAACACAGGACAACTTATTTTTATATATATATAGATAGTTTACAAATTGTTATATTTTTCATCAGGCTAAAATTAATCAAACTAAATTTTCATTAAATTTTTTTATAAAGAAGAAAGGAATTTACAACATGAAATTAATTAAAATTTATTGAAAATTTTTCATTCTTGACTGACCGGGGAATTGAACCCACGTTCACGAACAGGTTGATTTGACATTAAACATCTGCATGGAACTTAATAATTATGTTCATGAAACCTTCATAATAATTTTGTATTTGTTTCTTTTGTATTCAGTAACATGAATAACTATGAAACGAATGCCACAAGTACTCGATATTTAAGAGACGAGTAAGATGAAGTTAATTTGTTAAAGACAATATGAACACTAACAACTCTGAAACAAAACAACCACTGAATAAATGTCGAATTTCATGGAAAAACACAATGATTTAGAAGTCAGTGTTGCCAGTTGAAGGAAAAGAAAAACATTAGGAAAGATAAAAAAAAAACAAAAATAGCCAGGAAGAGTAAAAGCAACAAGATTATAAAGCACGTTAATATTAAAATAACAAAAAAATGTGACCTTGTTTTCAATGTAAATTAATTGTTTTCAATGTAAAATTTCAAATTTATTTTATTTTATTTTTAAGAACATTCGCTAACTTCAAAAAACTTTTTCAGCAATATATTTTGCTTGGAAGTACATAAAATAAGTAGTTAGCCAAGAAATTCAAAATGTTTTACAAATTACATATATTATTGTAAAGGTAACAAAAGAGAGAGAAAATAACATGAATTTACTAAAGTGGCAACATTGCTGAGTTGAGTATTTACGAAAAAATGAGAGAGAGTGAAAACTGTCAAACAAAAACGGCTTCATTGAACAACTTCTTTGTGTTTGCCCTATGGAACGAAATGTGCTTGTTAGCAGCATGAATAAAACAACAGTTTGTTCAGTAATTTGAATTGTATGTGAATACGAACTTCATTGGGTAAACATTTCAGTATGTTTATGAATGAAGTTGTTCATGCAGCCCTTTATTTGAAATATTTCAATTGTAACCACGCTATCTCTTCAGAAATCTTTGCCGTTAAACGGCGTCTGGTATCAATCTTTAAGCCAATTTGTATTTTACTTGGTGGATCGAAATTTGTTGCTGTGAATGATTACATATCTATTTTAATTTATTTACATATTTTTTCTTGACTTCTGTTTTTATCGTTCATTAGTTTTATAATGGTCTACGCTTTGGATTCTGATAATAGATCCATATTTCAATAATTTTTAGGCACTAAAATAGAATTTCTAATGAGTGAAATTAATATTTCATATCTCTCAGTTCGCATTATTACTTTTTCATTTATGATTAAAAATCTTATTCGAATCCTGTCTCTAATGCTAGATTATTAAACTATTGTTACATATTCAGATATATCATTAAAAAAAATTTTGATATTTATTAAAAAATTAATCATGTGAATCATGGGCCCGGACTTCCTACGAGGCTTGCCAGAGATCTACACCATCCTCATATGCGCTGTGGAGTACCTGAGGGGTTTGAGATTATTTATTATGCCACATAGACAAGCCGCTCTTAGAGCACTATCTTGTTTTGGTCATGAACTGTTTTACCTCTCTGAATGCGTAAGGGAAACACAATGACTTGAATTTGTGTTGGGTGCCCGGCCATGAGGGCCATGTGGGCAATGAAAGGGCTGATTGCTTGACAAACAGGGGCGCTCGTCATCGTGCATTCATAGGTTCACATTAGGGGGACGTTACAAAAATCGTCCAAACCTGAATTCCTTCACTCATGTACGTCCACTTCTGGACTAAAACAGTCCAGCGGATTTGTGACACTGTCCCGTGACAGTACAAGTAAGCTACTTCTGTTTAAGAAAACGGAACTTAGACTGCTTGTTGGCATATGTACCGGCACTGTGGCTTTAGATACCAGCAGTTTATAATGGGTAATGCATCTACCAAGATGTGCAGATTTTGTGAGTTGTATGACGGAACGTCAGAACATTTGCTTTGCTGCTGTTCCGTCTTGAGGACTTCCAGGCAGAAATTTTTTGGGGGCAAATGATGAGCCCAACTGACATTTATGATCTTTCACCAGGCAGGGTAATGGGTTTTAGAGGTAAACTGAACCTGCCATGGTGAGATACATGGGCTGCACAAAAGATACCCTGGTTCGTGGTGCTTTTGGCCTTCATAAACAAGAGAAAATAAGTATCTCTATTAAAAAGATTTTTTTAATAAAAAAAACTTGCATAACGCTCACGTTTTTGAAATAAATACTTTCCGGAAAAGCGCCCTGAAATTATTTTTTTAATTTTATATATATACGTTTTTTTAGTGATACATATGGAAAAAAACAAGTGCCGCTTGATACCCCGCACTACAGTATATAAGACAAATTTTAACGAGTTTACCCTATTTGAGGCACATGGCCAATCATATTATTCATTTAAAAATCCTTGGGCCGCTTCAGCCTGAGCCCTCCATATAATCTGTAATTTTTTTCGACTTAACTGCGATTTAAAAGACGACGTTTATATGGGACCTTTTGTCAATTCTGGACCTACCAGCCCATAGAAACAGTTATTAATGTTATATTCGACAAATTTTATATCAATACCAAAATTTATAATGAAGATATGGAATTGTTTGCTTTTTTCGGTAGTGGTATATGAATGGGAGATATGGTTAAACAGCGATCGCTTTTTATTATATTTGGTAAGATGATTAAGGTTGCAAAAGGATGTTTGTGAAATAAATTTAATTTAAAATCAGACATTTATAATAAGATAGTTTATGGGCACAAAGCCCCCCTCATCAGGAATGAAGTTTGTGTGATGGCTTGGGAAAATTAGTCTTCGTCCTTATGACAATTAAAACGATTCTAACGAGGCAGTTAGACGGATGGACATCATGAGATTGACTCAGAATCAATTTCGGTATACTTAAAGGTGGATCTTAAGCCAATTATTTTTACGTTTTACACAAATAGGAACAAACGCATAATACCCTCTCCATTTTAAAAGAAATTTATAAATTTATTTAATAAACAGCGTTCTCAGTTTTTGGGGATTTATCTCCAAGTTGGGGATTTTTTTGGAATTAGGGATACAAATTTCGTGAAAATTCCCAGGGGATTTTTTTGTTTTTTCGCTGGGATTTTTGGGGATAATATGTTATTATAAATTCTATTTGTGCAATGGCAAGACCGATTTGTTCAAGATGTGGGTACAAATTTAAGTCTTTTTGTCGGCTTAAAACTTTTTCAAGAGCTTGCTGAAATTGTTTTAAATATGCATTTTGTACCAACAAGCGTTACTTCTGTTGAACAATTCTTTTCTATAATGAAAGCAATCAAAATTTAAATTTGCAACAGAATGCAGTATGAGTTATTAAAAGCTCTTCTTAAAATAACTCTTCGGAAATAATGCAGCTTCTTATGACAAATTTATTCAATCATCTCAAATGCACTTTTTAAACAAACATCATGCAAACCCAAATTGCATTGGCTGATGAATCAGAAGATTTTGAGTTCCTTGTTTTCTCTTGCGTTTTAACGTTACCCTTGTTACATAAAAAAACGGTTTGCAATTTTATCGTGAATAGAGTAACGCCAGAACGAAACTGAATAAAAATCTTTAAACGCTCTTGCTTTTCAGCAAAACTTAACATTCCAGATCGAATTTAAGATTAATTTTAAAAGTGCTACAGCGAAAGAGACAAAAATCGTATATTCCCAAAAAAAAGACAGTCTTCTAAGTGAATGGATAAACTAGTAATCCGGAAGCAAAGGCATAAAACCGAAAGGGGTTTGCTTAAAAAAAACATACCAAAAGAGAGGAAAATATGTGTTAATTCTAATTTTTTCTTTAAAAATTGACAAAAATAATAAAACAGTATTAGTAAATATAATATAACAAATGGTTGTGAAACTCGGAACTCTTCCTCCCAAAAGATCAGCGCCTTGCAAGTGTCACCAAAGAATTCTACGAATCATCTGGCCACGAACCATCTCAAACAATAGTCCATTGGATGAAAGAAATCAAATACGTTTGTGTGTGGAAATACAGAGAACACAGCGAAACTGGGTGGGACACACGCTCCGCAAACCAATGCCTAAAACTTCCAGAAATGGTATCATGTGAAATCATCCGGTAACAAGCAAAAGAGGCCAGCACACACATGGGAAAGTCAAATTGATAGTAAGATGAAAAAAATTAATGGAAGATGGGGCAATGTAGAAAATATTACGATGGACAGATCTGAATGGAAAAAGTTTGTCAAAGCCTTATGCTCCTTATAGGATCGAAGGGAATATATACATACATACATATATATTATTCTCAATATAGTATCACAGAAAAAAAACAAGAATTAGTATGTAATTAATAAAATTTTATTACAGTATTCTTATATCTCTAACAATTTTCTTAAATAAACTGTTTATAAATTGTCATATTAACAATTTCTAGATATTGGGAATTATTTCTTTTCATAAGCAACTTTTATTATATTCAACATTTTTTATTTTTCGAATTTATTCTATGAGTTAAATTTCAGTTATGTATTTTTTAAAGCTTTTTTTGTAATAGCTCTATTCCTTAAATTTTTTTTAAGGAATGACTTTATACACTACCAGACTATTATATTGTATTTTCTTGTTACATATATATATAATTGAATGTATTTAAAATTAAATACATTCAATTTATAAAGTATCATTATCCAGTGTGACACAAAGAATGTTGACGAAGGCCGTAGCGGGCCAGAAAATGCATTACATTCTGCTGGTGTCTAATAATTGTAAATTTTTCTGTACATAAATATAATTCATTGCTATCCAACGGAAAGCTAAGGTAAAAAGTAACAAGAAAATATAATATAATAGTCTGGTAGTGTATAAAGTCATTCCTTAAAAAAAACAGAAGTAAAGGAAAAACATGTGAGATCAATTAAAAATGGATAATCATTCAATAAGCAAATTTCGATCTACCAAAGGTTAAAATACAATTTGGTTTAAGGATTGATGTTTGACTACTGACGTCAGCAGTCATCGATGGCTGCGAGTGTAAGACGGCAAATCCCTTTGAGAAGACCTAGTGGTTGAGGTCGAAACATGTCAGGGTAACCAGCCGCCTGGGTTCGAATCACACGCCAGCCAGCCTGGCTTCGAATCCCAGGTCAGTCAAGAATGAAAATTATCAATAACAATTAGTATTGTGGTTATTTTGTTGAACTATTCATGGTTTTTAATCCAAATTTTTTTACTATTTAATTAGGCTTAAGTTCATTAAATTTAATTTTCATTAAATTATTTTTTATGAAGAAAGGAATTTTTACAACATGGAAGATTAATTAAAATTGTTATTGATAATTTTCATTCTTGACTGACCTGGGATTCGAAGCCAGGCTGGCTGGCGTGTGATTCGAACCCAGGCGGCTGGTTACCCTGACATGTTTCGACCTCAACCACTAGGTCTTCTCAAAGGGATTTGCCGACTTACACTCGCAGCCATCGATGACTGCTGACGTCAGTAGTCAAACATCAATCCTTAAACCAAATTGTATTTTAACCTTTGGTAGATCGAAATTTGCTTATTGAATGATTATCCATTTTTAATTGATCTCACATGTTTTTTCCTTTACTGGCTTCGAATCCCAGGTCAGTCAAGAATGAAAATTATCAATAACAATTTTAATTAATCTTCCATGTTGTAAAAATTCCTTTCTTCATAAAAAATAATTTAATGAAAATTAAATTTAATGAACTTAAGCCTAATTAAATAGTAAAAAAATTTGGATTAAAAACCATGAATAGTTCAACAAAATAACCACAATACTAATTATTGTTAAAGCTAAGGCACAAGCTCTATGTGTTCATTTGTCCTTCAAGTTGTGCTGAAAAATGTCAACAAGAAAAAAGAAAGACAAAAAACATGATAAACAAAAAAAAAATGTACTTTGGACTTCAAGAAGAATTCTTGACAAAAGTACGGAAAAAACAGAAGTAAAGGAAAAAACATGTGAGATCAATTAAAAATGGATAATCATTCAATAAGCAAATTTCGATCTACCAAAGGTTAAAATACAATTTGGTTTAAGGATTGATGTTTGACTACTGACGTCAGCAGTCATCGATGGCTGCGAGTGTAAGTCGGCAAATCCCTTTGAGAAGACCTAGTGGTTGAGGTCGAAACATGTCAGGGTAACCAGCCGCCTGGGTTCGAATCACACGCCAGCCAGCCTGGCTTCGAATCCCAGGTCAGTCAAGAATGAAAATTATCAATAACAATTTTAATTAATCTTCCATGTTGTAAAAATTCCTTTCTTCATAAAAAATAATTTAATGAAAATTAAATTTAATGAACTTAAGCCTAATTAAATAGTAAAAAAATTTGGATTAAAAACCATGAATAGTTCAACAAAATAACCACAATACTAATTATTGTTAAAGCTAAGGCACAAGCTCTATGTGTTCATTTGTCCTTCAAGTTGTGCTGAAAAATGTCAACAAGAAAAAAGAAAGACAAAAAACATGATAAACAAAAAAAAATGTACTTTGGACTTCAAGAAGAATTCTTGACAAAAGTACGGAAAAAACAGAAGTAAAGGAAAAAACATGTGAGATCAATTAAAAATGGATAATCATTCAATAAGCAAATTTCGATCTACCAAAGGTTAAAATACAATTTGGTTTAAGGATTGATGTTTGACTACTGACGTCAGCAGTCATCGATGGCTGCGAGTGTAAGTCGGCAAATCCCTTTGAGAAGACCTAGTGGTTGAGGTCGAAACATGTCAGGGTAACCAGCCGCCTGGGTTCGAATCACACGCCAGCCAGCCTGGCTTCGAATCCCAGGTCAGTCAAGAATGAAAATTATCAATAACAATTTTAATTAATCTTCCATGTTGTAAAAATTCCTTTCTTCATAAAAAATAATTTAATGAAAATTAAATTTAATGAACTTAAGCCTAATTAAATTATCAATAACAATTTTAATTAATCTTCCATGTTGTAAAAATTCCTTTCTTCATAAAAATAATTTAATGAAAATTAAATTTAATGAACTTAAGCCTAATTAAATAGTAAAAATTTGGATTAAAAACCATGAATAGTTCAACAAAATAACCACAATACTAATTATTCTTAAAATTTTTTTTTGTTTTAATCTCGTAAAGAATAAGCGATAGGAATGGTTATTGGCACCTGAGTCGATCTAAGGGTAAGTAAAGCTTTTATTTAAAAGTTTTTATATCGAAGTTTTTACGCGATATTATTTATTCTAGTTTTTAAATTATAGTCAATGATTGTGTCAAGAATCCGTTTAGTGCACGTGTTAAAACCTTCTACATCCACTTCTGAGTCTGTTTATCTTAAATATCGTGATTAGACTTGTATTATATTTAAATAAAAAATTAATTACATTAACATTTTAAATACATTTATTTCTTTTGAAATTGCAACACAATTTTCAAAATAAATGAGCAACAAAACATATTGTTAATATGACAAATTTTGTAATAAAACTTGTTATTTAATTGCTAACAAATATTTTATTTATGTTACAAGCTCATTGTTAAAAATATTTGTTGAATGTGAACAATTTAAATAAACAAAAATATTTTTTAAATTTACAAATTCGGTTGTTGGTGCCTTTTCAATTAAAAAATTAATATTATTGACGAATATCGTAATCAATATGACAATTAATATGTCCTAATTTTTTTTTTTTTTGATGTATTTTATTAAAACTTTCATTAACCCCCTTATTTTGTAAAACACTTCACGTCACTTGAAATTTTTTTCATATAAATTTTTAAAAATTCCAATACATAATTGAAGCACAGCCGCGAATAACGTTGTAGGTTACAAAATAATTATTTCTCAGGAAAGCAAAAATACATTTTTAACAGGCAGGATTATGTTTTTTTTTAATTTTTCTTTTTAGTTTATCAAAAATAATGGCAATAAAAACTTTTATGCAAAATATAAACATAATCGAATTTTTAATTACATGCTAAATTACAGTTTATCATTATTTTTTTAGTGGAAAAACGTTTCATATCCACAGTCGTGATGTCATTTAAAACGTTTTTCCACTACGCAAGCGGCTTTTAAAACGTTATTCCACGTTGCAAAACCATTTCGTTTGTATCAATTTGTTAGTAACTTACAACGTTCTTCCACTCCCTGACTCTTTGTATCGTATTTTGACTGCCTTAAGGTGCATAATTTTGTGTGATTTGATGTTTAAACAGTATAAGAGAGTAATGTTAACGGTAATCTGCAAAAAAACAGTTTTTGCAAAAAGTGGCTTTTACAACGTTATTCGCGGCTTTGCTTCAATTGTATATGAAAAATTTCTCAACGCAAGGTGAAGTGAATTTCAAAATTACACACTAAATTTTTTTAAAATTTTCATAAACAAATTCTAGACCCCATTTTCTAACAAAACTTCAAATACATTTTTGTTCTAAAAATTAAATGGAAATATATAAACCCCCTTTTAAAAGAATCAAGCAGACTGAAAACGAAATTGTTGCTTTAATTGTGTAAGGGGCTTATTACAACTAAAATTTCTCAATATATATTTTTTATGTCAATTTTGTACATGTTAATTGAAATTTTTTAAAATTTGTTATTTTAAAGAGTTTAACTTAATCTGGTTTGTTTTTTTAATGATTAAAATACCGTTCTTCTATTCTACAAGCCATATTTATGGTTCAGTGTATTACACCAGTTTGACTGGTCTTATTCCTTAGTTAATTGTATATAATGCCAAACACATTCATCTAAACCATAACTAATAATTAAATTGCTAAAGCTTTTTAGTTGAATATTTTATGATTATTGAATGCATAAAGAAATCCTTTATTTAATTAGTACCATACAAATACAACAACACACATTTTTACAGGGTATTTAAGAAAAGTGGGAATACTAGAACATTCAAAGCAGGAAGACTATTTTTTATTTTGTTTACAAAAACAAAAATATACATGAGTTTTGTTGTTGCCATTCTTCATTTGAAGGAAATTACAAAAAAAAAACTTAAAATAATTTTTTATGATCAGTAAAAAATTTGGAAGACATAATTTTGTTGTTTCATCAGATTATGTCTGAGCGTTGGTCATAGGCTTATGCAAATTCTTTAAGCTGTGCAAATAGAAAAGGAAATCCGTTTTAAAACACTTTCTTTGAAAGTAGAGTGAAGTGCATGTGCTGTAGTTTATACGCAAGTAAAAAAGTGGATTGCGAAAATAATTGTTATAAAGTTTTGAATAGCGCTAATAAAATTGTTTGCCTTGAATGTGAGATACAAATAAGTGGAACCAACTCCTTTAACATTAAAGGCATTAAGAACTCGTCCATATGGAAGTGATACTGAAGGTGCACCAACAAAAAAACGGAAATTTATTTTTCTTTTTGCGAATATATTACATTAATTTCCTAACAAATATTTAAAACATCGTTTGGCAATTTTTGTCACATCAAAAATTAGATTTGGCAACGCTGATAATAACATTAATAAATGTTATGTTTTTGTGCATGCTTACAAAATGCGCACAAAGAGAATGCGCATACACATGTGTGCGCAATACACATATATAAAAGATCGCTCTAACACATGCGCATGCTCTGGTTTTTATGTGAGTGTCTTCTTGACACATGCGCATGAGTGCGTCATGCGTACGCAAAGGAGAACTCTGCTACAGAGGGAATTAGAATTACAAACACTCAAAAAGTCTTATTTGCAACGATATCAAAGCTTAAACAAAGTACCAACAATAAAAGAGTGAGTTTATCTTTTCTTACATCCCCCCTGTAGTCTTACAGCCAATTCACATGGAGGCTTTTACGACGTCGTTTTTTTTCTTAATTCCCTTTTAAAGCAACTTCCAAAAACCTCTTGCGTTTATACGATAATTTTTAGTGGCATGTCGCTTTTTTCAATTTTAATTTTAATTTGCAACCAGGGTTGATTTTTATTGCCTTATCGGTAAATCTGCTTTAGTTGGTTTTTCTCATTAAGAAAAATATAAAAAAGTGTTTTTTTAATAAGAAAAATGCAAGGCGAATTCATTGCAAGTTATCCTAAAGGCCGTGTCAGATACAACTTTGTCGGTTTGCGTGACGTTTCTACCTTTAGCAGAAAAACCCAAAGCAAAAGGTGTATGACACAATGAAAACTTTGACAACACTCACGCATTGTTTGTTTACTTATAAAAGCGGTTGGTAATTTGTACATTTAATTATTTGTTATAAAAATAAAAGTTAAAAATTAAATTGGACGGTTTTTTGGAATTGAATTTGGCAAAAAAATTAAAAAAAAAGAAAATTCTACTAGCCAATTGTCAAAGCGCGCAGAAAGATGAGAGTTGGCTAACTTTTTGCTTCGCTTCGCTTTGAAAGTACTTTATGTGACATGTTTCGTATAAGTATGTATAGTTTATCTTAGATGTCAAAGCGAATCTGTAACGCAACGCGAAGCAAAAGTTTTATCTGACATGGCCTTAAAAGCCCTGCTTACAACTTTTTTTCTTTAGCTTTATAATTGTTGGATGTCAAAATTTTGAATATTATCTTTGTTTCTGTTTTTACAAAAACAAATTGCTTGTGGTTTTTGTACGAGTTGTACTTGTTGTACTACCGAGATTACCTGGAATGAATTCGCCTTGAAAATATGTAAGAAATATGATTAAATTAAAACTCAAACTTTTGTTTTATATTCTTTTTTTTTATTTCCGTATTTGTTTGCAACCTGACGCTTCAAAGTAAGAAAAAGAATAAAACAAAACAAGAAAAAGAGAAATAAGTTAGAAGAAGAATATAAGAAAACGACATGAAAAACACAAAACGAGTCGTTTTGTTTACCCCTCTTTCTTCTCTACCCGCTCGCCATCAAACCAAAAGAGACGTCGACAAAGCGACGTCGCAAAAGCCTCCATGTGAATTGGCTGTTAATTACTGATATCTTTGGTTTTCTAAAATTCTTTAGGAAAACGTTTCGTGATGATCTGGCCTAAGCAAACAGTGAAATGCTCATAGAAACAGCTTATCCTCCAAAAATAAATTTCAGTATTTTTACCAAGAATAAAAAAGGGAATTAAGCACAACAAACAAAATCTTTTAATGATATAATTTAAATAATTTAACATTTATAAAAGCTTAACAGAGATTTAAAGTATCAAAAAGATATTTGTTTATTTCGAAATTCAGAGTTATTTAATAACACCTCTTTTTCGAATACCCTTATAATTAACACTTACATACCAATTCTTGTGTACTTAAAACCAATTATCTATACGGGTCATGTGATGTTTGTTTGTATGTGTGCAAATATAATTGTATATTAGTATTTCTATATACTTATGTATGTTTATGTAAGTTATTGTGTCCTTGTCCATTTGCAATTCAATTTTATTAAACATTAATAAATATTAGTGGCAGAAATTGTACGTGCCAATTATTGTTA
This sequence comes from Pollenia amentaria, assembly GCA_943735925.1. Lineage (NCBI taxonomy): Eukaryota > Metazoa > Arthropoda > Insecta > Diptera > Polleniidae > Pollenia > Pollenia amentaria. The sequence continues at coordinate 237,531,502 of OX031006.1, read as the reverse complement.
AATATCAAAATTAATTTCAAGTTTTATTTAATGTACAACTACCGAATAAAATTAATTTACATTTTAACATGTAAAATTAGAAAAGTACAAACAACTATTTATAAACTTTACTCCATTAAGAGATTTTATAGAAAATTCAGAAAATGTATTTAGAAAATAAAAAATTTAATTTCAAGGATCCGAAATTAGTACCAATAAATCGGTAAGTCCTATGGCTTTTGAAGGTCTTTGTGCTGAAGTTTTTAACGCATTAAGTCAGTGATCTGGGTCAGTGTTGCCACGACCAAAAAAAATGTTTAACCAAAATGTAAAAATAAAGTAAACAAATGAAAAAAAAATAACCAAAATATTTATTTATTAAAGCTCGATTTTTTTGCACGTCAGTTAAATCGGGACTGATATTTGAAAATTTTTCGGGATCAATGTGTTTCTTTAAGATGCTACTTTTTTTTAATAAATAACACTTTCTGAATATTCAAAAGGTTTTATATACATAACATAAATTTTTAAAAATGAAAACAACAAAACAATTTATTTTATACATATGTTTATAACACTGGCCTCACCCATGATCACACTGATCAGATTCAGAAAAAAGCTTAAAAAAGTTTTTCTAGATCAATTCATTTCGGTTTTTTGACCGCAATTCAATTTTTAATGTGAATTAAGTTGTGACGACATTAATACACGGCAAAGTGTAGTCCCTCATCGTGATCGATAGCTGAGTTAAAAACTGTAACACTATGTCGACTGCAGTGCAGTACACCTCCAGGTTGAGGGCGAGATTCATAATCAGTACATTAAGTACGTTTAAAATTTATTTTAAAACAAAATGTTTAAACAAATATTTCTTAAAACAGATTTCAAGTTTAAATAAATTTTTTATGAATACGTCAGATAGTGTTTATTTACAAAAAAAAATTATTTTATTTACCGTATGTTTTTTAAGCAATTTTTTTATTATTATTGGACCGGAAGGAATATGAGCTATTTCATAAAGCTCATATTAATTGTTATAATTATATCAACTTTTATTCTTTAGTTTCCGAATATACTTTAATTGGATCGTGAATAATTTTTATTTTTTGCTTGATACTCGTATATAACAATTATTTCATGATTTCTATATTTTGCATAAAAATAATAATTTTTATTTTATAAAATTAAACTCAAAAATAAGAATTATTTGCAATAAAAATAAACTTAAATATAATTTTTTAAAAAATTTTTGGAAAGAGTATAAAAATTAAAAAAAACGAACATTTTTGTACATAAAAGTTGATATGTTAAAAATCCCGGGACTCATAAAAATAAATCCCGGGATTTCGGGATTCGGGATTTCCCATTTGGCATCTCTAATGAATACCATATACAATTATATATGTCCCGAAAAGCGGAGCGTTGTTTAAAGATTTTTACAGATACTGCTTTTCAAAATTTACAAAAATTTAAAGTTGTGATGTAGGCTGCACGGAATTTTAAAGCAATTTATTTTCAAGTTGTCATCAAGAAAACAACTTATAAACACAATCGAAAAAGATGCTTATTAAAATTGTTATTAGCTGCTTTCTTGGACGTAAGTTAGCTTAGGTTAGGTTCCATTGGCAGCCGTGATCAAGCACAGCTCACGTGGGTCCATTGCTTAGTTCCCGTTGTGTTACCATATCACGCCGTCTCCCATGGGTCCTATGACCTTGGACGTAAGTTGAAATACTCAACTTGGGAGAGAAACTGAAAAGCAAATTCGTTTGAATTTAAAAAGTATGAGTGAATTGCACAGAAAAAATTAAAATTTTTCTCTAACCACCAAATTTATACCAAATTCATAATATCAAGCAAACAAGTTGTTGATTTTGCACTTATTACCAAAATGAGTATATTGATTACTAAAAATTTTAATATTGTGAATTGTTTAGAGATGACCCCTACCAACAGCGACGACCCTGCCTACCAACAACTTGTTATATTTTATTTTCTTTAATCTGCATATTCATATTCATATGTAAACATTATAAAGTTAAATTGTTGTTACATTTGCATTCAGTATATCCCGTTATATTTAGTACAAAAATTCTTTTATAATATGTGACCCTTTTTTGTATATTGAAAAACAATTTAAACTTACTCTAGTTTCGATTGTTGTCGCGCAAACATTGTAAAAAGAAAAATCAGTGATCAAATCGTAGCTTTCAAATATAAAACATAATTTGTAACAAATAAAAACTAACAAATACACATTTTTGAAAATAAACAAAAAATAAATAAAAATACAAAAACTAAAATAAAAATAGTGTTTTATTTAAAATAAAATATAAGTGAACCGTGTAAAATTTGAGGTGCAAAAAGAATTTAAAGTTCATCCCTCAACATTTGGTCCTTCGAACCGGATAATTTTTACAAAAAATAAAACGACAATTACCTACCGCGTGTGTAAATTTTATTTTACAAAAAATTGTGTTTGTGACTCTAAATTTTACAACAACAAAAACATTGTGTGTATTTAAACATTTTTAAAAAAAATTTTGTGACTCTAAACAATAACAATTTAAAAGAACAAATTTTTCTGGAAAAAAAGTGACCCTGAAATTTGAAAAAAAAGAACAGTCAACAAAAATTACAAAAATTAAAATTACTAACGGTAAACCACCACCGGCAGATCAAAGCTCAGCAGCAGAGAAGTTGGAGCAGGGACAGCAAAGAAACAAACTGCAACTACAACAACAACAACACAACAAGTAAGTCAAAGTATACAATACAACAAGAAGTAAATATTCTTGCTTGTTGTGTTACTCTTTAATTTTTGCCGCTGCAATTTTTAAGAGAAAATAACCGTGACGTCACTATCTAAATAAATAAAAACCGAGTTACCATTACGTCTATTTTTGAAAAATTAACCGGGGAAATTAATACAACATTTGACTCGACATTTTTAAGACACAATTTGTTTTATCGCTAGCAGGCAATTTTGTTGACTCAATTTATTATTATTCTGACACTTTTTCAATCTACAAACATGTCCCTGAAAAAATTCGTCAATTGCACAAACGATTTAGTCGACTTCGAAAAGATTCAAGCAGAAGCGAGCGCTGAAGATAATGTACACGCGTTAGAAATAATTCGAGTAGAATTAGACTCCATATGGACCCAGGTAAAAAGGTCATATGAAGAATGTAGGGACGTAGATCAGGATGGTGATAAACCAATTGACAAAAATAAATTACGGGAGCGATACCAAAGAGCCCTAACAGCCTATAAAAATTGTTTGTCGTCCATCAATGCTGAAATCCATGCGCTTACGGACACAGCCATAGAACCAGTTGAACGCCAGTCAAATATTCCGTTAGAAAGAGAGGTCTCATCAATAAGACTCCCTCCTTGCGACACCGACACCTTTTTTGGGGATTATAAATTATGGCCCAGTTTCCGTGACTTGTTCACAGCCATATACATTAGAAATCCTAAAATTAGCAATGTTGAAAGGCTTTTTTATCTGACTCAAAAAACAGGGGGAGAAGCCAGAGACGCAATTTCGCATGTCCCTTTAACAAACGATGGGTTTATCATGGCTTGGAAAAATTTAGTTGACCGGTACGAAAATAAATGGATGCAGGTTAATGAGCAATATAAAATTATTTTGGATCTGCCTCATGCCTCTATGGACTCTGGAGCCTCAATTAAAAAATTACAAAGGACAATAAACGATTGTAGGCAGACACTAGGCACACTAGGAATTGACACTTCAACATGGGAGTCCTTTTTAATTTACATTTGCTCTCAAAAACTTCCCAGAGTTCTTGTTCAAGAATTTGAAAATTCTCGTGAAGATTGTGCCGAAGTACCCAAATGGCAAGAATTCGACAAGTTTTTGACCCGCAAATTTAAGACCCTAGAATCAGTAGGCAATATTAAATCATCAAAGGACAAATTCATACCGCCCAAGTCAGAAGTCGCGAAAAACAACCAAAATAAACGGAACATTAATTCATTTCAAACGAATATTGCGAAATCTGAAATTTACAATCAGAACAAAAGTAAACCCGTCAGAAGCTCTAATAATAACCCCATAACGTGCCAACATTGTAGCGAGTCACACACCCTACGATCATGCCCCACATTTTTAGAAAAAAATGTAAGTGATCGAATTCATATAGTAAGAGTCACAAATTCATGTTACAACTGTCTGTCGATCAATCATAGTGTCAGGGAGTGCCCTAGCAAATACAGTTGTAGGCTGTGTAAACAAAAACACAACACTTTGTTGCACAAGGCAACGGTGACCCAGCCTACAAACTTGACTGACTCTGCGCGAAAACATACAAACATCGACAAATCAAACAGACCGAGAAACCTTGCTTTTCACTGCTATTGTCGAAATAGAAACTAGAGGTCAAAGATACCAGGCGAGAGCTATCATCGACCCTGGATCACAATCAACCTTTGTATCGGACAAACTACAAAACCGATTAAAATTACCCACAAAAAGAAACATAGTTCACGTTTCTGGTTTGAGTCAAACAGTTTCTGAAACCTCAACTAAAGCATGTTTGCTTAACCTTTGCTCACGGGTGGACACATCGTTTAAGTTAGAAGTTTGGGCCCCAGTTCTCAAGACCCTTCCCTCTAATTTACCACCTCAAACGTTAGACATGCAAAAGCTCAGTGAGACTGCAAAATTGCAACTTGCAGACCCTCACTTCAATCAAAGTAGACACATCGACTTGCTAATAGGCCTCGACGTAGGCCCCTCTATTTATTGCATGGACACACCGATGCGGTCTATTGGATCCCTTTTGGCACAAAAAACAGTATTTGGCTGGATTGTGGGGGGACCAACTCCAAAAAGGACTCAACCCAGAACAACAATTTCTTTATTAAATACATCGTCCCTTGACCAAACCCTCACACGCTTTTGGGAGGTGGAGGAAACCCCAAAACAGATTTTGAAGTCAGACGAGGACACCATTGTGGAACACAATTTCAAGAAAACAACACGTAGAAACGACTCAGGAAGGTATATAGTTACCCTGCCCTTCAAAAAAACAGAAGAAATAGGCTCTTCTCGCAATATTGCTATGGCTCAGTACCTACGAATGGAACGCATGATTAGCCAGAAACCCGAAATAAAACAATTATATGACAATGTCATTTTGGAATATCTTGAGTTAGGCCACATGAGAAAAATCGCACCCCCGGATATAAACAAAGCCCCCAATTATTATCTGCCGCATCACGCAATAATAAAACCTGACCGATTGACCACTAAACTCAGAGTGGTTTTCAATGCCTCTAGCCCAACGTCAAATAAGAATAGTATTAATGACATTTTATATCCAGGACCCATTCTTCAGCAAGATCTTGTTCTTCTGATAGCCAAATGGAGATTTTTCCGCTTTGTATTCAACGCCGACATTACAAAAATGTATCGCCAAATACTGATCGACCCAACTCAAACAAAGTTTCAAAGAATATTATTCAGAAAATCTTCTAATGACACAACGTTAGAAGCAAAACCCATAAAATTATTTACAACTACGACATATGAAGACCCATTAAATCGTTTCTCATCATTGTCACGTGCATATCGAGTTATAGCTTACATCTTACGATGGAGAAAAAACTCTGGTCAAAACAAAAGTAACTTTAATTTTCCCTCAACAGAAGTCACATCCAATGAAGTTCAAGACGTTAAAGAACGACTAATTATACTGACCCAAAAGATTCAGTATTCAGAGGAATACAAAAAGTTACAACTTAAAGAAAAACTTTCACCTAAAAGTAGTCTTCTAACCCTAAATCCTTTCTTAGACATCAAAGGAATTATGCGAGCAAATGGTAGACTAACTTTATCACCATCTTTAAACTATAATGAACGTTTTCCAATTATACTGCCATATAATTGTCAACTATCGAGACTCATCACAGAATTCACTCACAAAATAACCTTACATGGTGGAAACCAACTTATGACTCGAAGTATAAGAACCGAATTTTGGATTTGCAAACTAAAAACTCTAGTAAAAACCGTTATTCGGAACTGCAAAACTTTCATTTTATACAAAAGGCGGACTCAAGAACAAATTATGGCGTCATTACACTCTCCAGACCCTTTACAATCACTGGCGTAGACTATGCTGGACCCTTCAACATAAGAAATTTCACCGGTCGAGCATGCCTTATTACAAAAGGCTATGTGTGTATTTTTGTCTGCTTTTCCACCAAAGCAATACACTTAGAAGCAGTAAGTGACCTTTCAACTCAGGCTTTTCTATCTGCTTTTGCCAGATTTATTGGAAGACGGGGATGTCCATCTAAAATTTATTCCGACAATGGAACAAATTTCGTTGGAGCTGCAGAACTTATAAGAAAGGATCGACTCGAATTTGTCAAAAATCTTCAACAAAAAATAATTCATCACTACAGTCATCAGAACGTAGAATGGAAATTTATACCCCCTGGCACTCCACACATGGGAGGACTATGGGAAGCCGGTGCTAAATCCTTCAAGATCCATTTACGAAAAATGACTCCAAATATGAAATTTACATTTGAAGAGTTTTCTACAATTTTGACCCGAATTGAATCCTGTCTAAACTCCAGACCCTTAAGTCTAGCTAGTGACGACCCAACTGATCTATCACCGCTTACTCCTGCACACTTTCTTATTGGTACTTCATTCATGACCCCACCAGAAAAAGATTCGAGCAACGAAAACTTGACCCTCGCCAACCGATGGAGACGTCTAAAAATTATTTACCATACTTTCTGCGAAAGATGGAAATCAGAATATTTAAGTGATCTGCATCGTCGATATAAATGGAAATATCAACACCAAATCCTCAACGTTGACGATTTAGTTGTCATCAAAGACAGTAATCTGCCACCTAATGAATGAAAATTAGGTCGAATTACCAAAACCTACCTTGGACCCGACAAAAATATCAGAGTAGTTGATATTCGAACTACAAATGGAATTATTACGAGACCCATAACGAAACTCGTACTGTTATTTAATAATTAAATACACATTTCTAATAATTATTTTGTATAATTCCAGTAAAAGTCACCCAAGAAAAACACAAATAACTTTATGGCATTGGTCGTATGGTCTCATCTCAGTTTACTATTTTTCAACAACTCCACATCTAATACTATGGCACACAGTTCACCCCCTGGTAACATCATCTGTACTCCAGCATTCTACGTGATGAAACCCAAAAACAAGGTGCTATAATGCGGCTGTTTATTTTCCGGACCCCTTGAAGAACTTGAGCCCAGTTGAATATATCACCATATCATGGGGGGCGGAATGTTTAGAGATGACCCCTACCAACAGCGACGACCCTGCCTACCAACAACTTGTTATATTTTATTTTCTTTAATCTGCATATTCATATTCATATGTAAACATTATAAAGTTAAATTGTTGTTACATTTGCATTCAGTATATCCCGTTATATTTAGTACAAAAATTCTTTTATAATATGTGACCCTTTTTTGTATATTGAAAAACAATTTAAACTTACTCTAGTTTCGATTGTTGTCGCGCAAACATTGTAAAAAGAAAAATCAGTGATCAAATCGTAGCTTTCAAATATAAAACATAATTTGTAACAAATAAAAACTAACAAATACACATTTTTGAAAATAAACAAAAAATAAATAAAAATACAAAAACTAAAATAAAAATAGTGTTTTATTTAAAATAAAATATAAGTGAACCGTGTAAAATTTGAGGTGCAAAAAGAATTTAAAGTTCATCCCTCAACATGAATATTTTTTTTTTTTTTTCAATAAATGATATTTTAAATTTTAATTAAGAAAATGATAAAAACAAAACTTTGCCATTTCATACAATGTGTTAATTTATTTAATTAAATATTAAAAATTCCCAACAACAATTCTACAAATTTAAATGATTTTATTTTACACGAAAAAATCAGTTAATAGTTTTTGATATTTAATTAATATTTTAATTGAAAATTTATGTCAAAACAACTAAAATGTTAATTAAATCAAAATTAAATTTTTAATTTTCTTTTAACAAAAAAAAAATAATTGATTAAATTATCACATTAATTAAATTTAAGTTCTTTTTAAACCATTTTTTTAGTTGATAAAAAAAACTTTTTTCTGTGTGGTAAAAAAAAGTTTGAGGGTATTAAAATTAGATGGGCAAAACTCGATCGTCTAACCCCCAAGTAAAACAAAAAATTGTTCTTCAGTTAAATGGAAAACAAGTACACATTGAGAATAAAAGTAAAAAATTTTGGTTAAAAGTAACCAAAACGGCAACGCTGATTGGGGTACAATCCATGAGGGAAATTTGTGTCAATTGTTCCAACAGACTGGTCATGAGATTTGTGAAAATAGAAGAAGTACAAAAAGAAGGAACTAATGACCAGTAAAAGGAGAACCAATCATTTAACTGGTATATGAAGAACCAAAAGTTGGAAAAAGTAATGAATTACAATACAGTATTCACCAGTGGAGTGACACATTTTTTTGGACTTTCTAAGATTTGGTTCCTAAATTTAGTTCTAAGACTTGTTTTATTGAAATAATACGACATTGTATTGTAATAATAGTCCATTGTGGTAAGTAACACTAAACACGTTCATTGAGTATAGGCTTGTGACTTGTCAAATGGTGACTGTTAGGAGTCAATTGACCCCCTCCAATGACAACCCGAGGTAAAAGGTATAGGTCCCATTCATGTATTAGAACTAAAACCGATCTCTACCACCAAAGTCCTACCACGGGACTACTTTGGTGCAGTTCTATACAGAATTGTTGCACTAAGTTTAATATTTTATTCAGTGTTCGTAAAAAGAGATTTTGGCCCAGAAAAAGTCAAGTGATGTTATTCAAATACGTTACAACGAAAACTGATGAAAATGTCATGCCACGCTGTATAATCGTGCATTATACTTTCATCGTGCAAGAATTTTCACTGCCGTTTGTATCGAAATACAGCACCTTCTTTTAAAAAACACAAGAAAAACCTCGTTCTTAATTTAAGTTTTAGCTACTTAATTTTAGTACGACTCGTACTTAAACATGTAAGTACACAGAAAAAACTGTTTTATCAATTAATAAAATGGTTTAAAAAGTATTTAAATTAAATTATCGTGATAACTGAATCAATTATTTTTTTAGTTGAAAGAAAATTAAAAATTTAATTTTGATTTAATTAACATTTTAGTTGTTTTGAAATAAATTTTCAAGTAAAATTTTAATTAAATAACAAAAAATCTTAATTGACTTTTTTCGTTTAAAACATTTAGAATTGTTGTTGGAAATGTCAATATTTATTTAAACACATTAACACATTGTTTGAAATGGCAAAGTTTTTTGATAATTTTTTTAATTTAAATTAAAAATATTTTTTATTGAAAAAAAAAATATTCACAATTTTACAATTTTTAGTAATCCATATAATCATTTTGATAATAGGTGCAAAATCAACAACATGTTTGCTTGATATTATGAATTTGGTTTAAATTTGGTGATTGGAGAAATTGAATAATTTTTTCTGTATAAAAAATTACTTAAAAAATTCCATAATGCGATAACTTTCAATAACAAATAGTCGTGCAAAAGTTTGTCGTAGACCATCAACACTACAAAAGAGCGTTGCGAAATTTGGCCGCCAAAAAAATTAAAATTTACTTCAAATTTGGGGCTATTGTTCATAGCGCAATAGAACCCCTTTTTTAATAAAAAATTACCCCAAAAATATGAAAAATAGCACTAAAAATAATATGAAATATGACCCAAAATTTGGGGTAATTCTTCATTATGAAAAATAATCTCAAAATTTTTAATGAATTTTAACCCCAAAAAAGTAAAAAATATAAAACCACAAAAAAAATTATATTAAACATTTTTGTTTGGTTCATATGCCCGAAACTGAAAGTCCCAAGTTTAAAAATCCCTTATTTCAAAACCCCAATTTTCATAATCCAGCATTTCAAAATCCATAATTATAATATTCCGTATATATGTATATACAGTTTTGGTTTTGAAACTCGAACGACAGATAGCATGGTTGGGTCTTCAGCCGCTGGCAAGGATTTTTTCCTCTACGGTACGAGTATAACGAAATTTGGCTTCGCCAACTAAAGCTTTTCTTTATAGCCAGCCTTTGGCTAGGTGAAAGGATTTTCTCCTCTAGGGAAAAACAAACACCGGCTTCGCTACTAAAGCCTCTGTGCAAGGTTTTTCTCCACTTTGGTATAAGTATTCGGTATTTCGATACAATCCCTAGAAATTTTTATATAAAAGTTAATAAAATTTATTATCAAAGAGAGAGATAAACCCACTGTGTTATTGTTGGTATTTTGTTTAAGCTTTGATATCGTTGCAAACAAGACGTTTTGAGTGTAGGTAAAGGCCGTGTCAGATACAACTTTGCCGCTTTGCGTGACGTTTCTACCTTTGGCAGAAAAACGCAAAGCAAAAGGTGTATGACACAATGAAAACTTTGACAACACTCAAGCATTGCTTTTTTTCTTATAAAAGCGGTTGGCAATTTGTACATTTAATTATTTGTTATGAAAATAAAAGTTAAAAATTTAAATGGACAGTTTTTTGGAATTGAATTTGGCAAAACAATTAAAAAACCGAAGAAAATTATACCAGCCAATTGTCAAAGCGCGCAAAAAGATGAGAGTTGGCTAACTTTTTGCTTCGCTCCGCTTTGAAAGTACTTTATGTGACATGTTTCGTATAAGTATGTTTATTTTATCTTAGATGTCAAAGCGAATCGGTAACGCAACGCGAAGCAAAAGTTTTATCTGACATGGCCTTAATTCTCATTCCCTCTGTAGTCTTGTTTGCTGATAGCTTTGGCTTTTCTAAAATTATTTAGGAGAACGTTTCCTGATGATTTGGCCTAAGCAACCAGTGAAATGCACATAGGAACAGCTTATCCTCCAACAAAAAATTTCAGTATTTTTATCAATTATAAAAAAAGGGACTTAAGCACAATAATTAAAATCTTTTAATGAAAAAAATTTTATAAAATTTATATACAATTTTTTGGCTTCATTTTTCATTTCGTAAAATTTGCATAATATATTAGTTAATCAAAAATAGCACCAAAGTAACAATAGTGATTTTTTTTGGAACATTTTTCATTTCTTGATATTATGGACATTTTTATTTCACAAAATGCAAAAACACCCCAATGTAAAAGCAACGTAAAAGAAACACAAAAAAAATTGCCCCAAAATTGTGTGTTGTTGTGTCTCATGAAAAATGTTGGGGTCATTCTACTCGTACATTTTCTTTTTGGGGCCATACATATTTCCTAGGGTCATTTTACGCAGCGCCTACAAAAGAAGGTAAACTAAAATGTGCTTGTTTTGTGTAGAAGTAACAACAACACTACAAAAAGAAAAACGTCTATTACACAAAAAAGAAAACTTAACTTTTTTTGTTGATAGGAAGATTGATGAATTTTTTTTTATTAATTTGAGGTCGCTGATTTCAAAACTAATCTCCGTTTGTTTTCGATCAGCTGACATTTTTAAGTTACAGGTACTAATCGTATTTTTGACTTTTTTACAAAAATTAAAATTAAAAAAAATTTTAACTTTACTCTTTATTAAAGATGTTATAGTTATCTTTGAAAAACAGTTAAATTTTTTAAAATCACCAAAAAATGGCTGAGTAATGGTTGTATTATATTTTTATATATCATGAAAAATCCAAAACGAGAAAAATATAAAGTGGTATTACTTTCACGTAAAGTCACATAACCTATTAACAAAATGAGAAATAGATCATGAAAATCGATGAACGCGTTTCGCTTTTATTCACAATTAAGTGAAGGTATCTCCTTTTTAAGTGAAGGAAAAAGTCCATAAACAGAACACACACAGAAACACACTCACATTAAAAAAATTTCATTTTCGTATGGAAATCGCTATTTTTATCAATTCAGTTTTCTCAGTAAATTATAAATAAAATGCACCAATGTGTTTTACACCGAATACATTGAAAAAAACTCATTTTATTCGAAATATATTTAACTAAATGTTTTTAGACCAAAACTGTGATTTTTGTCGCATTTTTATTTTTTATGAATTTTCAAAGAACAAAAAATTTTTTTTCTTAATTGTTCTTTTATTTTTTTAATCTTCAACGATATTTGATGAAACTACTGGGCAAATGTAAAATGTTACGTATTTTGAAGAAAACACAATCCTGTCGTAACAAGTTGTTATTGTTTTTTGAAATTTTTCAAACAAAAACACTGTGCTAGTTGAAAATACAGACAGGCCGGGGACCTGGCGTTTTAACCTAATTCGGGCACGCTGAATCCAGTGGTGTTATTTCGGAAGTTACACACCACATGTTCGCGTAACTCAAAAACGGCTTAGTTTATTGAAAAAATTTAAAAAACCGAAAAAGTTACACCTTTTTCTCATACGCGCAATCGTGTTAGAAGCAAATAATTTTTTAGCAACATTTTGAAATTTTAATTTTTTAAAAATTCATCAAATATGGAAAAGTGCAGCTATGCTTCTAATTTCCAGACATATAAAAAACGAAGTTGCAAACAACACAAGCCTTTAATGATTAAAATCTGTTAACAACTTTTGATTTTATTCACAAAAAATTTAAAAATTTTAATTAATTTAAGCATTTCATTAAACGCTATATTTGTATGGAATCCCCCTAAGAATTGGTGATTGAGTTTGTTCAATAAACTTAACCGTTTTTGAGTTACGCGAACATGTGGTGTGCAACCTCCTCCATCTTCGAAATAACGGTGTATCTCGAAAACCAGAGCTAACATAAAAAACCAATGGATTCAGCGTACCCGAATTAGTTTAAAACGCCAGGTGCACAGCTTGTCTCAAAAAAAGTGTCACTTTCTAGCACAGTGTAATGAGAGCAGACATGTATCTTTGTCAAAATACGTAAGACTTATGTGATAGTGTAAAACAGCCCTTAAAGATAATAATGTTGACGAGTTTTGAATTTTTTTTTTAACTGAAGTTTTCAAGTTATTCCAATTTATGTAGCGGAAATGCCTTAATTTTGAACTTAACGGTATATCGAGCTGATAGAAAAAAACCAAGTGCTGGCTCGGATTCAGCATCCCAAATTACCTTAAAAACAACTTTCAGTTCTTAAAACAACAAAGACCTTATTCTCTTGGGTTATTTTCATGTTTAGAAAGTAAAATAAGAAGCAAAAATTCCCAAATTCTATTTGTTTAAATTCTTTAGTTAAATACATAAAACTTTTCAATGTTGTAGAATGAATTCGAGAAGCTTATCGGGCATGCTATTGGTTTCCTAAAATTTCGAGTTCTTCTGTAAATAAAGAATGGAATACAATAAAAGTGAGACAAACATGTGTAACGGGTATGTAGATAAAATTATTATCTCTTTATCTGAGTTAATTGTTTAGGTTAGAATCAATCCCACTTTCGGATTATTTCAGAAACGAATTCGGGATTTAAACCCTGTGCTTTCACCATTTACTTCTCCTACTCTTTCACACTAGATTTCCTTCTCTACCTATCCCTTCTAACCTAACCTAACCTAAGTACGTGATTTAGGTGTTATAAGTACGGATGGATTGACTTTTCTTTTCAGTGTATTTAGTTCAGTAGAAATAAGAGAACTAAAAGGGCCTTATAAAATTCAGCTTTGTAGTTTCCCTTGAAAAAAAAATTAATTTAGTTCCGGCTGTCTCCGTCTAATTACTGAAACCAAATGAAGGATGAGGGTGTACTCTTTCAATTTACCTAAAAAAATCCACGGAATTTCACGGAGCGCTGAAATATTGCAGTTCAGGTTTGAGATAAAATATGTTGCATACATCTAGGCTTCAACATTGTTAATGATATAACAGTTATTAATTATAACAACAATTTGTTAATAACACTGTGCTAGTTGCTAAAACAGTCAAGCCGAGAGCTTGGCGTTTTAACCTAATTTGGGTGCAGTGATGATAACCGTTTTTTTAGGTTAGCTTTTGTTTTCAAGATATACCATTATTTCAAAAATGGAGGATGTTACACAACATATATTCGCGTAAATCAAAAACGGTTTAGTTTATATTTTTTTTTTTTTTTTTGCAAAAATTTTAGGAAAATTTAAAAATTTTTGTGTTTTAAAAAATCATACAAAAATTTAAAAATTTTTTTTAGACATAAGAAACGAAGTTGCAAATAAAACAAGCCATAAACTATTACAATCTGTTCACAACTTTATTAATTAACATTTTTAATTAAATTTTAAGCAATATAAAAGAGCAAAACTTGATTGAAATCAAGTCAGTTTTATGAAAACGATTTAACGTGTGAAACAATTTTAAATAAATAAATAAAAATATTTAAACCAGCAGTTATGCTGCTGTTTTTCAGTATATTTATAGTCTGTAATGAAAATTTTTTATGGGAGCCGTCCTAAGGAATGCATATAGCGGGTCGGTATGTTTGATATAATTGATGGAGATGAAAAATAAAGTGGGGATGGTCTTACATTTGACCCGTCTTGGGGCATCATAGGATCCAAATTTAACATATTCATTAAACCGCCATATTTGTATGGTTGAAATTGAAGCACGTAATAACAATTACAGGAAGTATAAATTAATATTTCCCAGAAAGTGCAATAGAACTTCAACATATTGTGATATCTTGCATCGTTTGTTGTATATAAGTAGTATAAAACGTCAACATCATAAACATCTTTAAAATTAGACGATGTTACCTAATCCCCATTACCTGGGGTCTTCCGAAAACCAACAAACATGGACAGACGGACATAGTTTTATCAACTTTACTACCGTTACAGTTTTTCGGCGTTTGACATATCACAAATATTTTATGGTTTCATTGCTTAACCGTTATTTCGGAAATAGCAATATTTCCGCTTTGCCGTGAAACCAAAAAATTAGGGGCTTGCGTTCTCTAACTGAATCCGAAAATCAATTGTCGTATTCATATTTTAGTTATTAAGTTTGTATTTTTCAAACAGTAATATAGTTTTAATACCATCCAAGAAATATCAATTAAAAACCACATACATTAATTACGTACTTATGTACATTTTTATATAAACACATACATACATAAACTATTCTATTCCCATACAAATACACATTCATCTATTTGTGCATTTACAAGCCATAAAGGGCTAGAACAACATGTTGTTTCTTGATACTCCTTAAACATTTAAGACCATTTTATTTCTATGTATTCTTAAGGGATTTATTAAAGCGTCAAGGATCTGGGATCAAATGTTTAATTTTCTAAAAGTAATTTTGAACAAATTTAAGATGTAAAAATGTGTTGTTGAGTAAATTAAACTATTAAACTTAGTTGTAATGGGTGAATAAGAGATGTGACCAAACTGGCAAATAGAGACGGGCCAAAAACGTTGAAAAACAGAACTCAAAAAATTTTTACTGAATTACTGAATATGAACTAACAATTATTTATGAAATCTTAATCTAATACTTTATTTTATGTCCTTTCAGTGCGTAACGAAAATTTTCGCCATTATTATTTCTGTTCACGTATATAGGTATTGAGCGCTCTTCTATTCGGTAAATCCTGCGGTATCTCTTCCCTTTAGGCGGGTGTGGCCACTATCACCTAAAATATTTCGATCTAGAAGATTTGGGTGGAATTCGAGCCATTTTAATTTACCGAAATTTACCGAATCCTTTTTGATTGCCAAACCCTTTGCCAGAAATATTTTATAAGGTAAATCGTTTAGTTTGATGCATCGTCTGCTTAAGTAATTATTAGGGTATTCATTTAATCGGGCTTTTGCTTTAAGCGGTTAATCGCTCGATTAATTAACCGAGGTTTTGGTTTAATCAGGTAATAATCGGTTAATTTAGTTTAACCGATCAATAAAAATTTTTTATAAATTAAGTAATTTCACTAAATAAAAAGCATAAATTAATTCCAATACAATAGTATTTAATTTGTAAATTTCTTGTTAATAACCGACTACAACAAAATACTGCAGTTATATTTTAAGTTTTATAGTAAAAAAAAAACAATAACAAAACGAGCAAACAAAAAAATAATTCATAAATATGTAAATCATATATTTTGACTAATACATATTATGTATTACCTAAAAAGACACTGTTTAATCATTTTATTAGTTATTTCAATAACTTAAAGAGATCTTATAAAAAAATCTTTTCGAAAAATAATTTGGGTTAAATGTTTAGGAATTAAGCTATTCATTTATTTAGTTTTGATAAAACTTGACTTGGAAAAAATTCTTTCACTTGTCGTAGATGTTTGAGAAATCGAAAGCAACAAATATTGAAGAATATTTAATTTCCCAGTCATTTGCCTGGATTGCTCTAAACACATAAAATCTTCCATAATGCCATTAGAGTCCTGTTTTAATGTTTTAAAACTTTTAACACTTCTAAATGTTTCGGTTAATTCCTTTAAAAGATTGATATGAGTAGATATGAGAAGAAGCAAGTAACTATGTATGTCTTCATATAAAAAGTAAGTGAAACAAAAAGCTGTTGACAGCAAACACTTTTTTAAAATGGATATAACTGAACACCTTCTTTATATGAAACAATATTTTCTGAACACATAGCTTTTGTATATGTGATGAAAAAATTAAATAAAAACACAAAAAATATTTAATAATACTACAAGCTCGAGGCCAGAGTTTTTTTGTAAATAAATATTCCTTTTTATTTAATTCCGATATTTCGATCTTCGTTGAAGATTATCTCAGGGATTGATCGAAATATCGGAATTAAATAAAAAGGAATTTTTATTTACAAAAAAACACTGGCCTCGAGCTTGATTAATTTTTATTTATTTAAAATTGGAAAGGTCGAATAAAAACAAATTTGATTAATACTACAAAATATTAAAAATTTTGTTACATCGGTTAACCGGTTAATCGACTCGAATTGATCGGTTTAATCGTTAATCGAAAATAGGCAATTTCAAATTAACCGATCAGTTAATCGGGTAGTAATTAATCGGTTAACCGATTAACGATTAACCGAATGAATACCCTAGTATTAATTTAATCGCGATTTGCTTTAATCGGTAAATCCTTTGATTAATTAACCAAGGTTTGGGTTTAATCGGTTAACCGATTAACAAAGTTTTTTTATAAATTAAGTAATTTCAAAATATAAAACTGCATAAATTATTTATTATTTGGAGTTTATTTGTAAAACAATAATATAACAATGCTTGAACTAAAACGAGCCAACAAAAGAATAATTCATAAATATGTAATACAAATTTTTTAATTAAGGCGTATTATGTATAATTAAAAAATCAACTGTAAGATCATTTTATTAGTTATTTCAATAGTTTAAGTAGATCTTACAATATAATCTTTTATACAAATAATTTGTATTAAATGTTTAGGATTTACGCTTTTATTTTTTTTAGTTTTGATAAAACTTGATTTTGCAAAATTCTTTCATTTATCGTAGATGTTTAAGAAATCAAAAGCGATCCAAAATACAGAATATCTAATTTCTCAGTCCTCTTCCTGGATTTTTCTAAACATATAAAATCTTCCATTATGTCATTAGAGTCCTGTTTTAATTTTTTTACATTTTTAGCACTTCTAATTGTACTAGCCGAAGTTCTATTAAAACAAATAACTAAACGCTTATGTAAAAAGTACGTGAAACAAAAAGCTTTTGACAGTAAACGCTTATTTAAAATGAAGAGTTTGTATGAAAAAATATTTTCTAAGCACATACCCTTGTATATAAGACGAAACAAATAATTAAAAACACAAAAAAAGTGTTATAATACTACAAAAAGTTAAAAATTTTGTTACATCGGTTAATCGACTGAAATTAACCGCTTTAATCGTTAATCGAAAATATGCAATTTTAAATTCACCGATCAATTAATCGGGTAGTAATTAATCGGTTAACCGATTAACGGTTAACGAATGAATACCCTAGTAATTATCAACTTTAGTTTAATACATTCGCTGACCTTTAAATCGGGAAAATATATGGTTTTTTTTGTAGATGTAGCAATTTCTTGACTCTTGTTTATTTTCTTTACTCTAAATGCTAAAACTTACAATGTTCTACAAAAGAGCGGGCATAAGTTTTCGAATTGATTCGCTATTTTTAAAATAAATTTGATCAATTTAGCTTTTATCTTCACAGAAAAAATTCTCCAAAATAGTTCACAAACTAAGGCATTAATAAAAAATAAAATCAGCTTTAATTAAAAATTTCATCAAGTGAATTAAACGTTTAATATATATTATTAATTTGTTGACTGGTGCAAATTTAATCAATTTTTTTATTAATATCGCAAACTTTTTAATTGAAATCAATTTTTTTTTTCTAAGTTCTCATTATAAAATAACAAATCGAACTGAGCCGATGACGATAACGGTGCTGCTATACGTGATACCAGTACGACAGTTTAATCCCTGCCGAATAATAAAATCTTTTCTTTTACTTAGAAAACTTTATTTAATAATATTTAAAGACAACATCTTAACTAGTTTCAAAACTATGCAAAATAGTTAACCGATGGGTTACCAAAACCAAAAATATCCAGAGTTTGAACAGAATCTAGTTGTGATTGGCCAGATTTCCCATACAACACAATTCTGCCCAAAATCTAGTAGTACTTAAGGCTAGTTTACACTATTATACTTTGAATTAATACATGTCAAAAACTATACAAATATTGCGTTTTATGAAATGCTTAAATTAATTAAAATTTTTCGGGTTTTGTAAATTAAATCAAAAGTTGTTAACAGATTTTTATCATTCACGCGACTGCGCATATGAAATTATTGCGGAATTTTTTGAGTTTGTTCAATGAATTAAAACGTTTTTGAGTTACGCGAACATATGTTGTGCAACCTCCTCTATTTTAGAAATAACGGTTTATCCCGAAAACCATTGGATTCAGCGTACCCGAATCAGGTTAAAACGCCAGGTGCCCAGCTTGTCTCAAAAAAAGTGTCAATTTCTAGCACAGTGTAATTGGAGCAACCGTTAATCGGTTAACCGATTAATTACTACCCAATTAACTGATCGGTTAATTTAAAATTGGCTATTTTCGATTAACGATTAAACCGGGTAATTTCAGTCGATTAACCGATTAACCGACGTAACAAAATTTTTAATTTTTTGTAGTATTATAACATATTTTTTGAGTTTTTCATTATTTGTTTCGTCTCATATACAAAAGGTATGTGTTTAGGAAATATTTGTCATACAAACAACGAAGCTGTTAAGTGATCTTCATTATAAATTGGTGTTTGCTGTCAACAGCTTTTTGTTCCACGTACATTTTATATGTATGTGCTTAGTTATTTGTTTCTTCTCATAATTTCTCATATCAATCTTTTAACAGAATTAGTTTTTTAAAAGAAAATTTAAGCAGGACTCTAATGGCATAATGGAAGATTTAATACGTTTAGAGAAATCCAGGAAAAGGACTGAGAAATTAGATATTATGTTTTATGGGTTGCTTTCGATTTTTCCAAAATCAAGGATAAGTAAAATAATTTTTTCCAATTATTGAAATAACTAATAAAATTATCTTACAGTTTATTTTTTTATTTACTACATAATATTTTTGTATTAATTAAAAAATATTTATTACATATTTATGAATTATTTTTTTGTATGCTCGTTTTAGTTCAAGAATTGTTATGTTTGTTTTATTATTGGTTTTCTCCAAATAATAAATAATTTATGCTTTTTTTTAAATTACCTAATTTATAAAAAAAAACTTTAAGCCCTAATCATGTAAAACACAACGCAACGCCAAAGAAAAACATTGAATGCACAAACAATGTCCCGGGATTTTTCGGGATTGATAAATCCCAAATCCCGGGATTTTTAACATATCAACTTTTATGTACAAAAGTGTTCGTTTTTTTGAATTTTTATACTCCATACAAAAATATTTTTTAAAAATTATATTTAAGTTTATTTTTTATTGCAAATAATTCTTATTTATGAGCTTAATTTTTGTTTTTGGAACACAGCGAGTATTTAAAATTTTCATTTTTTGCTTTTTATATGACGACTATTTCTGGATTTTTGTATTTTACTTAATATTTAAATACTTAATAATTTTAAGAAGAAACGATATTTGAAGACTCACATCTCAAGCCTTTTTTACACTTACGTTTAGCAAGTTCAGCTTTGGCTTAAGACATAATACCAAAATTAAAATGATTATTGTTATGCAAAATATAGAAATCAATAAATAATTGTTATATATCAAGCAAAAAATAAAAATTATTCACGATCCAATTAAAGTTTTATTCAGAAACTAAAGAATAAAAGTTGATATAATTATAACAATTAAGTCGTAATATTGATGAAATAGCTCATATTCCTTCCGGTCCAATAATAATAACAAATTTGCTTAAACAACATACGGCAAATAAAATAATTTTTTTATAAATAAACACTATCTGACGTATTCATAAAAAAATTATTTAAACTCGAAATCTGTTTTAAGAAATATTTGTTTAAACATTTTGTTTTAAAATAAATTTCAAACGTACTTAAATTACTGATTATGAATCTCGCCCTCAACCTGGAGGTGTACTGCACTGCAGTCGACATAGTGTTACAGTTTTTAACTCAGCTATCGATCTCGATGAGGGACTACACTTTGCCGTGTATTAATGTCGTCACAACTTAATTCACATTAAAAATTGAATTGCGGTCAAAAAACCGAATTGAATTGATCTAGAAAAACTAAGAGATACGTATATTTTTTTAAGCTTTTTTCTGAATCTGATCAGTTTGATCATGTGTGAGGCCAGTGTTATAAACATATGTATAAACCAGGGCTGTGGAGCCGTCCGAAAAAAGTACTAACTCCGACTCCGACTCCAAACGCTGAAATATTTTAAGTGCGACTCCGACTCCGACTCACGACTCCGACTCCTACTCTAACCGTGATGCGAAATGAATGAGACGTAAAATTATTTCTCTTTTGTGTAGAAATATCGTTATTAAACGAATTATGGGAATCCCCGCGTAATGTGCATAAGAAAAACATGAGTGTTATGGTAGGAACTAAAGGCAGGCCGATAAAGATGTTTCTACACAAAAGAGAAATAATTTTACGTCACAATTTTTCTAATACATACTAGTATTTATGCGCTATAGCAACACTTATTCTGTACAATGCACACTAGGTAATTTAAACCACTTTTTAGGCCAAAATTATTTACAGCCAAACTTTTGGACCGATATGGCTGAAATTTGGAATTTAAGAGTTGTTCATGGACAGGCACGCTGGGGTTTTTGATTTTTGTAATAGTTGAAATTTTTCATTTTTCTGCGAGCCTTGTGCCACCTTAAAGATAAATTTTTACAAAAAGTTTGTACCTTTTGCTTTAACGAAGCCAAATCTTTTTTTGAAACATTATTTAAATCAATTTTACTGATAATAACATTGTATACAGCATCATTTTGTTTCTTTTTATTTTTTTCACAAATCCAAATATTAAAAAGTTCGCTATATTTTAAGCTGAGGCTGTCTGAAAGAAAATGATATAATTCAAAAAACGCAAAAAATCGCAACTTAAAATAAAAATAAATAAATTCAGAATGCTTTTCTTAACATTTTTCATCAAGGAAAAACACGGCAGTCCACGGCCAACGTTATCAAAAGCTTATGCAAAGTTTATATTTATGGAAAAAGTCATTTATTTGAGGTTATGTTAGAAATACACGTTTTTTTTTTACCAAAAGCAATAACGTCCACCAAAATATTTTGGGTTTTTTTAATTACTTACTATCCCCTCTCTTCTCCATATTATGCACGATTTCCTCCTATTTGTTTAATAACTGATAAAAACCGTTTTAATTTATTTCAAAATTCACTTTTTATGCTGTATTTATTGTGCACGTTGATTGGAAATATTAACTTTGACTTCCCATAAATCAGCTGATATTTGTTTTTTACAAAAACCTAATATGCAGTTATTTGCTTTGATATGTTCTTAATCGAACGTCATTAGCAAAAACATTATTATTGTTAGTGCAAAAAATTATTTTTGGCCAAGATTTCGGGTCAAATTACCTATAGTGCAATGTTGAAAATATTTCAGCGTTGATGGTTAAAAAATGCTGATATTAAAATTATTGGCAATTCCTGTCATTAACATTTTCTAGCATGAGTAAATTATTTAAAAAATCACACATCTTTTTCAACTAGATCAAAAACTGAGTTTTGCTAATGTAATTTAGACTTTTTCCCGCACGTATAAAAAATATACCTAAATATACTTAAATAGTAAAGTACTTGAATTAACTATTTCTCATAAAATAAATTAAAATCTACTTATTCATATTGATCTGCAAAATATTGCATCGCCAATTTCGAAGAATTTTTATATTGGAAAATATTAGAATTTTTTTTTAATTTTTTATGCCGAAAAATTTTGGAGTCGGAGTCGCGCGTTTTTTTGGTTAATGCGACTCCGACTCCGGTACAAAAACCTCAACTCCGACTCTTCAACTCCGACTCCGACTCCACAGCCCTGGTATAAACTAATTTGTTTTGTTGTTTTCTTTTTTTAAAATTTATGTTATGAATATAAAATCTTTTGAACATTCAAAAAGTGTTGTTTATTTTTAAAAAAAAAGTCGTATCTCAAGGAAACACATTGATCCCGAATACCGAAAATCCCGGGATTTTCAAAAATGAGTCCCGATTGGCATCCCTAGTTAGCACATATACACAAATGTTTTCTATAGAGTCTAAAGCCTCGTACACAATGCTAGCAACAATTTTGTTTTTCTTCTATCTTAGTTCTTCTTAAAGTATTTCATATATATTTTCCTTTAATTTTTCGAACAAAAATTTAACTAAATTTTTTTTAAAAAGTTGAGTCTACTTCTACTTCAGCAACAATTTGTATGAAAATGTAGTATATGACGTTTATAATAATTTTATTTAGTTTTGAATGAAAATTTCAACAAAATGATTTAAAAAATAATAATAAATACGTAATATTTTTGTGGGCTAAATTTGCAATCGGTTTCTTAATGAAAAATGTGTGTGGTTGTGAAAAAAATTATTGCTCTATTATGAACACCAGTGAATATGTTGCTGCCTATTGTGTACGAGGCTTTAAAAATTATTTTTTTTTTTATGCCAAAAAATATTTAAATTTAATTTTGTTTTTAAATTTTTAACTCTTTTAATTAAAAATCGAAAAAAAAAATATTTTTCCCAGTTTTTTTTTCTTGTTTCTCTAATTATAATTAAAGAAGAAGTCTAGCACATATAATTATTTGTCTTAGGAAGCATGTAATTTTTGTTGGTCTCCAATGAATACGAAAGTAATAAAAAAAATAGCAAAAGACTTAACGAAGTGATTTGAGAAAGTATTTACATAGTATTTTTGTAATCTATGAACTCCAACAAAACATAATTACTGTTTTGGAGCCCCTGCATTGTTCTTGTGCAGCACAGTGGAGTTTTTGTTACATATTTGAATTATTGAATTTACAAAATTCCCAAATAATCTTAAAATAAATTTTGTATCTTTAAAAATAAATTATTATTCGAAAGAGGTTGCACACATCTGTTTATAAAGTTATAACTATTAATTTATAATAGATATTAGTATAAGAGTATAAAAAGATACACACATACTAATAAACTTACACACTAAACATTACAAGGATATACAAGATTTCTTTATACTTGTAAGTCTTTAGTTTTATAAATAAAAAAAAAAACATTTTACCAGATGGCAAATGTTCAAATAAACTTCTTGGAATATTTAAGCACATATTTTAAGATTGTCCAGCGTCTCCATTTTCCTTACGTTATACACATGTAGAGTATTTATTTATTTAAATGTCTGTTTATTGTTTATATCCTTGACTAACAGAAAAATACGAAAAACACACACATAAACACAACCAAACAAATACAAATAGCTACTCACACCCTCTTATTAGACACATTTATAAAGACACAAGATAAATTATCAATTTAACCAAGATTTTGCCATGTTGGCATTTTATTTCTTAGCAATTTTTCCACATTCCAATTTTCATTTGAGTTCTTCTTCTACTCAGTTGTTGCTCCTTGAGATGACATTAGAAGAAATACAAAACGATTTTTTTTTTTTAGTTGGTTTTTGGTATCTGTGGCACGGCTCATTACCACCTCCGCTACACACAGTAAATATGCCCACCCCATACTAAAACCATATCCTCGCTGGCAAGTCCTGTTGAGGTTTGTTCATTATTAGTATTATTATTATTTAACTGTAATTGCTTAAACTGACTAAAAACCGTTCGGACAAATTAACATTAGAAAATTTATTGCTGCTTTCATTTCTGGCATTTCATTTTTATTTATTCCTTGTGTCTTATTAAGAGCTTTGTATGGTCATTGAATTAATTGATTTTTGTATTAAACTGCTAAGGAATGTTGTACATTCCAACATGCATTCCAAATTCGAAAAGTTTTAAATAATTTGTTTTTCGTTTTGGATGTTTATATCTCGCAAACATACAAACATACATACGCACGATATAAAGAAAAGGCTTGGAAACTAAAAAGTTATTAAAAAAATTAAATAAGTTTACAAAAAAAAACATGTAAGAAAGTATAGTCGGTTATGCCCGACCTTAAGATATCCTACACACCAGTATTTAAAAACAAATTTTGGAGACTGTACCCTATTTGGGACCCATGGGCAATCATTAACCCACTAGAACAAAATTATGAAAAATATTGCACTATAAGGGGAATTTTTCCCCGCGAACATTTTTTCACATTTTTATTCTGCTTTGAATTAATTTTTTTCATGGGAGTTTTTCATGATCGCAAATTCGTGAAAATGGAAAAAATGACAAGGGAGAAATTATTCACGATAGGGGTGATTATGTTATAAAAGTTTTGTTAAAACATATGCATTAACAACCACCTAAAACTGATAATAATTTGGAAATGCTTGATTTGTTTAAAGCAAACAATTTTTAAAATTTTTTTAAGAATTCTAAAATTTTGTATAGGCGATAGTAGATATTTTCAATATGGTAGCAGAATATATTCTCAACAGAAAGGATTACCTATGGGTTCTACAGCTTATCCAGTTGTAGCAGATATAGTTATGGAGGAGCTACTAGATACTAAACCCCTGCACGAATGCATTTGTTTCTTGTACACAGTTGTCAACACCAAATTATTGTTGTGTCAACTACTGTAATTTTTTTTTTAAATCAGGTCGAATGATCCATTATGAAAAAACAAATCAATGTTAAAACAGTAGTTCGTTTCAAACAAATCAGTGTAAAGCAGTAGTTGGATTTAAATAAACCAACTCAATCCATAATTTGATTTGAACGAAAAAACAACACACAACAATTGTGTGTCTATAATACAGCTATGTACGGTAAACTTTTCAATTCACAGTGTGTGATCTTGATGTTTATTGCCGATTGTTTTTCAGATTTTGATCGTTGTATGTATTATTTTTATATTAATTTTGCAAATAATAGAATTACCTTTTAATTTTTTTTTTTTACTTTTAATTAAATATTTGAAAATATGTTTTGGTAATAATAAAATAATTTAAAATAAAAACTTAAATATTCTATAAAAATATTTTTCATCTTTAATTGTTTTTTGCTTCATACAAATCCAGCTAGTCATACCTAATAATTGAAAAAAAAAACAAGATAATTCATTCTTATCACCTTTTTTGCTACAGTTCTTTCGTGTGATTCGTGTGATTTGGTTTAGTTAGTGTGATTTGTTTTGCTTTGTTGCTGTTTGGTGTAAATTCCGTACTCTTTACACTTCGTATTTGGTCGTTTATTACAATTATTTGCAATTGTGTGTTTTTATTTATTTATTGTTATATGTGTTTTTCACAACATAGAAGTTAATTCGTTAGCAAAGAGTGAGCGACAATCAGTATTTAAAAAAAAACGAATGTCTTGAAACGGCTTTTAAATGCATTTGTGCAGAGGTTTACTAGATACATGTATTGGAAGATTATCTATTAAACCAAAAATTATAACAAAATATGTAGATGATTTATTTTGTATTATTTCAGAATGTGAAATAGATAATATGTTAAACATATTAAACCCCTTCCACCGGTATATTAGATTTACAATTGAAACGGAATGTGATCATAAACTTCCATATTTAGACACATTAATAATAAGAAAAGAGAACAATTTATTAGTAGATTGGTACCAAAAACCAATTTCGTCAGGGAGAATAATTAAGTACACTGTGCAAGAAATTGACACTTTTTTCGTGACAAGCTGGGCCTGGCGTTTTAACATAATTCGGGTACGCTAAATCCAGTGGTGCCCGCGGTTTTTTAAGATTGGCTCTGGTTTTCGAGATATACCGTTATTTCGAAAATGGAGGAGGTTGCACAACATAATAATAATTTTTATTCAAAACATCCGAGAAGAGTTATTATAAATACAGCCAAAAATCGTATAGATAAAGTTCTAAATATTAGTTTTTCATAGAATTAAAAAAAAAAAAAATCAAAAATATTTTGGAGAATAAAAGTTTCCCAAGAGAATTGATTTGTAAATTGATTGGACAGTACATAGGACATAGGGAAGGTAATGTGAATACGGTAACTGAACCTAAGATTTACAAGTCTTTAACTTATGTACCAATGGTTTCTGAAAGATTGGAAAATTCTAATATTTATGATATTAATAATTATAGGATGGCTCATAAAACATATAGTACATTAGATAGATTATTTAGTAAAATGAAAGATAGAACGGATAAATTAGATAGATCTAATATTATTTACAAGATACCTTGCAAGGGTAAGAATAATGAAATATGTAGTAAAGTATATATATGTAGGTACCACGAAAAACAAATTAAAAACTAGATTAGCATGACATAGGTCTGATCAAAAATGCATCTTCTCAAAAAACTGCATTGTCCTCACATTGTGCCAATTTCAATACAACAGTTTAAAATACAGCAACAAACTACAAACGACGATTCATGTTAGAAATGTTACAAATTATCAATACACCAATAGAACAAAGAATCAATTTTAAAACAGATACAGACAATGAAGCTCAAAATTTATAAGTATAAGATAGGAAATTAAATAAGTTAATAAAAATGTAATATAATAATTTTAGATTCCTGTGTACAAGGCGAATTCATTACAGGTGATCCTTAAAGCCCTGCTGGTAACTTTTTTTCTTTAGCTTTATAATAGTTGGATGTCAAAATTTTGTTTATTACCTTTGACATTGTACAATGATTTTACAAAAACAAATTGCTTGTGGTTTTTGTACAAGTTGTACTTGTTGTACTACCGAGATTACGTGGAATGAATTCGACTTGCCTGTGTATAATTTTTATTATTTACTGAAATTTTGTATTTGTTTAAAATTTTATAAAAGAAATAAAGAAAAAAACCAAATATCTGAATCCCTGAAGAAGCTATCCATTGAGATTGAGAAATATTGGATAAAAAATAAATAATTTTTATAAAATTGACCTTACGCTTGAATATTTATTACATAAAACTTATATTGAAAGGTCGAAGAAAATAAAACTAAATAATTTAAAAACAATTATTTTTATTTACTTTTTTCTATATTTTTAAACAAAATTAATTCCAAAAAAAAACTATTTTCAGATATAAGTTTTTTAAAAAATACAAAGCAGGTTGTGTAATGGTTTTTAACACGTTGTAGGTTCTTCTCTTTTGTTTTTCTGTCAAGGCTTTTTTGTTTTTCTCCTTTTTGTGCATTTAAAAGCCTTTTAAGCAGGACTGTGGAGTCGTTAGTGGTTATCCAATAGGACCAACCTTGGTGCATCGAAGACATCGATTTTAAAAGTTGGGTCACTTGACGTGAAATCCCCCCTATATATTCTGGTTTCTTGAGTAATTCTAGGTCAATTTTGTCATGTCCGTATGTCTGTCCGTCTGTTGAAAACATGCTCACTTACGAAAAACTCAAAAGATAAGAACAACGTTGGTGTCAAATTGCTTCTAGTTATCCTAAGAAGTTTGGGATTGAAATCCAGCAAAGTCCGATCAGCGTTATGAATCAAAATGTAGAACCATCACCTTAAAAAATTGACTATTATGTTACAAAAACTAACATAAAAGGTGGCATATTGCACGGCATGATGTAAGATTTTGCACAAAAGTTCTATATGACTAGCAATAATACTGTACGTCTAAAACCGTAATAAATATTGCTATCATATTAAAACACTGTCAAATTTACTATATGCCCCATATAAACCCTTCTTTCTGGAAACAGTTTGCACGTAAAGGCGTAAAAAATATTGATATCATAATAAAATTTAGTACGTCATAGTTTTATAGGACTTGAAATCACACTGCGAAATTTCGTGAAGATCGGTATATTAATTACCATAGGCCCCATATAAAGCCTACTCTCGGAAAATAGTTAAGTACGCCTAATACCGCAATAAACAACTCTTTCATAATAAAACTTAATACTTCACAGTTTTGAAGGCCAAGAAATCCCACTGCAAAATTTCGTAAAGATCGGTCCATAATTTACCCTAGGCCCCATATAAAACCCGCTCCCGGAAAATAGTTTTGTACGCCTAAAACCGTAATAAGTATTGCTATCATAACAAACTTTGGTACGTGACAGTTTTAAAAGACTCAAAATCATACTGTAAAATTTCGTGAATATTGATCCATAATATACCATTTACCTAAAACCGTAATAAATAACGCTATCATAATTAAATTTGGTACGTTACAGTTATTTTTTTTATTTTTATTTTTTTGAACCAAAATAACAGTTATTTTTTCATTTTTTTTCGGTCAAAAATAACAGTTTTTATATGATTTTTATTTTTTTGAACAATAATAATAGTTATTTTTTGATTTTTTTTTTTTCCATCAAAAATAACAGTTATCTTAAAATTTTAAATTTTTTCGAGCAAAAATAAAAGTTATTCTTTAAAGAAATGTACGTGTTATAATTATTTAGTTGACTTCAAATATTTATTTTAATGCGCATAAGATATCCTAATTATGATCACACATTCAAATAAATGTTTAAAGACAACTCAGTAATTATAACACGTAGAATTCTTTAAAGAAAAACTTTTATTTTTGCTCGAAAAAATAATTATTATTTTTGTTCAAAAAAATATAAATCATAAAATAACTGTTATTTTTGATCGAAAAAATAAAAATCTAAAAATAACTGTTATTTTTGTCCAAAAAAATATAAATCAAGAAATAACTGTAACTTTTGATCAAAAAAATAAAAATCAAAACTTTAAAAATCATAATATTTTGTCATAGAAAAGTTCATAAGGATCAATATGGTATACTTGAATCAGTTTGCCAGTATTTACTTCTATATGCTTTTTTTGTTTTAAAATTTTAAAATAACTGTTATTTTCGGTCCCTGCTTTAAACGCTAAGACAGAACTATTTAAACGCTAAAACAGAAACGCTAACAGAAATCACTCTACAGGATTTGATGATGATTAGTCCATAATTTACCATGGGTCTAATATAAATTCTAGTCCTAAAAATAATTTTAGTTATAGGGAATAAACTGTTACGAATCATGATATTTTATTCAAGTTAGTTCAAATTGCCAGAAATAAAAGCATAAAACTGTCTGATTGTCGTCCAATTGGTTAAAGCTGGAACCAATTTTTATACTGACGTCCGTTTTAAAAAAGATTTCATAATAATATATAGTTCTCATATATTCTAACTGTCGGTGGAGGATATCAAAGATTCGGCACAGCCGAATATAGCACTCTAACTTGTTTTTAATGCAGTACCTTTTAAATGGTTAAATCTAGCAAGAAAATGATTCTGTAAAAATTTCAAATCGATATTTGAAATATTGCATCGCCAATTTCGGAGAATTTTCTCTAGTCACCAAATTTATACCAAATTCATAATATCAAGCAAACAAGTTGTTGATTTTGCACCTATAACCAAAATGATTCTATTGATTACTAAAAATTGTAAAATTGTGAATATTTTTTTTTCAATAAATGATATTTTAAATTTTAATTAAAAAAATTATCAAAAAACTTTGCCATTTCAAACAAAGTGTTAATGAAAAATTATCAATAAAAACAAAAAAAAAAAAAAAAAAAAATTTAAATTAATTAAAAATGGATTAAAAACCATTAACAGTTCAATAAAATAATCACAATACTAATTATTGTTAACAGGTAAGGCACGAGCTATGTTTACATTTGTCCTTCAAGTTGTGCTGAAAAAGTTCAACAAGAGAAAAGAAAGACAAAAACATTAAAAAATAAAAAATGTACCTTGGACTTCAAGAAGAATTCTTGACAAAAAGTACGAAAAAACAGAAGTTAGGAAGAACATGTAAATCAATTAAAATAGATAATCATTCATTCAAAAAGCAAATTTCTATCTACCAAAGTGAAATACCATTTGGTTTAAGGATTGATGTTTGACTATTGACGTCGCCCGGCCTCAATAGCCGAGTGAGTAAAACGGCAAACCCCACCGACGAGATTGTGTGGTTACAATCGAAACTAGACTGGGCAACCAGTCCGTGAACGCCTGGGTTCAAATCTCAGCGCAGTCAAGAATGAAAAATTATCAATAAAAAAAAAATTTTAATTAATTTCATGTTGTAAAATTCCTGTCTTCATAAAAATAATTTAATGAAAATTAAATTCAATGAACTTAAGCCTAAATAAAAATATCTAAATTTGGATTAAAAACCATTAACAGTTCAATAAAATAATCACAATACTAATTAGTGTTAATTAATTTAATTAAATATTGACAATTCCCAACCACAATTCTACAAGTTTAATTATTTTATTTTAAACGAGAAAAATCAATTAATATCTTTTGATATTAAATTAAAAATTTATTTCAAAACAACTTATATATAAATTAAATCAAAATTATATTTTTTATTTCTTTCAACTAAAGAAATGATTGATTCAATTATCACATCAATTAACTGCCAGTTCCACAATGTCGACAAGAACATTTCTTTCGCATTTTATATTTTATATAAATATAAGAAAGAAATGTTCTTGTCGACATAGTGGGCCAGGCAGTAAATTTAAATACTTTTTAAATCATTTTTTTAATTGATAAAAAACTTTTTTCTGTGATACAAAAAAATTTTTTATGCCAAAAAATTTTGGAGTCGGAGTCGCTAGTTTTTGTGGATACTACGACTCCGATTCCGGCACAAAACCCTCAACACCGACTCTGACTCCACAGCCCTGCTTTTAAGCAGTAATTTTCTTTGTAAATTTGTGGCCATTTAGTAAAATTTTGTGTGTTTAATTAAATAAAAAAAAGATATAAAACAAAATTAAATAAATTTGTATTTTAAATACTATTTTACATGAAAAACTCCTCGTCAGAATCGATATTTAATACATATGCACTTATAAAACACTAAAAAGTTAACCTTTACAGAAGAAATCTTTTTGTTCAATATAGCATTCACTCTGACACCTTCTAACATTGATATAGCACAAACTATTACCGCTTCGCTTCTAGCGGCCACTCAGACATTAGCCCTAGATAAAATGTTATTTTCAGAATACCTCTTTCAAAATTTTAACAAGCATGTAAAAATTTTTTAATATTCACACAACAATTTGACAGCGACAAAACTACTTGTATCCTTTCTTTGGCTCTTAAGGATGGCTGCAACTTCGATGGTATAAAGAAAATCTAGAAAATACCGATATATTCTGGGGGCTAATTCCAAAGCAATTAAACGCTTCCAAAGCAATTTAATTTCTAATTCTTTCAGTCAAAACTAAACGAATCGAACTCTGAAAAAATAATTGTATTCGCTCGGTATCGACTGAAAGAATTACAAATAAAATTGCTTTCGAATGGAAAAAGTATTCGATCACGACTGCCAGAATCAGCCCCCAGAACACTAAACCATATTCTGTGAAAACTTTGGATTGTGGTACAAATATGTATTTAACTTCGACAGTATTGAAAATATCGAGAAAAGTCGTTAAAAATATGAATTTTTAGAAGAAAAACACAAGAATATTAATTTCAATTATTTTTATTAAATATTTTCCTTTAGTTTTCGATTAATTTTATTCAACATTAATAGTTTTATAATTTTTAGCCCTTTGTAATTTATATATATAAGAAATATTTTATAAATCTTTTGTAGAATTTTTTTTTTTTTTTTAATAGTTTTAATTATTTTTATAATATTTATTTAGTTTGTAGTTAATTATTTCATATAATTGTTTATATTAAACTATTTATTAATTTTTATTTTTCGTAAGTATTTAGTACATATTATAGTTGTATGTGGTTTTTAAAATCTATCACTTTTGTGTGTTTTCTGTTTAAGCTTTTCGATCACAAAATACTAATAAAAAATATTTATGGTTAAAAAAAATAAAAGTTGTATTTGAATAAATGTTTATTTGCTTTTAATAAAAAAAAATAATAATTCATGTAAAAAAAGGAAATTTATTGAAAAAATATTTTTAAAAAAGAACAAAACAGAAAGTACTGGAGTAAAAATGTTAAAATTAAAATTTTTTAAAATATACCCAAATACTATTTAGTTTGAATTTTTAGTTTTTTTATAAGCGAGGCCTTTGAAATTTGGGATTTTAATTTTTTATTTGATTACTCGTTCAAAGTCAAATATTTGCTACCATATTTCTTTACGGACTTCATTACGGAATTTATTTTTCTAAAAAATTCCCTTGATCATAATTTGGTTATGAAATAGGCGATAGGCTGTGATCTTATATACCTATCGATATGTTTGTGCGACTTTTTTAAAACGGGCTTCGTTGATATTGATCGATATCTATTGCTTTGTGTTAATAAATATCAAGAAAATAAATATATTTGACCATTTGTATTAAAAATAAACGTAACCACCATTCTCAGCAAAATACTTTTAAATGTTTTAAAAATAAAAAAGATCTGCATTTCCGTTTTTATTTACCAAATTCAACCAAAAAGTAAAAAGACAAATAAGGAAACAGTGCTACCGTGGATGCCTTTTATACCAATTTACTAGTACTTAGTAAAATAAAAATTATGTGTATAGCTGATTTTCTTTGTATTAATAAAAATTAAAAAAACAAAACAAAAATACTACTACAGCACATCTTCTTGGTATTTTTAAACATAAATTGCAATAATTTTGTTAACAAAAATTATTAACAAAATATTTTCTCGGAAATTTTATGATATCGGTAACTACGACAATACTGGATACAAATATTTTAAAAATAAACATAATTTGTTCATAAAGATGGGCCAAAAATAAAATAAATAAAGCATGATAATATTTTTTAAACCAAAAAATAAAGCTTTGTTCATAAGATGTTTTCGCTTCGAGAACATTTGAAAAATAAACTTGCAACTCACTGTGTAAACACTCAAGCTACTTGCAAGACTTTCGGCTATTTCTTCGACATTTCCGTCGATAATACATATACATTACTTGCATGTGTAAAGGCAGGGCTACTGTCTGGACGCCTACATCACGTAGACTGCTATCAGTGTTTTTGACATCTAATATCTTTTTAACTTGAAGTTTACTGTAGGTGTATTTGTATTTATATATAAAAAGAAGAAGAAAGACAAGGTGAAAATACAAAAATTGAAAAACTAAAATTTCATAGTCTGGATACTAATGCAATTCCAATGCAGTTTTAAAAAGTTGCAGCAACAAAAATTGCAAGTCTGGACGATGACTAACTTTCATGACAGTATTGGGTACGTTCATAAGACGTAGCTGTTGAGCTCAACTGCTAGAAAACTGTTGACAACTGTTGAGCCGAACATTTTCGTCTTAGAAACGGCATTATGAATAAATTGCAAAATTAACAGCTGATAAACATAAACAATTGAACAAAAATAAAGGTTGAGGTTGAGCACAACATGTTGACTTTAGGTAGCTAAAAAATTTTATGATGGAATAAATGGCCTCAAATACCCAACTGTTGTGTTGAGCGGAAGTGCTCAACTATGCGTTTCTAAGACAAACACTAAACGGTTACACAACAGTTACGCCTTATGAACGTGCCCATTGTCATCAAAATTGTGCAAACTTTTATGTTTCCATCTCTTCATTTGCACCACGAATAAAACACATGAATAAAATTCATGAATTTTTATATTTGTTGGCAAGTGGAGTAGAAAAACACATTATGAAATAAACAGATGGCATTACTACACCAGATGAGAATTTTTTGCTCTTGCATTGTTTGTCAAATCATATCTCAAAGATTTGTGCACGTTTTGTGTTGTGATTACTTTATTTTATTAAAGTTTTTGAGTTAATTAAAAATAAATAAGATATTGGCCATAATTAAATAAAAATTGGCTAAAAATTTATTTATTTCACCACGTTAAGCGGCACGCTTAACGTATGCTGAGACAAATTTCCGTTTTTGTTGTAATCTTATGCTTGATGCAGTGGCGATGCCACCTGAATTATTTCACAATGGAAAAACATCAAGTTTTCGGTTTTTTATGCTTGCTTTTTTTTGTTTTTGCCTTTACTTTACATTCGTTTGCTTTTTGAAACATATTCAGCCACGTCACAGAGTACAATTCCGTTCGGAACAGAAGATTACATATTTGTTTATTGATAGAAAGTACTAGTATTTTGATAGTTTCTTGGCATTTAAGATACAGAAAACTCCCATTCCGTTCATGAAAACAAAAATGGTTTCATCCCGCAATGTTTTTTCGTAATTTTCTGAAGCAATTTCCGAACGGAATTGTACTCTGTGACATGGCTGATTATGTTTTATTCTCTTTCTTCTTTCATATGGTAAAGAAGTGTTTCATAAAAAATAAAGTGGTGTACGCATTGGAAAGTGTAAAATGAAGATTAACCGTTTATAATCAACCCTGCGATAAATTCATCACCAAAAGTTTGTAGAAATTAGATTCAAATAAAAATAAAATAAAAATCATGATTTTAAAATCCCTATGTAAATTGGCCATATGAGGTAGCCCCCTTTCAGATTCGTCTGTACTCAATTGTTTCCCTTTACCGCGACCTTACCCCTGACATCTACAATTCAAGAGTTGCGCAAGAGACTTGCACAAGTAACTTGCCGAGTCTGAAAGGGGCGTAGTTAACTATTCCCCAATTCACATGGTAATTTTATATTATGACTAAACATCATGACAATTTTTTGGTAGACGAGGGAGGTAGAAAGGAAAGCGAGGTTGAAAGCACATCACGATTTCTGTTATCCGTGTTTTTTTTTATTTGCCTGTAAATTCATTTTCGTTCTTGTTTTCAAAGAGCAAACAAATGTTTCACAAAAGAAAATCAATGCTTAAAAATCATCATGAAAAACCATGGTATATATGCAAGATGTTTGTAGAATATACTCTCAAAGGTAAAAAGAAAAAATTCATGGTTTTTATTACCCGTGTGAATTGGGTATAACAAATTGCAGACGACGAATGGATGTTGTATAAAGACCTCATGTTTTTGGTGGTTCGTATAAGAAAGGAGTTATTTAATAAATTTCAAAATCAAAATCATATCGTTTTTAGATATTCTCAAAATTAATTTGGGAAAAAAATTTTATACTGAAGTTAGCTTTTGTGTTGTGTATATGTACATACATAAATAAATTTTAAATCTCATTTCAAAACTTGGAGTTTTCGCTTTGTCTTAAGAAAAAATAGTTTCTAAAAAATTAAAAAAAAGTCATTCAAAAAGTTAATTCAAAATTTTTATAAACATGTAAAGCAAACTTAAACCATTTATAGAAGTTATAATTATTTCTTTCACTTAAAAAGATCACAAACAAATTTTTTTTAAATGTTAACTTTAAAACTTAAATTATATTTGAAAAATTGCATTATTTTTATCAATATAGATGCTCCTATAGAGTGTTTATGTTTATCGTAAGTATTAAGTTTTTTCTTATTTTTCATCAATTTTAATTTATAAATGATTACAATCAGCCATGTCACAGAGTACAATTCCGTTCGGAACCGAAGAAAACATATTTGTTTATTGATAGAAAGTATATTTTGATAGTTTTTTGGCTTTTAAGCTACAGAAAACTCCCATTCCGGTCATTAAAATAAAAATTTGGGGTTTTCCGCAAAATGTTTTCGTAATTTTCTGAAGCACCAAAATACGGAATGAATTCCGTTTCCGAACGGAATTGTACTCTGTGACATGGCTGAATAATTTATTTTGTTTTTTTTTACATTTTAATATAAAAAATTATAATTTTTATTTTCAGTAGGTTTATATTTATGCCTGCAGCTTTTTTAAAGTGTTTTT
The DNA here is from genome assembly GCA_943735925.1 of Pollenia amentaria. Lineage (NCBI taxonomy): Eukaryota > Metazoa > Arthropoda > Insecta > Diptera > Polleniidae > Pollenia > Pollenia amentaria. Next base: position 237,495,184 of record OX031006.1, on the reverse strand, counting down.
ATAAATATTTTATAAAATTATAAATTTTTTTTCAGGATAATGGTTAAGACCCCAAGTCTATATTGTGTTCTAATATGCTCTAAATGTTTTAGTTCAATATTTTATATTGTGTTTTTTTTTTTTTCTTTTAATTGTTTTTCATATTTCCCTTTAAACCGCAAGTTATCGGGTAAAGTTTTTTTAATTTACATACATATATAAACCATTTATATCATAAAAGAATACAAAGAAATTTCATTTCAGAACTTAATATTAGTAAAATATCCATTGAAATTTTATTAGAATTTCGATCAATACCGATTGCCGCATGATTTAATTTGTAATTCAATTCGAAAGAAATAACTTTCGAATTCTTATTAGACATGCAAACAATTTTAGGCCCCTATTACGGTTCAAAGTTGTAAACCATAATAAAAAATTAAAAAATTGTGAACCGTAATAGCCTTAATTTTCAAATTCGTTAGCGTAATAAGCCCTTAGGATAAAGAGTAAACCTTGGGCCTTTATTTTGTGCAATTTAAAATGAAAAAAATTGTAAAATAAAAGTTTATAAAAATGTTATACATACTAAATAAGTGCATAACCATTTTAAAATAACCTGGGCCAAGATAAAACATAACGATCGAATTTGTAATTCAGGAGAGTAACCGCGTATTTCTATTCGAAAGAAAAAATTACCGAGTTCGAACCATTTGTACTGTGTATTGCGATTTTCGTACTCGTTTAAAACTATGGCAGAGTTGTATTTATAAACAAATTGTAAAATTTATAAAAAGTTATTGTTCGTAATACAGACTTGCTGTTTCGAAAAGGATTTGAAAACTCAAATAAATGCTTTACGCTACTGAAAAAAATAATTTCGATTCGTTCAGTATTGACTGAAAATTACTTTCGAATCAAAAAAGTATTCGATCGCGACTGCCAGAATTAGCCTCCTGATTCAGTTTCATTTATTTCAACTTTGTTCTATTGCAGTTTTGTTCCGACACAACGTTTTTATATATATAGATAGATAATATATATAAAAACGTTTGTGCCGGGTACGTGTTCCTAAAACTTAAGAGCCGCTGGACGGATTAACACCAAACATGGACAATAAATTAGTTTAGTCTGGAACCAGGTTTCTCTTAAGTTCAATCCCGATAGGTGGCGCTATTGTCGTTATATATTTAATTTTCTTTTAATTTATGCTATGATTTGGCTGAAATTCACAAAATATATTTATTAAACAAATATAAGTTTCCTGATAAAATTTTTGCCCGGTAGTAAGCGCTTAGGTCAAGTTATTAACAAATTCTTTATTTTAGTCTTATTTGCCGGCACTTCAGAAGGTACATACATATGTACTTATGTATTTTTTATGTGGCGCTACGGTGATGCTATTTAGATATTCATATTTGCGGAGACATTTTACTTAAACTCAGAATGTATGCATATTTTCTCATGACAATTTGTTTTAAAGACGTTCGACGAAAATAAATTGTCAAAATATCAACAAATTGTAAAAGAATTTAAGCAATGTGAATTCATTACAGGTGATCTTAAAGCGCAGCTGATAACTTTTTTTGCTTTATAATTTTTGGATGACAAAACTTTTGTATTGTTTCGGTTTTTGACATTTGTACAATGATTTTACAAAAACATATTGCTTTACGATTGTACCTACTTTTTATCAATTTGCCTTTTTACCAACGAATTCGATTTTTTGTTTAAAAAACTGTGTTATTAAAAAAAAATCAAGTAAAATAAAAGACAATTTGGGGGGCTACCCGCTATTGCGATGCGAATACAATTTCGATGCGAAAGCTAAATGCCAACTTGGTACTCTCTAACGCTTTCGCAAAATTTTTTGAAAATTAAGCAATACTGGTAATAAAAATCAAAGATAGCGCAGATTTCTAGTAACGAACTAGCAATATATGTAAAAAAAATTTAAATTGGGAAGCTTAAACTTAAGAAATAATGCTCATTTGCGAAAAGAAAAAAATAAAAAGATGCGAAAGACAAATGCGCAAACGCATTAAAGAGTACCAATCACTAGATTTGCGAAATTTTCACATTTTTCAACTCGCACTGGTTTTGGTTTGCTTCTTCAGCTTTCGTACGATTTCATAAATCAGAAAAAAACCAAAACATTGTTTTTTGCTATTAAGGGTGTGTGTGAAACAATAGCAAAGTACTCGTGGAAATAAAATTTTGACACTGTTAAGGTGAATGAAATTTCACTAGCCCTGGGGGCTAGTATAAATTTTGATATTAGCGAAGAAATTTTTGACAATTTAAATTCACCATAGAACTTTGCACACCCTAAATATGATATCATTATTAAATAGCTTCTTTGTAAACATAAAGAATTTGGTTTCTTTGATACACCTGAATAAATATTTTTAATTTCATATACCTATTGCGTTTTAAAATTTCAAACGCTCCATTGCTTGTGTCGTTGAAAATTTTAAAACGGTACATGAATTTCTGTTGAAAGCAACAACAAAATTACAAAATATTTATGACATTGTTTGTGCTTTCAATGTTATTGTTTGGCGTTGCGCTGCGTTGTACATGATTAGGGCCTTAATTCTTTATCACTGGTTTTTGCATTGAATTTAAATTTTTATTAAAATGATAACAAGATTGCTTACTTTTTTATGTTCCGATTTCATACGTTTCATAGCAAAACTGCAAATATTGTCTTCTTTTTTTCATTCGATTCAGTTTTTTGTTGGAATACCTTTTATCGATTAATTCATAACTGAATGCGGTAACGTAAAAGAATAGCAGAATAAGGGTAAATGATTTGCGAAAAGAGAAAAAAAACCAGGGACCGAAAATAACAGTTATTTAGAAATGTTGTTTTATTATTTTGGCTTGAGGTCCTATATAAATAATAAACAAAATTCAAAAAACTTTTTATTTATTTTTTATATTTTTCCAATATTTCGGTCAAAATAAATAAAAATAAAATAAAAAGTTTTTTGAATTTTATTTATTATTTATATAGGACCTCAAGCCAAAATAATAAAACAACTAAACAACAGGTCAACTATACACAAGAATAAGTTATTTAGAAATTTTAAAACAAAAAAAGCATATAGAAGTAAATACTGTCAAACTGATTCAAGTATACCATATTGATCCTTATGAACTTTTCTATGATAACATATTATGATTTTTAAAGTTTTGATTTTTATTATTTTGATCAAAAATGTCGGATAGAATTCCGTCAGATTTTCGTGTGAATGAATCGTACGATTATGTAGGATAGTGAATACCGGCCTTAAATGTGTACATATTCTGATAAAGGTAAAATGTTGCTGCTGTAAAGACAGGCATCTTAATGGTTTCCTTAAAGGTGACAATATCATGCATTTTAAAGTAGATCATATCAGAAAAAAAACAAAATAAATAATGTTTATTACCACTTGCTATGGGATATGTTCTGACAATCGCACGATTTTAAATCGCAAAACGCCAGATTTATTTTATGTTGTTCTGACACTCGTGCGTTTTGCTTGCGATTTGCCATAGTTTTTTAAAAATATTCTAGTTCCCTTGAGCATACTTTTGCCATTTGAAGTCGCAAAAGTTATTATGATTTACAGAACACCTTTTATGCGATTTCAAGTCAGAATCGCAAATTTTACGGGTTTTGCAATTGTCGGAACATGCGGAATTTAAACAAATTTAAAAAAGAATCCTTAACAAAACATAACAATTTACATATATGTATATTTAAAATATTTTGGAAAATGTTCAGTTATGTTAGATAATATCCAACCCACACCTTTATTATACCCCCACCACACCTTATGTGGAGAGATTTTTATGTGTTACATATGATGTGTATAACACATTAAAATCTTATTCCTTAACCCACCTTTAGGTATACCTATCGAATCAGTATTACTTTCTAAATCAATGTCCACCCGACTGGCTGATTGCCCGTGTAACCCTTGTGCGCAAAGTACATGATCCAAATTACGGCATTCGCTATCGATGTAATTTCTTTCGATATTGAATGGTATAGTTTTGCTGCATGTCCCAATTTTGGAGATAATTTTATTATATTTGACAAATATGTTTTCATATAGCCCCATTCATATAAACTTCTTTTGGAATTAGGGTCCTTCTGTCCATGAGCCAGGTTGTATTAAGATTAAATAAGGGCTTAGAAAATGTTATTGCAACCGAAATCATCTTACAAAATGTTATTGAAATTGGCGCATATTTGACCATGCGCAACTTTTTTTTATAAATGTTGCAATTGATATACATACATTAAACTCGGCTGCAATAACTTGTATTAACAGGTACTACCATGTCACTAAAATCACTTTAAGAAGAAAAACATCTCATATAGATATGGATCTCTATTCGGCGCAAAGATCTCTTATATGAATCTTAACTTCATAACATAAATTTTGCCCCTAGTACGGTTTACAACAAACATTTACAGCTCATCACTATTTCGGATTACAACTCGGCTCAGTTGAGTTGAAGCTTAACAACTTAACTTTGTGCTGGTTCACACTGTTTAAGCCGTCAAGTCTTGAGCTTTTAGGAGAGAAGGGAAAGATAATTCCATTTCCATTTCACTCTCTCTCCAATAAACTCAAGACTTGACGGCTAAGACGTAAAGATTGTGAACCAGCATTTTACAACTGCTAGTGATTAGTTACTAACACAGGGTTGTAAACAGCAACACAAAACTAAAAAAATTTCAACTGAACTAGAGTTGAGTTGAAAACGCTAATAGCGACATTAAGGCCCAGTTTTTGAAATGTGGATGAAGTTTAAATTTAGTTTGTCGTAGTCGAAAACTCGAATTTTTTCGGCAAAATGTGATTTTTTTATTATTTCATTAAAGACCAACATATAAAGCAAAACTAAGCTATTCCGTCAAAATTTTGTATACAAACTTGGTTATGGCGTACAAATCTGTTTTCAGATTAACTAAAGGGCATAATAAACCACACAAATAGCTTGGCAAACATGTCAAAATTTTACGTTTGTACAAATATTTTGTGTTGTTAATTAGGGTGTTTGCTGTTTGGACAAACAAACATTTGAAACAATGTTTGCAGAAATATTAAAAATGTTTAATATTTGGCAGACATGTTTGATATTTGTCAAACTTTTTGTGCTGTTTAGTGCTAAAAGTTATCATTTCAGCGAAAACTTTGCAGAGTAAAGACGTAGAAGAAGAAGAAAAAAATAATTTTCAGCCGTAAATTAAAATTTGTTTTAGCAGAATAATTTCCCTCAAAACAGCTCGTTGTTTAGAGCACTCTTTGCTCTAAGTACTTTTCTTTCTTTTATATTTTTTCTCCGTTTTAAACAAATAGCGAGCAAAATTGCCGCAGCACAATCGTCGTCTACATTCATTGAAAACAAAACAAAAATGAAAAATTAATGTTTGTACAAAATATGATTGTGTTGTATATTGGAAAACAGAATCAAAATTAAACTGCATGTTTGCCAAGCAATTTGTGTGGTTTATTATGCCCTTAAGCCTAGTTTAACTGAGATCATAAAAACCCAGCCTAAGTTGTTAAAGTTTCAACTGACCTGAGATGAGGCTTGACCGACTATTCTTTCTTACTTGTTGTTTATTAAAATTGAATTTAAAAATAGCAAAAATTTAGTTTGTTTTGGCTTTTTTAGGTTTTGCATCGGAATTTAATATATCCGATATTTAAGTTTTTTTTTATTTTTTTATAATTTTTTTTTTTTTTAAGTAAGACTTAATGCACTAATAACAAAAATTCAGAATTTAAAGTTAATAATTAATCAAATTGTGTATCTGTGTGTGTGTGTGTATTACATATTTTTAATTTAAGTAAAAATATAAAAATAAAATATTTACAAAAGAGAAAAATTCATTGTTTCAAACAAAATTTCTTTACATTCTTTTAGATATTAAAAATAATGATAATTTATGTTTCTATAAAATTTTCCGTAAGAAAATATTAATTGAAAACTTCTATTAAAAGCTTGGCACTGGGGCAGCATAATTATTTTTCATTTAAATTATTTGTAATTCATTGTAATCGGTTCACGTTTTTTAATTTTCTTCAATGTTCTTTACATAAATATTTTTGTGGTGTAGTGTTCGTATATTTTATTTTAATAATAGTTATTTTTTGCTTCTTATGACAATAATTTTTATTTTTTTTTTATTATTTTCATTTTTCTTAGTGGTATTTTGTAGTTTTTTTATTTTTTTTTTCTTTTTTTTTTTGTAGTATTTAAAAATTTAAAAAAAAACACCCCATTTCATTATATTTTAATCAATAAAATTAAGATAATAGGAAAAATGTTATTAAAAAAAATCTTTTAATATAAAATAACACATATATAGTTTTGTTATAAGGGACAACAATATTAAAAAAAAAAACAGCCAACAAATTTCTTCTTTTTAAGGGGACGACTTTTCTTTGCTTTTCGTTTCTTGTTGTTTTTCGTTTCTTAAAATTTAAAATGGTTTCCTTTTAATGGTATTTATATTAGAGATGTGCGATTAATCGATTTAAGAAAGATCTTAATTAATCAAAATCATGAATCAATTAATCGATTAATCAGAAATTTATTCTTTTGATTAATCAAAATTATTATTAATCGATTAATCAAAAATTTAATTTTTGAATAATTGCATAATTTGATTTTTTTTAAATTTCTTTATATTCTTCATATAGTTGACATGCTTCTCATGGTGGGCAATATTACAGGATCTTACAGAAGACTACACGCCATTTTATACATTGGAAGTGGTATTTCTTGATCTTATTCACCACAATAGTTAAATAGTTAAATTTTTTTTTTAATTTATTATTTTTCAATTAAAAGATGTTTTAATAAAATTATTCAAACTTGAAAATTAAAGTTAACCAATTAATCAGAACTATGATTAACCAGTATTGTTGATTAATCAATTAATTGGTGAATGTAAAATAAACATTCTGATTAATCAAAATCTTGATTAACCTATTAATCGTACATTCCTTATTTAAATTCATTTTAATAAACCATTATTTTTGTCAAAACCTTTAATCCATAATTAAGTTTTATTTTTTGTTCGAAAATTTAAAATATGGATTATGCGAAAGAAGTTTAATTTTCTTTTTCCAAATACTTTCCCCAATATTCATAAAAATTTTTTTTGAGATATATCAGGTTTATACAACGAATTTTCTAGGAAAATTTTTGTAATAAACCTTTTATTAATCAAAAATATTTTTTATGAATATAGGGGTTTATATTTAAATTTATAATTGTTCTTTTTTAACCAAAAATTAATTAATTTTGCAAACAAATTTTTGAAATTAATTTTTGACTTTTTATTTGTTATTTATATTTATTTTAAAACTTAAAAAAAATACAAAGTTTATAGAAATTAAAATATTAACATTGATCTTTTTAAATTTTAAATTTAATTTTTTTTTTTTTTTTTTTTGTTAAAAATATAATTTTCGAAAGTTTTAGAAATAAGTCACATAAAATTTGTAAATAAAGATTTTTTATTTAAAAAGATGTTTCGAAAAAAGAATAATAGCTTGAAAATTATTTAAAAATTTTAAAAAACCGAAATTTCCAAAAATGTATGAGCATTTGATTGAAAACAAGTGTCCGAAGTAGAAACTCTAACATAATTGTCTTAAATGTGTCATTATCATGACAGTTAACATATTGTTAACTGACAGTTATAGTAATAGTAAATTATAACTGAACATGGTGAAAATTGTTCATTAATCAAAACTATAAAATTAAGACACTTTTCAATTAGAAATGTTTCTTGTATTAAATTTTATGACTAGAAAAATGTCGAAATTATAATTTAAAAATAATTTTCTATTATTTGCAAAACTAAATTTGTTTGTTATTTAATTATCGCAAATGTTAATGGTTGAACAACTTTAAGAATATCTAAGTACATACATATGTCGAAAACCAAAATTATTATTCTTGTAAATATATTTTTTCTTTTTTTTAAATGTTAGAAAAGAATTTAAAGTTATCCGAGGTCTCTGAAATTTAAAAACATAAAATTTTTTCGAAATTTCTGAAAACTAATTTACTTTTATTTAAAGATACAAATGAAGTCTACGTTTAAAGTAAATTTTTTTTATATATAAGATTTTTAATAATTTCCTTTTGAACAAATTTCTTTTTCTTTGTAGCATTGAGAGATTTTTAAAACCAGTACTTTTGCCAGACTACTTCGAATTAATTTACTTTTATTTTAAAATACCATTGAAGTCTGCTTTTAAAGTTTCATAGTAATAATATATTTTTTTAACAAAGAAATTTGTATCATTGTTAAGAGTTCAGTAAAACCAGTATTTTCATATTAATTAGTATTAAAATGTATGTTAAAAAAACAAACTTAATTTAGATTTATTTAACTTAAAATAATTTAAATAATACAAGTAATTACCATAATATTTGTTCAAAAGGTTCAATAAAAAATGTCAATAGTACCATTTTTCAATACCAGTATTTTCAATTGTCTTGTTTAAAAAACAATGCCACTATTTTAAAAAAACGTAATTATTTTAAGTAGATTGTACTTCTACTAGAACTAGATGGATATCATTTTAAACTACATAATTGTTCCCATATTTCTTTAATAAAAGCAGTATTTTTCTAAAGTTATATTAAGAAACTCCCCCGCGTAAAAAAATCTTTGAAAATTTTACAAAAATTAAAGATTCTATTTTTCTAATCCTGTAAAGAAATACGTAGAACTTTTTTTAATTTTACCAGTATTCTTTGTAAAAAAAACCGTATTTTTTTAAATAATTTGTTGGCTGTTAAAACTTTCCACCGGATCAAAAATAAGAATATTTCACATAAGATGTTGATTTTTTGTTTTGTTTTCTGGAGCCCTGGGTTGGTTTTATTTATAATATAAAATAAAAAAAGTTTTTTACAAATGATATAATAAAGTCACTTTTAGCAAATATAATCATATTTTTTTGTTTTTCATTTCTTAAAATCATTTTTTATGTATTAATTTTTAATAACATGAAAAAAATAAAAATAAAAAATGTAAAATGTAATAATATATTGAAAAAATTATAATAATAAAACAACATTTTTAACAGTTTTTTGAGCATTTTCGAATTTTGTTTTTTCATATTTTTGGTTGGCAATAATTAGAAGAAATGTTAATCAACAATAAACTATAGAAAACGAAAATATATAAAAAGAGAGAAAAAAACAAAGAAAATATATTTATTAATATGTATTATAAAAAATCCTATATTTTTTTATATAAGTGTATATTAAAATAGAAAAAGAATAATATATTTCGTTCGTTAAAAGTATTCGTTAGTTATGCTTCTATATAGAGTTTAATTTTTTTTTTCTTTTAAAGTAGTAAATGTTTCATTAAATTTAAATTAACTGAAAAATTGTTCTAAATTTTTTTAACAAAAATCTTTGAAAAGTTTCCTTGCTTGTTTCAATGTTTCGTATAAAAATTGAAAATACCCAAAAATTAAAAAAGAAAATTAGTATTTGATAAATTTAAAAGAAGTTAATTATAGAGCAAATTTTTTAGCATTATAAACTAAGCATAAAAATAGCACTTAATTTTATGTAATAAAGAAAAAAAAAATAATAGTATGTTCAAAAAACTATATGTATATTATTAAAAAAAAAAGATATTTAAGCAGAGGAGGAACTGATGAATTTTTTCTTAATTTTCCGCCGCTACAGACGCTGTCGTAAATTTTTTAGTTTGCTGTGATTGTTGTTCGTTAGATTTCTGTTGTTTTTGTGGTTGTTGCTGTTGTTGTGTAACAGTTGCTGTTGGTTTTGATTTCTGTTGCTGTTGTTGATATTGATTTTGTCTATAGTTTCTATTTAAACCCGTATTACTGCCATTGCCACCAGGACCACTACGTCTCAATTCGTTGGGCGAACCGTAATGATAATTGCGATTGGCGATTTGAGGTTTATTGCCCAATGAACCGCTACGTACTCTAACAGTGCTACTACCAAAGGAACCAGTACGTCTATGATTGTTGCTTTGCTGGTAGTTGTTGTGCTGTTGATAATGGTTTTGTTGTGGCTGTTGTGTTTGCTGATGTTGTCTATTGCCCACATAATCACTACGATTAGTAATTGTAGTATTGGGTCTCCGACCGCTTCCCGCTACAACAACTTTGGTACCATCACTTTCCGAGACACTACGATGACGTTGCAAATTTCGTGCACGATTTAAACTACCCACACCTTGTAACATTTCATTGATTTCGGGTTCCACTACACGGAAATCCTCGATGTTTTTGAATTTGGTCAAATACTCAGCTAATTTGGGTTGTACCTCTAGTTTATCAGCATTTTTGTAGTATTTTAAAAAGGCCCAGAATTTTTCCAAGCCATAAAGTTGACCTTTAATAGTAAACAGAAATCCAAAATAAAAAATCTATCCTAAACAAAAAAAAATAACACGTCACTTTAACTTACCAGTTTCATAATCAGCCATTGTTTCCTCTTGGAAATCATCATAAATGTTTGGACGGAATTTCTTTTCTAAACCATATGAAAAGAAACGGAATAGACATTCCAAACCATAACGGAAACCATTGCCAGCATCTTCGAGGGCCAATGAACGGAATTCATTGTACATGGTCTTGTTGAAGTTCTCACGCAAGAAGAATGACCAGAAACGATACAAGGTATTCATTTCCTGTGATTGTCCATAACCCAAACGACGACGCTCTTTGAGGCATCGTGAGTGATATTTGTGATATGCTTGTTGCGTGAAATTGTTTTCCTTCAGCAGAGAGTGCGATGGATGCTGGAAGACGGGTAATGATTGTGGCACTGATGAGCCATATGAAGAGGTGGTGGGTGAGGTGCCCGCCGACGAACCCATTGAAGTGGTACGAGGTCGGTGCTCGACTGTGTCGAGCAACCAACCAACGTGAGCTTCAACTGGTGGATTAGATGAATGGCGGGTTTTGCGTTTACGTGGTGTGCGAAGATCAATTGAATGTGAGTTGGGTGCGGCATAGAAACGGGCACGGCGAGATTTGATTGTGGAATTCAGCGTGGAGTTTAAAGTAGTGTTGTTCAAGTCTTCATCATCGTAGGCGGGTGGAGGTGGTGGAGGCGGTTGTTGCTGTCTTGTTTGGTAATGGGGTTTTTGGCTACCGGATAGTTTTTCGAAATCTTCTTGGGAAATCACATTGACCGTACGGTAATTGTTGCCAGTTACCCACAAGTCTTCTTCATAGTTGGCCAAGCCATCGTTGATAACATTTTCCAAGTCCTGAGTGATTTTTGTTCGAGATGTAAAGTCGGCCGTGCGGTCGTAGCCCTCGTGTTTGGGGGCCCTTTGAACTTGCGCAACAATAAGTAGTTTGTTAATATCACGATCGGCAAATTCGTAGTCGGATTCATCATCGTCGGAATAGTGTTCGGTAAAGTTGTTGACGCGTCCAGTGGCGGGTATGGGATCCATAAGTTCTTCATCAAATTGAAAGTCTAGTTCTTCCTTCTCACCATGATGTTGACCGGCGGTTGTGGTGGAGAATGCAGCTGTTTTGGAGGAGGCAGAGGAGGTATTGTTGGTGGTTGTAGTGGTGGTGTTGTTTTTGTTGACATTGGAGGAAGCAATTGATGAGGTGGTGGTTGCATTTATGGCAGTGGGTTTATTGTTGTTGGAGAATAATGATTTGTTTGTAGTTTTGGTGGAGTTTAGGGAAGCGGTTTTTGGATTAATGAAAAAAGAATTGGAGGATTTTGAAGTGGATATGGTTGAAGTGAGAGTGGTAGTGGCAGAAGAGTCGAGTGGCAATTGTGAAGATGACATTTGTGTTGAGTTTATAGCTGATTTAGTATCTTTATTAGCATTTGATTTAGAGCGTCTCTTTACCTCTTTCCACATGCCTTCGGCAGTTTCGGCAGCTATTGTTGTCTCATCAGCCACAGAAGATGCGTCATCGGCTTTTTTAGATTGCCTGCCGGCTGTAGCTGTCTTCTTTTCGGGTGTCGAAGTACATTTTGGGTTGACTTGTGTCTTTACACTTTCTGCCAGTCCACTTAAATGATCCGCCAATTGAGCCACCGCTCCACCCGTAGTGTGTTGATCCGCTTCCACATTCTTGGTGAGAGCACTGATGGCATTTAAAGCAGGGGCAGGTGTTTGTCTCTCTTGTTGCAACAACATGGTGGGTATAAGATTATGCGAATTACGTGGCACCGGTGGTGGTGGTATACAGCTCAAAGGCTTTGTTGCCATGGGTGAGGTCAGTATCGGTGGCAGAGGCACTTCGGGAACATAAGTTATGATTGGCGAGGTATTTGGTGTTTTGACAGCAGCTGCTTTAGAATCGCTAGAAGCTGCTGCTTTTTCGATTGTTGTAATGGCTGTCAATTCTGCTGTAGCAGTAAGTTTTTCATCATTTTTAGTTTCGTTTGCATCTTTAGCAGATGCTGTAGTTGTTGCAGCACCACTTTCTGTGGGCTTAACAGTGGTCGAGCCAGGGGTTTGGGTTCCGGTCGCATCCAAAACATCTTTAATGGGCCAAATAGTGGGATTTGTTTTTGTGCGCACCTTGTAGCCTTCAAGAAGTTCAATTTTATCTGATTCCTTGATGGCCGTTATGATTAAAGCCACATCTGTGGTTAGAGCTAGAACCCTATGGAACGAAGCGATTAAAGTAACAGGTATGCAACCTTCGTCGTCCATTTTGCGGCGTAAAAAGAAATCGCCAGTAAGATTTTCGTCGCTAAAATAATATTCACTAAATAGAAAATATGAAAGATAATTTTAGGTTCTTAATTAATAAATATGTACTTTAAAATTGTTAAAAAAAAAATACATACACTTGTTTTTTAATGGCTTCTTTGACGCTTTGAGCATCCATTTCAATATAAGCAGCAGGCATGGGCCCATAATAATGGGTACCCATAAGGACAAATGATTGATCTGTACCAGCGGCATCCGCCGGCAAATAATTTGCGTATTCGCCATTGGCTAACAGATGGCGTGGTATGCGATTTGACGTACGACCTGGTCCCGATCTTGAGAATCCGCCGCGGCCCTGCCGCCCGCCCCTGTAGGACGTCCGGAAGCGCCGTTGCGTACGGGCTGGCCGTTCGTATTCCCGATCGTTTGAACGTTCGGGGCCGCTGCCGCTACGCCAGGAATCAATGCACTCATTAGCCCCGACAGACTTCTTGTTGGCACCGACATTTCCAGAATGTTGTGCTTCGCTATTGCTGTTGTAGACATTTGAGCGCCGTTCATTGCCGTTACCGTCACCCCGTTGATTGTAGCGTTCATAGTAGCGTTGATGGGACGAGATACCTCGGCGTGTGGGCCGACCAATTGATTTGGAACGACTAGATTTGGCCAGATCGATTTGCAGAGGTCTCCACTTGTGTTTGGGAATTTTCTTATTAACGCCATTTCCTCCATTACTGGTAGAGGATGCTTCATTGTTGCCCGTTGCGGCTTGAGGTGACAGACCATTAGAGGATTTGGGGTCATTGTTTTCTTTGTCTTTTGTAGCTGCTGCACTGAAAGAGCTTGCACTTGCGGCCGAGCTTGTAGAAGCAACTGTTTGTTCGCTAGTTACTTTAATATCCTTCGATGTAGTTTCAGTTGTGGCAACAGTAGTGTTCTCAACAGGTACTGTTGGGATAACTGTATTAGAAATAGTCTCTTCTTTTTGAGCGTTCGAACGTTGTTTTTTTCCTGAACGTTTTATTTCATTACCAGCTGGTTTACCACCAATTAGCATTGGCCAATCGCCAACATTGCTAAAATCACTAGCCTAAAGAAGGGAGGGAGAAAAAAAAAATTAATTTCTATATGGGAAAGTTTCTTCGATTTCTTGTGTTTTGAAAACTTACTTTTTGATTAACTTTCTTTTTATCCTTTACTACGGGAGCATTAACTTCGCTTTTAGAAACAACTGGAATTAAAAATAAAAATTATAAAACGTATATTTATAAAAAAAAAAAAAGCTGAATTTTAAAATAAATCTTAATTATAAAAGAATAAAGGGGAAATATTTTATTTTTGTTTTAATAAATTTTAACGCAGGGCCATTTTATATAGCGTATATGAGCGCTAACTTTGAAAAACTGCTATCACCATTGAATTTAGCGTACATGAGTTATCCTTGAGGGTGCCTAACATCAGATTTACAATTTTAATAATGTCCTTCTCGCACTTATTGTGTTTTGTTCGACTAATTTACGCAGCGAATTCATCGCGCTGTTTGAAGTTCGTCCCAATTGTGTTTATACCCTTAGTTAATCATTATTATCTTTAGATTATTTTCTATAGTTTTTTGTATACTATATTATATACATGCTTACTAAAATTTCTAGGTAATTAATAAGTGTGTTAAATATCAGGCGATTTCAAAAGAGTATTTAAAAAAAAACCATTTTATTTATAGAATTTATACTACAATCTTTAATGAACACGCGTCCAATAAAAGAAAATGCATGAACACTAAACTTGTTTTTTTTTTTATTTTTTTTAAATAATAACGAAAAAATGACGAAGACTTATAATGGAATAGCTTTTGATAAAGTAGTGGGGGTGTGGGGCCAAATGAATGAAACAAATGTGAGGTTAATATTAATTTTAAACTACCACTCACACGAAAATATTAATTGTACCTATGTATATTAAAAGAATATGTATGGATGTACATATGTATGTATGTATAAACATATACATATGTACATACGTATACTATTAGTATGTATGTAGATATGTATATTGTAAAGGTTTTTGTGCTTTTATTATCAAATATAATAACCATAAATTAAACATAATAGACATATGTACATAAGTATAATTAAATATTCAATTTAAAAACGCAATTTATTAAAATTGCAGCTTGAAAACTAAAAAAAAAGCATAGACCCCTACACGAGAAACTCTTTAAAAATATAAAAAGATTTTCAACATAACTTAACATAACTACAACAAAACCAAAAACTAAACATTTGCTCTCTTCTTTTTTCTTTCGTACGCCTTTCTAATACAAAAAAATTATATTAGCAAAACCTTGGTTGCCATATTGAGGGGTTTCCCCCTAGATTTGGAGGTTTGTTTTTCATTTAGGGGAATATTAGGTTGGTAAAAATCTTTTGGGGGAAATTTGGGGTATGAGAATTCATTATTAGGGGATTAACAATGATCGCACAAGGAAAACCATTATGTACATACTATTTACGGTTTTCCTACTTAGAATATAACACAATTGAGCAAGCAATTTAAAGATTTGAAATGCTCAAACCTTTCAATTATAACGATATGTACAAAGCTAGTGCAAAAAACTAATATAAATATATGCATAGGTGAGTTCCAACACGTCAGTTGCAAAGCAACGGTTACAGCATTTTGCAATGTAACCGTATAGAATTTTTAATGTTATCTGTCCCAAAATGCACCAAAAAAGTTATCGATGCTTACACAATAAGCAAACAGTGCATCGTTAAACTCTATGACAACACTGAACAAAACTCACCAATGGTTGTTGACTCGGCTTTTTTACCAGCTTGTATTTTAGTGTTGGGTTGAGCCTGTGCGTTGTTGTTTTTAGATGTGTTTGCTGTTGTTGTAGTATTAGTTGCCGGCTGATTTTCTCCCTGATTGTGTGCTGGTGTTAGGTTTTGTGATGATTTTGTTTGTTGCTGTTTAGGTTGTTTGGGTTGCAAAACACGTTTATCCAATGGAGAAGAAGAACCAGTTTTTGGACTGGAAGCTTGTTGTTTTGAGATCTAAAAAGAAAAAATTAAAAACGTTAAATATACATAAAAAATTTTCCATTAATAGCAAAGTGTTATTTATATACATACATACATATTTCTTATTTATGTGTATATTTTTGGCATTAGCCATAATAAAAATAACAAGTAAAATTAGTTTATAGAATTGTTTATAACAAACAAAAGGACGTCAACAAAATATGTTTAATAATTTAATTTTTGTTTTTCATTTGCAAATGGTAAAGCCAAACAGGTATAAAGGTCGTAAAACTGTGTCGGTATGGAGAAAAAGAAAACACATTTTTTTTAATTCTTTTGTTAAAAAAAATTTTTAATGAATTCATTCTAAATTTTGTTTACAATTCAAAAAAAAAGAGGTCAAAGAACGTCAAAAAAATTTCACACATTCTTTTCGAAAGAATTAATTTTTTTGTGTGTTAGGTTTCTTTTTACAAATTTAAATCAAATATTCTTAATTTGTAATATGTACCCAGCAAAAACTAGGTAATGACTTGAAATTACTGAACAGCTTACTTTTCAATGACTACTTCATACCATCTGCATTATATAGAAGTAGTTAAGTAATGGCTGACATATAATCTGACACATAAGCACTTGTTTATGACTTGATTAACGAAATTTATAATTAATTTATAATAAAATACATTTAAGGTTTTATTTATCCAAATCTAATACAAATTGATATTTAAATATTTGTTCTTACAATTTGTTTTTTTTTATTAGTTATAAATGAATATGAAAAATTTAAGTACTTTATTGGTTTTGGTATGTATTTTAAAATTAAAATTTTGAATAAAAGCCACACTAATCAATCAACCAAACGATATTATAACGATATCGTCTAGGTGATATAAATTATAAAATATGACATCGGTCTTATATCATAAACGATAGTATTCAAATTGTACCTTTCCTTATAATATCGTTTTGCCATGAAAATGTCATAACGTTTTTGCAATCATATTGTTCTCTGGTTTATTGGGTACTAGCTTAACCCGGTGCGCTTCGCTACACTGACCCCGCACATTTTTATATTGAAATTTATAGTTTACTATAATAGTAGCTTTAACCACGTTTGAAGACTCTCCCTTTAATAGTTCTTCAGTTGAGCGATATTTAATGTATGCATCCTATGGGAGGTATTTCCCCCCCTGCGCCTACCCGCTTTATTTTTATTTTCAAAAGTGTAGTATACCATAAGAGTGACTTTTAGAAAGTTTGAACATTCTCACTATTACAGTTGTTAAGATATGCGATGTTAAACATTGGCGTCCTATGGGGTATTCCTATACCCCCGCTGCTATTTTATTTCAATTCCGGGGCTCAGAAGATCCTACTACAAAAAGTTCAGCAAAATGCGTGCAGCGGCTCTGAAGATATGCGATAATTAATATTGGCATCCTATGGGGGGTACCAATTCCCCTGCCCCTATCGAAAAAATAAGTAGCCTATTTTATTTTTAGGGCTCACGTGATGTTACTGTAAAAATTTCAGGAAAATCGGTTCGATAATTAATATTGGCATCCTATGGGGGGTACCAATTCCCCTGCCCCTATCGAAAAAATAAGTAGCCTATTTTATTTTTAGGGCTCACGTGATGTTACTGTAAACATTTCAGGAAAATCGGTTCGATAATTAATATTGGCATCCTATGGGGGGTACCAATTCCCCTGCCCCTATCGAAAAAATAAGTAGCCTATTTTATTTTTAGGGCTCACGTGATGTTACTGTAAAAATTTCAGGAAAATCGGTTCGATAATTAATATTGGCATCCTATGGGGGGTACCAATTCGCCTGCCCCTATCGAAAAAATAAGTAGCCTATTTTATTTTTAGGGCTCACGTGATGTTACTGTAAAAATTTCAGGAAAATCGGTTCAGTAGTTTCGGAGTCTATAAAGCGACAAACAAACAAACAAACATACATAATTCATTTTTATATATATAGAAGATAGAAGATAAAAGATAAATATGTCCTTGATGCAGGGTAGTGAAAATTTATTTAAATCCCTATTTGTAAGCGAATATGGTAATGACTTATTTAACTCCCTATTTGTAAGCGAATGTGGAAATGACTTATTTAACTGCCTATATGTAAGCGAAGGTGGTAAGTACTTGCCTCCAATGACATCACCGTGTTAAAATAATGAGTTAAAATGCCATTGTAGAAGTGGTGAAGAGTAGTTATATTAGCTTTTTAACTCATTACTTTGCAATGTAAGTTTTTACTGGGTATGTACCTATTTTGAAAATTAAAATTTAATTTTAATAATTTTTTTTTATAACTACATCTCAAAAAGTTAAACCTCGTATATATTGTGAATTACATATAGTCAATTCACAAGGTATCCTAACATGTCATATTGTCAAAATGTCCTAATATTTCACAATGGTTTAAAAATATTGTTGTTGGTTTGTTAACAAAAAGTGTCTTAAATAAATAGAACGTTGCTTGCTGTGTTTATTGTGCTGTCGTAATTAATCAGAAAAGTCCAGCGCTGAGCGGCTGAGCCGTACAACAATATTTTTAAACCATTGTGAAATATTAGGACATTTTGACAATATGACATGTTAGGATACCTTGTGAATTGACTAATTGATTTTCTTTGTTTTTGATATCTCCTATTAATCTTTTTTGAATTAAATTTTTTTTAAGTTTTTCCCATAGTACTCGTATAATTAGTACAGGTACAATCATTAGAGTACAATCATTAGGGAGAGTTGTCATTATTTACCCATGTAATGTCAAAACAACGAAATATTACTCAATTACAAATATTTGAATTTCAACATTTTGTTTTGCAATTTTAAGATATTGCAAACTAACATTTTTATAAAAAAAACTATAGCCAAATTCACAATCTTGTGCAAATGGTCTTGCATCGTAGTAAATAATATAGTACACTTTTGGGATTATAGTAAATACTATATCATTTTGCAAATGCTA
Source organism: Pollenia amentaria (assembly GCA_943735925.1). Taxonomy (NCBI): domain Eukaryota; kingdom Metazoa; phylum Arthropoda; class Insecta; order Diptera; family Polleniidae; genus Pollenia; species Pollenia amentaria. Next base: position 237,476,470 of record OX031006.1, on the reverse strand, counting down.
CAATGCAAGACCATTTGCACACGATTGTAAATTGGGCTACTGATTATATAATTCTGTGCAATAGAATTTCTAATTAGTAATTATTTACGATTACAAATAATTAAAAAAATATTTACGATCACTTAGCAGTTGCAAAATGGTATAGTATTTACTATAATACCAAAAGTGTACTATATTATTTACTATACCATTTTGCAAATGCTACGAAGCAAGGCCATTTGCACAAGATTGTGAATTGGGCTTATATTGTATTCCTTATATTGTTTATTTTAAATAGATTTTAGGTTAAAATTTGGTATCACAAAGTTTTAAAATTAAGAAAATTTTCAAAAAATAAAATTAATTAATTTGATTTTTGACGCTTGTTTCAATTTTTTTTGACAGTAAGTACATGGGTTTTAAAATTGAGAACAAAACTTCAAATTACTAAACCTTATATTTATTCTACCACGGGTATTCCTAAATTTTTTTACATTAACCACAAGTACCTAAAAATTTTGAATAAATTTTGATATTTTAAATAAAAATTTAAAAAAAAAAGTTTTCTGAAAGAACATTTTATAACTATGTATTTTTAGTAAAAATATTAAAAAAAATTAATTAAACATTTTTAAATTTATAAATAACTGTGGAAAATTTGTTTTAATTTGTTATCAATTAGACATTTTTATGCCCATGTATAATTAGAGAATCTTATAATTTTAAATAAAAGTCTGATAAGAATACAAAAAAAATATACTGTAAATCTATAAAAAAACTAAAATGAATTGAAAATTTCACCAGAACATACTAATTACGAATTTTTGAATTTATGATTAATTTGAATTTAATATTCTTTATATTAAAAGATAGTCATCTCCTTAAGGGTTTAATAGAGCATAACCTGTTTTCTGTTAAACTTTTCTAAAAATGGAAAATTTTTATTTTTGCAACAACTCCTAAAAGAAAAGAGATATTTTTAATGGAAAATTCCGAAGTATTAAGGTGGTTGTTACTACAACTACACTTGTCTTAATTAAGCGCATAACAGAGATTTTTTTAAAGACATTATGAAACTCCCTAAAACCCCTTAAAATTGAATTTTATCCAAAAAAAAAAAAACGTTCTGTTAGCAAAATAAATCGATTTTTTAAGGAGGTCCGCAAATGATATTTGATAATCAAATTTGTAACATGACCAATATGAAAAGTTATTTATGAAGCAAAGGTCATATCATTTTTATTGGATGGTGTTCTTTTTGGAGAACAACAATAAAGCAAAAATATATATTGACAAAGTGGAAAATAGCTTATGAAAATGTATAAAAAAAATATATGTATATGTATTTAAATACACATATATATGTTTTTATATAAATTTGAAATACATATACATACAACAATGCCCAGGGCAAACATAAAAACTGAAAGTGACGATTTTGAAAAAAAAAAAATCTTAAAATCAAAAATACAAAGAAATCATTAAAATCGAAAAATAAAAAAAAACGAAAACAGCCTAAATAAATATATTTATAGATACATATTTAACTGAAGTAAACATCTTTTGCCTTAAATACTATAAAATATAAAGGAAATCAAGATAAAATGATATCATACCTTATAAAACAAAGATAATCACAAAAAATTAAAACGACAATAGATTTTTTAATAATAACCAGCACTTTAAAGTCTTTGTTTAAAAAAAATATGTATAACCACTTTATTTTATTAATATTTATTTTTCTTATCAAGTTTTAACTTAAAATGTTTTTAATAAATTGTATATGTTTTTTTTTAATCTTATCACGTTTTTTAATTAATAAATTGTTAATTGTAAAAATTTTATTTAAAAAATAAATTTTCACTTAATTACACAAAGTGACCCAGTTTATAGTTTTTAAATACTGTTCTTTATTTTGATATTATTTTAACTGTATTCCTTTTTTAAATCCTTAAGAACAATTATTAAAATTGTATTGAAAATTTGCTTGATTCTTTTGGCTAATAAATTGACAAGTGTGTCTTGTACGACTGTTCAAGATATTCTGATTTCATTTGGTTTCGCGCATTCGATGAAAATAACTTTTTACATTGCCGGTTTAGCATCTAGAGCTTTGTGCTACGTGCTACGTGAGCAATACTAAGTGTGTGTTTAAAATGGCAGCAAGTGTAGTGGTAGTCATCATGGTTAAAATAAAACGAAAAATGTAAATAAAAATGTAAAACAAAAACAAAAACAAAACAAAAACATTCAGATACAAACATATGTATATAGAAACTTATAGAATGAAATACAATGCACAAGTGTTATCAATTTCGCTAGTTGACTTAAAAACGCTAAGTGGTATTGCATGCCAATACCTCGCTTATTCTCGTGCAGTTTTGCATTAGAAGTAAACAGAAAGATGAACAAATTAGTTCTGTATCTATGTAACAATTTTTATCTTTATAATAATTTTTTTTTTTTTTTAATTTACAAATAAAAAGCCATGTTTTTATAAAATTTAATTAAGCTATCAATACCAAGTAAACAAAGTATAGTCGGTTAAGCCCAATTATTTGACACCCTACACCACAGTGTATAAGAATAAGTTTCGAGAGCATACCATGTCTGGGAACCATATCCCATCTTGGACCAGGCAAAACAAAATTATATTTAAAAGTGAAGGTTCATATAAAAGTTCTTTGTGCCGAAATTTACCTTAATGTCAACATATAAGTTTGGATCGTCTTAAAGCGATTTTGGAGAGGGAGGTTTACATGGGACTTGTGTTGAATTCTGGACCTACCAGTAAAAAACGGGCATGGCATAATAGCTATTATAAAAGTTATCGTCACTAAAATTTGATAACAATAACAATATTTATAAGGAAGTTATGACATTTAAAGCTATTTTCGAGAGGGGTATTCGTATGGAAGCTATGATCAAACATGGACCGACTTAAAAAAAGACGATTAAGACGATTTATATTGCAAACAATATTTTTGAGGCAAATTCAATTTAATTACCAACATAATTACGGAAAGAAATTTGTATGGGAGACAGGTGAAATTATAAACCAATTCTCAACATTTTCATTAGGCTTCGTCCTTATGACAATTAAAACATATCTACTAAATTTCAAAGAAAAAAAGGTGGATCTCTTCACCTTTGTTATTTCTATAATAAATAACAAAAATAGATATTTGCATTGGTAATATGATGTTTTGCTATTTCATTCGAAACAATTACAAGAAGATCGGCGATACCGATAGGAATAAAAAATTTTAATTCAAGGTAAAATTGACAAAACTCAAGTAGAATAATTTTTTTCTTATACAAAATTATAGTGTAAGAGATTATTAATATTTAAAATTGATATAAATATGATTTACAAAACAACGAATTTGATTTTATGGTAATGTTAAAATAAAATAAATAATGTTGTTATAGAAAAAAAAAAACAGTGTAAGAGATTATAAAAATTTAAATTAATAAGCTATTCTCAACTGTTACGGAGAACGCAAATCATTGCGAACCAAAACTGAAGTGAAAAATAGTATCACAGATGCGACAGAACTCATTTGAAAACTTAAGTATTTCTGCACCAAGCGGATCTGCGTCTTTAGAAATATGAAGAGATCTTAGGTATCGACTTCCTCGGATTTTCTTATAATTTATTCACAAACTTTCCAAAGACCATCTTAGCCTTAACAGAACTTTTACTAAGTGCAGGGGTGACCGTGTCTTCCACAATATCAGAATGTATAGTCATAGTAGCTCAGTAAGAAGTTTTTTCGATATAATTGAAGCTGATTTTCTTTAAAACATTTGAAGAATTTTAGATAAACAATAACTTTTATTATTCTCTAAACCCTCAAATTTTTCACTCAGAACTAATGCTAAGTAAGTTGCCAATTTTTGGGCCTCTGACCTATTTTCTATTTCAGTTTATTCATTTATATAATATTTTCTAATAATATTCGAAGACGGGTAACTAGCGGAATAATCTCAGACAATGGATCAGTTATCTTGCTTATGTATTTTGTAAGCTCTGCGAAGTAACCCAAAATTTTCAGCAAAAATAAACACAAAAATCTAAAAATGTACAAAATATTAAGGTTTTTTGTACTAAAAAATACATAAAAGCTTTAGCAGTGAGAGATTATTTCGCTACTATGGTGCCAAGCTAAACGACTAAAGCTGGATGTCCACACTACGCGTTCAATTCGTTGATGCTTTTAAGCATCTGTCAAAGTAGAATCAGTGTAAAATGGTATTGACAAGTTACACTGCAAACGCGTATAATGCATATACGTATAGACTAGGGATGCCAATCGGGACTGATTTCCGGAATTCGGGATTTTTCGGAATTTTTTTTTAATAAACAACACTTTTTAAATATTCAAAAGGTTTTATAAACGTAACAGAAATTTTTAAAAATGAAAACAACAAAACAATTTATTTTATACATATGTTTATAACCCATGATCAAAATGAGCAGATTCTGAAAAAAGCTTAAAAAAACATACGTATCTCTTAGTTTTTCTAGATCAATTCATTTCGGTTTTTTGACAACAATTCAATTTTTAATGTGAATTAAGTTGTGACGACATTAATACACGGCAAAGTGTAGTCCCTCATCAATCTCGATAGCTGAGTTAAAAACTGCAGTGCAGTACACCTCCAGGGTGAAGGCGAAATTCATTATCAATAAGTTAAGTACGTTTGAAATTTATTTTAAAACAAAAAGTTTCTTAAAACAGATTTCAAGTTTAAATTATTTATTTATGAATACCGTATGTTTTTTAAGCAAATTTGTTATTATTATTGGAGCGGAAGGAATATGAGCTATTTCATCAATATTACGACTTAATTGTTATAATTATATCAACTTTTATTCTTTAGTTTCTGAATAAAACTTTAATTGGATCGTGAATAATTTTTATTTTTTGCTTGATATATAACAACTATTTCTTGATTTCTATATTTTGCATAAAAATAATCATTTTTAATTTGGAATTATGTCTTAAGCCAAAGCTGAACTTGCTAAACGTAATTGTAATAAAGGCTTGAGATGCAAAACTGCCAATTTCGTTTCTACTTAAAATAATGGTTTTTATTAAGCAAAATACAAAAATCCAGAAATAGTCGTCATATATCAAGCAAAAATTGCAAATTTTAAATACTCGCTGTGTTCCAAAAACAAAAATTAAACTCAAAAATAAGAATTATTTGCAATAGAAAATATAACCCAAATATAATTTTTAATAATTTTTTTGTACATACTATAAAAATTCAATAAAAACGAACAATTTTGTACATAAAAGTTGATATGTTAAAAATCCCGGGACTCATAAAAATAAATCCCGGGATTCGGGATTCGGGATTTCCCGTTTGGCATCCCTAGTATAGACACATTAAGTATAATTACTTTCCACATTTGCATGCGTCTGGAAAAGGTCAAGAAAGTATCAAACACATAGAACGCGTGGTGTGGAGACCTCTAGCTAAAGAATTAAACGAAACAATTTATTATTATATTTTGATTTTATGTGCTGCTTTTCAATGTGTTTACAGAAAAAATTAAAAATTGTTTCTAATCACAAAATTCACAGAATCAATCAACCAATTTGTTGATTTTGCACTTATTACCAAAATGATTATATTGATTACTAAAAATTGTAAAAATTAAAAATTGTGAATTTTTTTCAATAAATGATATTTTAAATTAAAAACAAATTATAAAAAAAACTTTGCCATTTCAAACAATGTGTTAATTGATTTAATTAAATATAGCTCAGGTTTTTACAATTCCCAACAACAATTCTACAAGTTGCAGCTATTTTATTTTAAAAGAAAAAATCAATTAAGATTTTTTGTTATTAATGTTTTATTAAAAATTTAATTCAAAGCAACTAAAATGTTATGTTATGCAGGGAAGCTTTAGTTAGCGAAACCGGTGTTTAGTTCTTATGATAATCCCGAGAAGCTCTAAGCTTGTCTGCAGGTGACCGGAGTCTCTGGCGGGAAACGAACCCGCAATTGCGGCGCTGATAGACTAGCTCACTACCAACTAGCCTACCGGGGCACCCATATTGTTATACCATAGAGAAGAAAATCCTAGCGCCCAACTGAAGTCAAAACTATGCTATACATATATCGCGTGATTCTGAAAACCAAACCTATACAAATAATTGTATTACACATATTGGGATCTTATTTCATTTCGGAAATTTGGGTCCGATTTCATACGAAGAAGGACCTCAAAAATTAAGATATTATTTCGTTTTTGTTTGGGGGTGTTATTTCATTGGGGTTTTATTTCATTCCCAAAACTGGGGTTTTATTTCATATGAAATGATGTCCCACACTTTTGGGGGGTAATGTTTTTTTTTTTTTTTTCTGCAAAAAAAAATAAATTAAAATTATTTTAAAACAGATTCAATTTAAAAAGCAGAACATTACTTCCACATACGTAGAATTTGTATGAAAACCCAAAACGAAAATATGTATTTAGTTAAATATCTTAATAAGTAGGTCGCAAGTGGTAAGTTTTATATACCATTGGAAAAACCCTTTTCGATGATAACAAATTTTATTTATGTCGTCTTGGAGCAAAGTACAAAAAAATTCGAAAAACTGAGAAAAAGTCCTTTTTTAAAAATAATCCAGCTCAAGGATGGTCAACGCTAGAACCAAAATATTTTGGGAATCATCATAAAACATATCAACCTTTATTTTCAGAGGGGTAACTAAAACACTTTTTTCGGCTCCATACAACTTGAGTTGGTCTAATGTATATGTTATCATATCTTTTTATTTTTCACTTTCTAAATGACAATATTTCGTCAACTGTAAATGCCAGTGTGTGTACAAAGTTTTATTAATTTCTAAAAAGGCATGGTTTAACATTTTTAATTTTAAATGGATATTATTATAGTTTGTCTATAAGAGTGTAGTATAAAAGAATTTTATTGTGAAAGGGAATAATTTTTTTATTTTGTTACACAATCGATTACTGTTTTTTTATAAAAAAAAAAAAGATTTGATTCATCCTTAAAAATCGCTAAATTGATAACATTAAAAATGAAAACAACACATTATAGAGTAAAATAAAATCAAAACAGAAAGTATAAAAACAGTAAAATCAACACCCATACATAAGAAACTATTAATGTGGCCAAAGAAGTGGAATGGAGAAAAGAATTTGTTAAAAGCAGAACAAAAATAAAATATGTACACACTTAAAGATTATTATTAAAATAAAGTAAAATTATAATAAAAGCTGATAACAACTATCAAAATGGCCGAGCTTGTCATAAACTTTATGCCTATCTACACCCAAAATAAATGTGTGTACATATATTAACGTGTTCTCTCCCAAATAAAGAAAACAATAAAACGTACAAGTTAAAAACCAAAACACGGCCTCACGCAATGTTGTTTGTTTTTCAAGTTTTTGTAGGTATTTTTTTTCTTTTTTTCAAAAAAAAAAAATTACATCAAATGGGGGAATATGAGTACAACTGCACCACGACTCTACACTGTATACCATATGTATCTACTAAGTATGTATCTATCTACCTATATTCTCTACAATTCATCCTAGTGTCTTTGTTTTATGTTATTTTCCATCTTCTAAATAAAATGTATTAAAAACAAATATCGTAACCAAAACAAAATACGAAAAGTAAAGTATTTTGATGAATAACCAGTTTATGTTGTATTACGTAGTATCTAATAAAACAATACACATTATATTACAGCAAATGTAATATTTTACCTAAACAATATTTTCCAAAACATCAAAATAAGAACATTACAATAAAAACAACAATAAAAACATTGGAAAACAACAAACCAAAAGAAACGTGCTAACTCTCACGTAGGCAATGTTGAAAAAATGTGTATTTTATGAGAAATTTTAAGGGAGTCACTACCACTACCAACGCCAACAATCCAGATTAATCCACAATATTTGTTACGCACAGACGCAGTTACGAGTAAAAATTTAGCAAAATACTCAATTCCCTCCAGCCACTCAGGCATCCATTCATTTAATATTTATTAAATGAGCGTAGTTCTCTTTCTTTATTTTTATGTTAAATGTTGTTATCAATTAACAATACCCTAAATAAATACAGTGACGTAAATAATAATGTATGCACTTGAGTAAATCAAATAAAGATTGGGCATTTTAAACTATTTAAATGGCAATTAAAAATAATTTGGAATATTTAATTTGAAATTTTAGTTAGCTGATATGTAGCAGTGTTTAAAAAGAAGACTAAATGTAGCAGCAGCAACGAAATAAATAGTCTAATTAAAAAATATTAAAAATTTGTAGCCATAGTTTTAATATTACTACAGGTAACTTCATAGTTTCTTAACAATAGTTGAAGTCGTAGAAAAAGGTCAACAAGAAAAAAGAAAGACAAAAACATCAAAAAACAAAAATGTACTTTGGACTTCAAGAAGAATTCTTGACAAAAAGTACGAAAAAACAGAAGTTAGGAAGAACATGTAAATCAATTAAAATAGATAATCATTCATTCAAAAAGCAAATTTCGATCTACCAAAGTGAAATACCATTTGGTTTAAGGATTGATGTTTGACTATTGACGTCGCCCGGCCTCAATAGCCGAGTGAGTAAAACGGCAAACCCCACTGACGAGATTGTGTGGTTACAATCGAAACTAGTCTGGGCAAGCTGTCCGTGAACGCCTGGGTTCAAATCTCAGCGCAGTCAAGAATGAAAAATTATCAATAAAAAAATTTTAATTAATTTCATGTTGTAAAATTCCTGTCTTCATAAAAATAATTTAATGAAAATTAAATTCAATGAACTTAAGCCTAATTAAAAATATCTAAATTTGGATTAAAAACCATTAACAGTTCAATAAAATAACCACAATACTAATTAACGTTAAGATAAAGTTACAATACAATATTATTTAAGCAATATCCCTTTCGATCAGTGTTGCCAACTATTCACAACGATAAATTTATTAGTGTAAAGCAAAAATTACGAAAAGTGGCTTAACCCTAAAGCTGGAGGTCCACACCACGCGTTTTAGCTTCCACGCATTGCATGCGTTGTATACCTTACTTGCGTTCTACGTTTCAAGTTACATGCAACGCTTCTGATGCGGCATAACCACAAGCAAAAATAAAATTTCATTTGTCAAAATCAGCTGATTTATTCGAACGCTGCTTGTGACGCTTGCAAAAGTAGAAAGTAAACCTACTTTTCGCGTTCAACGCCTCAATACATCCTAGGCTATTGTGCATGAAACTTGTTAAATACAACTACACAGGTTCTACTTTTTTGACAGCTGCGTAGACTGCGAAAAGGCGTGTAACGCGTGGTGTGGACCTCCAGCTTAAAAGATGTTGATGCTTTATACATATATTACTAAAATAAAAAAGACTTCTAGGATTACAAAAAACACGCCAAAACTATTTAAAAAAAAACATATAAAGAGCATTTAAAATTGTAAACAAGCGATTTTTTTTTGTCAATTCTAGGTTTTTTATTTAAAACAGGGGCGAAACATCAGTGCCCAAAAATTTTACCTCAAATATAGTAGCTCAAAAATTTCAATAAATTGTTTATATCAACACAAAAATTATCAAAAAAAAAAATTATAATTTCTAATTAAAGTAGTTATATATTTCTCTTCTAAAATGGGAACATTCCAAAAAAAAAAAAAATCTGTTTCGCAGCTGACATGCAAAAATTTTATATGGAGAGTTCCTACTTTGAAGCAATACATTACTGACAGAGGAAGCGCTCTAATCAGCGCATATAAAAATTTATGAATGCATCAGCTTTACACACTAGATTTTTGTTGTTACCTTTATACTTTATTATGCTGCCTTACAAACCTGCTTCGGAGTAAGGGGAATGTTGTGGCCCTTCAAATGTAAATTTTTTTCTTTTTTAATTTGTTAAGAATTTATTCACTGAATGTCTTTTTGTGTAGCGCATAAATGTGCGCTTACTTTTAAAATTTACTGAACACTTTTTATTGGGACTGCTTCGGCAGCTTTACAAGTTTTAAAAATTTATTATTGCCTGAATTCTTGACATCGAAATCGAGTGAAATTGTTTTGAAAATAGCCAGTGTTTTTCTAATTTTAAGAGTAGCTCTGGAAAAGAAAAATGGTGCTCAAAGTAAGAAGTATAGGGTATTTTTTAAGATGGCCGATAGGGATTACTGCAAAACTAGTAATACTAAGTATGGAGCGATTCATGACCGCATTTACTCTTTTGGAAAATCTTTATCCAAATCGAGCCCATGCCATGCGTACAGAAGAACTCTTCGCCGCTGTAGACGTGCGTGTGAGTACTCGAATTTATCGATCCGACGCCATTCTCAGCAACTCGGGTCTCTGCACGTCCAATACTTGGAAAATTTTTAGGAAAGATCTTGTTCTACATCCATATAAGATCCAAGTGGTAAAATAATTTAAGCCAGCAGACCATCAATTGCGTCGTATATTCGGTAAATCAGATTTTGATCGTCAAATCATCTTCAGCGATGAGGCTCATTTCTGATTCAACGGATATGTAAAGAGGCAGAATTTTCGTTTTTGGAGAGAGCACAATCCTCATGATACTCTCGAAAATCCATTACATCGCGAAAAAAGAACTGTTTGGTGCTTTAATTCCGAAATAGGTCCCTTCATTACCGTGAATGCGAACGCTATAGGCAAATTATTCGTGATTTTTTTAATTCCTCATGTAATTGCAAGTTATTTGGACGAGAAATGGTTTCAACAAGACGATGCAACATGCCATACAGCTTGAAATCGTAAGTTTGTTGAATTATCTCAAGAAATGGAACTGTGAATTGGGCACCTCGTTCGTGTGATTTGACAACTTTGAACTACTTTTTGTGGAGGTACGTCAAATCTCTGGTCTATGCTGATCACGATTAATCATATAGAAACCAACATTCGAAGAACTATTGACGAAATAAGATTGGGTATGCTCGACAAAGTGACGTCAAAAAATAAAGAAAGTTCTGTGCCTCTAAAAGGGAATTTGTTTATAAACATTCAAAACAGGATCGCTTTTAAAATTTGTTTGATTTTTATTTTATCCGAATTCGATTCTTAGAATATGTCCGTATATTTAAAACATAAATAGTGCAATAACTCACTATATATGTAGCTATTTCCCAAAGGGAACTAATTTAAAATGTTTCCACACCTACAAATTAAATTAACCCATTACATAAATAAGTACAATTTCCAAAACCACGTCTACATAAATCAAAAACAATTATGAAACACAAATTTCCCTACTTAAATTTCCATTTTATTAAACGCCGCTTTATTAACTTAATTATTATTGAAGGAAAGAAAATCAAACAATTGTGAATTTGTTTTCATAGCCAGCGAGTGGCTCAACTGCATGTCTATTTTGCCATTCGGTTGGCAAACGTGATCAGATTTGAGTAGTCACATTTTAGTGGTTGTTTTTAATGATATTTTTACAATAAAAAAAACTACATACATGAAAATTATCGTTCTTTATATTAAATGAAAACAAGATTGCTGAACAAATTGTCACGTAGACACACATTCTTAAAGGCAAAATAAAAATTCACACAAAAACAACATCCAAAGAAAAACGCCAAATTACTCACAAAACAGAAACAATTCTACCTGTCGGCTACGCTCAAAAAAAAAAAACAAAACATGTATGAAGTGTGCTTAAAAATATTATGGTCCCCGCAATGGGCATAATGAAACTATTATTGTTTTAAGCATTTCTATTGTAACGATAATAAAATTTAGCTCTTGAAACTTAAAATATGGATGGATTTCACAATCGAATGTTCTAATTAAATTTAGCTATAACCAAATGTATTATAAAAAACAACAAATTTGTATGTTCAATTTTAAAAATAGCATCATGTTGTCATCAAGTAACAAAATTATGGTTGTTTTGATTTTTTGCACTAGTTAAATTTATTTCAATCATTTGGTGGTTTCTTCTTTTATTTGTTGAGTTTAATACATTTATTTGTATGTATGTATATACAATTAACGCAGTAGTACAAATTAGTAAAACCGATATAATGCTGATGAAGGTTGTCAAGGGCCGGAAAATGAATAACATGCAATTTACTTCACGGGCAATTAAAAAGGGGGGGAAAGTGGAACATAATAACATGTAACAGAAATACAGATACGAAATTAAATAACAAATTGACTTAAAAATATCTGATATAATTTATGATTAATTTTGATCATATTATTGTTAATTTTAAGCATATTAATGGATAATTTGTTGCATATTATGGTTAATTTTGAACATAATATTTGGTTAAATATGGTTAGTTCACAGAAAAAATTTTAAAAAATTATTTCTATTTCATTAATTTTTTAGTTGAAAGAAAATTAAAAATATAATTTTGATTTAATTAACATTTTAGTTGCTCTGAAATAAATTTTAATTAAATAACAAAAAATCTTAATTGATTTTTTCGTTTAAAATAAAATTATTTATAGAATAACTTGTAGAATTGTTGCTGGGAATTGTCCAAACCTGAGCTTTATTTAAATAAATCAACTTAAGCTGGGATCACACGATTGCCACAATGCACGAATTTTCACACTTTTTAATACCCCAATCGTGTGGCGGTACAATAATAAGGCTCATGTACCAATCGAGGGCAATATTGTGCTTACTTTTACCAATAAAATGCAGCCCTAGTGCGGCAATCGTGTGACTACTTGATATGCAACCGCCAATCAATAGAAATGACAAAAATGTATTTATTGGGTTCTTGTGCGGCAATTAAACAACACAATATGCGCCAATATTTGCCTTTTTTAATAAATTTACTTTTGTGTGTTTCTTTTAGTAGGAATAAATTAAAAATAAAAATTAAATTTATCAAAAATAAAAATTGGGAATTTAGCAAGTTTATTATAAATTTTGTATTCCCGAAAATAACTTTTGATATATAATTTTTTTTTTTAATTAGTGCAATAGCTGTTCAGGACAATATAAAACAATATATACAGGAAAACGGATCAAAATGTATTGAAATTCTTTAAAGCGAATTCATTGTTGAATATAAATATTCTATATTTCTTTATATATTTAAAATAGAATTTTACTTTGTTTAATTTTTGGAATTTCATATATTTTACTTAAAAAATTTCAAATAAAACTATTCAACAACACTTTGTTTCAATATATGATACAATTTTCTTCTTTTTTTTTAATGAACAAGCCAACTAGATCTTTCAAACAAATAAAAAAGCTACCACAGCAGCTGTTTTCGCAGTTGACACAAGTAAGAACAATCGTGTGACTGTGCTTTATTGTACCCATTACGCTTTGTACCAACTAGCGGCAATTAAATTTAAAAAAAAAAAGGGCAATCGTGTGATTTCAGAATATTTTATTGGGGCAATCTCATTATTGTTCTTTAATAAAGCACAATCAAAATTGTGCCATATTGGTAGGGATGCAACATCGTTCCGAAAAACATCGATGTTTCCACGATAAGTATCGATGTTAAAAAACATCGGTACAAACACGATACATCGATGTTTTAATTTTTTTTCTTATTATTATTGAAAGATTTAATATGTACCCAACAAAGAAGTCAGTTAAGTAACCTTTTGAGGAATTTTCTTGACAAAATGACATGAAATGCAAAGGTATTTTAAAATAAATATTATATAATTTCAGTAAAAAAAAAATAAAAACATTTTAATTAAAAACTTCATGGAACTTAGCGCGTGTACTTTTTTAACAATAGCAAAAAACTAAAAATGCAATTCTTAATATTTTTCCATGCCCTACACGATTTTACCTTGGGAGAACAGATATTTGCAAAAAATTAAAAAAGTTATAATCCTATTACATAGTCTCCAAAATTGTTTTAAAATTTCTTTAGTTTATTAAATGAAAACCAAATATGTATACATATGTAGTTATACAATGCATATTATGCAGGTATGTACATACATACATACATACGTACGTACTTTGTACACGCCGAGAAAAAACATGTTTAAATATGGTCACCTCCAAAAAAAACTATTTTTAAAGACAATTTTGAACATATTATGTTAAATTTTAACATATTATTGACACCGACAGCCATATTATTGTTAAATTAGTCCTCCATCAAGAAGCTTCATTGTTTTTGTGCTTCGTTGTGTATTGGTTATCGATGACAATAATTTGGTTAAATTAACCATATATGTTTACAATTTTATTTAAAAATAGTTTTGTTGAAGGTGACCATATTTAAACATGTTTTTTGTCTAGGTGTACGGCTATACTTTGAAATACACTTATTCATATTTTTAAATAAAGGGTTTAATTGAAAAAATAAAAATTTAAAATGGTAAAAATATTATGAAAAAATTTTAAATAAATGAAAATATTAAATAGACGATGTCGATGTTTTTTAGTTTTGACGGCGATGTATCGCCGATGTATCGTCCATCAAAACATCGATGTTTACATCGGTGCTTATGAACAATACATCGATGTTTTCTAAACATCGATGTATCGTTTGCATCCCTACATATTGGTGCATTTGCGGCAATCGTGTGATCCCAGGTTTGCACATTGTTTGAAACGGCAAAGTTTTTTGATCATTTTTTTAAATTAAAATTAAAGCTTCGTTCATATTAGGCAGCAACCATGGCTGCCGTTTTTGGTTATTTCTAACCAAAATTTGTAATTTTTTTCTCAATGTGGAGATGTGATTTTTTTTTTAATTTTGGTTACTTTTTTGTAATATAATAATACGTATGAATATGTTTTTCTTAATACACTTGCAATTTACGTTTTTGAAATTTTAACGAAATACGCGATAACCCCTCATTATCGCGTATTTCGATTCGAAGGAAATTATTTACGACTTCGAATAGTGTGTACTTTGCTCTACGATTTTCTCATTATTTGTTTCAAATGAACTGAAGTTTTTATACCTTATTAAAAACAAAAAATCCCTTTCAAAACAGCTGCCAGATATTTTTTTTAAGAGTTATGAAAAAAATTGTTAAATGTGATTTTTATATCAGAAACGGGTTGTTCTGAAATTTAAATCAACTTAAGTTTTAATCGATATAGATTTTCAATTAATTATTATTTTTTTAATTGAGTGTAGATTTTCCTGATTTTTATAGCAATAAATTTAAGTGGTACTTTAAGTAGAAGGTGGATAGTATTACGCGTACAAAAAAGAAGTTTTTGTGTTTCTCAAAACAGGAATATAAATAAAATATTCTAAAATTACATTATTTCCAGTAGTATGTTTTAATATATTGAAATACACATAGGAATTGTAAAGATTTTTAAAACATAAATTGATAGACATTTCTAATAAGGTTATATTTTTTCGCATTTGGTAACTTTTTAAAAAATGTTGGTTGTAAAAATGTTATTAGTCGTGGCAGCACTGGCAGCAACATTTCCACTGGTGTTCATAATAGAGCAACAATTTTTCGAGAACAAAATTACGTATTTATTATTATTTTTTAAAACATTTTGTTAAAATATTCATTCGAAACTAAATAAAAATTTTATAAACGTCATCAACAATTTCATACAACTTTTCAAAAAAACTTTAGTAACATTTTTGTTCGAAAAATTAAAGGAAAATATATGAAATACTTGGAAAAGAAATAAGATAGAAGAAAAAACGAAATTGTTGCTAACATTGTGTACGAGGCTTAAAAATATCATTTATTAAAAAAAAAAATATACACAATTTAAAATTTTTACAATTTTTAGTAATCTGTTCTGCAAACTGAGTCGATTTGAAAACAAGTGATTTTTTTAAAACCGAATAGTAAAGCATTTGGTGTTCTGTAAATCGCACGATTTGCATTATTCGAAGCCAACAAAAAAGAAATGCCAACAAAGACATTTAAACGTCAAAGTAGAGAAAGTATCAGATGTTTACTGCTGGATGAAAATTTAAATGATTATTTGGTTTTTCAAAAAAAGCTTGATATTGTTATTAAAAATGCCCGGAGCTTTCATAATAAGTTATAAATCTTGTAATTTACAAAAATTAACAAATTTGTAAGTGTTAGTAAAATTATTGTTTAATGAAGAATTTTCTTGCATTAAATGTTTTTTTTTACAATAATCAAAATAAGCCTTGGAACTTTTTATAATATACTTCATTTCTGTAAGCTTTATTTAAAAAAAAGCTTTCGATCTCGATTTGCTTTCGACCAGGTTTATGTACTCGATTTCAAATCGAGTAAAATTGTGCGAATTCGGTTTTGAGAACACCAAAATATTCGGATTCGTTTTAAAACCGAAAAATTTGTTTCGGATTCGGTTTGCAGAACTAAGGGGAATATAATCATTTTGGTGATAGGTGCAAAATCAACAACTTGTTTTTATTCTTTGAATTTGATATGAATTTGGTAATTGGAGACAATTGCTAATTTTTTCGTGTTTTAATCAAATTATGGTAAATGTTGATCAAATTATGGTTAATTTTAACCATATTTTGGTCATATTTTACCATATTATGGTCATATTTTACCTTATAATGGTCATATTTTAACATATTATGTTCATATTGTACCATATTAGGGTCATACTTAACCATACGTATATAATTAACTACAAACATTAACATTGTTAAAATCCAACCATAGTTGTGTTGCTCTGCTGCTTTTACTGCGTGTGCTAATTAATAACAGATGTAACCAAGATTCGAAATTATGATTAAACAATTTTTATTTTTTTATTTTGTTTTGCTTTGTACATACATATTCTGTTATTTGTTTAACAGTTAAAAACAAAAAAAAAAATTTTTTTTTACGAAATCCACCAAAACAAAAAAACATAAGTCACATGTGGAATAGAGAAACCGTTGAATAAAAGAACGGGGAATAAAGACAAAAAAAATTACAAATTTCGGAAAAATTAAGGGGAAGCTGAATTTGTGCACGAAGCTTCCTTTTGTGGTTCTAAACAACGTCCCAAAAAGCCCTGTGATCCATGTGCCGCTCAAAAAGTAACGCGGTGTAAAAGTTCAACGGTTTTTCGTAAAAATCTCGCTATCTTTAACATTTATCAAATACCAACATAATAAAATTATTTATGGGCACAAAAACTCTATTCCGGAAAGAGGCTTGTTTGGGGGTATGTGGAGTAAAGGACCGATTCTTACAGCCGTACCTAAAAAAAGCGGCAAACGTTTTCTGGTTGGTAAAAATTTTCATAATGTAGAGTGCGACTTTCATTTTTGTTGTTTAAAAAATAGCTTCGTATATTTTTCAAAAATGTTAAAAGCAAAATAATTAAACAATGAAAAAATCAGTCAAAAAACAAAACACTTATCCCTTATTATTTGACAGTTCAAAGCGGGAACTTTCTCACGAAAATTTTACAGACCCCGCTATTGTTAATCAATAATACAAATTCGGCTACTGTTGGTCAATCTAGCGGTTTTGTCTCAATTTTTTTTTTTTATATTATGAGGATTTTATTAACCAGGAAATTTAACACCAGTGTTACCACCAGCAAAATTTAAAATTACACTTGAGATGAAGAAAAATTACTCGATTTAACTAAAATTGCACTTGATATGAAAATTAACTTTTTATTTTATAAAAATTTATTATCAAAATTAACTTTAAAAATCCGTATTTTATTTGCACATCTAAAAGGCGACTTAATGATTTTTATAGTGGACATAATCGTCTATCTGACCAGGTTTGTTTCGTCAAGAACCGCCGCGGTGCTCATAGGGCCGAATACATTTTCAAATGTTAATGTCGTGGAATCGTCTTTTGAATAAAATTTATTTTTTGTACTCATTTTTACAATTTCAAGTTTTATGGGTTTTAAGAAATATCTATTATGGTTTTAGACAATAGTCTGTTTCCTAAATCAGTGTTACAACTGTTAAGGGCGCTAAATATGCTCCCAAATACAGCATTTGGTAGTGACAAAATAATCGGCCTTATTTTGTAAGGCGTTGTCGTTAACGAGTAAGTCGTTTTTTGTTATAGATTAAAGTAACAGATAACCTGTGTTCTTTGATCCATTACAAAAAACGACTCACGCGCTAACGACAACTCCTTAAATAATAAGGGCGAATATTAAATTTATTCCTTTTTAAAATATTGGAAACATACATTTTAGTTTTAAAAAAATTATAATTTTCTAAAACTATTTAGTTCATATGATAATAGTTTTCCGCTACATATTAATTTATATAATAATATTTAAATAAAAATCAGACCACAATTGACACGTTTTTTCGTTTATTGTTTATTAATACAAGTGTGTTAATTTATTATCTCTATATACATACATATTGCACTAAATCAACAAGAGGGTATTAAGTCAAAATTTCATAATTTTCAGAAGAAGCAAAACCATTTTTAATTTAACATTAAAGGCATATGAAAAGAATTTTTAAAACCACCATTTCATTACCAAAAAGTAGACATAATAACACGATATTTTTACAGCATGTAGATATAAATATTACGTGTCGATTTTTTTCAAAAAGCGAAAAATGGACATTTTGAGTTAATACCCTCTTGTTGAGCAAGTGCGATATATAAATTTTTGAAAATATACAAAATTTTTCATAACAATATTTGTTAAAAATATCTGAATATTAAATATTTACGCTTTGATACAGTTCAACAAACAGTATTAATACGAGTATAATTTTCTTAATCATTATCCATTTAAAAAAAAAGGTAAATATGTAGACAGCTGGAAATACGCTCTACATCAATTATATTAAGTGTTTGTTATATATTTTGTTTAATTGTAAGGTTTAATTGTTTAAACTCGGTTCAAAGTCATAATTGCGCGTATTGCAGGGAATATATAATGTACATATGTAGGTGACCAATGCTACAAGCATAAATTTGACAAATCGCTTAAGAACTGCGACTAATAATAATTCAATCTTACAACAGCTACTGCTGTAACCCCTAATGTGTTAGACATAAAATTTGTGTTAGGCTTTAACTGTTAAATTAGCTAAAATATTTCTACCTACCAAATACTAATTTGTTATCATGAGAATCAGTAACACGGGGAGGATTTAGTCCTAGGCTTACTTGCATGTGTAAAGGTCTTGACGTTTTTTTTTTTTTTTTTTGCTCTGGGGGAGTCTGCTCTTTTTCAAACTTGAAAAAATTACTCGGTGGGGTAAATCACAGTTGGGGGTAGTGCACTAAATATTGATTTAAATCAGCAGTGCACTGTCACTAAATAAAACTGCAAAAAAATTAGTTTGCATTCTTTTTTTACCAGCTTTAGTTTAGTGATGATTGCTATTTTTTTTAATTACCACTAAAAAAATTAGTGATCTTGCAAATTTTTCATTATCACTAATCAGCTGTTTCCATAACAGGAGTGGTTGAACGTGTAGTAAAATTTATATGAAAAACACTCAAAAAACTGAGTGCTTCCCATACAAATTTTACTACACGTTCAATCACTTGTGTTGTAAAAACAGCCGAAACAAACGAAGATTGAATGCAAAAATCTGCACTCAATTCAAATAGTGCAAAATTTGTACTTGCAATCAAAATAGCTGCATATAAACAGACTCTCATTAAAATTTGAAAAATGTAACTTTGTATAAGCATAATTTTTGATTCTTGTTATGATATGCATGAAAGGAAATTAAACAACATGTCAGTAATTTGTCAATAACGGAATATCTCATGACTTTAATCATAAAAAAACCAGTTTTTTTTTGTTTGTAAATTTAGTGCAAAATTTTAAGTTGCACTTAATGAAGAGCAAAAAAGTTACAATAAACTGATGACTGCCTTTTCTTAAATCAAACTATTTTTTTTTTTTTTTTTTGGGAGAAAAGCACAATTCCCCCTTACAAACCTGATTACAAGAGGCAGGATTTTTAAATGGCGAATTCCCACTTGGAAGTACTTTTTTTCTCTCTGCTCTCGAAGATAATTTGATGACTACTTGCGTTATAAAGATATGTTATTTAAAGCATATCTTGTGTTATTTAAAGCATATTTTAAACTAATTGCAATACAACCTGCTTCAATATATAAATGATTAACAGCCTGTTTTTGTAAAACACAAGTGTTCTCACTTGAAGTTTTCGTATTAAAACGAAAACGTTTTAAATATGGTTTTTGAAAAACATTTAAATCATGTTTGTATTCATGTTTGACATAAAAATGTTAGTAAATTGGTAAAAACTAAAAATGTTGAATTAAAATTTTTACAAAAATTGCAATAAATAAACGCAATATATGAAGACGATTTTTTGATACATATTAACATATAGAAATGGTGAAGGTATTTGCGTGATAGCACTAATTTTTTAAAACATACAGAAGAACTTACATACGCACATACATACATACTTATGTACATACTTGTTTCTAAAATTTTTTGAACCTGTAAATACATATTTATGTAATTAGTAGCATTTAACCCGCTACTTTATTAACGTCTCCTTCTCTTTCGTAAGCATATTTTTATGCCAAAGTTTATTTTTCTATGTTTTAACTTGTTTAAATGCTAGAATTTAATTCGCTACTTTGTCGGGTCCTTTTTTGTGATCATATTTGTGTGCCAAAGGTTATAGTTCTGCTACTAAAATTTTTTATATTATGGGATGATAATCACTCAGAACCTTGCAGCTTAAATTTGAGTCTCTTCAATATTATAACAAATTCAAAAAGTACCATACGCCGAACATAAAAGTGAAGGAAATACATTTAATTTCTCGTATTTATCCTTTTTGATACTTTTTTCTCCCCGTTGAACTATAAACAATTTCAATATAGTAGTGGGAATGGAGAAAAATGTTTTTTTAAAAAAAGTACCACAAAATAAATTACGATTTTCGCCCCTTAAACGTTTGAATTTCGAAAAAGTAACAAATTTGACTTTGCATTTGTTTAGATAAGTTTCGAATGTGATATAACTTTTATTTCTATGTTTATTGGCTTAAAAGATAGGTGGGATGACAAAAAAAGTGCCAAAATACTCCCTGAAAGAGGAGAATTTCAAAAAAGTACCAGTCACTCGTCCACTTATTTTTTTAAAGACAACGAAAAGTATTACATTTCATTGTATCTCCCTAAGTTTTGGAAATATAAGGTTACCGAATTTACCCTTTTTACCCCCTAAGCATTCGACTTTCCAAAAATCCCGTTTAAGTGGATATATTTGGGAAGAGTCCAGCCACCGGTACAAATTCAAGTTTTTAGCTTCAGGCGTTTAGGCTGTGCGATCATGAATCAATGTTACAATTCTATATACATATATATATATATATATATATATAGATACACACACCCTTAATAATATTGTAAATAGTTTAGAGTTCTTTCAGTAAAATATCCTTTTTATTTTCTATTTATTTTCTTAAACGAATGCCTTTTACTTATCGTCTTATTTTGGCATTTGTGTTCATATATTACGGAGATGTTCATTTTATAAGAACCAAACGTATGTGGAAAAATTAAAGCTTTTTCAGTCACTCACCTAAAATGTGTTTTAATTTTATGAAAACCTAAATAAGTTTTCGTTCGTTTTTTTACGAACGAACAAATATTTTCATTTTCTTAAAACAGGCTGTAACAGAAGAACTTTGAACTTTGTTCGTAAATCTTTACTTTAAAAAAATCATTTAATTTATTTACTGCCTACTTTTAAGGGATAATGTAAAGTTAATAAATCTATTTTTTTTTTTTTTATTTTTTACTTAAATTAAAAATTTACTTTAATGATTTTCGCTTCTCTGCTGCTTCTACTTAATCATACGATTCATTCACACGAACATCTGAAGGAATTTCATCCGAAATGAAATAAATGTCTGCAAAATGACTCAGCTACTTTACAAGAAAATGCAACTCTGATTCCATAGAGTCTATCATTTTATGAAAATTTTCGTAAACATTTGCAAGTCGAACAGACTTTTTAAAAAATCTGTCACTCAATCCATTTTTAAACCACACTTTCATACTTTATGAGCACATACGATTTTTTTGACAATTCGTACGACTGAATAAGTAGTATGTATATAATAATCACCGTATACATCAGCGCGCATCTTCTTTTCTGGCTTTCGAAAACATTCAAGTTTTTAACTGGGTATTTTCGCAAAACTTTTACAGTTTTAAATCATATTTCCTCTAACAAATTCATAAATAAGAAATACAAATTTACAAAATTTCAAGTCACCCATTAGAATTATAAAATTAAATAAATTATATAATTCATAAAATAAAAAAGGAGCACATTAAATGCGCTTTAATTTAAAAAGAAAATACGATTCAAAACAATAAAAATAGAAATAAATAATATTTGGAATTTAAATTTATTGACATTGCAATTGAAATTTGTTAACAACAAGTTAATGGCAGCTAAAAATAATATTTGAAAAAAGTAAAAAAATTATCTCATTAACCTTCATGCCGATATAAATGTATATATTTGTTTGTTTGTGCACGAGATATAAATGCTAATATTATTGCACATTCGCAATTAAATTATAAATAATTTGAATAACATTGCAATTGACTCACATATCAAATAGTCTGTCAGTCCATGCACCCCAACCCCTTTTTTGGGAACCAAACGCAAATCACTTTCTGTTTGTGTACATTTTTGTTTTTCTTTAGTTTTTTTTTAACGTTTTTATAAAATTTTAAAATAATTTTTTTTTATAATGGCGCCATTTTTAATATAAACACTTTATTGTATTTATTGTGATTAAAAAAAAAACAACGCAAAATAATTTCAATATACATATGTATATTTTTTATAGTTTTAATTAATGAAATTATAAGATGTTTTTGCAAATGTTTGAATTTTAAATGAATGCAATCGATTGAAGATTCCATTGGATTAATAAAATCATCTTTTTAATTAAGGTAAAAAATATCAAGTAACGCATCGTAATAAAATACTTTGATTTTTATGTTCAAATACAAAGAGGAGCAAAAGTCATCACCAGGAAAACCACAAATATGCAATTGCATGTTTTTCCATGTGCGACCGACCAATGGAGGCAGAAACTATATACACCTAATTCTGTTTTTACGCGAATTTGATTTAACACGATTCCAAAAAATATTTAATTTTGTTTTAACGGTTTTTGGTTTGATTTAACGGGGTTTCAAAATGTGTTTTTTTCTGAACTTTTTTGAATTATGAGACTATGGAACACAAAAAAATTTTTACCCCAATTAAAATATTAATCAAACATGAAGTCAGTTCTAATTAAAAATTTAATAAAGTGAATTAAACGTTTAATCAAATGAACTACACATTTAATTGTTTCTATTAATTTGTTTACTGCTGCAAATTACTAGTATCAATTAAACTTTTAATTCACTTGATTTAACGTTAAATTCACTTCGTCGGCTGATAATTTAATTGTCGTATGAACACATTTAATTTGAAAATTGCCTCACAAAATAAAACATACGACAAACTCAACACTCCATATCTCGAAAACCTTTTGAGGTATCGAAAAACTGATTACGCCAAATGAAAGATCAGGTCGGAAAACCTAAGGAATCTTTCTTAACTCAAAACCGAAAAAATTCCACACACGACATTTAAATTATCAACCGACGACTTGATTAAATTTGTGATTAAAACTTTTTTTATTTTTGATTTATGTCTTAATTAGGGCAAAATTGTTTTATATGAAGTAAATGAGCGATATGTTAAGCCAATTAATATTGTTATTATATAGCTGTTATGTTATAGTTGTTATAATAATTGTTAGCCCGAACTGTTAAATTTTATACATAAGAAAAACATTAATATATGCGTTTGTGCTGCTGTGAAATATTCTAGACCAGTTATGTCCAAAATGTTAACTGTGGTGGTTGTATTGCTTTATATTTGTATTAGTGAATAGAGACCCGGTAAACAATATTGGACTACTTGATCCATTTAAGATAAAATGGACTACTTACAACATGGTCCGATGTAATGCAATCATGAACAATGTCATTGTAAAAAAGAGTTTGTAGTTAACCACATGTCTTCGATTTAAAGGGACATGTTTTCGTTTTTAAACGTTTTCAAAACTAACAATCTTGAGTATACCATGGAGTAGTTTCAAAACTAATCCACTGGGAGAAGGTATGAACATGGAGTATTTTAAGACTACTCCGTTGTAATGCAAAGCTGTGTTATATGGTCCAGCCCTAGGACATCTTAATTTTAAATAGACCATGTTTTTCAATACATTTGGGTTACCTTTGGACTGGTCTTTTACATACGTGTATGGACTAATTGTATTATTTGCATCCACCGCATATGCACTTGTCGCTTGATAATTGACGACTGAATTGTATACTCTCGAGGACTAAATGAAAGAGCGTAAGAATGCGTGTGAAGAATGTGTGTGAATTAATTTCCACAATTATGGTATGGGCTGGACATCAATGTTCTAGACACATCTTGAAGTATATCGATCGAATCAGTATTACTTTCTAAATCCATCCAACGATTTCTGTCCGTCCAGCTGGTTGTCCATGTTAAACTTGTGCGCAGAGTACAGGTCGCAATTCTGGAGATAATTTGATCAAATTTTGTAGGTACATATGTTTTTTTTTTTCTTTTGTCACAAGGACAAGGCCTTTGTAAATGGTAGGAGTCGGTCTATAACTTCACGTAGCCCATATACATATACTTTCTGTTTATAAGCCATTTATGTTCGTATATACATATAATTCGAAAATTCGCCTGTAAATACTGTGGTGTAGGGTATCATGTATCATTCTTTAAGGTTTGATCGAATATACTTTTTACTTGTTTACTTTTTTAGGGCGTATTTTTAAGGCATATTTTGAAGTTTATACTGCATATTTAATGCGCATAAAACACTTTTTTTAGAGCATACTTCCGGTATCCCTGGTCATCGCCCTATCGGAAGATGCTAAAATTTTTTGAAATGGCGATAAATATCATTCTACTTTGACATTTGTGAAGTAAACAGATTCAAAATATACGCCAATAGGAAGTGGAGCGCTATACTTCTTTAGGACGTGGAATAATTGTTTGATTCTCTGAGGGCTGAATTTTTGGGTCGTTTAATTTCTCATGCACTGGTCGACAAGATCGTCCGATTTAACCCTTCTAGACTTTGTTTGTTAGTTTGACTTTCTTGAAGTGACGATTCTATGACAGAATATTTTGGGTTTGTGAGAGTGCAGTTGTGTTTTACTTTTAACAACCCTGTGTTAGTGCGGTTAACAAAAACATCAAGCATTTACTACTAATCACTAGCAATTGTAAAGGAAAGTTGTTAGATAATAGGGGTAAAGGGTTTTAGTTAAAGACGTGTAGCAAATATTAAAGGTTTGTGGGAGAGTGAAAAAAATGTTTGATAATGTAATCATATTACAAATTTTTCTTTGAAGAATTCATACATTTTTAACACTGACTAAAATTAATCAATTAAAACATTAATCTACACATATTAACATATTAACATATTAATCTACATCATAAATTATTATATAGTTAATAAAAGTAGTTTCTATTTTTAGTTTAAATTATCACAAAATTTTTTTTTTTTTTTGATGAGTACTAAGTTGAAAAAAATAAAACAATCAATTTGATACAAGTTTAGACGTTTTGATGTGATGGTAAAAAACAATATATATATGTATATATATATATATATATACTAGTTGTTTTGTGTCCCGGCGCTGCCCGGGATTTTTCAAATAATATTTAAATTCTGGATCAAAATTTCACCAGGAAACTTTTTTTTTTTTTTTTTCAACAAATATGAATTTCAGGCAAATCGTAAATAAATTAAAAATATTAAAATATCACGACAACAGTGCCACCTTTCGGGATTAAGCTTTAGAGAAACCTGGTTCCGGACTAAAGATATTTATGGTGCAAGTTTGGTGTCAATCGGTTATGGAGTTTAAGTAACACGTACCCATAACAAACGTTTTTATATACATATTGGGGGGATTCACAAGGTGTGCTATCAAGTCATATCGTCATAATGTCCTAAATAATATTTTACAATTATTTAAAAAAAAATATTGTTCTGTTTCAAACAACATAAAAAAATATTTTTTTTTTAACAATTGTAAAATATTATTTAGGACATTATGACGATATGACTTGATAGCACACCTTGTGAATCCCCCCATTATAACAACCCCCAGACCATCAGTAATACATTGTTAAAGTTTCATAAAGATCGGTTCAGGGGCTATGTGTATTATCTATGTCTTTGTATGGGAGGTACAATGCCCACTTTTACAATTCCGCCCAGATTTTGCATCATTTGGTTGCGTATTTATAACCAAGGTATTTGCACTACATTTGGAATCTTTAGGTCTTGTCGTTGTACAGATATACATAAATCTATATCTTTGTATGGGAGGTGCCCCGCCCACCTAAGATTTAAAAAAATATATAGTCTATAGCACCTCCCACACACACCATCAGTAATATACTGTAAAATTTCATAGAGATCGGTTCAGCGGTAACGGAGATTACCTCTATATAATATTAGCACAGATATATATATATAAATCTATATATAGACGGGTGGTTAAATTTTAAGGGCCGATGTTGAATGTGAACCACACCTAAACGTCGAGTTATTTTCTGCATTTTATTTGACATTTCTCAATTTCAGACTTACTCAATTTGAACCATGGAAAGATATACAATCGAGCAATGCGTTAAAGTTATTCAGGCTTATTATGTAAATGGGCGTTCAAATCAAAATGCATATCGTCAATTTTCAAAGAAAATCATCTTTAGTGTTGAGGCACATTTTCACCTCAGTGGATTCTTCAATAAGCAGAATTGCCGTATTTGGGAGAATGATAATCCAAGAGTGATTGTCGAAAAACCAATGCACCCATAAAGAATGACTATTTGGTGCGGTTTATGGGCTATTATAATCTGTGTTTTATTCAAAATCAACATCGGCCCTTAAAATTTAACCACCCTTTATAAATATATATGTGTGTGTGTATATATATGAGTATTTACTGTTTTTAAAACTTAAATGTGCTTTATTATCAATTACAAATTGGAAAAAACAAGCTGCGATTAAATTGATAACGTAAGATTTATGTAAATTTCAAAAACGGTTTATATTTGTTTATTTGCTAGAGTATCCAATAATTTGACTTTTGGTTTTATTTAAATTTGAATATCGCAAAATCGCCCGATTAAACGAATAACCCGAATAATTTAAATAGTTTTATCCAATCGGAAAAATACATGTCTGTTTAATTTGATACCACAAAAAGAGTTTTTAAAGCACTAAAAAGACCGAAACAAGATGAAGGAAACAAATTTAAAACAAACTGTAAACAAAGTAAACACTACTTCAGTTTAAAAGACTTCTTACAGAAATCTGTGCAATTGTTAGATTATAATTTTATTCCATATTCTTTCAGCTATCTGTCAGAAAACAATAAAAAAGTCGGATAACACATCAAAATTTCCCATGCCTTTTTCACGAAATATCTGCCAGAATTCGTGTCAAGCACTTCATACATTTTTGCGTCAGAAATCTGACAGAATTCGTATACGATTCCGACTTTGTTGAAGGCGTTTCTTTCAGATATCTGGAAGATGTCAGACAATTTTGTTGCCTGGGATGTCATTTAGTTTTTATTATCAGAAGTAATCAGTTAGAAATTTAAAAAAAAAACAAAAGTATGTATATTGAAGTTTTTGATAATTAAATTTTGCTTAAGTTCATCAAATTTAATTTTCATTAAATTATTTATAGTGAAGGAAGGAATTTAATTTTTATTTTTTGAGAATTTTATTCTTGACTGAAGGCGGGATTGAACTCGGGTCGAATTTACATGTTTGGAGAATAAACACATTCTCATCAACAGAATTCTTTGCAGTTCTACCGTTTGCGCCCAAAAGTTCAATAAAAAAAATGAAAATTGTTTTAAAAACAAATATTTTTATATTAGAAAAGTAAATTTTTCTAAGAAATAAATTTCAAATGATTAATTGACATAAATTGTTCAAGTTATTCGTTTATCGAAATTGGCTATTTTAATTATTCGATTAAATAATAACGAACAATTCCACGATTAAACGAGTGGATTCTCTAATATTTGCACACAAGTCATAAAAATTAATTGGAAAAAACAGTTTATTATAATAGTTAATAAAAATTTAACAGTTTAAAACTTTTAGTATTTTACTTTGCATAACGAAAAATTTAACAAGTAAGAAAGAATAGTCGTTCAATATGATTCATCAATTTTTTTACAGAAAATTTTCCAAAATTGTACCCCAATTGGGATCCATAGGCAATCATGGACCCGACCAATTATGTTATCAGGATTCAGATTTATACAAGAGTCCTTTTTACCGAATATTATCTAATTATCCACATCTGTATGAGATTTGTTCGCCTTGAGAGAGGCTTTAAATGGGGCCTATTAGAAATAAACTCTATTCCGGAAAGAAATTTTTATGGGCGCTATTTGAAATTATGAATTGATTTTACTATCTATAGCAATTGGTACATATTTACCAAATTTGATTCAATTATCTCGAAAATTACAACCTCTACTTTGCGTACAATGTTTACACGGAATTCCAGCCTTTCGGACGGACATCGTTAGATCGATTTATAAAGTAGTTCTGAGTCGATCGTTATTATAAAAGGGGGTTCAAGAACAAATTTGTTTATGTGTTACACACATCAGCACGAACACATAATATCATGTCCACTAATGATGGTGGGGTGTAATAAATAACTTACTCGCACACATGTACAACACATTTGAAATAAACTTTTCAAAATATTTTATTTCATTTTTTAGAATTATTTAAAATTTCAATTATTTTTTTTTTTTATATATATATTAAATTTTTTTTTTTTTTAATTTTATTTAAAGGGTAAACCTGTTATTTCAACACTATTTACTTTTAAACTGATTGTTAATATGAATGACAATTATATAAGAAATTTTTTTCTTTTAAACATATAAAAATATTTAAAGAAAGAAAATTTTAAAAACAAAGAAAAATTATTATTTTCTTTTACATTTTAAACAAAGCCAAGAACATGGACACTACAAGTATTTTTTATATTTAAATATTTTGTATGTATACCGGAAGTCAAGTAGTAATTGCATCAAGAATATACAAAGATAATTCCTATTGGGGGACTTTGCAAGAGGTCTTAAACATAAAAAATAAAAGAGGCAATTAAAATAATTTAATTATGATTAGTAATTGAGATCTTTTTTTTTAAGAAAAATGAAAAATACCGTTTAAACAATAATTTGTATTGAAAATAAAATCCAAATAACCGTTTTTTTGTAATGAAGTACTGAAATCGCTTCTTTTTTCTTTACCCTTTTTTTAATGTTTTAGCATATTTTTACAGATGGATACTTATTTGTTAAATAAAACCAAATATTTATTGCTTTACCCTCTGGCACGCGTCTTTATATACTTAACTAAAAAGCTGAACCTATTGGGGTCAGGTCGATCGCAAAACGTGTGTAACATTGTTAGCCTTTCCCCATGAGGCAGACATTCATCGTTATATGCGTTTTAGAACTAACTCAAGCCAAATTATCAATAATAAGTTTAGCAACGATATTTGTACAAAACCAGTGTGTGGGGTCGTGCGAATCGAGTCGATTTCAGTGATCATACCTTTTTTGTTTTTCAAGATTTTTTGACACAATAAGTTTTGTGTATTAGCTTATCTTATTAACTATACGTAGTTTAATGCATTAAGCTCTGCGACCTGTAGAACTATTAAATTTTTTTTTCATGTCAAAATTTCCCGGAAATTTCCTACTTTATAGAGCATAAGTCCTGCCCGTCAAAACGCGTCAAAAAAAATCTGTACTCTCTTGTAGTGCGGACTCTAACCTACATTTCAATACCCCATTGTACACACATCTGGATGCGATCTTTCGAACTACAGCAATTTCTGTGACCCAATATAAGATATTCAGTTCAAAAAATAAGTCCTGCAAGGAGACGTTACTGAAATTAAAGAAGTTGAATCTTAAAGAATTTTCGACGATTAAAAAAGCAGTTCCGGCCACATGAATTATGTAGCACTTCAGTTATCAATTTATTTGGAATTTGGTATTGCCATTATTTGGTATTGCCATTGTTATGAACCTATTGTGGGTGAACGGATGCTGCAAAACGAATAGGCGACATAAATACCCTAACACGTTAGATTTCTGAGTAATTTTAAGTTAAAAGGTGAAACATTAGTAAATAGCCGAAAAATAAACTACATAGATTAATTGCCTGAAAATTGCAACTTAATTTAAAAAATGGAAGAGATAAAAAAAACTACACGCAGTTATATTTTACGTGAAAATTAGCTGCCTGTTACCTGTTAATTTATTGCCGGTATGTTATCCTTTTAAAAAGTGTGAAAACAGGGGTTTTTTATGTTTTAAAGAAATGCTAATAAAAGATTAAATTTGTATTTAAAAAAAGAGGTTTTATGTTTCAAAGAAGTGGTAATAAAAGCTTATTTAAAAAAACTTCTATCTAGAGTATATAATGGGTGATTCAAGTAGAGATACTTTTTTCAATAGCCTTATTTTGACATATCACGTGTGAGTCGTGTCATGCTGTCATGTTATTTTTGTTTAGTATTGTTTGGCATTTCATAATGGAAAGACTTAAGGCCGCTTTAGCCGACCGTTTGAGCACTTATAGAACATGTAAGAACGTGCCATCTGCTTTTCAAAAACATAAACAAAAAAACATTAGTATACATAAAACAACACCCCCAGTGATGCGAATTTTAAATGTTCAAATGGTGACCGCTTTGCAGAAAAAGTATCAAGTGGTTTGAATAATATTAAAACTGTATTTATTGTATATATAAATACATAAATAATTAAATATTTGTTATTTATATTATAGATTTACAAAAAACAAATATTTATTATAGCATTTACATACACGTGTACTTATATTATTTTGAAAATGTGCATATACAAAATTAGGTTTTGATACCATTAAAAACCACAGTTGTTATGGTTTGTGTATATGTATGCATTTTTTTATTTTATACATCTAAACATATATTTGTATAAATGATAATATGTATGTATTGTAAGTTATTTTGTAAGTTATACGGTTAAGTGACATTACAGTCAGTAAAGCATTTGTATTGCTTTCCATATAACAGAAATGATCAGCTGTTTACATTACATTTACATTTCTACATTTACGGTCGGCTAACGCGGCCTTTACGCCTAAACAACGTTTTACAAATCGTTTAACTTTATTACGAAAATTCACGTTCTGTGAGGAATGTGTTTCGTGCACTTCGCCCAACTTATGGTTTCGCTGAACTTGCGGCCTACTGAGCGTACTATTCGCAACACCATCACCCATTTTGAGACCCAGCATTCATTATTGGATAATATTCGACCGAATAGACCACGTCCAGCACGCTGTGAAGAAAATATAGCGGCCGTAGCTGAGAGTGTACACGAAGACCGTGGAGAGTCGATTCGGCACCGTTCGCAGCAACTCGAACCGTTATCGTGCCATGATAAGCGTCTATTTGATGCCTGAAATTGAAGCTCGTGATCTCGGCGACATTTGGTTTAACTTCCCACATATCGCATCAATCAATGGATTTATTGAGAGAACACTTCGGTGAGCACATAATTTCACGTTTTGGGCCAGTCGATTGGCCACCAAGATCGTGTGATATCACACCGTTAGACTTTTTCCTGTGGGATATGTAAAGTCTAAAGTTTATACGGACAAACCCGCTTCGATTCAGGCTAAGAGGAAAACATCACGCGTGTCATTTACCAGTTACCAGTCGAAATGTTTGAACGAGTCATCGAAAATTGGATTCAACGGATGGACCATCGGCGACGTAGCAACGGCCAACATTTGATAGACAGAATCTTCAAAAAATAGATGCCAAAGAATGTTCTTTCAAATTATAATAAACATTCCCCATTAAATTTGACATTTCTGTGTTTTTTTTTTTTTGTTTTTTTTTTTTTCTTTAAAAAAGTAGGGAACCTCGAAATGGATCACGCTTTATATGATACATATTTTCAATAGAAAGATGAAAAAGATTTTGTGTAAAACATAATGAGTAATCCATTCTTCAAAATATGCAACGAACAAGAAATCAAAATTACGCAACCAAAAATGTCTAACAAATGATCTGATTTTTAATAAGCCGTCGAAAACCGCAAAGGAAACTGTAAAAGTGGGTCGACCCGCAAAACAAATTGACAATTGCAGTGAAAGATCACGAAGACGCAAGCTTGCAAATATCAATGAAGAAATTTCTCATAGTATGATAAAGGATTCATTTCTGCATCAAATTCAACCAACGCAAAATAAGAAAACAAAAATTGCAATAATTGGAAAAATAGTGGAAGCGAGCCCTAGACGCACAAAGAGGATTTTAAAAAGAAATTAAATTTACTCCAGATGCATTTTCACTATTTTTGGATTAAAACCCGACTAAAAATCAGTACACAGAACTGCGAAAGCGAACCAATGACAAAAATTGTGGAATCTTTCCAGCATATCGAAATTTAGTTCCTGTCAAAAAAAGAGTGCTTAACTTTTATAAACGACTATTAGTATAACTTCAAGTTCAGCAGAAGTAAAATTGCAGGATCTTCTCGAACACACTGCAGAACGATTATTAAATACAGTTGATGCTGACTGTTTAAAAAAACTTGAAAATTGCGGCATCACTTTAATTTCTAAATGGGGATGCGATGGAAGCTCTGGTCAGAAACAATACAAGCAATGTAATACAGAAAATTCATCTGATGCTAACTTATTCATGGTATCTTTTGTTCCATTACGTTTATAAAAAACTTATATTGGCTTAGAGCAGTGAACCAGTAGAGCTACAAAAATGGATGTATGGAAAAATAAAATCAACAAAGTATTGCAGATTAATAAAGGATGTTTACAAAAAGGAAACTAAAGATGTCATAACTGAAGAAGTTCGAAAAAATTGTTGTATAAACAACAACAACACTACAAAAGTTGGTATTTAACGATTTGATAGTTGTTTGTTGTAGGTACAACTTGTTAAGTGTAGAAACAACAACAACACTACAAGTGGAAAAACGTACATTTGTGGTTGGTTTTAGAGTTGACGAATTATTTTCATGTTTACAATTAAATAAAAAAAAAAAGGAAAACGCCCGAATTGTTTTTGGTTAAATTATTTAGTTAAAAACATCAAATTTACAATGTAGAATGATGAAGAATACCATATCGGGGCATTCTGCAGGTTTCTTATAATTAATGTTTTTCATACGGGATTTCTCGGGACAAAAATCCCGGGATGTCGCATGTTTTTCGGGATAAAAATCCCTAAAAATTTAAATAATCCAACTGTTTTGGTTTTATGTCAATGCTGTTGGCTTTATATATAAAGAACTAAAATTTTTTATTTTTTTACGAGCGTTTTTTTCATTGTTAAACTTATTAAAAAAATCTTATGAACTGTTATTTCCCATTAAAAAAAACTTTATGTTTTTTGCAGCACTTAAGAGAAAAAGCGCATAATCGAGCGCTTCAATAAGAGAGCTATTATACAGCAGTAAATGATAACGAATAAAATATACAAAAAAGCTGCTATTTAATTGCAAACAAGCGAAAAAAATAAAAATATATAATGGTTTACGAAAATGATTGAAAAAGGCATTTAAACAAGTAAAAGCAAGACATTTATAAATATGTTAATATAGTTTTATTATGTTAAAAGAAGCGCTTATTGTCAGCAGAAAATAGTCCTCCAAACCGGGAACACCCCATACAAAAATCAGGCATCCCATCAGCAGCTTTGAAGCGATTTGAGGTATACATTCATACATAAAACCTGCTCCTTTAGGATCACATTTTTTACTGCGTTGTTTTTTGTTTAAATTAACTAAATTATATTTTGCGGAAAAAGAAAACTCTACTTTTAATTGAGAATTCTACTGTATACGAAGAGGAGTTCAACAAAAGTGAAACATGGTGTAACAGGAAAATAAAAAATAATATTCTCTCTCTGGTTCCAGGGGTAAAAGCTTACAACAATACATTAATTAAGTATGAAAAAATTTTGTGGGGAATTGTAAAAATAAACTGGTTTTAAACTATTATAAAAATGCATAAAAATGAACTAGTTGGACTCCTATGACAACCCAACGTCAAATACGATAGTTTGAAATATGAAAAAAATCAAAATTGGAACTAGTTAAAAGTAAAAGTCAACCAGTGTATTTCTAGCTAAATACTAGTTACTTTTTCTGCAGGGTAGTAATTGCATATATACACCGGGTGTTAATATCACTGTGGGACAAGTTACTATTGGCACAAATCCACATTACGTATCTGAGCAATTTTACATATAGCAATAATTTATCTTAATAATCTTCTTGTATGTAAATAATTTAATCCTTTTGTGCTTAAAGTCTGGTACTCTGTTCAGTATTTCGTGCGAAATGTTGTCAAACAAAGTAAAAAAAAAAAAATTCTGTGAAATACAAACGAAAAAATGTGGATAGAGTTGTACTCTTTTTATATTACGAAAAACATTCGAAATGTTTCTAGCAACATTTTTATTTTCCGTGCGAAACAAGTGCAGCTCATATTATTTCGCAAGGAATTTTAAGCAACAGCTTATCATTTCTTGTAATTTTTATTTTGTATTTGTAAAGTGGTTTTTATAACAAGCGTTTCACAAAAAAAATGTAGAAAAGTCCTAAAATTAATAATAAAATTAATTTATTTTTTTTTTTTGATTTGGGAAACTATAAAAATAATATTGTCTTACTTTTTTTAATGAAAATTAAAAAAACACATGATTTTTGTTTACCTTCACAAAACAATGTTGTATACTTGCAACTAATAAAAACGTTAGGTTTTGAAAAACAGCGAAATAGATAATATTGATACATGTCAGAATTTTCGTGTGAAATAATCAATGTTGCTCAACATTTTTCGCAAGTTTGAACAGCGTACGAGGCTTAAGGCCAAAAACTGAGAACAATTAAAAAAAAAAATACGGAATGCAAAATAATAATAATTAAATTTTTCATATTTTTATAAATATATGTTATAAAAAAATTTGTAAATATAAAAAAAAATTCTTCAACAAATTTATGTACATATTTATAAAATTAATAGCAATCATATTTTTTAATGGACAAAAGTTACAATAGGCAACCTGCCAACAAAATTAAAATAAAATCCTTTTGTTGAAAAAATGTAAACAAAATTTTTTTTTGGAAACATAAGAACAGTTTTGTAAAAATAAAAAGCAATAACAATAACAAGTTATGAACAATGTGTTTTTCTTAATTCCTTTTCTATTGTTTATATTTGGTTTAATTAAGGTCAGGGATGAATGTACTAGTGCCATGTATAAAACATCAAATGATTACAATTAATTACAACAAAAAGAAAAGAAAAATCTAAATATGTAAACTATTATTTTACTTTAAATATTTTCATTAATCAAATGTAAGAGAAGGACAAAGACTTTTAAAATTTGTAACCTTGTTTACATTAATCAATAAAAAAAAATTTATTGGTTTTAGAAATTTAAATGAAAAAACAAAAATTTATTTGCACTAAAAGTGCAGTGCAATGTAAAATATGCATACATACATACATGTATGTATATATGATTATATACACACTATACATAAATATTTAAAAAACCTGTTTGCTTAAAATTTTAGATACAAAAGTTTGTATGTAAATAAATAAAATAAAGGGTGTCTAAAAATTGAGGTGATCAATATGCCCGCCCGGTGCTTCAATAACTGCAGCAATGATAGAAAACAGAAAAGAACAAAATAATAAGTCAATGCTTTTTGGTTATTTTCACTTTTTTCTTGTTAATTATAAACTTAACTGTAAGAAATATAAAAAATTTATTATTTAAACAGGTTTTACTTTTTTCCAGACACAACTTAAGAATCTATCAGTTGAAATTTTTTTTTTTTTTTTTTTTTGAACGTTTCTTTTATGATAGTGCTGTCAAATTAGTAATTACACCGCACTATTTGGAAACGAATTTAAAACGAAAAACTTTTGCGTCTTGCGTTTTCTAGAGAAGGTAAAAACGATTTCATTTACACTTTCGTACGAATTTGGTTTCTGTGTGTGATTAAAAATATTTTTATTTCATTTTATTACAAATATCGAGCCCTTTTTGCGATTTGATCGTATGGGACATCATTAAAACTATCGTAAACGACAGGTACTATGACCAATTGAATCTCAGCTTGCTCTTGAAAACTATTGAATGCTCGATTATAATTTTAAAAATAAATAAATGCATAACATGAAACTAAACATGAAATAAAGTGTTGCACTTCTAAGAAAACAATAATAAAAGCCATCTCGAGTAAAATTTTGCGTTTTGTCGCTAACGATATAATTGCACATAGGCCTCGATATGTAGGTTCCGGTTAAAAATTAAAAATTATGTCGGTCAAGTGACCCCCCCCCCCCCTCCCCTACTGGCTCGGCAGGCTACCCCTCTTTTACCAAATTTCTCAATTAAATTTTTCTATAAACTGGTGTCAATGGTTGATATCTGCTCGATAATGCTGCTTTTAAGTTCTTGAACTGTTGTGAAATTATTGCTGTACACTTTCGATTTCAAAAGACCCCAAAAAAAAATTGCCTAAAGGTGTAAAATTGCACGATCTTGGTGGCCAATTTACTTCTCCTCTACGATAAATCAGGCGATTTTCAAACTTTTCTTTCAATAGATGCATTGTTTCTCTTGCTGAGTTCCAAGTGACACCATCCCGTTGAGTCCACATATTCTCTACGCCTAAATTATCAATTTTCCTCCGCAAAACTTTGGATCATATTCCTGTAGCGATTTCCATTAAGGATGTTTACTTCAAATGTGGACACCCTTTACAAAAAAATAACAACATTTCTAAATCGTTAAACGGCTAGACAGACAGATGCAGCTATAAAGAAATATCTGTATTTTTTATTTGCTAATTCCATTATAGAATTATGTATGTACTTAGGTATGTATGTATGAAAACAAATAGAAAACTAGTTTGTTTACAAAGATTATAAATATTGTAACGTTGAAAAATAAATATAAATAGCACACAGTTTCACACATTTTAAAATACATATATCTACATTAGGGTGGAGCAAATCTTTGATCCTGGCTTCACCGTAAGCATTTTTGATAACATAGTTCACCATAGATAACATAGTTAACAGACGGATTTCCGCAGATGCAATACAGATATACACTAACGGGTTTAAAACACAGGATGGTCGTTCCTACGACAATCGGTTCTACGCACCGGAACGACTCGGCGTTCTACGAACCACGACCAAGGATTGTCAACTCAGAAATAGTGCCCCGGTAGGCTAGCTGGTAGTGAGCTAGTCTATCAGTGCCGGGGTTGCGGGTTCGATTCCCGCCACAGACTTTCGTCTCTTGCAGACAAGCGAAAAGCTTCGCGGGGTTAGCGTAGGAATAAAAAAAATACCTGTTCTTCAGGTCTCGCTGCTTCAACAACAAAACACAGTATGGTGTGTTTATTCATAGGGTGCCCCGGACTAGTTGGTAGTGAGCTAGTCTATCAGCGCCGGGGTAGCGGGTTTGATTCCCGCCAGAGACTCTGTTCTCCTGCATACAAGCGTAAAGCTTTGCCGGATTAGCATAGGGAAAATTATAATTAAAAAAAAAAAAAAAAAAAATTATTACCGGTAGTAAAGCGCCTATAAGATCCCTAAAGAATGACGGATGTCTCTGGAGGAGCATTCAATGGTTACCCTTTAAAGAGTCGGTGTAGGAAGGAAAAATAGTCATCCAATAGATTTGGAATACCTCCAGTATGTTGCATCTACCTTATTTATATACAAAAAAACATTTTTTTTTTTAAATTTTTTCTACATGTCGTCGCGTTTCTTCATCAATCACGTAAGCGCCAACAACTCATTTTTCAGAAAACGATAATAAAAAACTTAATTTTTTAAATATCGGGTTTTTAACCAATTTTTATAAAACATGGCTTTTCGACTCTATGAAGGGTGTAGAAACATGTTTTGAAAAAATTATTTAAGTAAATGTATCCGAACTTGGTGTCTACGTGTTTTTGTGCGCAAACAGCAAATTGAATTAAATTTTTTATTTAATTTTATTTTATATTTTTGCTAATAGATTAAATCACGTACCTCAATTTCTATATCGCCAAGATTATGACTATTTACTTCAAAAAAATTTATGTTTTGTGCATCGCACCGTTAAAATTTTCGTTTTCGCAAAATTTTATTAATAACTCATATTGGACAAATGTCATGTTTTTTTCATACATTTTACGGTTTGTATGGGAGCTGATATTAAGAGCAGAGATATTGCACTACTGGCAGCGCAGGAAAAATGCTCCGATTGGACTGAAACATTCCACAACAATTTTTTTTTTAATCTCAAAACCGAACAAAAATGGTTGCACAGAAAAAAGTGTTTTATCAATTAAAAAAATGGTTTAAAAAGTATTTAAATATAATTAATGTGATAATTGCGTTAATTATTTTTTTTGTTGGAAGAAAATTAAAAATTTAATTTTGATTTAATTAACATTTTAGTTGTTTTGAAATAAATTTTCAATTAAAATTTTAATTAAATAATTTAAACATGTAGAATTGTTGTTGGGAATTGTCAATATTTATTTAAATAAATTAACACATTCTTTGAAATGGCAAAGTTTTTTGATCACTTTTTTAATTAAAATTAAAAATATCATTTATTGAAAATATTTTTTGAAAATTTTAATATTTTTAGTAATCAATATAATCATTTTGGTAATAGGTGCAAAACCAACAACTTGTTTGCTTGATATTATAAATTTAGAACAAAATTGGTGATTGGAGAAATTTAATAATTTTTTCTGTGTGGTGAAACTTTATCATTTCGAACTTTAAAAATAAAAGCCATTTATTTTGCATGCAACTGTCACACCTAATGATACATATCCGTTAAGTTTACGAAAAAATCATGTTTGAGGAAAATTCAGTATCCTACAAGGATATTCCCATCAAAATTTTAAAAAAGTTGTTTTTAATAGGTTTATTTGCAAAATACAAAAAGAAAATTACCCACGTAATTTATATGGAAAAACTGAGTCGTTGAGCGTCGCACTGTGGGGTGAAAGTCTTAAAAATTGGCGATTAATTCAAAAGCTGAACTTTAACTTTCACAACTGTATTTGGTACCATATGAAAGTAGATAAAACTCTACATCACTAACTGCAAAAATAAAAGTTCTAAGTTGTTTACTTTATTTGCAGTGTGTGTTTAAAGTTCAATCATTTTTGTTATTTTTGCGCACATTGATTAAAAGAGAAAATTTTGATATTTCAATTGATTATATATTTTATTAAGACTTCTATAAGTAAAAGTTTTTAAATAGAACCTTCAACTTCAGGTATATGAGCATATAAAAAATTATTTTTTGGTTAGATTAATTTTTTAGAAACATTAAAAAAAACAAATTGCTCCAAAAATGTGGTATTTTTGATATATACATTGAGTTCCAACAACTTTGTGGATGAGTGCAGGAAAAAAAGATTTTATGCTCTTTAAATTTGAGATTTTAGCTAATAAATCCCAGAATGCCTATTTGCGCATTTGTGCGATTTTTTAGTTAGGTTTTTGTGTTTTTGTGCAAGAACTCCAGTTGCTAAAAATCAATGCGAAAAAACAAGTTGTTTTTATTATCTTTTGTTGTTATTGTAGCTAGTGAGTGTGATGTTTATTTGAGGTGGGTGCGTGAGTAACTTTAAATCACGTACGCTCACAAAAAAAAATTGTTCTGGCTTATTCACAATGAATAGAATTTTTCACATATATTCATGCTATAATGACATAACAAGTTTGAATTTCACTCACGAACGAGAACTGATCTCGCAAATAGTAAATATGTATATACTTAAAGCTTACTGCATAAATAATTAAAGCTTAGTCTTTATACAGGGTGTCCGCCGGATAGGTATACTTTGGTTGTAAATGGCGTAAATGGTGGGTCTTGTGTCAACTGAATCTTAAATGGAAACAAATGCAAATCCTTGTGCAAAATTGTGGCCAAAGTTGTTCGTTGAAGACTAAGCTCCTGAGCACGGCATCGAATTGAGGTTGATGGATTGTTTCCTGAGCAACAGTAATGTTTTCAGCCGATCTTGCAGTATGTTTTGGTCCGTGCTTGTGCCTATCACCTACAGACCCTCTTTCTTCGAAATCATTCACTACACGATAAATAGTGCGTTTTTTGGCACGTTGTTTCTCCCAAAAATTTCACGTAACTTTCTCATCGTCACAGTAATCGATGATTGATTAATTTTGATAAAATGTTTTAACGATTAAAACATGTTGGTTTATCGAATATTTTTCTATAATAAATTTGCCACGTGTCTACTTCACGACTGCCAAATATGAACTGTTAAGACTAATGTTTACCAAAATGGCGGCAAAACAAAGTAGAATACCTTCCCGGCGGACACCCTGTATAGTTTACTCATTTAAAATCTGATATATAGACTTGCGAACAAATTACTTACAAAGATTCGTTTAAAAATATGAGTTACATAAGAAAATTCTATTCTACACATGTACACTGTTCGTGTAGTAAATGTGGTCACTCTTCCATCTCTATTTATATTTATTGTTCATTTGTACACTACATGATATTTGTTGGTCATGTGCGTGAGAACATGCGAGTACTGTTTTTATCTTGGTTTAAGCTGATGATATTAAATATATTAATGTATTGATAATTAATTTGCGAGAATTATTATTACTAAGTAGGGTATTTAAGATTCGGTACTGCTACGTTAATTTTTTTTTTTTTTTGTGTTGACTGTGAATGTTTAGTTTAATGTTATGTTATTTATTTAAAGTGTTGTACATTTGTAGATTATTCGGTACAAGGGAAAACAAAAAGTATTTTGCAAAATTTAAAACGATTCAAAATCTAACTAATTTTAGGAACAAGTCTCAAAATTATTTACATTTCTCGTCATGACTTACATAATTTTATGAAGAACTCAGATACACAGAAAAAACTTTTTTATCAATTAAAAAAATGGTTTAAAAAGTATTTTAATTTAATTAATGTGATAATTGAATCAATAATTTTTTAAGCTGAAAAAATTAAAAAATTTAATTTTGATTTAATTACCATTTCAGTTGTTTTGAAATAAATTTTCAATTAAAATTTTAATTAAATAATTTAAACATGTAGAATTGTTGTTGGGAATTGTCAATATTTATTTAAATAGATTAACACATTGTTTAAAATTTCAAAGTTTTTTGATCACTTTTTTAATTAAAATTAAAAATATCATTTATTGAAAATATTTTTTCAAAATTTTAAAATTTTTAGTAATCAATATAATCATTTTGGTAATAGGTGCAAAATCAACAACTTGTTTGCTTGATATTATGAATTTAGAACAAATTTGGTGATAGGAGAAATTTAATAATTTAGGATAAATTCAAGCTTCTGAGATGGGAAGTAATCAGACGCGTCGACCCTTCAGATATGGTAGATTTTATGAACAGATTTAATTCTTTTTGCAAAGACTATATAAGCAACACTGGCTAAACAGTCAAAAAAAGGATGACATTTTTTAAAAAAATAACAAAAATTGGCTTCATGCTTTAATCTATTTTATTCCACCACCAGCACCAATTAAAAAAGAGGTCGGCATGATCCCTTCCCTCATTTGATGAGTGTAAAGAAAAAACTAAGGTAAAGATATCAGAGATAATACTCCATTGCCTGTTTTGGCTTACGCCACTCAAATGAGCTTGAGAGCTGCCGGAAAAACAGAAACGTCGAAAATAGTTAAAGAAATAATGGCATATCCTAAAAGAGCGTAAAAATACCGAAAAAGTTTAGAACAGATATCCCCACAGCAATTAAGTGTTGAGGAAGCTCTTTCCGTGTTTGTAGAAGCGAAGCTAACTCGATACCAATATAACGTAATTAGAAAAGCCGCGCCTGAGAAATTTCCATCATACAAAAAAATCCAAGAAACAAAAAAAAATTTTATCCAGAGCAAGACGAAATAAAAATTACTGAAACGTCAGACCAAGTAAATCTACTAGCACTTTTAGACCATACCACTAAATTTGTTAGGTTATGATGAACTGTCTAAAATGACTTTATACTCTAAGTGGGGCTTTGATGGAAGTTAAGGACATAGCTCATATAAACAAGCCTTTCGCGACATTAACGCCTCAGACTCTTCAGTATTTATAACATCAATTGTACCATTGAAACTAGTTTGTGAAAAAAAAACAATTTGGCAAAATCCTCGACCGTCTTCCACTAGGTTTTGCAGGCGCCTGAAAATTGAATTTTTGAAAGAAATTACCGACAATATTAAACTCGAAAAAGAAAGAGTGGGGACTGAAAAAAGGCTTTTCCGATTCCGTAGTATTAATTGGAGAGAGATTAGTGAAAGTTAATCACGAACTAATTCTAGTGATGATTGACGGTAAAGTTTGTAACGCTATTACATACAAAAAGTCCACAAAAAAAATGCTATATATGTAGCGCCACAAGTAAAGAGTTCAACAATATTGATAAAATGATTTCAAAAGATGTTAACATAGATAACATGAAGTTTGCTTTATCTGTCCTTCATGGCTGGATAAGATTTTTTGAGTGTCTTATTCACTTATCATATAAACTCCCGATAAAAAAATGGCAAACTAGATGTGATGATGAAAAAAAATTATTGCTGATACAAAAAAACGCATTCAAAGGGAATTTATAGAAAAAACTGGATTGATTGTTGACCGACCAAAACCAGGTTTTGGAAACTCAAACGATGGGAATACTGCAAGGCGTTTTTTAAAAATGCTGAAGTATCTGCAAAAATTACAAAAATTGATTTGAAGTTAAAAAAAAAATATGCATACATTATTAATAGTTGCTTCCAGTGGCATTTAGGTCAATATCGAAAGATTTTTAAATTTCGCTAATGATACTGCCAGTAGTGCGATTCACTAACTTTTTTTTACGATAATCGTATCGTTAAAATAAATATAACGAAAATTTATCGAATTTGCTATTCAGTAACTTTTTTAACGATATTCGCTGTCGACTAAAGTCAGCTGTTACTTTAAGAAGTTTATTTTTCGTTATTTTAACGACAATAATTTACGTTGTGTTTATTTAATCGATATTATGAACCAAACAAAATTCTAAGTTCAAAATGTACAAAAAAGCCAATTATGAACAAAAGCCAAATTCTAAATGTAAAATTCAAAAAAGAATATAAAAACAGTAAATTAAGCACAATTTCATTGGTTTTTTTTTTTTATTCTATTTTGTGCTTTTCGTTTATTTTAAAATTTTGTAGACAGAGATGTTACAAAAACTACAGCTGTTTACAAT
Source organism: Pollenia amentaria (assembly GCA_943735925.1). Classification (NCBI taxonomy): domain Eukaryota; kingdom Metazoa; phylum Arthropoda; class Insecta; order Diptera; family Polleniidae; genus Pollenia; species Pollenia amentaria. Next base: position 237,433,067 of record OX031006.1, on the reverse strand, counting down.
CGTTAAAAAGAAATTACAGAATCACACTATCGTTACTGCAAGCGAATATATATGTGAAAAAAAATTACGATTGTCGGTTCGTTAAAAGTTAGTAAATCGCACCACAGGATATTTGTTTAAAATTATCCATGGTATTATATGACTCCTACTCTACATAAATACTTTATTCACGGGCCAGAAATTATATCGCTTTTACCATTGCCTATTGGCCAACTAACTGAAGAATCTCAAGAAGTTAGAAATAAGGACTTTAAAAGTTATAGGGAGCACTTTTCGCGAAAATGCAGTAGGAAAAGTAGGAAAAATACCAAAGAAGACGTGTTCAATCGGTTTCGTTTAAGTTCTGATCCATTCATTTCAAGCATGAGAAATAGTTGTAAAAAGAAAATGGAGCAAATGCCAAAGTCTGCATTGGAGTTACTTATTCTTCCACACAGTGAAAACGATAATGATGATAATACTTTCGAAATTAATGAAATGAAGTGACTAAAAAAACCTTATAAGTTAATTTACAATTTAATTTACTAATTTATGGTTTTTCATTCAAAAGTTACAGAAAAAATAGTCAAATAAGACCATTTTTTCCAATATACAAAAAAGCCCATAAAAGGTTAAAATTTTGTTCAACAACTTTTTTTCAATTCTGGGTTTTTATGTATTTATTAATATCCATCAATAAAAAAAATAACAACATTTTAAAATTACGACTTCTATGAATTAATCGCCACTTTCTATACCATTCACCACATTGTGCGACGTGTAAAATCAAAATATAAAGCCGATCTTGTGGGAGAGCTTTCTTATACCTGCTAGAAACTTTTGAGATGATAGCATTTAAAAAAAATAAACAAATGACTTTTTTGAAGCCCCCTAATGCACATACATGTTAAAAACATCTAAGTGGAAATACACAGGGTATTTTAGTAGGTGGCGACTTTATTACATACTTATATACACTTTTTTTTTTTATTTACGTACATACATATAAAAATATAAATACATGTTTGTTTGTTTTTATGTAGACTAACATTTTATGCATGACAAATTTAAGAATGCATTTTTAATCACATTTATACACATAAACACATGATTTACATGTGATTATATTTTTACATGTAAAAACGCATGTACATATGTGTGTAAATATTGAAGAAAATAATAGAAAGTGCATTGAACGCCGAGCAGTTTATCATGAAAATTATTTTTATTTTTTCTTATTACATTTGAATACTTGTTCATACTTAAAAAGACAAATAATTGAGGACGATGATGAATGAAAAAGAAAAATAAGAGTTGTTAAAATAATGAATGATAAGTACATGTCTTGTGTAGTTGAATGATGAATGTTATGTTAACCATTTGAGGGGAAATCAATGGGATGTATTTAGGATGTGTAATTAACAATTAATGAGTTAAATTATATATACAATGTAATTATCTAATGAACACTAAAGTTGCATGTGCACGACATGTTTTTTACATCTGACTTGTCAAATTTCCCACTGCAAAATACACACATGTCCTGTGTTACCTTTAAAACATTGCTTCTTTAAAAGTCAGACGCAATGTCATCTGAAAAATTGCAATTAGAGCGTGCTCTATTTTCATCTGACACACCATCTGACGTCAGCTGTCAGAAATCTATGTCGGGGAAAAAACAGGCAGCGGCGGTTTTCAGAAAACAAAAAAAAAACATAAAAACATGTTTTTAAAGAAAACATGGCTTTGCGACTCTCTGTATAAACATGTTTGGAAAATATTTGTTACTTAAGTAAACTACGGTCACACTTGTCAAATATTGGACGAAAAACATGGGAACAACAGGCAAACTAAAATATAATTTGGGGAATGTTAGAAAGAAAAAATTCACTGTTTATTGTTGTGTCTTTGTTGAAGCTTTGATATTGTTACACGTAAGAGCTGAGTGTTTTAAAATTCTTATTCACTTTATGGTCTTACTTGTATAATATTTTTAGCTTTTCTAAAGTATTTGGAAAAAGTTTCCTGACGAGCTGGCCTACTTGTATAATATTTTTAGCTTTTCTAAAGTATTTGGAAAAAGTTTCCTGACGAGCTGGCCTAAGCAACCAGCGAAATGCGCATAGAAACTAGCTTTCCCACAACAATAAATTTCAGTGTTTTTAATCATAAATTGGGATTATTAGCACATCATTAATAAATGAATTAATTAATAATTTCCTTTAATTCCAATATTTTTTTGTTTTTTTGTTTATATTACGACATCTTACGTAAAACAGTTGAAAAATCGCATAAACTATTAACAAAAGTAGTGGTTATGCATATATGGTCAAATATTTAATAAGTGTGACCGTAGCTTTACAAGCCACTGTAGCCAATTTTGCCGCTCACGTGTTTTTGGCACAAACAGCAATTTGCAAATTAAATTAAAGTTTTAATTTAATTTAAATTTTATTATTTTTGCTAAAAAATTAAATCATTAAATCTATATTCCCAATATTACTCTTAACTTAAAAAAAAAAACACGTAAGAAAATATAGTAGATCAAACCCGACAAAATGATACCTTACACCACAGTATTTAAAAAAAAATTTCGAGAGTGCATGGCTATATGAATAGGTAACTTATCTATATTTTGAATTAAATTAAAATCTGTTAGAAAGTTTCGGAGAGGCAGAAATTGCCCAAATCTCCCTCGTGTTCCAATTTTCTAAAAAATGCATTGCTTATGTGTCCATTTAAATATGGATCTATCTTTGTTATAAAAAAGCAGCTTGTATGGGGTCTATAAGAAATTGTGGACCACATTCTCTTGGTCCTTGTGCCAATTAGAACCTATGTACCAAGTTCAAAATTATCTTCAAAATTGCGACCTGTATTTTGCGCACAAGGTTACATGGACAGCCAGCTAGCCGGTCGGACATCGTTAGATCGACTCAGAAAGTGATTCTGAGTTGATCGATATACTTCGGAATATTCTAGGACCAATATTGAAAGGTGTTACAAACATCAGCACAAACGCATAATACACTCTCCGCTATTGTGGTGTAAGTATAAAAATTAAGCTTATTTAATTTATTTCTGTTTATTTTTGTTTTAAGTTACTGAAAGTTACAATAAAGTTGACATGTTTAAAATATGATAAACACATTTTTTGCAGTTTATTTAAGTTCTTATCAGTTGAGTGAAATTACTCAACTGATATGAAGGTCAATCGGTTTATGTATTTAAGACAAAAATTCTTAAAAACGTTTTGTTTCATATTGTAATCATTAGAATTTAAATTAAATTATTAAAGGCGATTAAAATACATATCAGGCATTGCATCAAAATGTTTTTTTTTTTTTTTCAATTAAAAAATAGCAAAATATTGCAATTCACCCCCCTATTTTGTAAACACTTCACCTCACTTAAAAAATATTTCCATGTACATTTTAGAATAGTTTAAGAATTTTATATGAAAAAATTGTCAATGCATGGTGAAGGGATTTACAAAATAACCCCCTAAATACTCGTTTTTTACTAGTAATAGAAATACAAAGTATTCAAAAAACTCATTATTAGCAGTGTTATCTTTGAAAATTTAAAAAAAAATCAGCAATTTTATAGAAACTGATTAAACTACAACAAGATTTGACATTTGAACTTTGTAAACGTTAAGAGATAACACTCATAGAATAAAATAATTTAATATATAAAAAATCTTTAAAATATTAAAAAGAACTTATACTACTAAAAAAAAAGTCTCAATGTTTTCTGAAAATCTGAAGGTAATATGTATTTTAACAGTCCTTGTAATACTTAATTTAAAACATTCAGCCCAATTATGAATAAAATTTTCCCGTGAGATTTTTCCCATTTTTACAATTTTTAAATATGAAAAATGGGAGAAGCAAAAAATTTCCCGAGGAATTTTTATTCATAATTGGGTTGATTGCGATATATGTAATATATGTCAAACAATGTCACACAATCCAAAATAATGGAATTGGAGAAAAAAAGTCTGTAAAGTTTTTGATTTGCTTAAAACAAAAGATTATGTGAAATTTTTTTTTTTTTTTTTTTTTTTTTTTTTTTTTTTTGTTCGGCACCACCTTAGCCAATGGTGGATAAGAAGGTATTTAAGCCTTATTGTGTAAGGCGTTGTCTTTAACGAGTGAGTCGTTTTGTAATAGATTAGAGAACACAGGTCATGTATTACTTCAATATATTACAAAAAACTACTCACTCATTGGAGAACACATTACAAAAAACTACTCACTCGATAACGACGACAACGCCTTACACAATAAGGCCGATTGTATATCGCATATTATGTTTTTTGGCAGTAATTTATACAATATTTACAAGTTATTGAGTGTAATTTCTTCAGCCTTTTAAATAATAATTCCCCTTTACCAAACATATACCAAAATATTTATTCAAATCGGTCTCAAGTCATGATGAAAATGAATAAGTATAACCGCCTTATTTTGGCCGAAATATTAATCATAATAATGAATAAGAAAAGTAAGTAACATTTGTTCAATGGTTTTTGTGATGTTTGGCTTATTTTATTCGTAATTTTTCTAATATATGATGAAAATGTAACATTTTTGTGCTTATAACTTTTTTAAGAATTTTTGAAAACGAAATATACAGGCCTGTTCTGAAAATTACTTTAACTCAAATCACGTGATTTCAAATCACTTACGCCTTCTAAAATCGCACGTGTGATATTTTGGTGTTCCGTTTTTGTGTGTTTCGGTGTAATTTTCAATTGCCGAAAGCACACCGATAAACACAAAAACGGTACGACTTTCAGAACACCAAAAAATCATACGTGATTTTAAAATTATCGCCACTAATTTCTGAATAACTACGAAACAGTTAAAGACATAAAGAATTATATTTTGTTGACTCAAAAGAAATGTTATTCCTAAATAATTATTTTGATCAAAATTGGACAAATCGTTCCTATATTATAAGAAAATATAGTAGCATAACCGCTTTATTTCGGGTGAAATATAAGCCTTACCCATAAAAGAAACTAGACGTGATAGAATCCATATATTAACAGATTTGTATTTAGCACGCTAAAGTCTGTTAACATCGCATAACAAACTTCTTGCATCCGACTTTTTTTGTTTTTCTTTTCTTGCCGACCAGAGTAATCGATTTTTTTAATTTCATGTGCTTATAACTCTTTTAAATCGAACAAAAAAAAGTCAATATAAAGGCTTACAAACCAGCTGAAGGGATGTATGATTTTTGTATGGCGAGTTCCAAATTTGGAAGACAAATTTCTGCTGAAAATATTACCTTTTTTTAACTAATAAAGCATGCAATTTTATTAATTTAAGAATTTGTGTGCTTGGGAAAAAATCATAATAAGGATGAGTTCCAAGTCATCATATTACTTTGCAGCACAAGTCAAAAATGTATCACCAAGTTTAACGATGCACAGTTTTCTTATTCAACCCTATCGCAAACAAGTACTACCATGAAAATATTCCCACGGTTTTTTATTTCGTATTGTGAATGAAATTTTTTGGGAATGAAATCCCAAACTTAAAAAATTTTGCATCGCCAATGTTTACTCCCGCGAATTTTTTTACTAAATAAATTTACAACCAGTGTTACTTTTGGAAATTTTCGAAAAGGGTCACAAAAAGTTGATTTTTGAGACAAAGGGGTCAAGAAAGGGTATTTCAATTTAAAAAGGGTCGATTTTTTTAATAAGCAGTTTTTCCCATTTTAAAGAAAATAATAAGGCCAAGTTTTTTATAAACAAATAAAAAATTGAATCTGGGAATTATTTCTTTTCATAAGCTACTTTATTATATTCAACATTTTTTTTTTTTATTTTTCGAATTTATTCTTTGAGCTAAATTGCAGCTTTTTGTAATAGTTCTATTCCTTAATTTTTAAGGAATGACTTTATACACTACCAGACTATTATCTTGTATCTTCCTCATAGAATAAATTCGAAAAATAAAAAAAATGTTGAATATAATAAAGTAGCTTATGAAAAGAAATAATTCCCAGATTCTATTTGTTAAAATAGTTGAGTTAATTACATTCAATTTATAAAGTATCACTATCCAGTGTGACACAAAGAATGCTGGCGAAGGCCGTAGCGGGTATAAAATGAATTACATTCTGCTAGTGTCTAATAATTGTAAATTTTTCTATACATACAATATACTTCATTGCTATCCAACGGAAAGCTAAGGTTAAATGTAACAGGAAGATACAAGATAATAGTCTGGTAGTCATTCCTAAACATTTAAGGAATAGAACTATTACAAAAAGCTTTATAAAATACATAACTGAAATTTAGCTCATAGAATAAATTTGAAAAATAAAAAAAATGTTGAATCAAATAAAAAAAATTTATTTCAGGTAGGAAGTGCTCAGCAAAATTTTTTTATGGAATGCCCTTACCTGGTGTCAGCACCTGACAAAAAGGTTGTTCTTTATCATTATAGCTTATAATTAATGCTTTTTATGCTACTCGTATTTTCCGACATTTTCTTTTTTTATTATCGATTAAGCGATTTCAAATAAAATTACGGGTTTGTTTCCAAATTGGCAATTTTTCGCGAATTTTAGCCATGTGCTCGATAGAAGAGATTTTCACCTGCAAGTTTTCTGATTCTTTAAAGCTTTTAAAATGTTAAATAAATAAGAGGCTTTGTTATCATACCGCTTTTATCAATTTTTGGTGATTTCCGATAATTTAGCAATTTTTACCGAATGTTTGCCATTCCTGTCAATTTTAGGGAATTTAATCAATTTTATGGCTTATTTGAAATATAAAAAATTTTCGATAATTTTTCCATACTTTACCGAATTTGTAAATTTTTGCGTAGCTTTGTTGCTCTTTGAGGCTATCATCGCCGTTTTAAAAATAGCCCCATTTATAAACAGAAGTCACCTTTTTTATAGGGCCATATTAATACATACTATCGATTTATACGGGGCGAAAAGTTCAATGCCTTATGCCATTTAATTTTTTTAAATAAAACATGCTTCCCTTTTGGAGAGCAAAACATTTTTAATAAAATGTCACATTTTTTTGAGGAAAAGAAAACACAATAAGTTATTTTATTTTGCAATAAGGGAAATCGTACTTTATTTGTACTTTACTATCGAAAATCTAAGTAAGAAGTCGTAAAAACTGTTTAAACACAACTTTTTTACGAACACTAACTACATACTTTTAAGGAATGTGCGTTTTATATTTTGTTTTTAAATCTTCACTTGAAGTAAATTCCTCCATCTCCACTTCAAACAAATTAAGAGTGGAAAGCATGGAATTGTGAGTTTCTACTTTTAGTCTGTTCCAAAGTTTATTTTTAAGCAATGCTAATTTCAAAAACACTAGTTTAGCTGAAACACTGCTGTTCAGTGTTGACAAAATACAAAATGTGCTATTTCTAAAAAGGGTCAAAAAGTGGCACAAAATAGTTAAAAATTATACAAAAGGGTATTTAAAAAAAAGGGTCATAAAGAGTATCAAGTTTGTCGAAAAGAGGTCAAATTGATACTAAAGTATCACAGCGGTAACGCTGTTTACAACAAGTGTAAATGAGAACGAGAAGGGAATATGTACGTTTTAATTTGTATTCTAAAGTAGGACTCAATTTAATTACTTTTTTCTTTTATTGAAGGAATCTTAATAAAGAAAATGAAGATAAACTCTATTCATAATATATTTTATTATATTATTATTAGTATTTTATTTTGTATATTTTTAATTCACAAGACAAGTTATTCACAATAGCGAATTTTGTTTATTGACAAATAATGCACAATAGAAATGTTTACTCCCAAAATATTTGCAATACCGATTTGTTGGGGATGGGAATATAGATTTGTTTCATTACCATACGGCCCTTCAAAAATTACCGTTTTAAGAAGAAATTACCGTACGCAAAGGTTTTTAATTAAAACAGTATTCATGAACTTTTTAATTTTTAAATGTGTTTAATGAAAAATTTTACTGAAAATTTTTGTTAAAAGATACATTTTACACCAAAAATATTGTATTTTTTATGAATATGACTGTAAAATCATCATATGACGAGTCGCAGAACAAAACTTGCCGTTTTGTATTTTTTCGAAAACGATTTTTTGATGTCTGTGCATTAATTTAATTAAGTTCTATTGAATAAAATCTTATTTACATAATTTTTATCCTCTTCTCATAGAAGTTTGATCTTAAAAAAATTTATGTAGAACAAAATGTGCTTTTTGGGTTTAGGACCAATATTTTAAGGTGCTACAAACATCAGCACAAACGCATAATACCTTTTAATTTTTCAAAATAAAAGACCTTTAATTTTATACATCCTTAACATTTATTGTTGCGACTTTTTGTGGTCTGATGCATTTTATGATAAGGAAGGAACTTGTTATGTTTTCTGGATTTATGCTTTAAAATAATCGGGTGAAAAAAATAATCTTGGATTTCCCAACCTTTTAAAATAATCAAAAAGGCAAGTTTTGTTCTGCGACTCCTCATATATATAAAAATAAGACGGTATTTTTGGAAATTCGTATATCGCACTTGATCATAAAAATTTTTATTTTTTCACTTTTTGGGAAAAATAAACACATAATATTTACAAGTTACCGATGTAAAAACATCGTGCTATTTTTACTACTTTTTGGTAATGAAACGCTTGGTTGAAACATTTTATTCGTATGCCTTTCATTTAAAAAATTTGTTTGCTACTAAAACTCTTTCTTTTATTATTATTTTTGCTTCTTCTGAAAATTTTTTAATTTTTTTATGATCAAGTGTGTTATGAACATTAAAAAAAAAAAACAAATTATATATTACTTAATTCATTTTTACGGCCAATTTCACCGAGTTCAGTTAAAACCAGGGACCGAAAATAAGAGTTATTTTGAAATTTTAGAACAAAAAAAGTAAATGCCGGCAAACTGATTCAAGTATACCATATTGATCCTTATGAACTTTTCTATTATAATATATGTATTATGATTATTAAAGTTTGGATTTTGATTATTTCGATCAAAAATAACAGTTATTTTATGATTTTAATTTTTCCGATCAAAAATAAGTTATTCTTTAAAGAAATGTATGTGTTAAATTTATTGAGTTGTCTTTAAATATTTATTTAAATGTATGATCATCATTGGGATTTCTTATGCGCATTAAAATAAATATTTAAAGACAACTCAATAATTATAACCAGAGAAGACAAATTTGCTTTTTTGCTGTTTTTTCCCATTTTTACTTTTTTTGCTGTTTTTGTTATTATGGTGCTTATTTTGCTTTTTTCCTATTTTTTTTTTTTTTTTTGCTGTAAAATAGCTTTTTTACATAATTTTTACATAAAAAATATTTTTTTGAGAAAATATGAGAAACAAAAAATAATTGACAAATATTCTGGGTTAAAACAAAAATATGTTAGTTGTGGACTCAACGCTTTTGGGCCAAACTCACTACGCTTTATTACAACTAAAATTAATAAACTTACCATCCCAAAAAAACAAACATGTAACTAATTTGAGTTTTAAACAAAATAAGTAAATCGGCCGTTGTGAACCAAAAAATAATAAAAAAAAATGACGAAAGAAAAGTCAAATATGTTATTTTTCCTAAAAATGGTAAACTTTTATCCTGAAGTTTTAAAAGTTGAAAAATATTGGCTTTTTTGTAATGTGTGTTCGAGTAAAATTAATAGCGAAAAGAAGTGCAATGTGGACCAACATTTTAGTACAAAAAAACACAAATTAGCTGCATGCCAAGAAAATCGTCCACAAAAACTTATAACGGAATTTCCTGTTACTAGTACTGCCAATACATTTCACGAAGATATATGCAAAATTCTGTTGGAGACCAATATACCAGTAAAAAAAGTAAGCCTTCCCAGTTTCAAAAACATCTTTCAAAAGTACGCCAATTTGTCAATTCCAAGCGAAAGTTCTATTCGAGGTAAATACATACCTCAAATGTATACGGAAGCTTTGGGAAAAATGCGTGAAAAGGCTAAAGATAAATATATATGGATTTCTGTTGATGAAACAACAGACAGTGAACAAAAATATGTGGCCAACTTTATATTTGGTATTTTAAATGACGATGTTGGAAGTTAACTTTTTTTTATTAAACATGGGGCTTTTATTGCAACTTTTTGCAACGATTCATTACAAATTTTACCATCAGGCCGGTAAATAAATTGTTGATTCATAATTTTTTTTATATTTTTATGTTTTTTTTTTTAATTTAGTCTAGGCATTCAATACGACAAAATGTTAATAATGGTAACTGATGCAGCGGCATTCATGTTAAGTGGAATTTTGTACCTTAGGATAATGTATGCTAAAATGATACATTTGACATGTTTTGCTCATGGACTTCATCGTGTTGCTGACTTCATACGCTTAGAGTTTCAGCATGTAAATAAATTAATATCTTGTACCAAATCCGTTTTTGTAAGGGTAATTTTTTAATAACTCGTATTTACACACATACAAACTAAAATTTATTTCGCAGAATGTATTACGCAGAATACGTTGAGAAAGTAAAGGCTGTTAATTCTAAACTGAATAGTGAAGACTCAAATTCGATCGCGCACGCCAAAGAAATATATAATTTGCCCGGATTAAGTTCCCAACTTGCGTTTATCAAAAAAAAATTTTCAGTTATTGTGTCTTCTATAAAAAAGCTACAAACAGTTGGATTAGATATTCACGAAAGTGTAAATATTGTGTCAAATGTACTTGAGAATCTACATGACAAAAAATACATCAATAAATTTAATGCAGTATTTCAAAGAAATCCGGGGTCCAAACAAATTTTACAAATAAACAACATTCCTCAAACTGGTGCTAAACCTGATGACGGAATGGTAGAAAGCCTCTCATCGAATGAAATTTTGAAATATAAATTTGCTCCAACAACATCCGTTGACGTGGAAAGAAGTTTTTCCTTATACAATTCACTTTTAACAAAAAGACGAAAAAATATTGTAACTGTTTTCACGAGTCTGAAGAAATAGAATAACTGTAATTTTTTATATATGTATAAATGTACATATATATTAAAAAATAAAAATGCTTTTTTTTCTAAATTTTGCTCGAAAAAATAAATATCATAAAATAACTGTTATTTTTTATCGAAAAAATAACTGTTATTTTTGTTCAAAAAAATAAAAATCAAAATAAAACTGTAATTTTTGTTCAAAAAAATAAATATCAAAAAATAACTGTTATCATCCGACTTTTATGAAAAAAGGAATAACTGTTACGGGCCCTTGTTACAACTAATTGTTGCTTTAACTTATAGTTAACAATAAAGAAAAATCAAAATCTATCCGAACCTTAATCAAGCCAAAATGGTGTCAATAGTACGGTAAATACGGATTTTCTTAAATCATGTACAGAATGCTTGATTCAAGTATGAATTATGTATTCAAGTTCCAAACACCTGACTATGACCATATTAAATTCCAGATCCGTACTCCGTACTTAAAACAATACCAAAAATATAGTTAAACGTACATTACGGCTAATTTATATGTTTAAAAAATTGTTTATTTTTAAACAAACAAAAAGTTTAAAAAAATTAATAAAATACAATGTGCACTTATAAGTGTAACCAATACATTTGCAGAAACACAACATTCTTAATTTTTTGGTATTACATTTATCTATGTTTAAGCCTCCCAAAAGTCAAAATCATAAAACCTACATAAATGTATATGTAAGTATATGTTTGTATACCAAAAACCCAAATTTCTTTAAATTACCGTACTTTAAATGAAAGGCTAATTTCAGTACGGTTAACATCCCTGATTCACCTTGAATTTAAAGTTTTTTCATAGCTAAGAACTTTTAAATTTTCAAAATTCATATGAAAATATTTTCAAAGCAAGATAGAGTTAGAAAACAAGGGGGTTATATTTTACCAAATATTTTAAACTAAGCAAACAAGTAGTTGCGGTTTTCACCCTTTGTGTTAAGTGTACAACTCTGTTTTATTTTTTGTCGAAACCAGGCAACGCCGCTCATGTTAAAATATAACTTTTTTTCATTATATTTTTTGTGCGATTTTTCAACCCCAGCGTAGTAAATTTAGTTTGTTGTTGCAGTATTGAAAATGTTAGTACTTTAACTAGATTAATTAGATAAACAAGGTATACAAGAGTACTTTAGTAACAAGGGTGAAAGCCGCTAGTGTCTTTACGACAGAGTCTAGATACATATTGCAACAACAATTATTCACTGTTCACATACATATTCTTCAATTCAAAAACAATAATAATTAATTTTTTTTATGGTCATTTATAAGTTAATTTAAATATTTCAAAAATAGCAAATAATTGTAAGAATAAATAAATACAAGTTTTAATAATAATAAAAAAATAATTAATAGAATAAATTAAATATTTACTTTAGTCGTCATTGTGCGCCGTTTTTTAACAATTTCTGTCTTGCTGTTGTTCAACCTCTTTCTCTGTCTCTCTTGATATTTGCCTTAATTTCCAGATAAACTTTTACTTGTATGTATTAGGTTTGTTCCCAAAAATCTAATGTTACCTAAAAGCGTTCCTGTTCTCGAAAAATTCTCTAAATCAGGGCGTTTTTGAGAGAACTCTTGCAAAGCCTCGATTTTCTTTTACTATAAATTGATCAGCCAGCTGACTTTTGTTTGCATAAAAATTGTAGAATTTTACATCAAAAACTGTATTTAAAACCAAAAAACACATTTTATAGTATATGTTTTTTTAATTCTATTACATTATTAAGCCTATAGTACACGGCATGTAAAAAGACACATGCGCATGTGGTTCTGACGTAATTTTGACGTCATCACACAACACGCAATGTTTATTGTGGCTTTGCATTGACGTCAAAATTACGTCAGAACCACATGCGCATGTGTCTTTTTACATGCCGTGTACTATAGGCTTTAGAATAACATCACATAATTTAAATCAATTTCTTTGTATTAAACGCGGAATGTATAACGTTTTAAATTAAAAATAAAATGTAATTTTTTTGATGTCCAGGGAAACCGTAAGTATGCAATTACATATGTTTTTCCTTGTGTGACCAATGGAGGCAAAAACAATAAAGGTATTCATGTAAATTTTTGTTACCCTTGCAACTGTGCAAAATAGCATAGTTGCACTTATTTGACGTGAGCAACCTTCAATTTTCAGCTTTTCCGAAACAATTTATTGGAAAATACACAAAATTATTAATTTTATAAATTTACAAGTCGAATTTGTAACTTATCTACCACAAAATTTTTTCCAGATTAGTATTCCAGTATTTTTTTTATTTCTATTTCTTTAATTTTTTGACGCTTTTTATTTTTTAATTGTTTTATTCATGGTAGAATAAGTAATGAACATACCTGGTACTTATTATACTATGGTGTTATTTTTTACAAAGCTCATCTTTGAACAGTACCAAGGCGAATTCATTTATGGCGTTGAAAGCACAGCTGTGCTACTTTTTTTTCTTACTTAGAGAGGGAAATGTCAAAAGTTGCTTGTGTTTTTGACATATCGATCAACGAAAGCAACAAAAAAAATACATTGGCGTGTTTTTGGTGTTGTTACTTGTTGGAGTATCGACACCACCGTATACATGAATTCGCCTTGAACAGTACAATTTATAATATTTTTCAATTTAAAGAAAAAAATGTACGTCAAAATGGAATTCCTGCGTTGTTTACTGTAGAGTTGATTTTATTAGTACTTTTTTAACTTTTTTTCATTTTGGCAAGTGGAAAAATTTGCAACATTTTTGTGCTTTTACTCTGCTAATCTTGCACTTACTTAAGGCCGTGTCAGATACAACTTTGTCGCTTTGCGTGACGTTTCTACCTTCGGCAGAAAAACGCAAAGCAAAAGGTGTATGCCACAATGAAAACTTTGACAACACTCAAGCATTGTTTGTTTACTTATAAAAGAGGTTGGTAATTTGTACATTTATTTATTTGTTACAAAAATTAAAGTTAAAAATTTAATTGGACGGTTTTTTGGAATTGAATTTGGCAAAAAAAATTTAAAAAAAAGAAAATTATACTAGCCAATTGTCAAAGCGCGCAAAAAGATGAGAGTTGGCTAACTTTTTGCTTCGCTCCGCTTTGAAAGTACTTTATGTGACATGTTTCGTATAAGTATGTATATTTTATCTTAGATGTCAAAGCGAATCGGTAACGCAACGCGAAGCAAAAGTTTTATCTGACATGGCCTTTAGGCCCTGACAATTTTGCATCGTTTGGGCGAAATAGTTGTCTCTGTGGTTGTTGTTATGTTTTGCGAAAAAGCATAAGTGCAATTTTTGACGTGAATTCCTTTAATATATTAATTCGTTTTAAAGCTTTTTATGAATTTTGGAATCGATTTGAAAGTGCATATTTTTGACCTTTGCAGTTTTTTTTACACATATTAGTCATTCCACCTTTTGAAGCATACTTTGATACCAATTTTCTTTTTGATTCACAAATAACTTACAATATGAGTCTTAACTCTAGTTCAGTTGAAATTTGTAACAAACGTGTATTAGTTCGGTTAATAAAAACATCAAACATTTAAATCTCATCTAGCAGTTGCCAAGTTAAGTTGTTAAATATATTAAGTTCAGTTGTAAACCACAATAGGGTCAACAATTTCATTCTGGTTGGTCCATTACTGTGTAATGGGTCACATAGAGGAACAATCGAAGATTTGTCTGTAAATATTGTGGCGTTGGTTTGACCGACTATACTTTTTAACTTGTTTATTATTCGCAATTAATAGGTGCGTTTGTTTACTTTTCCAGTAAAATCCAGTAGTTGAGTAAATTTTGGGCAATATGAAAATTTTACTCTCAAAAATGGCTCTTGCACAAAAAAGTAAACGAACGGAAAAATTGCAAAAACTTGCAGGTTAATTCAAACAGCTGATCGCTTAAAAGCTTAGTGTTGTAAAATATGTGTTGTTTAGACTACCCAGTACATAATGTTTTTGGTACATGATGAAATGCATTGTAATGATTATAAATTCGTAGCAAATTTATTTATTAAATGAGCTTCTGTGCAAGTTTTAAGACTTGTATATTTTGTACATGACTTTTAATTTTGTTTCTAGTTGAATTACATACGAAACTACATCAATATTTGATTTTTGATATTTGGTACCCTCAATAATATGCAATAAGAAGTAATTATATATTCATTAGCTTTACATCTCTAAAATATTAATGTAAACAAAAACAAAAATAAGTAATATTGAACAATTAACACAAATTTTACCATGGATGCCAAAAAAAGAAAACTTAATATTTCATGCTCTCCCGGAACATTTGGGAAGGTACAAAGTGGTAAGTAAAATTGTTTAGGATGTAATAAATAATTTTGGTTTTTGTTGCACTTTTAATTCAGCTTTTGTTCTTTTAAATGTTTTTATTACAAATTGTATGCTTTTTGTTTGCTTACTTTTATTTGTTTACTTAAATGAAACATGTTTTTGTTTTCTACTGGTAAAAATTTGTTCAGTAAAAATTTGCAGACTCTTTGCTTACAACTGTCACTTTACTCTCTCAGTAGATGCTCTCTTTTGCAAATATTTGTGTAAGCGAACGCATTTCAGTAAAATCCAGTAAAAACTTGCACAAATTTGTGCAAATTTTGGGGTAAACGAACGCACCTATTATAAAACTATTTTAAAATGCATATTTCCGGTTTCCCTGGTAATGTCAAATGCACAAAATATTGCACAAAAATCCATATTTAGTTAAAAATTATTTTTCTATTGCCGCACTTTTGTTCATTTTTGATATTTTCGAAAGAAATTTGGTTCTGTTGTTCAAACTTTGGCAAAAAAAATTAAGAAACAGAACTTTTGTCTCTTATAAAAAATAAAATAAGTTCTTAAACTGATAATTTTAAATAAATAAAACAGGTCAGCTTAAATAATGAGGAGTTAAAAATAAAATTAAATGCGCATTAATTTATATAGAAAACAATTTTACTAAAATTTTGTTGTAGATATTTGTTTTTAACACATTGGTTTTTGAAAAATTGTTTTTGTTTCGTTTGTCAATCAACTAAATTTCATTTTTAACTTTTTATTAAGTTCAAACAATTTATCAGTTAATGTTTATCCGCTTGTCAGTTAATTTATAATGTTATATATGTATGTTAAATAATTTTTTAAAATCTTGCCCGTTTTTAGTTTTCAATAAAAATATTGGTTTTTTTTTTTAATTTTGGATGTTATTCAGACGACTTTAGTATTATAACTATTTTATGCTAAAGGTGTGTTTTTGGTGTGCAGTACCACCAAATACGTACAATTATTTAAATGTATCTATGTTTATTTCTTTATTTTATTTACCAAAATACATACGGACAAAACTTAAAGTTTAACAAAATCATTTATACGTTAATACCTTAAAACGTCAACTTTTTCTTCACACACAGAGGACTCCCGTATAACATGGAAGAGACGAATGTGAGTTCCAGGAAAATGTTGTACGAACCAATAAACCGGTACAAAATAATTGTTTTGGTTCTACAAATAAAACCAAAGTGTTATATACGAACCAAAGAACTGGTACAAAAAATTGGGTTAGGTTAAAAATAAAACGTGTTATGTATAAAATCGATCTTGGTATATAATCGAAAAAAAATTTTCACATTTTTTATATTTAATTTTTAAATACATACATAGTTAATCGTCCTTTTGTTAAAAAGCTCTTAGTTTACCTAAACACGTGCCCCGGTAGGCTAGTGAGCTAGTCTATCAGTGCAAGGGTTGCGGGTTAGATTCCCGCCAGACTCTGGGTGGTTACTTTCTATGCGGATGCGAATGAAATTTTGATACGAAAGCTAAATCGCATTCGCAAAACCTATCGCACAACGGAGCAATTAAAAATAAAGATGGCGCAGATTAACAGTAAATAAATGTAAAATATGTAAAAAAAATTAAGCCGCTTAAACGTGTTTTTGTTTGAAAATGGTAATAAAATAAAAAGGTAATTAATTCACGTCACAAGTTGCACCCTTTCGAAAAAGCCAAAGTGTAAAAACATAATACCAACCACATAAACAATTATGTGTGTAAAAGTTATTGTATATGTGGTTTTTGATATGTTTTTGCATTTTTGCTTTTTCGCAAGAGTGCAACTTCTGACGTGAATTACCTTAAAATAATGATTTGCAACCATTTTTCTCTCGCATCGCAATAGAGAGTAGCCCTCCTGATCTGTTTAAATAAAACAGGCTGAAAGTCTAAGTTACTATTGGTTAATTCATTTAGAATATAATTTGTAAGTGTATTTGTAACTCTTCTTAATAAATAAATACATTGGACCATCATCACAGTCAAAAATAAAGTCGAATTTTTCTAAAGCATACTTTGAAACAATGGTGTTCACATGCATTATTTTGACTATAAGTATGGGCCATTGTTTCTTTTAATTAAAAAGATGTTTATATACATAGTTCGTTGTATGGTAAGTTCTTGTTTTAAAAGTATTGTCTTGTACGAAAAAAATCCGCAATTTTTTATTCGTGTTGGAGCCAATCCGTGTTGTACAGTTACCGTGTTATATAGGGGTTACCTGTTCATACATATCTGTATGTGTGGTTATCCAAAATTATTAATAGAAAGAGTCCAAAATGGTTTCAAAAACACCCATAAGAAATTAATTATTACGGTCTTTTACAAACAAATATTTATACAAGTTAGAAAACAACTTTGTATATAAGTTAAATGATTTAAATCCAAAAAGTTTCTACAATCTTTATTTTATTATAATAAGAATAAGAAATGGTTTGGATACAAAACGGAATAAAAAGAATTAAACAAATTTTAAGGGTTATCACGATGGTCATTGTGCAAATTTGCAGTGCATATTATGATTGATCGTGAGCATACCACTTTAATTTTTTGTGCAAATATGCTAATTTTCTAAAAATTTATTCTGACCAACACAAAAAACTTCTGGCAGCACTAGCACTGTTTACAATTGTACACAAGCAATTTAGTTATTATATTTATTTTGCGTACAAACAATCTTTATTGAAATTTTCTTTTTTACAAATAAAAAAATATGGCGGTCAGTATGTCAAAAGTTGTTGTTTGCGCTTATTTGCAACGGAGCAAATATGCACTACTATTTTTGCTTATCGAAAACATACAAAATCCAAAAAAAATGTTCAAGAAGGTTTTTTGTGAATTTTTACCTTACTTAGAAATGTTATGTAAAGTCAAGATAATTATATATTATTGTTATTTATATTTAAGCAGAAAAGGAATATGTACCCTAAACTCTTTAAGAAAACTTGTTAAATGAATGCACATGGAAATGTTAAATAAATAAATAAAGAATTGAATTGAAATAAACTATTTTTGCTTAAGTTTTTTTAAGTGCAAACGAAGTAAAATGAAGCAAATTGCAAATTCGAAGATTTTGTTGTTGTGTTGTGCAAATGTGTCTATTTTTGCACACGTTTGCATCGTTTGCACATTTTGCACTACCCATCGTGATTACCCTTTTTATATTTTAAGAGTGATATATGAATAGTAAGTTTAGATTAAAACAACGAGCACAGATTTTAAGTTTGTAATGCTGAGTTTTACCTAATTTAACTTTCATTTATCGGCATGTTTTTTATGTTATATCAATTTTATTTAGGTCTTTGTCTATTTCATAAGAATTATTTTTAAAGGGTTGATTAAACAATACCATTTAAAGCGGTTTTAAGTACCCAAAAATAATAAAAATTTGCGTTTTATATAATTACACTGTGCTAGTCGCAAGTTTTAACAAAGTAAGAAAGATCTACAATGTAAAAAAGAATGAAGAGCAAATAAACATGCATACATATGTTTTAAAAACATACTAAATAAAAATAATACGGGCGCCAACTATGAAAAGCGGCAATCACCATTAAATTAAGCCTTCTCGAATTCACCTAACCAGTAGGCGGCCTACTTGTTCAAAGAAAAAAAGTGTCAAATTCGATCACAGTGTTATTTGTTAAAACTAATTATGCTTTCGAAGAAATCTTAACTATTTAAAACAATTGTTTTAGTATTATTTAGTATGTTTTTAAAACATATGTATGTAAGTCTATTTTGCTCTTCATTCTTTTATTTATTATATTTTATTTTTTAATTTTGATATTTTCTATGCACTCCTTAAAGATTGTGACATTTCTAAATCTTATTATCACTTGCATTTTATTTAATTTATTATTTTCATTGACGTCAGTGCAATTTCCAAAAATATAATATATATCAATACATTAGATAATCCGCATTGAATTTAAATAGTAGTGTTCAAAATATGAATAACATTTCTAAATAAAATAATTTTTTAATTTATGTAATAACACAAAACAACTTATGTAAGAGCTATGAAAATATTCAGTAAATTGTTGAGTAAATTGAATCTGAATAAAATTGTAAATGAAACATTTTTGATTATTGATTAGTCTTCTTCGGGCATCACGTAGTGGCTGTGGTTTATACCCCAAATCGTGGAAAGGGATATTTAAAAAAAGTCAGAGGAGGTTGGTAATGGATCTATAGCTAAGGGGGCGAGTGGATGGTTCTGCCCTATCATAAACTTAAATTTCCAACTATGTATGTGTATTGGTTGCGCTCACACATAGGCCCTTTGGTAAACGCATTGTTTCCCACCAGCATTAAGATTGATAATATGGTTAAACTAGATGACCCGTGCGAATATTTCGCACCGTTAGTATTAATTTTTGTAACATAAAATGAAAATAATTAATAGAAATTTTAGTAACTTCAATACATTTTATTAACTGCCTGTTCAACGTTTTCGAACGTTAACGTTCGCATAGAAAATAATATTTAAAACAAAAACAAATTTTAAAATTTTGTTGCTGTTTTAAATGTAATTTTCTATGCGAACATTAACGTTCGAAATCGATGAACTGGCAGTAAAAGTATAAAAATATTAGAAATCATAATGTATGTATATCATACATATTTACATACATACATACATATGTTTAAATGCTTTTATAATACTTCTTTGAATACAATTTTAGAGGTAATGACATGATCATCGTTAACTTTTTGCCCGTACGAATCCTTAATACAAACAAAAATATCTTTAAACGTACGTAATTATATATAACTGACTTAGTAGTAAACGGCATTATAGTAAATAGCGGTATTGCCAGAATGGATTTTAATACATACTATATTATGTAGAACTGCACTACTATTAAGCGACCCTGTATTACCACACTTGAACAAAAACATATAATCATAATTACAACAGTATTATCATGCAGTTCTATATAAAATATAATTTTTATCAATGAAAATATTAATTTTTCAATTTCTAATTATTTTTCGTCATTAGTGTTAGAAATAAGCTTTAAAATGAGATGTCATTCATTAAATTTGATGCGGTGGTATGGGAGATATTTGCAACCGACAAAAAAAAGTTCTTTAGAAATAATATACATATATGATGCAGAAAATATTGTTAAAAGTTTAAAACAAAAAAATATTGTAGTTTTTGATATTTTAATTAGTCTTAAGTTCATCCAATTTAATGTTCATTAAATAATTTTTATTGAAGGCTTGCCGCAGTGGTGCAAACGGTAGAACGGCAAAGAATTCTGATGATGACAATGTGGTTATTCTCGAAACATATAAATTCGACTCGAGTTCAATCCCGTGTTGTCAAGAATTATCAAAAAAAAAAAAAAAATTTTGATTTCATGTTGTAAATTCCTTCCTTTAATTAAAATAATTTAATGAAAATTAAAAACGTCAATTTAAAACAAACAGTTCAATGAAAAATAACAATTGTTACAAAAATATGTGATAAAATCGATCGATTTTAAAACTTTCGTTTTTAAATTGTGTGATGAATTTCGATCGATCTTATTTAGTTTAAATTAGAAGTAAATTTTTTACCATACTGAAAACGATATTATCGATACCAAATCGTTTTGTTTTCTAAAAAGATTTTCATCACATACCTGGGCCCTGTTTATCAAAACTAAAAGTTACAATTCTACAACATGGCTCAATTAGTAGGTCTGCTCGAAATGCCTGCTAATTTTTTTGTAGAGTTGTGTTTTTATCGTGCAATTGTTTTTGACATCTTGTCCATTTTTTACACATACAAATGCATTGGGGTTTGACATTTTTAACATAATTTACACAAACAAAATGCGTGTAGAAAAAGCTATTGTCGCATTATTGTAGTTTTGGTCAGACCTACTTATTGGGCCATGTTCTACAAGTAAAATATGTACGTTAAAAAAAGCAACAATTTTACAATTTTGGTTTTTGTTTCAAATGTATTTTACTTGTTTGCTTTTTTATAACTATGTCTTAAAAAAGGCAACCGATTTAATTATTAATAGAAAATTAATTAAAAACTTACTAATTTAATTAGTATATAGACCCACTTATTAACACAGTTTCCTCCCAAAAAACTTTAATTCTATTGCGTTTTAAATAAAAAATCAAAGAAGCAGACATTTTGGTAAACAAATCAAGAACAGAAAGAAAAAACAAAAAAATATTTAAAATGCACAACAACAAATTTAAAAAAAAAACAAGTTGTTTTGTTTTTAACAATTTTTTTATGCAAAAAAGAAAAAAGACATCAACCAATAAAAATTTGGTATTGTTTTGTTAAAATACGTACATAATACATACATACATATATAAAAAAGAAACACGTGTTGTTGTGTTAAAAAAAATTAATAAATGACAATTTTTAATATTGACAATTTATTTGAAACACGTTTCCTTAACTAAAAAAAAAGCTTAATATTCTCTGAAGATTTTTATTTGTTGGGAATCAATAGACTAAACTGTTTTGAGGGTTAATTTAATTGGTCGATTACGGATGGCAACTGAACTGAAGTTGTGTTGCCAGCAGCGAAATTAGGCAACGCCGCTAAAATTAAAATGTAAAATAAATTTTGTTTATTTTAACATCAGCGGAGTTGCCTGATTTCACTGCTGGCAATACAACTTCAGTTCAGTTGCCACCCGCAATCGACCCATAAATTTAAATTCTTTTTTAATTATACATACTTATGTATGTACATATCGCAATTTATCATAGAGATGGTATTAAATCAAAATTTAGACATTTTTCTAGAAGCAAAACAATTTATTTTAAATATTCCCCCCAAGCACTATTGCTGGGCTTAATGTATTGGTTAACTAATGTGAACTTTAACTTTTTTTTTTGCATAATGGGGTATATATCGTTCGTTCATTATTAGTTTGGCGCATATGCCAAAACAAAGATAACATTTTGTTAATATTTTAAATTTTTTTATTTTATCTAACAAAATTTCTGTAAGAACAAATATTTATTTGCCTAAAAACGAGGAAAATATTTGACACTTAGGGTAACATTAGGAACATTTTTGTTTGTTGACAAATTATTTTTTTCCCCAAAATCAGTTGTTTTTCTGTTTGCCCCTCAAAAATATTTTGTGGTCAGATTAAGCAAACAAATATTTGAAATTTTTTGTCAAATGTTTGCCATATGTGAACGTACCTTTAGCATTTGGATTGAAGTTCAAAATCAGCGAAGAATGCCTATAAGTCAATTGGTAATACAAAAGAAAGCCTTATCTTTATTTGAAGATCTAAAACAAAAGTATCCGTTATCAAGTCTATCAAGTCAAAATTTCCAGCTAAAATTATGAATTTCGGAATAAGTTAAATGAAAATAATACAAATGTATGGAAAAAAGTGCTTCGGTTTGCGTTGTGTTTCTCCGGTCCCAATTATCGACACACACCGGGGTATTGGGGTAGTTGTATTCAAAATATGGATCCAAGTTCTTGAAATTTTTTAACTAGACTACATATTTTTTTTTTTTTTTTTTTTTTTTGTTGCTACTTGTAGTCAAGGCGAATTCACTACAGGTGATAAAAGCCCTGATGGTAACTTTTTTTCTTTAGCTTTATAATTGTTGGATGTCAACATTTCGTTTATTATCTTTGTTTTCGTTTTGATTTGTTTCGGTTTTTGACACTGCGAGTTGTACTTGTTGTACTACCGAGATTACCTGGAATGAATTCGCCCTGCTTGTAGTCTAGTTTAAATTTTCAACTTTTTTGTTTTTTTGTTTGTTTTTAATTTGGACTATTAAAGATTGGATGCAGTTTTTAACCGGTTTACAAAATATCTTAACCTCAAAATGAAAATTGTAAAGTAAAACAACACTTTCCAACAAATTTTAACTAACATACAAATCTGCCCACATACGAGAATAAGACAATTGTTCAACGTTAATTTTTGGCACATTTGGTAATAAAAAAAATCAATTCCTCCTTCTGTTAGCAAAATATTCACGAAAAAGAAATTATGCAATTTTAAGCCTGTAAATAATTATGTAAATTTCTGCTACCAGACATACAGGTGACTGTTTCGTTTTGATTATTTTTTATTTTTTTCGTTCTACTGAATGCATCGTGTTTTTTACAAACTAAACCAGAAAATCAAACAACACACACCCTTTCATATGCGGAAAGTTGCGACCATCATCTGAGTGTTTTTTGTTTGCTTTGCTTTTAGAGAAGTGAAAAAAAACCAGGGAGGAAAATAAGAAAATATGCATTTAAAGTTTTAAGATAAAAATAAATGCCAAGGGCATCGTTAAAATATTGTTATTTTTTCAGTTCTGCCACTCAAATAATAATTTTGCTGTTTTGATTTAAAAAGTTCTTATGGGCGATGATAAAAGTAGATATAAAAGAATATTAATGTTTTTATTATCAAAAAAAAAATATAAATTGACTCTTATTCGATTATTAAAAAAATATACTAAAAAATATATTTGTATGTATGTAATACTTACAGACGTATTCATAGCAATTATTTAAAATGTCAAACGTATTTTCAAAGTAACGACCAATTTCACCAAGTTCAATTAAAACTCACTTCATATTACTTTAACTTCCAGTTAACAATAAGGTAAGTCACGTCACAAGTTGCACCCTCGCGAAAAATCAAAAGTGCAAAAACAACAACAACCAGAAATAAAGTGTTGGTTAACTAATGTGACGGGAATTACCTCAATATGTTTTTTAAAGTTAAAACTGATGAATAGTTAATTATAACTGGACTTGGTGAAGTCGGACGTAATGTATATAAAAATTTTTTCTTAAAATTTATTTCAAATCCAATTTAGTTTTTTATGAATACTTCATTTAGGCTTGGTTTTTGAGATCTCAGTTAAGCTAGGTTTAGTTAATTGAAAACCGATTTGTGCCACCATTACCAAGTTTGTATACAAAATTTTGACGGAACAGCTTAGTTTTGCTTAAAATGTTGGTCTATAATGAATTAATAAAAATCACATTTTGTCCGAAAATACGAGTTTCAGAGTACGTTAAACTAAGTTTAAACTTTATCCACATCTTAAAAGCCCGGCCTTGGAACACAACAATTCAAAAGATTAAATTAAAAAATAATAAGGATCCTGAAATGTAAAATTAAAAATTATAGTTTTTTTTTAAACTACACCGATATCGGAAATACTATTATTTCTGTGGTCATACGGAAGAGTATATGTAATCGATAAAAGACAAAATTGAGTTATTACAACTAGAAAAGCTGTAAAATCTTTTATATTTACAAAATTGTTTTCTATTAAAGTTGTAACTATTACGATAATATAAATCTTTAAAGCTAATAACTCATTGAATAAAGCTTCAACAAAACAGTGGATAATTCGAAACTACAACATTCGACATAAGCCCAGATTTATCCGAAACTTTATTTATAATTAATATAATAATACTTTTGTTTTAATGGAAAAATAACGCTGTTATAAGTTTAAAAAATATTATCTTTTTGTTTGAGAACAACAAACATTACTGGCTTACCTGTGTAACGATTTCGAACGTTAACGTTCAAAATATTTTCGTTTTAAAAATATTTTCCTTATAAAATTTTATACGAACGTTGACGTTCGAAATTGTTAAAAAGGCAGTTAAAATTGATTATTATTAGTTTAAATTAATATGACAATATTTATCTAAAAAGAAAAAGCATAAATGTACGTGCACTAAAAGTGTATTTCAATAAAACAATACGGAGTCTCGTTAAACAAAAATACTATTGTAATAAGCTTAATAAAACCAAAATAAATCGTAAAGTTAATAATCCTTGTCAACAGAATTGCCGATTTAGCACCTTTGCCGCTAGATTTATTTTTCCCTTATTTTTCCCTTAGCGCTTTTTTAAAGCGCGGTTAATTAGCGCTTTTCTGTTAACATTTTTTGAAATTATAGATACTCAACATTTTTGTACTTTTATTTGCATACATTAATATCAAGGCACATTAAACCAAAATTACCATTTTTCGAAAACTTTACTTAAATGCTAGATCCGTACGAAATAACGTACAGTTTGTACAATTTGCAATTTAGATGCTTCCGAAAACACATTTCATTTCATCAGTGTTTGCCCAATAAACAATGAATTTAGAATAAAATATTGTGGTAAAGCCCTACTAAATCGCATAATAGGGTCTTTGTAAATCGCAATCGCAAGAAGTTTTGCGACTTCAAATGGCAAAGTATGCTCAAGAGAACTAGAATATTTTAAAGAAATTATGGCAGATCGCAAGCAAAACTCCCTATAAAAATACATAGAAGTTTACTTGCCTAGAATAGTACCAATCTGGCTTAAAACAAATATGTTATCCCTTATATAGATTTACCCCCATATTCATAAGAATTATTTTTGATTAATAAAAGGTTTATTTTATTAAACAAATTTTCATAGAAAATTCGTTTCATAAACCTGCTATAAACCTAATATAATTTTTATGAATATGGCGGTAAATATATGAACTAAATATGTGTGGGGTTTCCCATATTCATAAAAAATATTTTAGGTTTATAGCAGGCTTATAAAACGAATTTTCTATGAACAATTTTTCAATAAACCTTTTATTAATCAAAAATAATAATGGAATTTTTAATAAAATAATTCAAGCAAATCCGCGAATAACGTTGTAAAATGCACCTTATGCAAAAACTTTTTTTTTCTGATTACCGTTAACATTACTCTCTTGCACTGTTTAAACATCAAATCCCCTAAAATGTTGCACCTTAAGGCCGCCAAATGCGATACAAAGGGTAAGCCAGTGAAAGAACGTTTTAAGTTACTAACAAAATTATGCAAACGAGGTAGTTTTGTAACGTTTAAAGGTGTTAAAAGCCGCTTACGTAGTGGAAAAACGTTTTTATTTATTTATGTTTTTATTGTCCATTTATTTATGTAATATTAAGCATTTAAGGCTAAAAATCAATACTACAAGTATTTAATAAATATCATAATTATCATCCATCAGTAGCTAATCAAGAGTATTTAAGAAGTCTAAAATTTTTACCCGAAAAACATTATTTGAATAGGAAAAAATTCGTAACTAAAATGGCAACAATTTCCAAAAGATATTGAGATTCTTGGTATACGAATTAAGGGATTTCTAGAAGAACGCGTAAACACAAAGGAGTTTAATAATTCAGGTGGTTTGCCATTTTTGATAATTTTATAAAACACAATCATGCTCCGATATTTAATAAAGTTTTTAAAAGTACATTCACGAAAACAAAAAGCAGTATTAGAAATATGTTCATAGCGTCTAACATTATAAACAAAACGAATTATTAGATTAAATATTCGTTTGATCATCCTGAAACGCATAGAACCAGAACCTAAGTAAACTTCAATGCCATATAAGATATTCGAAAACATCAAAGCATGTGCCAATTTATACTTAATTCGTAGAGGTAAGTATAAATTAGTAGAATTATTTTAAGCAGTATAACAAAAGAAAGTTTGGGATCAAAAGAAAGTTTGCTATCGAAATATACACCTAGACACTTAATATGGTCAACCAAAGAAATATGAGTATTGCTCAAAACTTTATTAATGTCAGGATAAAATCGACTGGTTGGTCCAAACATTATTGCCTTAGGCTTAGTAGGATAAATAGATAACGAATTGAAAGAAGTCCATGCACATACCTGATCTAAGCAAAAATGTATGTATATTGTTCTGTAAAACTTCACTAAAGTCAATTCGGCTTTTAAAGAGTAAAAATACATCATCGGCAGAAATTAATGGTTTGCATAACGATGAAGTAACAAAATCAGAGATGCTATTAATATATAACCTAAAAAGTAGTGATCCTAAAACGGAGCCCTGAGGCATAACCGTAGTTAAAATATGCAAGGCAGAAGTAGCACCATTATATTCTACATATTGGGATCTACCAGCCAAATATGAAAAAATTTGTTTACAAGCGAACTTAGAGAATTTATATTCATCCCCGAGTTTCTTCGTCATCATAGAGTGACAAATAGAACCATAAGCATTAGCAAGATCTAGAGAGATAAGGAGAATAAAATTATTATCATTGATATTTTGACGGATATGCTCAGTAAAATCAAGAATCATCAGAGTAGAGCTATACTAATATTTAAAAAAAAGTAGAATCCAACATTTGTGTTTTATTATATGCTCAAGAACTTTAGACAATGCCGGAAGGATCGAAATTGTACTAAGATCTCCAGGATCATTTATTAAAACGTTGTTAATGACATCGCGATTGTGAATATGAAACGTTTTTCCACTAAAAAAAATTATAAATTTGCATGTAATTTAAAATTTCATGATATTTCAAGGCGAATTCGCCTTGTGATATTTTGAATAAAAGTTTTTATTATTATTATTTTTGACAATATAAAAACAAATTGAAAAATAATTTATCATGCTTGTTAAAAACGTTTGTTTGCTCTCCTGAAAAATAAGAATTTTGTTATTTGCAACGTTATTTGCGTGTGTAAATCAAATGTGCATTACATATATCGATATTTTACGAAAATTAATTTCTGTGGAAATAGTTTGAAAATATGACGAATTACTTGACTAATAATGGGAATACATTTTAATTCTCTTTTAATATTACAATTTGGAAAAATTTAATAGTACAAGCAATATTGTACACATTTATAATCAAAAATAAAAAACTTACCTTCCAAGCGTTCACCTTTGGCGGTGGAGCGGCAACAAACTTTTTGAGCTGTGTTGGATTGGCAGTAGCGCCAGTAGTATTGATTGCGGCTGAAGTTTGAGCTTGGGTTTCCCCATCACCAGTTTTAGTTTCATTACCGCTGTTAGTATTATCCGCACTAGCACTGGGTGAATCTTCTTTACGATCTTTTTGCTGTGATTTATTTGCTCCATTTAATTTACGGGGACTTCCCCCACGTTGACGTTGTCGTGGTGGAAACTTGCGTTCGCCTTCTTTATCAGTATAAGCTCCAGCGACAGCACCACCGTTACCGCCATTGACACCATTGCCACGACGTTGATTATTTCCAGATTTTTGATTACCAGCTGCTTGATTAGTGTTGGCATGAACATTGCCACCGACAATTTTTGCATCACGAGGTTTATCTTTACGAGGCTTTTTGCGATCACGACGATGATGAGAAACTACAGGTACAAACTCGGCATTATCATCGAGTTCCGAGGAATTTTCAGCAGTTGTATCAGCATTAGCAGCGGCACGCTTTTCACCAGCAACATTTGCTAATGGCGAGGCATCTTCAACTGCTGCGGCTACTTCATCGCTCCACGATTTCATATTTTTGACATTTGGCTGACTTTCCTTACTATGACTTTCAGTAATTTCCTGCTTAGCCGCATTTGCCGTGGCTGTAATTTTAGTTTCTACAGCTGCGGCAGCAGCTGATGGTGCTGCGGTACCCTTCTTGACATCAAGATTTTGCAAAACATTTGCATAGGAGGTAGAAGTGGATCCACTACCACCAGCAGTAACAGCAGCCGAATGAGCGACTGTATTAGAAGCCACAGCAGTAGTAGTTACTACTGTGGAAGTTTCTTCCTTGGATGACATTACTAAGATGAGTAGTTTCTGGTTCTGTCTTCCAGAGTACAATAACGTTCCAAGCGTTATTTACTCCAGAATAAAGACAGTAGACGTATTGGAAACTCTTTGGTGCTTCCTTGCCAAATTTAAACAATGACAAATTTTCGACTTACTGACACAGAATGTATAATATTCTGCAGTTTTTTATAAATTATCAAAACTCCAAGAGATTAAAAAAATCCAAACTGAAAAATACAAATATAAACAACATAAATTAGTTTTTTATTTATTATAGCTACTGAAATACATACTAAACTATAAGAGCACTAATGGTAAGAGCTCTAAGCTGTTGTCGCTTTGTATATACACTTTCTAAGTTGGAATGATATGTATTCCAAACTTATTGGCTATTCCAATCTTGACATGTTTGATGTTATTTTCCTTTTGTGGATTTAACTTAAACTTCCTCAATTTTCCTAAAAAAAAAAATTATCAACTGTTTATTTGACTAGACCATATTTCATCATTTATTTGATTTGTTTCTGTAGTTGTTAGTTGACTGATTGTAGGTTGGTACAATTTTTTTCCTAACACGCCAATTCTTCTGTATTATTTATTTTTTATTTTTACTCTTGAAGTTTAAAATAGTTCTTTTTCAAGCTAACTTTTTACCCAAAGTAGGTATAACTTTTTAACATTTAATTTTTTTATCACAATTATCTTCAATTCGTTTCATTCAAACTGCAACAAATTACAATATTCCACTATAATTTTCATTGATTTTTTCTTTTTATTGAACAACAAAAAATTCGTAAGAACTTTTTCGTAATAATGTGTGATTGAATTTTGTAGCTTTTGCTTTTTATTTTTCTTTTCAATTTTTTTCCTACGCGTTGTTGTTAATATGATGTGAAATGAAGAAGAAGATGTGAGGTTAAATTCAACTTTTTTCTATCTCTGTTTGCCCACACTCACTAATAAGAAAATAGTAACAAAGAAATAAAAGAAATACATAAAAAAACATTTAGACAGCTGATTTCGAAAATTAAAGAGGGGAAATCGAAGACATTTTGTCAGCGTTGCAATTTTACGACGGCTTTGAGGTAAACAGTAAAATTTAGTTTTTTTAAATAATAAAATGTAAAGATTTTTAAAAAATAAAGAAAATAATAATTTATTATAGAAAGCATTTTTAATATTCTGCTTAAACGCCATCTTAATGACATCTGAAAATACATTTTTAGGATACAGAATTAAGGATTCAAAGTACCTACAATGTGATATAGGTACAGACATGTTCTGGAAACCGAATTCGAGTGAATAAAATCGAACAAATTTTCAAAAAAGATCCTGTTTAAAGGCTCATAAACATATTCCGTTCTATATACTTCATACTTTCAGTACCGCTTATATTTATTAGAATTAATTCTAATATCATGAATTACGTTAATTTTTTAAAAAATGTAACCGAAAATTTCCTTCGATTTCGATTTCCAGAACATGGCCGATAGTATATTTTTATTGGCTTATTCCACTTATACATACAGTTAGATTACTCGTAATGGCCGGGACCGGGAGCATTCTGTACAATCAACTTTTGTTTGTATTTTTATTTATTTTAATATGTATACGAAATATACAAAATCCTTTAAAAGGTATTTAAAAAAAATACTGATAGGTATTAAAAGGTATTAAAATGTATGTATGTATGGGCCCTGCTACACGTTCAATATATGTACAAAAATATGTACATAGGTATATACATATATTGTGATGATTGGATCGCGATCCGTTTTTATGGATTGATGGATCACATAAAATTAGAATATTATGTGGTATGGATCATCTATACTGCATGATCGCGGTCAATATAGAAGTATTGAACTAGGGAATGGTAAAGGGATTGCAAAACGATTTTCGATTTTTCGATCAATTTTTTTAGATCAATTTTTGAAATCGGTAATCGCACCTCAAAATCGATTTTGCAATCGTTTATGATAAATTCGCAAGCTTTTAAACGAAAGCAACTTTATTTTCAAAAAATAAACTAAGCATTAAATTTAAAAACAAAAATTCTATAAATTCTAAAATAATTTTCAAAATATTGCATATTAGTCAATATATGTATGTATGTATGTTATCCCAGGAAATATTTCAAAGGGTTATAACAATACATAGTTCTTTTTCGGTGATTACTGTTCCTTTGCTAATTTATTATGAATCTAACTTTAAAAAACAAACGTTTGCACTGTATTGATGTCGGAAGAATGCAGAGATATTCCATTCCAATTTCATATTTGTTGGGATAAATTACATTCTCTTTTTTCCACTCTTCTAATGAATAAAATATTGCTCACGCACTGGCGTGTTTAAATATTATCGTAATTCAACAGGAATTCCATGGTTTGGTTGACATGTTGTGTTTCTTGTATTTTATCATGAATTTCACTAAGCCCACTTTCAATGTTTCGTTCGCTATGATACGCTTAGGACTGTTTTGTAAACTGTCCATTTATGACTTAAATTTCTCATGAAAAAGCGAACTTATATTAAAGTTGCACAACGTAGGTTGCAAAGCAACTGTTTTTAAGTACTTGTTACAATGCAACGGTGTGGATTAGATTATTACAGTATTTGTCCCAAACTGCACCAAAAAAGTATTCGATACATACATTATAGGAAAACTGCCTCCCTAAACTTGATAATTCATTTTTTACTTGTGCTGCAAATTATTATGATGTTTTCGAACTGAGCCGTACTTATAGCTTAACACGTTAAACTGCAACTGTTCTTTTTATTGAAACTTGGCAAATAAAAAGTCGATTTTAAAAGCCTAATAAACGATTTTAGTATAAAATCGATTATTTTTTACACAAAATCGATTTTCGGTTGGAATCGAAATATCAAGAACAAGTGAGAACGCTAAAATAATAGCTGTTTTGTGCGAAAATTACATATTGAACGTTGTAGTGGCTGACTCAAGAAATTATGAAATAAATATTTTATTCTGTACAGTTATGACAAAACAATAAACACAGCATAAAAAGTCTTATTACTTTAGGACTTTTTTGTTTGAAACACAGCAAAAACTTTGTTTAATTATTGTAAAATATTAGAATATGAAAATATGAATTGATTACATAATTTATGAATAGGTATATCAATTATGTTATGTCTAAGATAATTTATTATAAAAGTCAGTATGCAGTAAGGTAAGTGAAGGAATTCTTAATAAATTTAAAAATATACCTATACCTATATAAAATTTGAAGAGCCACGACATTCCCCTATTAAAGAATAACATATAAGAGAATAACGGTAACA
This sequence comes from Pollenia amentaria, assembly GCA_943735925.1. Taxonomy (NCBI): domain Eukaryota; kingdom Metazoa; phylum Arthropoda; class Insecta; order Diptera; family Polleniidae; genus Pollenia; species Pollenia amentaria. The sequence continues at coordinate 237,400,862 of OX031006.1, read as the reverse complement.
AAACATTTAGTGCGTAAAGCTGTTCGTTACGTTAACATGCGCTTTATATGCGCTGAAAAAATCGCTTTCTGCGTCAAAAAAAATATATTGCTTAAAAGTGGGAATACGCCATATAAAATTCATGTCTTCCGTAAGCGATATGGTAAGGGACACTTTTACGTTTCTCCCTTACACAAGTACATGAAAGTTTGGTTTATTTTTTTAAATTACAATTTACTAATTTTCATAAAAATATATGAAATGTTCCTTTTCTGCAGTGTGACTGTTTTGGAATTTTTGCAGCTTAATTTAGCATTAACAATTTTGATTTAGAAGAAGAAACTTTAATGTCTCTTTAGCCTCAATAAAATTCATGGTTATTAATTTTTAACAAAAATCTTAAAAATTTTTTAGCATTTTTTAAATAATTTTCAGCATTTTTTGGCCTTATCATTTGCCAGATTGAGCTCTACAAAGTTTAAAGATCTAGTCACACTGCTTTTCTAGTCACACGGCGGCTTTAAGCCGGCTGAGGCGGTTCTTAAGTTAACTAATTTTCAATAATTATTAATTAATTTATATATTAAACCTTTTTATCTTAAGTGAATGTTATTAAAAAAATATTTTTTTTTCGCTCGAAACGCATCTTGCAGAATTTATGTTGTTTAAGTACATATAGGTACATACATATATCTGTCGCCAATGCACAAATCTCCAAAAAAAAAGTCATCACATTGAAACACCACTTGTGCAAGGCGAATTCATTTATCAGGTGGCGTTGAAAGCACATCTGTGCTACTTTTTTTTCTTACTTAGGGAGAGAAATGTCAAAAGTTGCTTGTGTTTTTGACATATCGATCAACGAAAGCAACAAAAAAATACATTGTGGTGTTTTTGGTGTTGTTACTCGTTGTAGTATCGACACCACCGTATAGATGAATTCGCCTTGCACTTGTGCTTACAACTTACAAAGTTTATTAATATATTCTATAGATCGCCAATAGCTTAAATGCTTATCATAATTTGAAAGCACTTCATTTTCTGACTCAGATGAACTTTCTACAATTTTACTTGCACTTTATTTATAAAAATTACTTTTTATAATTTTGAAGTTTGGCAAAAAAGTCCTTTAGTCAGAAAAGTATTTATTACTGTTAAATCCAAAATTATTGATTTGCCTTATTAAATTGACGTATTTTATAAAAAGCAAACTAGGTATTTCGATTCGAAACAGTTTTGTTAGACTAAATTCTTTGACACCAAACGAGGAGAAAAATTGAGTTAAACCCAACCAAAAACTTAAAGTGGTTTTTTTTACTTAAGACTTTTTCTCGAACGTTTCTCGAACGTCAAAAAGGTATATTTCTTTATATCATTACAGTAATAACATTAATATTACACATGCAAAAATATTGCGAAAATAACGGGATATACATATTTGCAGCGTTCTGTGTTGTAATTTTTCAATGTAACTACATACTTACATAGGTACCTATATTGAATTTTTTATTCTAGCCAAACAAATTTTCGGCTAACCTGGGTATGTCGACTTAAAATGTAAGCCGAAACCAGCCGTCACATAGTAGGTGTGTAAAGATTTGTAAATCCGAAGACTTTTAGAAATAAATTGATATTAAAAAAAAAACATGTTTGAGAAGTCATCATATAGGTATAGATGTACCTACCTATCTACCTAAATGCCGCCTTAATTTTGGAAAAATTGTTAAAAAGCTACTAGGAATACCAATAAATTTAAAATTATAAAAAATAGGTAGGTATTGTGTTTTTCTTTTACGGATAAATGCAGGAGGCGAAATTTCAATCTTAGTTTAAATTTAAAAAATTAGGGTATAAATTAGATTTGAACAAACAGTTTGTAAGGGTAGAAATTGTCAAACGGTCAAGTTTATACCTATCGTAACGTTATACCTATATTCGCTGAAAAAAATTACGATTTTGCATCAAGAGATTGGATTTAAATCCAAATTTAATAATTTAAAAATCATGTTTTCTAATCTTAGCACAAAAAAATTATATAGGTAGGTATGTATGTAATTATCTTTGGAAAACTTTCCATAAACTTATTAAACAAGCCACCTCAAATTGGCGACTATACAATTCGCAATTATTTTTTAGTTCTGATGCCTCTTATTTCCTTTTCCTATGTAAATTGCTGTACCAAAATATGCAACCAACAGCACGAAGTTGAATACAGCGATACTAAGAAACAGCTGATAAGTCACAAAAGTTAGGAGAAATTTCGAAAATGTAAAAAACCTACTTTAAATATTAAGATTACAACAAACATATTTTCTTATGCAAAGATTTATTTCGGAACAATGCTCACGTTTTAAATAATCCTTAATTTTTTTATGTTAAAACTTTAAAAAAAACAACTTATTTCGAAAGCAAAAACATGACATAGCTAAGATACCTATAACAAAATACTTACCAACAACAAATCCAAAGGAGAATGAGGGGAACAATTGAAATGAAATTGTTAATTAAAAACGAATTTAAAAAGCAAAGTTATTTATTTTTTTAAATGTTTTTCTGGATTATTCTTGTTTTAACAAAAAAAACTTCCTCAATCACTTTTTTATTACGCTATCGCCCTTACAATAATTTTTTATATTATATTCTTGTTTTTGTTTTCGTTTCTTTTATGTTTTTCAACTTTTGCACAGATTTTGTTTTTTAGTTCGAATTAAAAGAAAACAACAATAACGCTTCGTTTACTCGAAACTTTTACAAATCCGTGGCGGGGAAATTGTATGTACGAACGAATTGAATAAATATGTAGCAAACAACAATACGTAATTTGACAAATCAGAGAATGTCAAAAAGAAACTCGGCGATTAAAACGAATTGTAGAAGAAGAGGAAAAAAATATATTTTTTCTTGTTTGTCAAAAAAATTTTTGAAGTGATTTTTTTGCACTTTGTGTCACGATTTTGCACTGATCTTTTATTGAAAATTATCACTGCGGTATTTAGCTGTCACTTTTGCACACTTTCACAACACTTTTCACCATATTTCAGTGTAAATTTTTAGAAAATCTCGTGCGACCGAGAAGACATGTGGTTTTTGCCGTTGGTTAAAACTTCGAAAAGAACGATGACATTTCTTCAATCATTATCGAAGGGGTAGAACGTGAGCGGGTGATATGGCAACCGCGTGCAAAGTTTATTTTGTGTTTATTTTACAATACATCTTTTTGTGCAAAAAAATATTTAAGTAGGAAAAAGAAGAAATAGTTTTATTTAGTTACTTAAATATTTAGTTTCGATTTAGTTAAATTTGTTCCCATATTTGGTAAATAATAAATAATTGGTAAATACAACTCTGAATTAGTTTTCGAAATTAATTTGACAAAAAAAAACAGTGGATAAAGAAAAGTAGACAACGGAAGTTACCATCTACGAAACAGTAAAGTTTAAATAAAATTTTATTTTTATATAGGTACCTAAGTAAATGTTTATAAATAAAACTATTTTGTATTAAAACTCTTAAGTGTTATTTTTACTTATGTATGTATTTCGAAGATATGTATTTATTATTAAAAAAAAATTAAACAATAAAGAAATTGCTAATTCAAAACATATATCAAAAATAGTTTCACAAAAAAAAAATAACTAAAAATTTAAAAACCTGATAAAATCGCATGTTTTGCAGAAAAATAGAGATTATACAAAAAATGCCAATTTCTCAAAGTGTTTATTTTATTGTTCGAAAGTAAACAGAACATTATTTAGCGTACGGCTCACGCACCCAATTTTTTATTTTCTGTACATATGTGCATATATAGGAATATATATATATATATATATATATATATATATATATATATATATATATTTATATGTACATACATGAATCAAAAGAAACAAGATTCCGTACAAAAAAAATTTCTACTGCGCATCTACGTCAGCATAGAATGAAAATTAGTGTTAGTTGTAAAAAATGTAAGACGTACACAAATGCACATACGCAAATTCTGTTTCTTAGTCACAAAAAAAATAACGAACCTGTGCAATCTTGTTTTTTTTTTTTTGATTCATGCCTATGTTTATATGTACATATAATTTAAAAATGGCTATTTTCGATTAACGATTAAACCGGTTAATTTCAGTCGATTAACCGATGTAACAAAATTTTTAATTTTTTTAGTATTACAACATGTTTTTGTGTTTTTAATTATTTGTTTTGTCTCATAAACAAAAGGTATGTGCTTAGAAAATATTTTTCATATAAACAAAGAAGTTGTCCCGTGATTTTCATTTTATATAACAACATCTACGATAAGTGAAAGAATCTTTTCCAAGTCGAGTTTTATCAAAATTAAAGAAAAGAATCGATTAAATCTTAAAAATTTAAACCAAATTATTTTTATAAAAATTTATTTTATAAGATCTCATTAAACTATTGAAATTACTAATAAAATTATCTTAGAGCTTATTTTTTAATTAATACATAATAATTATGCATTAATTAAAAAATATGTATGTATTACATATTTATGAATTATTTTTTGTTTGCTCGTTTTAGTTCAAGAATTGTTATGTTTGTTATGTTGTTTTTTACTAATAAACTCCAAATAATAAATAATTTATTCCTTTTTATTTATTGAAATTACTTAATTTATAAAGCAAACTTTATTAATCGGTTAACCGATCAATTACAAAATTAACCGATTAAGCCAAAACCTCGGTTGATTAATAGAGCGACTAACCGATTAAATCAAAAGCCCGATTAAATAAATACCCTAATACATACATAAGAATATATTTATTTTTATTTATAAAGCTGAAAAGTTTGTATATTTGTATGTTTGTAACAGGGTATCTCCGGAACTGCTAGTCCGATTTTAAAATTTTTTTCAACAAAATGCTGAATGGAACCCCCTAACGGACATATTCTTTATAAAGTTCCAATAAAGTGATACGGATAGGATTCTGGGCGCAAGTGAGTATAGGAGGTTATACTCAGAACATATTAATTATCGTTTTAGAAGAGATCTAACCTCACTTATATCTCTAAATCTAAAAGAACTAGAAAAAATATAATACTTATCGTTGTTCTTTAGTAAATAAAGCAGGTGGGTGGTACTTTTATGAAATTCGTACTTTGTATTTTGGTACTTTTTTGTCACCCCCATACAAATGCGAATTTTGTACTTTTTCGAAATTCGAAGGGGTAAAAATTGTAACTATTGTTGGTACTTTTTTTTACAAAACATCTTTCTCCAATCTTTGCCATATGCTTATTAAATTTTGGGATCCCACTACAATATTGAGTATTGGACCTAGAAGCATTAAATTAAACATGCAAGTTCCTGAGCGGATGAGAGTCTATAAAGGGGTCTGTCGACGGTCAAAATGCTTGTCATGCCGGAGAATTCACTCGTGTACGTGTGCTGGTCGTAATATTCGCCGTCATATCTAAATTATTTTATTTTCCATCTAGCATCTTCGGTGTCACACATCCAACCAGGTTTTCACTAATACTAATATAGCGCTTGATAAGAAATGCTTGACCGTGTACAGACCCCTTAAGAGAGAACTTGTTGGTACTTTTTTGTTCTTCAACCGGTACTTTTTGAATTTTCGTTAATATTTGACCAATGTTTTTCGTTCCATTCGAGGAACTTACGGTGCGCATAATCGACCTACTGAAACCTCAATGGACACGTTAATAAACAAAATTGCCGTATTTGGGCTTATGATTTCAACAAGACGGCGCTACGAGCCATATATCGCGTGAAACAGTGACCTTGTTGTGAAAATATTTTGGTGAGCACTTAATTTCACTTATTGCTACGTTTAATTGCCCACCTAGATCGTGCGATATCACACCTTTGGACTATTTTAGTTGGATATATGTAAATTCTGAGGTCTTCAGGAATCAGCCAGCTACGATTGACGCTTTGGAAGCCAACATTACTCATCTTTTTCGCGAGATACCAGTCGCTATGCTCGAAATGCCATAAATTGTTCTTTTAACCCATTTTTCGCCGACCGGTGATTATAATTACCAGCACTCATACTCTTTTTTTTTTTTTTTTGGTGCAACGTTTTTTTCTGTCAATTAGTTAAAATATTATTTCGTTATTATACTGTCAGTTTACTTGGTGCAGCGAAAAATGGGTTAACCTAAAATAAAAATTTTAAGTTTACTTTTAAATCTATGTGTCTTACTTTACATTATAAATCAAACCTCACGATGCATCACCCGATATAAATACATTTGAACTTTTATTATTTTAACATTTTTTTTATTTTTCAAGTGTATTCTATGAGCCAAATTTCAGTTATGTATTTTATAAAGCTTTTTGTAATAGTTTTATTCCTTAAATTTTTAGGAATGACTTTATACACTACCAGACTATTATCTTGTATCTTCTTGGTACTTTTTACCTTAAATATCCTTAGGATAGCAATAAGGTATATTGTACGTACAGAAAAATTTACAATTATTAGACACCAGCAGAATGTAATGCATTTTCTGACCTTCGTCAGCATTCTTTGTGTCACACTGGATAGTAATACTTTTTATAAATTGAATGTTGAGTTAAACTATTTTAACAAATCTGGGAATAGTCTGGTAGTGTATAAAGTCATTCCTAAAAATTTAAAAAATAGAACTATTACAAATATATTTATGGGATCAATTGTCTTTTGATATTTTCTATTTAATTCTACCTTTAAATATATATATATATATGTGCATGTATATGTGTACATATATATATTGATATTTATTTTGGTTTGGGGCCTAGGGATTTAAGTAAAATTCTAAATTTAAATAATTTAAATATTTTTAGTATTAACTCAGGTATATTTCTTTGTAATATAGTTTATTGGCCTAATGAGGCTTTTATATTACCTGCAATAAATTGAAATTGAAATTGAAAAAGCTTTATAAAAACATAACTGAAATTTGGCTCATAGAATAAATTCGAAAAATAAGAATTGTTGAATATAATAAAGTAGCTTATGAAAAATAAATAATTCCCAGATTTTATTATTTTATACATTTTTTTAATGACTTCAAGCTTTAAACGATACTAATTTAAGAATTAATTAAAACTGTTTTAAAATTGTAGTCTATAAATTTAGTATCTTTTAAATGCCAAGCAACAACTTGGATATATTGTTTTGTTAAAAAAAAATCAAATCCGATAAATCAAATTTTATTTAATTCACATTTTTAACAGTATGGCAACTTACATGTTAAAACTGCAATCTATGGGTAGAACCATGGTGCAATAACTACAGGTGGCAGCACTACGGCATCTGGCTATTTTTTGCTTGAACTGTGGTGAGAACCAAAGTCTGTCATTTTGCTTTGTTTATGTTTACATTCTTGAAAAAAATTATTGTGCGTTAAAAAAATAATCATTTTTGTGCGGGTTTTAAATGAAAATTGTGTAAAAAAGTTAAAATAATTGCTAAAAATAAATCGTAATTGGTTTTTATATGTGCGTCTTTAGTTGTGCTAATGTATTTTTTGTATATCTATATATATAAAAATGAAATTATGTGTGTTTGTATGTTTGTATGTTTGTCACTTTATAGACTCCGAAACTACTGAACCGATTTTCCTGAAATTTTTACAGTAAGATCACGTGAGCCCTAAAAATAAAATAGGCTACTTATTTTTTCGATAGGGGCAGGGGAATTGGTACCCCCCATAGGATGCCAATATTATACTGAACCGATTTTCCTGAAATTTTTACAGTAACATCACGTGAGCCCTAAAAATAAAATAGGCTACTTATTTTTTCGATAGGGGCAGGGGAATTGGTACCCCCCATAGGATGCCAATATTATACTGAACCGATTTTCCTGAAATTTTTACAGTAACATCACGTGAGCCCTAAAAATAAAATAGGCTACTTATTTTTTCGATAGGGGCAGGGGAATTGGTACCCCCCATAGGATGCCAATATTATACTGAACCGATTTTCCTGAAATTTTTACAGTAACATCACGTGAGCCCTAAAAATAAAATAGGCTACTTATTTTTTCGATAGGGGCAGGGGAATTGGTACCCCCCATAGGATGCCAATATTAATTATCGCATATCTTAAGAGCCGCTGCACGCATTTTGCTGAACTTTTTGTAGTAGGATCTTCTGAGCCCCGGAATTGAAATAAAATAGCAGCGGGGGTATAGGAATACCCCATAGGACGCCAATGTTTAACATCGCATATCTTAAGAACTGTAATAGTGAGAATGTTCAAACTTTCTAAAAGTCACTCTTATGGTATACTACACTTTTGAAAATAAAAATAAAGCGGGTAGGCGCAGGGGGGGAAATACCTCCCATAGGATGCCAGTGTAGCGAAGCGCACCGGGTTAAGCTAGTAATAAATAAAAACAGAAATAATTTTGTCTGTGAACACGTTGTGCGTACGTTTTAAAAATTCGTTAATCTTTAATATGCACTTGTACGCCTATTTCTTTAAACCTCCAAAGGACTTGCAGTGAAGAAAAAGTGGAAACATAATAGTTTTTAATTCATGTAATTTAAAAATTTTAATTATGATTTTTTTTTTAGTAATTTGTTCATAATATTTTTGTTTTATTTGTTGCAGATCAGCGTTGCCATTGAAAATTTTCTATTCGACCAAACTTTTTTACCAAAATCCTTCGGAACCGAACCATTTTATTATCTTATAAACATTTAAAAATAAATATATCGCACTTGTTCAACAGTAGTGTATTACTCAAAATTTATATTTTTTCACTATTTGTAAAAAATCAACATGCGACTTAATATCTACCCTCTGTAAAAATATATGTAGTGGCTATTTTGTCTACCTTTTGGTAATGAAACCGTAGTTGATATGCCTTTAATGTAAAATTAAAAATTGTTTTGCTTCTACTAAAAATGTTGAGTTAATACAGTATTGTTGAACAAGTGCAAAATGTAATAAATAACAGAAATAAAACTGTACGTTAAACAAACACTTTTAAAGGAGTAGATATCTGTAATATTTTAATGTATTCACGTTAAAGAAAAGAAAAGATTTTGCTTGTTTAAGAAGATCGAAAATAAATATTCAAAAAATGTATCTTTTAAAACTTCTAAAACGACGTGTGAACCAGAATTTTTCATATAAGTACATCTTACATATAATTATATTACTCAAAATAATGCCTTAAATTTGAATCTAATAGCCTATTTCCGATGTGCGAAAGAATTCTTTCTTTCGTATAACTACATTGAAACCATAGCTTGGGAATAATGATTAGAAATCCTAATGATTAGCAATTGGATTAGAAATTTTAATTGTGCTGAAAAATTGATTAATTATGATTAGTTAGCCATTTTATACGATTACTAATTGATTAGAATAGAAATAATCAAAAATCTAATCACAATTAGTGACGATTAGCATTTCTAATCAAATCTAATCAAAACTAATCCAAAAAATAATTGATTAGATTTCTTGATTATTTTTGATTAGATTTGATTAGATCAACTATTTTTGTGAAAAGAAAATATTTATTTATCACATTTATTGCTATATTTACATAATGTAACAGTTTTTGAATATTGCATAAAATTGGATACGGTGCACCCTGTTCTTAAAATAAACACTTGACTCAGCTGGTTCACTTTGTTGTTGTGTTATTATTAATGTTAATTTTCAATATTCCAAAACTGTTACATTATGTAAATATAGCAATAAATGTGATAAATAAATATTTTCTTTTCACAAAAATAGTTAAAAATAGTTGATCTAATCAAATCTAATCAAAAATAATCAAGAAATCTAATCAATTATTTTTTGGATTAGTTTTGATTAGATTTGATTAGAAATGCTAATCGTCACTAATTGTGATTAGATTTTTGATTATTTCTAATCAAATCAATTAGTAATCTGAAATTTTTATCAAAATTCAATTCTAATGATTAGATTATTTTATTTCTCTAATCGTAATGATCTCTAATTCTAATCGAAATTCCCCAGCTATGATTGAAACCAAAAACAAATTTTCAAACTTTGTTTTTGTTTTCAATGTTGTCATGCGAACGAAACAGTTCTTTCGCACATTGGAAATAGGCTATAAATATGGCCTGTTTCACTAACTTGCTGGATTTTTCGTTAAATCACAAACTTTACAAAAATATTTTAATATCTGATTAATTTTGAATTTTCCCTTAACACTAATATATCACAAATTTATATGACAAAGTATGCTAAACGTTCAATATTTATCATGTGATCCGCGATCAGGATCATGGATCACATAAAATTAGACTATTCTGCAATATGGATCGCGATCCATCAATACTCCATTACGTCCAAAAAAATCGCGGTACTGGATCGAATTCATATATGTGTATATTAAACATGTAACAGTTCCCTCTAAGGTTTGGCCGGAAAAGACAATCCATGGCAACGTTGTTGTACATAATTTTTGACAGCATTGGGTTTTTTACACAAACAAATTTGCCTGTTTTTGTTGTATTGTTGTACAACAACACGTAGTGCTGCCACCTTCTAGTAATTTCACCATGGGTAGAACTATTAACATGTGGTAGCTCTATCCGCAGTTTGTTCTTTATTAGCAGCAGCGTTGCCGTTGTGACCCTAAAGTGGCAAATTCGACCCTCCTTAGAAGCCCTTTTTTAATGTACCGTTTTGTATATAATAAAATCAATTTAGCTTCTTTTTGTCTCTTTTCAATATTATGTTACAAAATTTTATCAAGAATTAATATATAAGACGAAACGTAGTTTTTCTGCCATATTCATAAAAAATATTTTTAGTTTCGTTTATTAATCGTTTATCAATACGGGGGTTAATGTTTAGACCCGGGATAAAATAAGATATACATTATTTTAAAATTCTTTCCGAATAATTGTCGAACTAGAGGCTTTAGTCAACAAATTTCAGCTATAGATATATAATTTCAGATAGGATAAATGACAAAACTAATAAAACTGTGTTTATCATCACAAACGCAGATAAGTGCTGGTATAAGGTCGAAATGTATATGCAAGTTTTAATTTGCTTAAAACGAAGCATACAGAATAAACACCGAGTAAAGATTTAATTACGTAGGGAGTTTTGGTTGGAAAAATGTTTACGACTTTAACATTTATTTTGCAACAAGTGAAGTACAAATTTTGGTCTTATGCTCCAATATTGAAACGTTGGGAATAAAAATCTTTGTTTGTATGTACATCGTAAATTAAAATTTAAAGTACTCCTTACTTCTCTGAAAGTAATTAATTTATTAAATAACTTAATATAAGTTTATTTAAAATCTAGTATATGTATGCACCTGTAAACTTCTTTTCAGTTTTAATTGTTTAACATGCAGATCTTTCGAATGTGTTCAATAAATCTAACTTAAATTCTTAAGGCTTTCTTGGAATATTCATATTCCCTCAATATTTCACACACTTATAAAAATAAATATTTCTCACATTCTATAAGATATAATGTATGTATATTTAAAATAACTTTAATTTTTATACCCTTCACCACTGGTAGAAAGGCGTAATTTCTACTTAGAGAGAGAGAGAAGTGTCAAAAGTTGCTTGTGTTTTTGACATTTCGATCAACGAATTCGCCATTGCATTCAAAAAACGCTATTACCCACACAAACAGTAAAATATCATAAATTTTTGTATGTAACAAAAAGAACGACGAACCTGTTACTTGACAAATTTGGTTACAACTGTGATTCGTGATTTTTCAGTAACAATGATTAAATCACAGGTACAGAAATATCGCTCATCTCTAATACCTTGTATAAGTTGATTTTTATTTTGTAGTCTTTTTTTAAAAATATTTATACATAACAAATACATACATGTGCAACATGTCCATCTGTATATCTGTAGAACGGATAGTGCTAAAATTGGATACAAGTATCTTGGCTATCAATACAAAACATCCGACAAATTATGGGCGGGATTGGTGAAGTTGGCGTGGACAAAGACAGATTTCAGAATGTGTGGAATTTACCTTCAGTTTCGCTCCTTGCTTAAGTCCTTATCACATTTTCACCAAACTTAAGAAAAAGTTTTCTTGACACATTTAATTTACATGTATTCGCACAGTTGCTTAAGTCACGTTATGAACACTTTGCATAGGTATTGAACAAATTTTAAGGAAATTCAAAAAACGAAAATTTAATTTCAAAAAAGACATTTTTTTATTTTTCGAATTTATTCAATGAGTTAACAGTCATTCCTAAAAAATTTAAGGAATAGAACTATTACAAAAAGCTTTATAAAATACATAACTAAAATTTAACTCATAGAATAAATTCGAAAAATAAAAAAATGTTGAATATAATAAAGTTGCTTATAAAAAGAAATAATTCCCAATATCAATTTAAAAAAAGCTTTATAAAATTCTATCGAAATTGCAACCACGGAATTAAAACCATAGTATACAACATTAAAACCATTTCGTTCGAAATGTGTGGAAGGCCCATTTGTTTTAGAAAAAAAGCGTTAAATGCAAAATTAAAACCATTCTACATAAGCAGCATTGGTAATTTGTTTACAGAACTGCAATAACAAAACCAACGACTTGTGAAAATCCAAGGGTGGTGAAGAATACACGAAAAAAGGGTGGTATATAAACAATTAAGAGCTGAATAATTGTTTATCAAAAAATAATCAAGTGCATTAAAAAGTTGTGTGACGTGTACGTTTTCTAAAGAAAAAAAATTAGATTATCATTCTAATAGAAAACAGCAAGAAAAACGAAAAAAAATTAAATTCTTTAAAAAATGTGCGGAATTTTTGCATACTTGAATTATTTGACACCAAAAACACGCCATGAAGTATTAGATTTGCTGGTCAATGGCTTAAAGCGTTTAGAGTACAGAGGTTACGATTCAACTGGTGTAGCTATAGACGCCATTGGAGAACATCATGATATTATGATGGTCAAGAAAAGTGGCAAAGTTAAAGTTCTAGAAGATGCCATAAATGAATTGTGTACCGCTGAGGACTACTCAGCCCCTTTGACTACACATGTAGGTATAGCTCACACTAGATGGGCCACTCATGGTGTGCCTTCCGAAATCAATTCCCATCCTCAACGTTCTGATATGGATAATAGTTTTGTGGTAGTGCACAATGGTATTATAACAAACTACAAAGATGTCAAGACTTTGCTTGAAAAGAGAGGTTATATATTTGAATCTGAAACAGATACAGAGGTTATTGCAAAGTTGGTTCATCATCTGTGGCAACAACATCCTTCGTACACCTTCCGGGAACTAGTTGAGCAGACCATACAACAGTTAGAGGGTGCCTTTGCAGTAGCCTTTAAATCGCGACACTTTCCTGGTGAATGTGTGGCATCGCGCCGGGGTTCTCCTTTGCTGGTGGGCATTAAAACCAAAACCCGTTTATCTACCGATTACATTCCCATACTTTATGCCAAAGAACATCGTCCAGTGGGTCATGGAGGAATGGCGCCCGTCCTGCCTTTAGTGTCACGTACTGAAAGCCATTCTGAATTTATGCCTTTAGAAGATACAGAAGTAGAATATTTCTTTGCTTCTGATGCTTCGGCCATAATTGAACATACAAATCGTGTAATATACTTGGAAGATGATGATGTGGCCGCTGTTAAGGATGGTGCCCTAAGTATACATCGTTTGAAACGTTGTTTAGATGATCCCCATGCTCGTGAAATTACCACCTTGAAAACGGAAATTCAACAGATTATGAAGGGTAACTATGACTACTTTATGTTAAAAGAAATATATGAACAGCCCGAGTCAGTGGTGAACACCATGAGAGGTAGAGTTCGTTTCGATAATCACACTATTGTCTTGGGTGGCATTAAGGAGTATATACCCGAAATAAAAAGATGCAGGCGTTTAATGTTAATTGGTTGCGGGACCTCTTATCACAGTGCAGTGGCCACAAGACAACTTTTAGAAGAATTGACCGAACTTCCAGTAATGGTGGAGTTGGCTTCTGATTTCTTAGATCGTCATACACCGATATTTAGAGATGATGTTTGTTTCTTTATTTCTCAATCTGGCGAGACGGCTGATACTCTAATGGCTTTGAGGTACTGCAAGCAACGTGGCGCCTTAATAGTAGGAATAACCAATACAGTGGGCAGTAGTATATGCCGGGAATCTCATTGTGGTGTTCATATTAATGCTGGCCCGGAAATAGGTGTAGCTTCTACTAAGGCATACACCTCACAATTTATATCTCTCGTAATGTTTGCCTTGGTTATGTCGGAAGATCGCCTATCACTACAACAAAGAAGGCAGGAAATAATAAAAGGTCTTTCAAATTTAGCAGACCAGACTCGTGAAGTTCTTAAGCTAGACTCAAAGATACAAGAACTGGCAAAGGACTTATATCAACACAAATCATTACTAATAATGGGTCGTGGCTACAACTTTGCCACCTGCCTCGAAGGTGCCTTAAAAGTAAAGGAACTTACGTATATGCATAGTGAAGGTATTTTAGCCGGAGAACTGAAACATGGCCCGTTAGCTTTAGTAGATGATGAAATGCCGGTACTAATGATTGTTTTACGTGATCCAGTTTATGTCAAGTGCATGAATGCTTTGCAACAGGTGACCTCTCGTAAAGGGCGCCCTATTATTATCTGCGAAGAGGGTGATGAAGAAACGAAGTCATTTTCTTCCCGTAGTTTGGAAATACCACGTACTGTTGATTGTCTTCAAGGTATTTTAACCGTTATACCCATGCAATTGCTGTCATACCATATAGCTGTTTTAAGAGGATGTGATGTCGATTGCCCGCGTAATCTTGCCAAATCGGTTACAGTAGAATAAAAAGATGTATGTATTTTATTTTTCGATGCTATTCCAAATAACATTTTTTTAATAAGATTACTACGAAGTTAAATGTTGTATTGCATTTGCATTATTTTATTATCATAATTATTGTATTTATATTTAATGGTATTCAAAATAATTATTCTGGAAAAATTAAAAAAAATTAAGTTGGAGTTAGTCATTTTATTAAATGTGCCTTATTTTTCCTGTTTTAACTTTGGCACCGACATACTTTATTAATGTTATTAGTATTCCACTTTTATTACAATATTTTTTTCATCATATTTGTTATTTTTATTCGTAAGAGTATATAATTTTTATTTTCAATATTAGTTTTTGTCCTTTCATCATAATTTGTGCAATTTCATTGGTAGTTCCAAACAAAACATATTTTCAAATAATGCAACTTGATGTTATTAAATAATTGTATAGGTACATATTTTCAATCTACAATTATATTAAAAATATAATATTTCTGATTTTTTAAATGTGTTTTTAAAATAATAAAAATCGTCGATTATTTTTTTGTTCTCTATAAAAACTTTCAATTACATTTGGCGGTATAATTTTTACTAAGGGTGTATTTGGTTTTTTTAGTTGATATGTTGAGATTATACTATAATATATAGTACATATAATTAAAATGCATTTCCTAATGCATTTATTTAACTTTCAACCACTTGCTACAATGGAGATAATACTGAATTCCAGTTTTATAATTTCAAAAAACTTGTAGGACAAAGTTGGTTCCATTTTTTTTATTCGATAGAACATTTTATATACTTTAAAAAATATTAAAAGTTTGGATAATTTAAACCTTTTATTGAAATAAGTGCGTTTTTCAAATCAGTAAAAATAAAAACAATGAAAAAAATATAAAACTTTGCTTGCGTGTTTTATTTATAATATTAAGGAGTAATTACAGCTATTTTTCTGAAGCAACTAAAATCCAATTTTTTACATAGTTTTTTGTATTATAAATCAGTTGAGTTAATATAGAGAAGTAATCGAAAATATCGTTGAGTATAATATTCTGCAGATAATAAAAAAAATATATATTTTATCAAAATGATTTGTACATTAAAGGATAAAAGGATTTGTACACGGTCAAAATACTTGTCTTGCAGGAGATTCCTCTCGTGCGCTGGACGTAATATTCGCCGTCATATCTTAATTTTTTGATTTTCCATCGAGCATCGTTGGTGTCACACATTCAACCACATTTCACTAAACTAACATACCGCTTGATGAGAAATTTTTACCGTTAAATGGCATATAAAATCCAATATAGTAAATTTACTTTCTAATACAATATAATTTTACGTTATATTACAAATATCTTTTCTTGCGTATTTATTACCTGTTAGGTACGTATTAATTAGGGAATTTAAGAACATGGCGCATAAATACTTAAGTTTTAAAATGAGTTCAGCCACGTCTGAGATACCATTTTCCGCTACAGGTCTGCATCAAGAGGATTTGCGAAATCTCCGCAAAAGTTAAGAGTATGTTCTTTGCTTTTTAAACAAAAATCTTATTAAAATTAATTTTAAATAATTATAATCTCTTACATTGTAATTTTGCATAATAAAGAAATTACTCTGCTTAAGTTTGGTTTACTTTACCTTGAACTTAAATTTAATATTCGTGTCGGTATCGTATGTTCACGTGAGCATTGCAAGAGCGATCGACGTGAGAGCAGGCGTCGCACAGTGGGTTGAAACAAAGCTAAACTAATGATTAATTCAGGGAATTATCAATATTTAAAAAAGTAGTTTTTGAAAAAAAAAAATTGATAGAAGATATTTTTTTATTTATGAATACATAAGGTGTGTTCATTTACTTAACTAGCAGAAACTTGCAACGAGGGGGTACATTTAAAATTTACAAAATTTTGTTTAAACGCTTTGCCAGCAAAAACTAGAAAGCTAGGCATTTCCACACTATTCAGCTGTAAGATACGAAGTAGCTTCTGAATAAAGTCAATTCTTTTAAACAATTTGCGCAAGAATATTCTTCTTAAATTTTAGAAAAATAAATATTTTATGTTACTGAAAAACTTTTAATTTAAAAATTATTAAAATTAATTTTTTTTGTTAACAAAAACATGAAACAGGTGGTTAAATAAATACACTGCGGAACAACTTTTTTTGTGCGGCCGGGAACTTTGTGTAATTTTTACTAATTTGAGGTCGCTGATTCCAAATCTAACCTTCATTTTTCTCTATCAGCTCCAGTTTTAGAGATATACCGTTATGTCCAAAATTAAGGCACTTTCAGCACATATATTGAAATAACATGAAAATGGTGCATCATATTCCCTTAAGAAAAAAAAAACCGAAATTCACTAACAATATTATCTTTAAGACGTACTAACATTGTTTTAAATTTGGCCAGTAATTTCAGAGATATCGTTGAAGTTTTTAAAAAAACAAATAAAAATTTAAGAAAAAATTTTTGTTCTTTAAAAATTCATAAAAAATAAATGTGCAACAAAAGTCACAGTTTGGGTCTAAAAGCATTTAGTTCAACATATTTCGAATGAAATGAGCTTTATTTCATTGCAATCGGTGCACAACTTTTGATTGTATTCACAATTTATCCATAAAAAAACATATTTTAATGTACATTTTTTTTTTTTTTTTTTTGTTCACACATACACATTAAAATACGTTTTTTTTATGGAAATCGCAATTTTTATCAGTTCGGTAAATTGTGAACACAATCAAAAGTTGTGCACCGATTGAAATGAAATAAAGCTCATTTCATTCGAAATATGTTGAAAAAATATTTTTCTCAAAAACGTTTCTTTAAGAACTTTATTATTTTGAACTTTGAAGAACAAATAAAACAAAATAATTTTTTTTTTTTTTTGTACAGTTGAAAACATGTTTTGAACGCCAATGATAAATATTTTTCAAAAAAAAAAAAAAAAAAAAAAAAAAAAATAATTAATAATAAAAAGAAAAAACGTTTTTGTGTATTTTTCAATTTTTTTTTTTTTTTTGTTTCTTTTCATGCACAAAACACATATTGTACTTTAAAAATAAATATCTTTTTTGTGCTTCCTATTTTTTTTTTAACTGATTTTTTTAAATTTATTTTGTACGCATGAGTTTTAAATTTTTCAAATGAAAAACTTAAATTTTAAGTTCTTGGTTCTTAATTTCTGATGCCTGCTTTATACACTACCAGACTATTATCTTGTATTTTCTTGTATTATCTTCTGGCAAAAATGCAGTACATTCTGCTGGTGTCTAATAATTGTAAATTTTTCTGTACTTCATTCATTGCTATCCAACGGAAAGCTAAGAAAAAATGTAACAAGAAAATACAAGATAATAGTCTGGTAGTGTATAAAGTCATTCCTAAAAATTTAAGGAATAGAACTATTACAAAAAAGCTTTATAAAATGCATTACTGAAATTTAATTTATAGAATAAATTCGAAAAAATAAAAAATGTTGAATATAATAAAGTTGCTTATAAAAAAAAAATTTTACTATTAAAAATTTTCAAACAAAATTTTGCCTCTCAAATTTGCTCTTTTTTAATCTCTCGTTGCAAGTTTTTCGAGTACATGAACACTTACCAGTAACAATTATTGAAAATAAACAATAATGTTTTGTTAATGAACACACCTACAGTATATGCCTTAGGGTGGTTCTAAAAATTAAGTTGAGCCAGTAGGATGAAAGATTAGTTAAAAACAATTCCACAAAATTTTTTTAATTTGTTGCTACGCCTCTGGAAACCGCCCTTCTAGTTTTTTGTACACTGCGTCCTCACCTGTAGTCCGATTATAACATCTTGTATATCGTCATTCATGGCTTTTTATGGCTTAATTTTAGCCTTTGGGGACTTTTTAATTAGTCATTAAATTTTTGCCGCTATTTTTGCCATATCGGATCCTTCCCCCGTAATGTCTAATTTTTTACACATGGCGAGAAAGTCCTTCTAAAACTTTGTACGTCCACTCAATTTAATTACACTCCTCAAACTGGATGTCTTTTTCACATATATATTTTATTATACCAGTTTCAACACATTACAAAACAAAAAAATTGCAACAGGCATGCCTTGAAATGAAAACTATATAAATAAAGCTTCTAGAACTGTTAAAGTTTTTGCCACGCCCCAATATACAGCACTATTTGGTACTTATATAACGCCCACTTCAGCATATGGTTTTAGCAACTATAGTTATTTCACAATAATTAAAATTAGCAGTAAGTCCGCAAGATTTTTTTTTTTTTTTTTTTTGATATTTAAGCTGAAATCACATATTAGAAAATCAGTCAATAAAATATATATCGCAAATGCCCCATTTATGGAGCACTTTAAAAAACACATGAAAATATTTCCAAAATAAATTTTATTTTAGTCAACCTTTAAAAGCCAGAAAGGACCGAGCGACAAGTTCGGAATACTAGCACTCGAAAATTTCAATTTTAACCACGCTCATCGTCAATAAAGTAAGTTACTCAAAGCAGTAATTTTAGCAATTACACTCTTTCATCCAATACCAAACATTACTGTGAAGAATCAAATATTTATAAAACTATAGTACAAGTAATTTTAATGTGTGTACGTACATATTTGGTATTCTAATAATAAAACCAGTAAAAAATATTTTTTTGGTTTTTAGTACAATTAGGGTTTAAAAAGTAAGAGTTTTTACTGAGTTAACTACATGTTCAACAATTTCGAACGAAAACGTTCGCATAGAATTTTATATATGTGCTGTTTTCAGAACACAAGTGTTTCAATGTCTAGTTAAATTTAAATGAAAGGCACTCAATTTTTTGAGTGTTTTTCATATAAATTTTACATCATGTTTAATTACTTGTTTTATGAAAACAGCACAATAAAAAAATATTTATAAAAATGAGTGTTTTTTATACAAATTTTCTATGCAATAATCGTTAGTAATTGTTGAATTGGCAGTAAGTTCACTTTTGAATATATCATTTATCATACCTGTACATAAGTAAATTTAAGAATTTAAGATTTTTTTTCAATTTAATTTTCAACACCTTTATTGCAGAGTTGCCAACTAAATAACATATGAATAGCGTGGCAGCATTGCAATAAAACAGTTGTCAACTCGATACATTGACAATAAGCTAATTTTGATAGTCATTGCGAAGCCTACATAAAAAGAAAAACATTTTTATAGTGCAAAAATTATTTGAATTATTTAAGGTATTTAGTAGAAAAACTAAGCAAATATGCCAGATTATTTAGGAGACGATCAACGTAAAATTAAACACGAAGAGAAGGAGGAAAAAGAAATAAAATCATTGGATGAGGGTGATATCGAACTACTTAAGACTTATGGCCAGAGTCAATACCACAAATCTATTAAGATAATTGAGGAAGACATACAAAAAGCGGTGAAACAGGTCAATGAGCTGACGGGCATTAAAGAAAGTGATACAGGTCTTGCACCACCAGCCCTTTGGGACTTGGCAGCCGATAAGCAAATATTGCAAAATGAACAACCCCTTCAGGTGGCTAGATGTACTAAAATAATTAATGCCGACTCAGATGATCCTAAGTACATAATAAATGTTAAACAATTTGCCAAATTTGTAGTAGATTTGGCTGATTCTGTGGCACCGACTGACATCGAAGAGGGTATGCGTGTAGGTGTTGATCGTAATAAGTATCAGATTCATATTCCTCTGCCACCTAAGATTGATCCCACAGTAACTATGATGCAGGTTGAAGAGAAACCAGATGTTACCTATAGCGATGTAGGAGGTTGTAAGGAACAAATTGAGAAATTGCGTGAAGTTGTAGAAACACCTTTGTTGCATCCTGAAAAGTTTGTTAATTTAGGTATTGAACCACCAAAAGGTGTTTTGCTTTTTGGCCCTCCCGGTACCGGTAAGACTCTGTGTGCTCGTGCTGTAGCCAATCGTACAGATGCCTGTTTTATTCGGGTCATTGGTTCAGAGTTGGTACAAAAGTATGTAGGAGAGGGTGCTCGAATGGTGAGAGAACTTTTCGAAATGGCTCGTTCTAAAAAAGCCTGTCTAATTTTTTTCGATGAAATTGATGCCATTGGTGGCGCCCGTTTCGATGATGGTGCTGGTGGCGACAATGAGGTTCAACGTACCATGTTGGAACTTATTAACCAGCTGGATGGTTTTGATCCTAGAGGCAATATCAAAGTGCTTATGGCCACCAACAGACCCGACACTTTGGATCCTGCTCTTATGCGCCCCGGTCGTTTAGATCGTAAAGTTGAATTCGGTTTACCCGATTTGGAAGGACGTTCTCATATTTTTAAAATTCATGCTCGCTCAATGTCCGTAGAACGTGATATACGTTTTGAGCTTTTGGCACGTCTGTGTCCCAACTCTACAGGTGCGGAAATTCGTTCTGTTTGTACAGAGGCTGGTATGTTTGCCATTCGGGCTCGCCGCAAGGTAGCCACTGAAAAAGATTTTTTAGAAGCCGTTAACAAGGTCATTAAGAGTTATGCCAAATTTAGCGCTACTCCACGCTACATGACTTACAATTAATTATAATTAAAGTACTCTGTAATTATTTGTAAACCTTAATAAAACTTAAAAATTTTCTTAGAGCGAAAGTTAATAAAAGTCTTTGTTATTACTAGGCTTTTGGTAGAGCCAAAATAAAAGATTTTGTTTCTGCAAAAAAGCTTAACAAATGTTCGATGTTGTAAGTTAATTTTTAGTCAGAATTTAAAAAAAAAATATTTTTCTACTTAAATTTATTTTTATTTGTAACATGAACATTTTTTTAATTTAAAGCTTTTACGAAAAGAATTTAATTTAAATTAAGTTTACGTTTTAAAAATTTTTATTAAACTAAAAATGCCAAATGAAAATTTTACAATTATGTTAATCAAAAGTTAAAATGCTAGATTTAGCTTGAAAAATCCCAAATTAATCACACTGAGTCTACAATTTGCAATATAGAAAATTGAAACCTTAGAGTACACAGAATGTGAAGACACATGTGGTTCTGCCGAAGGGTACGTAAGTAAATGCATCAGTGATTTCAAATATTTATATACATATCAATGAAGTAGATGTGGACCGAAAGATTGTCAAATACTCCACAAAAATAAAAGTCACACAAAAAAAAAATATAATTACGTTTTCAACGGCATTAAAAAAAAATTGCTTGACGTCATTACAAATCCACAATGGCCATTGAAAAAGTATCTTACAAATTTGGAGGAATAATTTTATTTATTAAACTTAGTACATTTTTATTATAAACTATAATACATTTTGACTAAAAATAGTTTCATTAAAAAAGAAATTCTTATCTAAGAAAAGTCTTACCTGTTTTGTAAAAAAAATGTAATACCTATTCAGGGAATTCTAGAAATGCGATATAAAAGTACAAAGAAATATCACATTGTAATGTAATTAACGGTCAAACCGAAGTCGAACTTTACTGAGATCAATTAATTAATAAAACAGAAAACACCATTTATTTATACAAATGTTGGTAATAATAATAAACCAAAAATGTTTTATTAACAAGTAATTAATATCAATATAGTGGATGGTAAATAGATCCCAAAATCGATTTTCTATTAACTCAAAATCGATTTCAAAAGATAAATTTTAAGATAAATTTGTAAACTTATACCTTATATACTACTGCATTTTTGTTTGTACATTATTATAAAATTGTGTTCTTGATTAAAATTATAAAAAAATTTCTGAATTTTAGCAATATTTTTTATAATAAATTAAATGCACTTCAAAATATTAGAAAAAAAGACAATGTATGGAAAGTATTTGAAAGGATTATGGCAAAAGTTCTTGGTCGTTGCGACTTTTTTTTTGTTAAGTTATGTACTATTAAATTAGCTTCAGAAAACCCGTTTGCATGCCATTGATTTCGAAAGAATACAGAGATATTTTCTTGCAATTTCGTATACGTTAGGATAAGTTACTTTGTTTTTTTCCACTCTGCTAATAACTAGATCTTAATATCGCTCACACACTGGTCTGTTTAAATATTAGCGTAAATCCACAGGAATGACATGGTTTGATTCACCTGTTGCGTTTCTATACTATGTTGATGTTCACAAAGCTCACTTTCAGTGTTTGGTTCGGTACGATACGTTCAGGACTGTTTGGTCCACTGTCCATTGATGACTTTAATTACTAAAGAACAAGAGGACCTATATTAAAGTTGAAAATAAAACCAAGGGTACTAACAATTTAATTCGTTAAACTATAACTGTTTTATTTACTTCAAACTTGGCAAACTGCATAAGCATACCTACACTAAAACCAAAACAATTTTAAGTTGTATTGTCTATGGTATCAAGAGCGTCGAAAAGTGTCAAATCGATACATTAGTCTCACAGCGGTAACGCTGCTTACAATTCCCATCAAATATTTTGCAGTATGGCAACTTTTTGGCTTTTTAATTAATATATAATACATTAGCATCACTTAAATACTTTTCTGACATTCAGGCAAAGAAAAAAATTGTTCTTCCAATTCGTGCGGAAACACTTGGAAAATTTTGATTTTAATAATATTTTCAACAAAATATTAAAAATTATTTTCAAATAAACTAAGAATTTAAAGTGCATATGTTAAAATATATCAATTTTGAAAGAAATTGGATTAAAAGGTAAAAACCACCATGACTGTGACCAATGGCGGTGGTGGCAGCAGTAGTAGCGCAAGTAGACCGCGTTGTTTCTTTGACATATCACTAGGTGGTCTACCTGTAGGCCGTGTAGTTTTTGAACTGTATAAAGATGTGGCACCAAAGACTGCTGAAAATTTTCGTTCATTGTGTACCGGTGAAAAGGGCACGGGCCTGGTTACGGGAAAACAATTGCACTACAAAAATGTCATCTTTCATCGTGTTGTCAAAGATTTTATGATACAGTCTGGTGATTTTTCAGCTGGTAATGGCACCGGTGGTGAATCTATTTATGGTGGAACATTTGAGGGTAAGTATCTTGTATATAAGAAAAGTTTTATCTTAATTTTTTATTCCTTGCGATAAGTTGCTACATATAGCAGCCATGTTGTTGCTCTTTTTGTTTATAAACAATTTTTTCATTCTACAATTGTACTTAAATTAATTTGATTTTCTTTGTTGATGGCACAAAGTAGTTTTATTGATTTTTTTTGCTAGAATATAAAAAATGATTTCGCATATAGGTAATTATTTACGTGATGTACTTTTAAGTTTTTTAAAAATATTCTATCATACAGTGGCACCCCTTTAAAATCTACATCATACACATATTTATTTATTTCATAATTGTACATTTTTATATTAATTTGAATGTGTTCTCTAAGTCAATTTATAAAGCATTACATTCTGCTGGTATCTAATAGTTGTATACATTTTTTGTACAATTTACTTCATTGCTAGCCAAAGGATAGCAAAAGTAAGCCTCGTAACAGAAATATACAAACAAATATTCTGATAGTGCATAGAAAATAGTCCTGGAAAATATTAAAGCCTATGAAAGCTTCATAAATTGTAATTTTACTTAGAATACACATTCGAAATTTGAATGAATATAAAAATTTATAATAAAAATGATACTGAACATGAGAACTACAAAAATTCCTAGATTCTATTTTCATAATTTTTCATTAAATGCTATTTAGTCTTATTTGACCTTTCTTTTTTTTTATAATTATTTTTTATTGTATAAGCTTTAGGTCTTTTTATATATAAAATATTAAATTTATTAATTTTTTATCGATAATTTGCTAACCTTTGGTTAGCATCGTCTGGAAATCAAACGCACAAAATTTGATATACTTTATATATTTTATATACATACTAGCTTAACCCGGTGAGCTTCGCTACACTGGCATCCTATGGGAGGTATTTCCCCCCCTGCGCCTACCCGCTTTATTTTTATTTTCAAAAGTGTAGTATACCATAAGAGTGACTTTTAGAAAGTTTGAACATTCTCAATATTACAGTTTTTAAGATATGCGATGTTAAACATTGGCGTCCTATGGGGTATTCCTATAGCCCCGCTGCTATTTTATTTCAATTCCGGGGCTCAGAAGATCCTACTACAAAAAGTTCAGCAAAATGCGTGCAGCGGCTCTTAAGATATGCGATAATTAATATTGGCATCCTATGGGGGGTACCAATTCCCCTGCCCCTATCGAAAAAATAAGTAGCCTATTCTATTTTTAGGGCTCACGTGATGTTACTGTAAAAATTTCAGGAAAATCGGTTCAGTATAATATTGGCATCCTATGGGGGGTACCAATTCCCCTGCCCCTATCGAAAAAATAAGTAGCCTATTTTATTTTTAGGGCTCACGTGATGTTACTGTAAAAATTTCAGGAAAATCGGTTCAGTATAATATTGGCATCCTATGGGAGGTACCAATTCCCCTGCCCCTATCGAAAAAATAAGTAGCCTATTTTATTTTTAGGGCTCACGTGATGTTACTGTAAAAATTTCAGGAAAATCGGTTCAGTATAATATTGGCATCCTATGGGGGGTACCAATTCCCCTGCCCCTATCGAAAAAATAAGTAGCCTATTTTATTTTTAGGGCTCACGTGATGTTACTGTAAAAATTTCAGGTAAATCGGTTCAGTAGTTTCGGAGTCTATAAAGCGACAAACATACAAACATACAAACATACAAACATACAAACACACATAATTTCATTTTTATATATATAGATGTTTGAGTGAGTTAATGCTCGTTCACATACTGCAAACCTTACTTAAAACCTAAAAGTCTTATTTATTACAAATGGACTTTTCCCAGTTTCATGCGAGTGTACCAAAATTGCGTTGATGCATGATTATCCTCATTTGGCTAGCAATGCACAATATGTACTTTAGAAATTTTGTTATGGAAAATTGTACAATACCTATATTCTTAAATATATTCTTAAGAGATGGTTTACATATTTTATTAGAGAATTTACGATAAAACATTTTGCCTACAAAAATTTAATTAATATTATTTTTGTAAACCTATTTAAAATTTATTTTATTATAATACTAGCATTTTATTCTTTTTCTTTTGTGGACATATTTTTACGCCAAAGTTTATGTTTCTAGGTTTCAACCCGCTACTTTGTAATAGGTAATAGGACTTTCACCCCTAAACGTTTGAATTTCGAAAATGTACCAAATTTTTATTTTGTATTTTTTAGATACGTTACGAATGTGATATTTATTGGTTTAATAGATAGATTGAGTGGCAAAAAAGTTTTAAAATACAGGTTTTACCCGTTTACTCCCCAAAAGGGTCGAATTTCAAAAAAGTACCAGACACCTATCCGCTTATTTTTTTGATGAACATGAGGTTAGGGAATTTACCCGTTTTTAGCTTTTTTAACATCTAACCATAAACATTTTCAAAACTCCCATCTTAGGGAATCGATTTAGCGAGAGGCCAACCTCCCGGTCAAATTTCAACATTTTAGCTTCAGGCGTTTAGGACGTGCGTAACGTTACAATTTTAATATATAGATAGGTAGATGAAGAAAAATGTTTTGAAACAAAAATAACAGAATTAGGTATAGATGGCATAGCAAAAAAGTTTTAAAATACAGGTTTTACCCGTTTACTCCCCAAAAAGGCCGAATTTCAAAAAAGTACCAGGCACCTGTCCGCTTATTTTTTTATTGAACAACAATAAAAACTAAATTTTTGAATACAAAAAAAAATGTTTTGTTAAAAAGTACCAAAAATAGTTACGGTTTTTACCCCTTAAATGTCCGAATTTTGAAAAAGTACTAAATTCGTATTTGGCTTTTTTAGATAACTTTTAAATGCGATATAACAATTATTTCTATGTTAATTGGTTTAAAAGATAGATGGGGTGACAAAAAAGTACCAAAATACAGATTTTACCCGTTTACTCCCTAATTTCTCTTTTTGGTACTTTTTTCTCCCCATTGAAGCATAAAAAATTTCAATATTGTAGTGGGAGCCCATAATTTAATACGAATATGTCAATAAATAAAAAAAAAATGTTTTATAAAAAAAGTACCAAAAATAGTTACGCGTTTTACCCCTTAAACGTCCGAATTTCGAAAAAGTACCAAATTCGTATTTGGCGTTTTTAGATAAGTTTAGATAGATGGGGTGACAAAAAAGTACCAAAATGCAGGTTTTACCCGTTTACTCCGTTAAAGGTCTGAATTTCCAAAAAGTACCAGACACCTGTCCGCTAATTTTTCTAAAGAGCAACGATTAGTATTACATTTATTTTGCATCTCTATTAGTTTTGGAGATATAAGGTTACCGAATTTTCCCGTTTTTACCTTTTTTTACCCCCTAAACATTCGAATTTCGAAAAATCCCGTCTTAGTGGATCGATTTGGAGAGTTACCAATTGTTTCAAATTTCAAGTTTCTAGGATCAGCGGTTTAGGCTGGGCGATGATGAATGAGTCAGTCAGTCAGTCACTCATATATAGATAATATAACCTATATTTGTATATTAAAACGTTTGTTCTGGGTGCTTGTTACTAAATCTCAAGAACCACTGGACTGATTGCCACCAAACTTAGGCAATAAAGAAGTTTGGTATGGAACCGGGTTTCTCTTAAGTTTTATTCCAAAAGGTGACAGTTGTCGTGATATTTCAAATTTTTAATTTGTATTACGATTTTGCTGAAATTCACATAATACATTAATTAAACAAAAATAAGTTTGCTAATAAAAATAAAAAACTAGTACTCACATTTTATTTTGAAAATCCCGTCCAGGTCAATAGTATCGTTTTATATTGAATAATATCGTTTTATTTTGACCACTACTGAAAATACCACCGTTTTTGAATAAGTTTCATGACAGTTGGTTCTATTTGTGCAATATAAAATTTTGAATCTGAGAACGACAATCGAAAGACCAAAGCGATGTGAAATATAACTCATTTTTTAAAAAAACGTCAGATAGAACCTTATTGTACTGCGAATGCTATATTACGTATCTTACATTCGTTAAAATTTGTTGTTATTTCTATGAACCGCACAGTATTAAATAATGAAACATGAAGATAAATGAATAGCTTTAAAAAATTAACAAACTCTTTCTATTACAGATGAAAGTTTTGCCATCAAACATGATCGTCCATTCCTGCTTTCGATGGCAAATCGTGGAAAAAATACCAACGGCTCTCAATTTTTTATGTAAGCATCTATATGTTTCGTCTAAATAAAAAACCATTTTAAATAATAATTCCCAGTCTATTTTCAGCATTAATTTATATTTGTTCTTTATAATCAGTCTATATATTTTATTGTTTTCATAAAAAACATTGTTTTAGAAACTTTAATTGAAATACCAAATATTACATGATTATGTTGTTATTTATTATCTAGCAAATGTGTCATCCTAAGTTAAAGAACGGGGGTCTGTCTCACTAACTTTCCTTACAACTTTTACGAAAAAAAAAAAAAAATTTGATCGATGATCTAACTGAGGAATTACCTAGCAACTTTTGATGCTCTTTGGAACATAAACTTGGAAGTTTTATAACTATTTAATAATGCTAACAGGTCTACCAACTTCTCAAATTAACAAACAAATTTTCCTTGGAATAAATAAGCCAGTGTATTACAATCTTAGAAATGCTCAGACTTCTAGGCTCAACCGAGATTATTAACATCTAAAGATTGTTTTCTCCAAAAATTTTTCTAATTCTTAAAAAAAGTAGAAATTATTTTGCATTCATACCCAAAACAAAATCCAAAATAATTTAAAAAATTGTAGCCAATTCTTCAACCATTTCAACACCAAAAATAAAAATAAAAAAACTTACAAATCATGTAGTAAATGACAAAGTGTAAAGAATATTTTTCTCTTCTTCTGTTTTTCATTATAGTACTACACAACCTGCTCCTCATTTGGACAAGTAAGTTTGATTTTTTTTTTGTTTAAAGTACTTTTTCGAATTTGCTTAATAATTTTATTTCAATTTATAAAGCTTTCTTGCAATAGTCCCATTCCCTCTATATTTCACATACTTTTTGCTTAACCCAACCTTTGGTTAACATTAAAGCTAAGATATGTACATATACTATGGAAAGATTCTATGCACTACCAGAATCATACACATGTGAAAACATTCCTTGGTATATCGTCAGCTCGTTATTGGTTTCGTAGTAGAGAAACACGACAATGAAGGCTTACATGAAGTTTTCTGAAATTATACCCATTATAATGTTTTCTTACTTTCACCACTGCATTCCGGCATTTGTTTTTAAGAAAAATGTAAATTTTTGTGAACGTTCATGCATGAACTTAGAAGTTATTGTATAAGTGAAAATTATTGTTTTGTGCCGCATTCTCCACTTTGCTAAATTTATTTTTAAAAAGTAGCTTTTTGTGATGCATACTGTTGTGTATTGAGTTGTCCTTTTTTTGTTTGTGCTTTAACTCCTTGTTTTCTTACGGCAATGAAGCATGATTAAAATTTGTTTTCTTGTTTTTTTTTTTTAAGCAAAGCAAGAGTGAACTTTATTTTATAAGTTTTTGTATGGGAAATTTTCTGAATTCGCCAAACAATAGCGTGTAGAGCAAAACAATACTTAATTAACTTTAAAATAGTTGATATGGAGCAAAATTAATCTTAATATCTAAGAAGCCATAAAAAATTTCATAAAACAGGGCTTGGATTCAGAAAGGTGGTATTCCATATACATATATGTATATATACTCCTTACCTTACTCAATGTTTTTAAAAATGGTCTGTAGGTCAAAGCAAAAATGAGCTGACGATGTGCACATATCTATTGCATCAATATTAACCAAAGGTTGGCTTAAGCAAACAGTGAACTATTTAGGGAATAGGGCTATTGCAAGAAAGCTTTATAAATTGAAATTTTATTCATTGAACACATTAAAAAAATGGTTAATAAAATAAAAATCACTTATAAAAAGATATAGTTCTTACATTGATTGTACTTATAAAATATAAATTTAAATTTTTTTTTCCTAATTTTTAGCATTCATGTTGTTTTCGGTGAAGTTATATCGGGCCAAGATCTAGTACGCCAATTAGAAGATTTGCCAGTCGATCGTAATTCACGTCCTTTGCAAGATGCTATTATCAGTAGTTGTGGTGAATTAGTGCGTCAAGTGAAGGGTAATTTAATTGTGAAATTTAGAGGAATATTTCAAAAAATTTAATAATCTATTTTAAGTTAAAAAAGACAAGAAAAAAAAGAAACGTGCTGCCGCTTCCTCTGGGGAAAATGATTCTACCAGTGATTCAGAGATCGAAAAGCGTAGCAAGCGAAAAGAGAAAAAGAAGAAAAAGAAACGTTCGAAATCCAGCGATAAGGAAAAGTGAGTTGCTAAATTTCTTAAGTTCATTCATCGGCTTAAAATAAAAATTCACAAAATAAAATACATAATTTTAAAGTATTTATATTGTGTTTAGGAAAATGCTATGATGTTTTTTTTATAAAGAAAATTTTGCGAAATGAAAATTAAAAAAAAACCTAAAATGGGTTTTAAGAATAATATTCACTTTTCCTCAGAAGAAAATTTTACGATAACACTTATTGATATTACTAGGGATGTAACGAATACCGATGCCGATATATCGGCGATATTTTACTGTCGATACACCGATATTTTTTTTGTTTTTTTGAAAAAAAAAATTTAATTTTCAATGCTTATTTTTGCATAACAACTTAATAATATAACGCATTTAAAAGCAGCACATAACATAAAAATAGAATAATAATTGTTTTCTATTAATTCATTAGCTAGATGTCCCCACCACGCGTTCGTTGTGTTTAATACCTTCTTGACTTTTTTCAAGACGCATGCATATGTGGAAAGTAGTCATACTTAATGCGTTCTATACGAATATGCATTATTCGCGTTTGCTGTGAATCTTGTCAATAGTGTGGACCTCCAGCTTTAGCCGTTTTGCTTTGCACCATAGTAGTGAAATGATGTCAATGGTAAATTGTTTATGTATTTGTGGTACACAGAACGTAACAATTTTGCATTATTTTTAATTAGATGTTTTTGAGAATAAAAATAATTTTGCTGAAAATTTTGGGTTACTTCTAAGAGGCTACAAAATACATAAGCAACGCAACTGATCCATTGTCTGATGTTATTCCGCTAGTTAACTGTCTTCGAATATTATTAGAAAATATAATAAATGAATACACTAAAATAGAGAATAGGTCAGATACCCAACAATTGGCCACTTACTTAACATTAGTTCTGAGTGAAAGATTTGAGGGTTTAGAGAATAATAAAACCTATTGTTTATCTAAAATTCTTCAAATATTTTAAAGAAAATCAGCTTTAATCGTATCGAAAAAATGTCCTCCTGAGCTACTATGACTATGTATTCTGATATTGTGGTCACGGTCACCCCTACACTGAGTAAAAGTTCTGATAAGGCTAAAAATGGCCTTTGGAACGTTTGTGAACAAATTATAAGAAAATCCTAGAAGGATGAGCCTCTGTCCATTCTTAGCTGTGGTTCTGTTAAAAAGAAAGTTGATACCTAAGATCTTCTAATATTTCTAGAGACGCAGATCCGCTTGGTGCAGAAATACTTAAGTTTTCAAATGAGTTCTGTCGCATCTGGAAAGTTTTTTCACTGCAGGTCTGGTTCTAAAGGATTGGCGATCTCCGGAAAAATTGAGAACACCTTGTATTTTTAACAAAAATATTATTTATATAAATTTTATATATATAAAACCTCTAAACCTGCTCTTTACTATAAAAACATTATTAATTTTACCATAAAATCAAGTTCGTTTTTTTAAATCATATTTACATACATAAACTTGAGTTTTGTTAAACATAACTTGAATTCAAATTCAATATTCGTATCAGTATCGGTATCGCCGATATTTCCTTTTGAGTATCGGCAAAAAGGCGAATCGTTACATTCCTAGAAATTACCATAACAGATTATTTTCTAAAATTATCTATTGAATAGATCTGAATCGGAAAGAGAAGTTGAAGAAGGTGAAGCTTCTGGCGGTGATGGAGAAGGTGAATTACATCCTCTAGTTACAATTACAAAAATAGATCCAGATGAAATTCCTGAGGTAAATTCCTATATAAAAATAACCACCAAGCCATACATTCTCATAAATAATAAAATACTTTTAATAAGGTTTCTCATAAATTTTTAATGCGCGATGATCGATCGAAAAAATCACAAGAAAAAGAAGAAGGTCGTGACACTGCACGTGATCGACAAGAGAAACATGATGGACGCAGTTCATTCGGTTGGTCAAAAAAAAAGGTGCCGACATCGCGCAGTGGTCGCATTATTAAAGGCAGAGGTGTTTTCGTAAGTTTTAAGTTTAAAAGTTATTTTATGTTCCATTTAATTTAAAAAAATCTCTTATTTTAGCGATTCCGTACACCTTCTCGTTCACGTTCTCGCAGCACAACCCCACCCCATTGGAAACGTGCCCAAAATAGAACAATAAAAATGTCTGATTTAGAGAGAATTGAAGAGGAGAAGAAAATGCGTGAAGAAGAAATCAGGCGGCGTGAAATTGAACGTAAGAAACGTCACGAGGAGGCGGCAAAAAATCCCAAAAAATCATACTTCGAATTGCCTCATGCAAGTTCTTATGGCGGTAAAGATGTTGAGGGACTTGAGTCTCCCGATCGTAATGAATCAAAAAGACATCGTGATGATAAACATGAAGAAACTGAAAAGACTAAGGATCGTGGTGGTCGCGGTGGTGAACGTCAAAAAGAACGAGAGCGTGCAAGGGAAAAGGAGATCGAAAAAAGTCGTAATGATTCCAAAGGGGGCAAGGATAAAACCGAACAACAGCCCCGGCATGAGGAACGTAAGAAAACTCCTGAGCGTAAAAAATCAGTTGACTTGAATGCATTAGACTATGAACATCAACCGGATAGCGAAACAGAGCAGGATACCATTGGTGACCTTCATGGGACTTTAAATAAAAGAGCACGGACAACTTCATCGACATCTGTGAAAGACAATCAAAAGATTTCATCTGCATATAATGAACACAGGACAGAGCGTAATGAAAAGGATAAAAATCGTAAGGACATTACTTCTGTTAAGGAGAAAGAACCAGAAAGGGAACGTGAAAAAGACCGAGAACGTCAAAGAGAAAAGGAAAAACCAGTTAAACACAGTTCACGTTCTCGTTCGAAGTCTCGCTTAAAATCAAGATCACGCAGCCGCTCACGTTCTAATTCGCGATCCCCATTTCGTTCAAGACGTCTTCGTTCTCCTTTTCGCAATGACCGACGCATGCCAGTACGTCGTCAAGGTTTTCGCTCTCCTTTGCGTCGTAATAACTTCCGTGGCCGTAGAGGAAATCCATTCGGTGATCGACGTCGTCGTTCACGATCTGGCGACCGTTTCCGCAATCGCTTTCCTCTTTCACCACTCCGACGCCGTTCACCAGTAGATCGTCGACGTTCCAGAGAACGTCGCGATAATTCACGCAGCCGTTCACGCTCACGTTCTAATGGACGTGACCAACGCGAGCGTGGAAGAGTTATAGGTGGTGTTGGAGGTCCACGTGGAAGTGAACGCAGTCGTGATCGGCGTACCAGATCAAAATCAAGATCGCGAACTCCTTTGCGTAATCAACGTCGAGGTAATCATTCAAAATCTCGATCACCGAAACGATCCCGTTCCAACGAGCAACGTCAAAGAAAATCTAACGACCGTCACTCCTCACCAAAGAAATCTAGTGAACAAAACACTGTATTCTCTAGTGCGGGAATGTCTGAGGAAAAAGCTGCCCGTGAAAAACAACAAAAACGTGCGGAAGCTCTTTTAATGTTTAAAGATCACATGCGTAAGGAGATTGCAAAGGAGGAGGAAAAACGTGCCGAGAAACAACGTCTCGAAGATTTAGAAAAGGAAAAAACTGCTCGCGAATTAGAGCAGTTAGAACGTTTAAAACAAGAAACTTTAAAGAAACTCGAGGAACATGAGAAACTTAAGAAACTGACAGTTATTGCAGCTGTAGCTGCCGCTGTTAGTTCTACCAACGAGGAAAAAGATGAAAAATCACGCGATAAGAAAAAGAAACGCAAGAAATCAAAGAAACATACGAGAACCTCGTCGGCTTCGGGCTCTAATTAAGTTTGACAATTCTATAGTTTCCTAACAATTCTCTAGCGTTTATTTTGCTAGTGACTTCCTGAAGCATGTGTAAAGGGTTTTTTATGTTTATGAAATGATTTTAATAGTTGTGTGAATAAAAAACTAATGAATGAATTAAATTTATTTTCATTTCAATTGTAATTTGATTAAGTAATTCTTAAAAATATTTTATAACTTTAATTGTATTTGTTCTCCTTTTCATTTGTAATAAATGAAATATATTAAACTAAATTCAATAAAAATTAAAATGAAAAACATCTTAGGAACCAAATTGAGATGCTTTAATTTGGGTCAATGAATTTAAAAAAAGTAATAAAGAGATTGAAAAAGCCATTTTCTATGATTAAAATGGGGTAGTGTCTAAGTTACCATATCGTTCTAAGAATTATTAATGCTCTTCATACGGTTTATAACTCAGTTGAGTTAAAATTAAAATTCTTTTGTTTTTGATAACCGAGCTAGAGTTCTTTTACACAATCACCCTATTATGTAAGTTGTCGACGTCGAAATTAATTTTTATTTGTTGTCACATCAAGTCGACGACTACATCACTTCGACGTTAATTTGTTATTTGATAAGAAAGTCTAATTGTCGTCCAATTGGTTTAAACCGAAACCAATTTTTATACTGACGTCCGTTTTTATAGAGATTTATTAATAATTTATAGCTCTCGTATATTCTATCAAAGATTCGGCACAGCTGAATATAGCACTCTAACTTGTTTGTAATGCAGTACCTTTTAAATGGTAAAATATAGCCAGAAAATGTTTCGAATTGATATTTTAAATATTGCATCGCCAATTTCGAAGAATTTTTTATTTTGGCAAGTTTTTGATATTTTAATAAGCCTTAAGTTCATCAAATTACATTTTCATTAAATTATTTTTATTGAATGAAGGAATTTACAAAGTGAAATGTTTTTTTTTTTTAATTTTTTGGTAATTCTTGACTGAACACGAGATGCGTATGTATTATATGCAATGTATATATGTATCTAGACAGCTCAATTCAAAAACACGCTAAGTCGAAAAATGGAGTTTTGCAGAAGCTAAGTACTTTTCTGTGCATAACTTTGGATCGGATTAGCCAATTAACACCAAAATTTGACAGAATTTAAGTTGAACCATTCTAGAGTTATATTATATGTTATTTTGTCGCTCTTAGAAGTTTAGTTGGAATACCCCACAGTACAAATAAAAAAAATACTAAATTCAAAAATGTAAAAAAATTAAAATTATATTAAGTCGACTTAGCATGTTTTGGAATTGAGCTGTCGATATATCCTTTGAATATATACTCATACTAGGGATTATTGATGTTACAAATATTCGTATTCTTATTCGAAATGCCGAATATTCACCTATTTTACGACGTTCGTATAATTTTGAAATTTAGCTTTTCTTAAACTTTAACCCCCATATTCATAAATATATTTTAGGCTTACAGCAGGTTTATGAAACGAATTTTCTATGAAAATTTGTTTAATAAACCTTTTATTAATCTAAAACATTTTTTATGAATACGGGGGTAAGTAATTAACTGGTCTAAAATTTCTTTTTATAGAATCTCATACTAGGGATTATTGATGTTACAAATATTCGTATTCTTATTCGAAATGCCGAATATTAACCTATTTTACGACATTCGTATTCACCAAGTTCAAGCGAATATTTCACGAATATTTTGTTAATACATTCCAAAAAAAAACTAAAATACAAAAGCGTAAAAAATACATAAAATGAAACCAAAAATATATATTTTCAATAATTTTTATTTAAAAAAACCTTTTGTCTTTAAAGCAAAATAAAATCTTTTAATAAAGCAAAAAATAAACATTGGTCCGCCAGAAAAATAATTTATGAAAATTCCATAGTGTAAATGCTTGGTCATTTCATGTTAATCCAACGAAATATCTAAAACAAATGTCTGCTGTAAACTGCTGAAAAAAAATAATTTTGAAATTTAGCTTTTCTTAAACTTTAACCCCCATATTCATAAAAAATATTTTTGATTAATAAAAGGTTTATTGAACAAATTTTCATAGAAAATTCGTTTCATAAGCCTGCTATAAACCTAAAATATTTTTTATGAATATGGGGGTAAGAAATTAACTGGTCTAAAATTTCTTTTTATAGAATCTTTTAAATCACAGCGAAGCATAGAAATAAAATCGCTCGTATTTTGCTTACATCAGGGATATTGCAGGCCGCCTAAATTTGTTAAAATATTTACAATTTTTTAAATTTTGTTTTAAAAGAGTTCGTAAAATTGATGTAGCTTTTAATAAAATTTAATATTGTAATTAAATTGTTAGCAAAAATCTTGAAAGAATTTTAGAATTTTCTGGCCTTGTCTAGTGCAAGATTAAGCTGTAAACAATTTTAAAATCTGGTCACACTGATAAGTATGCCAACAGTTCCTTGGATTTACCTTAATGACTTCAGGTGAAGTCTACAATCTCTGTGTAGAACAATTTGCTTTATTTGTAAACTTAGGCCCCCCCAACTTAGTTGAGTTGTAATTTCTTAATTTTTGTATTATGGTTTACAACTTTGCTATATTGCGGCGAACAAAAATATCAAAAAATTACAACTCATCACAACCAGTTGTTTTAATTACAACTCAACTGGGTTGAGTTGTAAACCGTAATAGGGGCCTTAATATACTTCAGTAAACACTTGGGCTACACATTAGACCCTTTGGGCCGCGGTGCTTATGGTTTTTATATAATAATAATTAGTCAATTCACAAGGTATCCTAACATGTCATATTGTCAAAATGTCCTAATATTTCACAATGGTTTAAAAATATTGTTGTCCGGCTCAGCCGCTCAGCGCTGGACTTTTCTGATTAATTACGACAGCACAATAAACACAGCAAGCAACGTTCTATTTATTTAAGACACTTTTTGTTAACAAACCAACAACAATATTTTTTAACCATTGTGAAATATTAGGACATT
This sequence comes from Pollenia amentaria, assembly GCA_943735925.1. Classification (NCBI taxonomy): domain Eukaryota; kingdom Metazoa; phylum Arthropoda; class Insecta; order Diptera; family Polleniidae; genus Pollenia; species Pollenia amentaria. The sequence continues at coordinate 237,363,989 of OX031006.1, read as the reverse complement.
TTGACAATATGACATGTTAGGATACCTTGTGAATTGACTAAATATTTATATAGAAAATAACATTTAAAACAAAAACAAATTCTAAAAATTGTTTTTGTTTTAAATGTAATTTTCTTTGCAAACGTTAACGTGTGACATAGTGGGATTGGCTATTAAAAATGTTCAATAATGGCATTCAGGTGCTAACTTTGTAATTTCATTTAGTAGTGTGCCAGTTTTTTCTTGTTTATTGTTATGGACGAGAATGGGGGATTTTTTAAGTCAAATTTTAAATATCGTATGGCATTAAATTTCAAATCGAATATTCGTATTCGACGAATATTGCCGCTCATATTCGTACTCGTATTCGCGAATATTAAAAATTGATATTCGTAACATCACTACTAGGGATGCCAAACGGGAAATCCCGGGATTTTCTTATTATTTAGTATTATATTTTCATATATTTTTATCAAGCTTTAGGTCACTTTTTTATAAAAATCAATTAAAATATTATTTATTTTTCAATATTATAAAAAAAGTGACCTAAACCTAAAGCTTGATAAAAATAAATGAAAATGTAATATTTAATTGAAAAAGGTCGAATTAATAAGAATATAACTTCTTATTTAGTTTAATTTTTTTTGGCACACAACGATTATTAAAATTTTTTATTTTTTGCATGATATTGTATGACGACGACTATTTGTGGATTTTTGTATTTTGCTTAAGTTGAAACGAAATTTGCAGATTTACATTTCAAACTTTATATTTAGCAACTTAAACTTTGACTTAAGACAATACCAAAATAATCTATTGTGGTATTCACAAGGTGTGCTATCATGGTTTATTGTCATAATGTTCTAACATTTTACAATGGTTTAAAAATATTGTTGTTGGTTTGTAAACAAAAAGTGTCTTAAATAAATAGAACGTTGCTTGCTATGTTTATTGTGCTGTCGTAATTAATAGCACATTAAATTATGAGGGGTTGCTCACAACAGTCGTATTTTTTATGTTATTATTTTAAGACATATGACTTTATGACACCTTGTGAATCCCCCATATATATATAAAATTGTAACGTTACTGACTCTTTGACTCTCTGACTGAGTGACTGATTCATCATCGCACAGTCTAAACGCCTGAAGCTAAAAACTTGAAATTTGGACCAGGGGTTGGCCTCTCCCCAAATCGATCCACTAAGACGGGATTTTTGGAAATTCAAATGTTTAGGGGTTAAGAAAAGGTAAAAAGGGGTAAATTCGGTAACCTTATATCTCCAAAATTAAAAGAGATACAAAAAAATTTAATACTTATCGTTGTTCTTTAGAAAAATAAGCGGACAGGTGTTTGGTACTTTTTCGAAATTCAGCCGTATAACGGAGTAAACGGGTAAAGCCTGTATTTTGGTACTTTTTTGTCACCCCATCTATCTTTTAAACCCATAAACATAGAAATAAGGGTTATATCACATTTGAAACTTATCTAAAAAGTCCAAATACGAATTTGGTATTTTTTTGAAATTCGGACGTTTAAGGGGTAAAAAGCGTAACTATTTTTGGTAATTTTTTTTTTAAATTTTTTTTTATTTATTGACATATACATATTAAATTATAGCCTCCCGCTACAATATTGAAATTTTTTATGCTTTAATGGGGAGAAAAAAAGTACCAAAAGGGGAAATAGGAAGTAAACGGGTAAAATCTGTCTTGGTACTTTTTGTCACCCCATCTATCTTTTAAATCCATAAACATAGAAATAAGGGCTATATCACATTTGAAACTTATATAAAAAATCCAAGTACGAATTTGGTACTTTTTCGAAATTCGGACATTTGAGGGGTAAAACCCGTAACTATTTTTGGTACTTTTTTACAAAACATTTTTTTTTATTCACAAATTTAGTACTAATTGTTGATCAATAAAAAAAATAAGCGGACAGGTGCCTCGTAAACGGGTAAAACCTGTATTTCAAAACTTTTTTGCTTTGCCATCTATCTTTCAAACCAATAAACATTTAAATAAAAAATATATCACATTCATAACTTATCTAAAAAATACAAATACAAATTTGATGCGTTTCGAAATTCGAACGCTTAAGGGCTAAAATCGTACCTAATTCTGTTATTTTATTTTCAAAACATTTTTCTTCATCTACCTATATAATATAAAAATGTAAGTTTACTGAATGATTCGTCATCGCACGTCCTAAACGCCTGAAGCTAAAATGTTGAAATTTTTCCGGGAGGTTGGCCTCTTGCTTAATCGATTCCCTAGGATGGCAGTTTTGAAAATTTTTATGGTTAGAGGTTAAAAAAGCTAAAAACGGGTAAATTCCCTAACCTCATGTTCATCAAAAAAATAAGCTCATGTTCAATAAAAAATAAAAATATCACATTCGTAACGTATCTAAAAAATACAAATAAAAATTTGGTACATTTTCGAAATTCGAACGTTTAAGAGGTGAAAATCGAACCTATTACAAAGTAGCGGGTTAAAACCTAGAAACATAAACTTTGGCGTAAAAATATGTCCACGAAAGAAAAGGAGACTCTAACGAAGTAGCGGGTTAAATGCTAGTAATGATTGTTTTTATGCAAAATATAGAAATCAAGAAATAGTTGTTATATAGTCATGCCGAAGTTATCTTGTCGTACCATGTATATCGCAAAATCCAAAAAAAAAGTGAGATAAGATATCTCTTATGGTTTTTGAGATATTACGAAGCCATTTTGTTGTTTATCCACTTTTGCGTTATAATATCGTATGTAACATAATTGTGGATATACAACAAAAAGCGTATGAATATTTACAATTAAAAAAATCTTGTGTTATCTTGTTGTATGTGAAAAAAGTATATATTCTTATTAATATCATAGATGGGGGTAGTGCACTAATTTTGCAGTTTCAACTCACAGATAGTTATAGTGAAGACTTATTGCAATCATTGTATTCATGTTAAGTGATGAATTGAAAATTAGCAGCCTCACTAAAAATGAGTGTTAGTGATGTTAAAAAATGTTGCACTCAAAAAAAAAAAAAATAGTTTGATTTAATATAAAGCAATCATCAGCTTATGCAACTTTTTTGTTCTTCACTCATTTTAGTGCAACTAAAAATTTTGCACTAAATTAACAAACCAAAATTTTGTTTTTTCTTGATTAAAGCCAGGGGGGCTACTCTCTATTGCGATGCGAAAGAAAATTGTAGCATATCTACTGATTGGTACTCTTTATTGCGTTAGCGCATTTATCTTTCGTATCTTTTTATTTTTTCTTTTCGCAAATTATTATTATTTTTTTTATTTAAACTTTCCAATTTAAATTTTTTTTACATATTTTGCCATTTCATTACTGGAAATCTGCGCTATCTCTGATATTTATTACCAGTATTGCTTATTTTTCAAACAATTTTGCGAAAGTGATAGAGAGTACCAAGTTGGCATTTAGCTTTCGCATCGAAATTGTATTCGCATCGCAATAGAGAGTAGCCCCTCAGGAGATAATCCGTTATTGACAAAATGTTATCTTGTTTAATTTCCTTTGCTTATGCATATCATCACAAGAATAAAAAACCATGCACATACAAAATTACATTTTTTAAATTTTAGTGATAATCTGTTTATATGCAGCTTTTTTGATTGCAAGTACAAATTTTTCACTATTTGAATTGATTTTTTGTTTAGTATCGTTTGGCATGTCATCATAGAAAAACTTACAGCACAAAAGCGTCTCCAAATTGTTCAGATGTATTACAAAACTCAGCGTTCTGTGAGAAATGTTTTTCGTGCGACTCGAGGAACTTACGGTGCGCATAATCTGGCTCAATAGATACGTAATAAACACAATTGCCGTATTTGGTTGGGCTGATGAGCAACCAGAAGAGTACCAAGAGCTACCAATACATCCATCAAAAACAGCGGTATGGTGTGGTTTATGGGAAGGTGGAATCATTGGTCCATATTTCTTTAAAAATTAGGAAAATCAGAATGTTACTGTCATCGCACCGTGTTTATTCAAGCGCATGGTCTCGTGAGCTCTGGTTTCAACAACACAGCGCTACGAGCCATACAGCGCGTAAAATAAGGACCTTGTTGAGAAATCATTTTGGTGAGCACTAAATTTCGGTAAATTGGCCCCCTAGATCGTGCGATAACACACCTTTGGACTTTTTTCTCTGGGGATATGTAAAGTCTAGTTTCTTCAGAAATAAGCCAGCTACGATTGATGCTTTGGAAGTCAACATTACTCTTGTTATTTGCGAGATACCAGTCGCTATGCTCGAACGAGTAGCCCAAAATTGGACTATCCGAATGGACCACCTCAGACGTAGTCACGTCCAACATTTACATTATATCATTTACAAACAGTAATTTCCATAAGTTGTTCTTTTAACCGATAATAAAAATTTTAAGTTCACTTCAAATTTACATATGTATGTGTTTTATTTAACATCATAAATAAAACATCGCGATGAATCAATTTAAATTATAATTTTGGTGAAACACATGAATGCAGTTTTTATCATCTTAGTTTGACGTATACAACAAAATTGAATATTTTTTCGGACGTGACAATGGCTACGACATAAAATTTTTTTTTCAAGACTTTGGATATTTTAAAATAAATCGATAAAGAACTTTAAGCAAAATATCTGTCAAAAAATATTGGACCACATTTTTTACGTACATTTTTGTGTATGAAATTTCGAACCATTAGCTTCGAATTTCAAAAAAAAAAAAAAAAGTTTTTTACAGCCTGTTTTTAGAAAATGAAAATATTTGTTCGTTCGTAAAAGAAACGAAGGAAAACTTATTTATGTAGGTTTTCATAAAATCAAGGCCCCTATTACGGTTCACAAATCAACTCAGTTGAGTTGTAATTTCTTAATTTTTGCATTATGATTCAGAGTGTCCAGGTTAGGGGGCTTCCCCCAAGATTTAGGGGGGTTTATTTAATTTAGGGGCAAATTTTAGGGGGTACAAATTCTTAGGGGAACATTTAGGGGCATAAATTTATATTTAGGGGGTTTCGGTATTTGCTTGTCTGTACATAACAAGAAATAAGTAATATTAGATATATTTTACAGCTTTTTTTTTTGGTTGAGAAAAAATAGTTTTTGAAAAGATTAAAAAAAGAAAGCGTTTTAAGGGTGAATTATTCATTGACAAATATGTGTCACAACTTTAATCAAACACCTGAAATGCTTAATCTTTATAATTCCGATAAGATAAAAATTAACGAAAACGATTTGGCAACACTTGATATTTTTGAAGAAAAATTATTCCAATATTTAAAAAATAGCAATTTTCTAATTAAACGAAACCTTTTTCAAATTAAGCGAAACCTTTTTCAAGTTAAACGCAACCTTTTTCAAATTAAACGAAACCTTTTTCAAATTAAACGAAAGCTTTTTCAAAATAAATGAAACTTTATTCAAAAACAGTTAAAAATTTTTAAAAATAAATTAAACCATTTTTAAAAATTTGTAGGGTATTTATTTTTTGGATTTCTTTGAATTACTCATTAATGAAGAGGCGACACTTACAATGTTACGATCAGTGATAAAATAACTAAATGATGATTGGGCATGAAATTTTAACTTTGAAAATGTCTTCTCTATCGGGTTCGGCATAGGAGAATATAGTGGTAACATTTCAATGTACATTCAGTATTGTCCACCATATGTCATATAACTTGGGATTTATGGATTCTGGCATACTCCATAATTAAAAATGAGTTTTGTAGCATTGGGCTGATTTCAATTTTATCTAAGAGCTCCCGAAGATATACTTGGAAATAACTGTAGCAATTAGAGTCATATTCTTTCTCTTTACGGTTGGCAAAACACCATAAGCTCTTTCACGTTCTATAGCAAAAAAAAAAAAAAAAATAAATTCCTACAAAATTTTAAAAAAGTTTCGTTTATTTTGAAAAAAGTTTGTTTTATTTTGAATAAAGTTCCGTTTATTCTGAAAAAAGTTTCGTTTAATTTGAAAAAGGTTTCGTTTTGTTTGAAAAATGTTTTATTTAAACTGAAATAAACATTGAGATTAGGGAACTTATGTTACATTTACATTTTTAGAAAAATTGTCACTAAGTTTCATATGCCTCATAAAATAAAAAATGGTTCTGCTCTACTGAGAATTATTACATATTATTATTTTTTAACATTAAATTAATATATTTCTACATATGTATATACATATTTAATAAAGTTTTAACCCATATGATTAAAAAAATATTAGAAATAACGGTACAAATAAGTTATTTCTAGATTGCAGTCGATTGTGTCGACCATTTCAAACAATGTGTTAATTTATTTAAATAAATATTGACATTTCCCAACAACAATTCTACATGTTTAAATTATTTTATTTTAAACGAAAAAAGTCAATTAAGATTTTTTGTTATTTAATTAAAATTTTAATTGAAAATTTATTTCAAAACAATTAAAATGTTAATTAAATAAAAATTAAATTTTTAATTTGCTTTCAACTAAAAAAATGATTGATTCAATTATCACATTAATTAAATTTAAATACTTTTTAAACCATTTTTTTAATTGATAAAACACTTTTTTCTGTGTATGTAGGTATATCTTTATTTATATGGCCCTTATTATTGTATGAATGTATAAAATAAATTATTTTTTATGTTTTATTTTTTAAAAATTATTGTTAGTGTTAAAACAGAATTGAGGTTTCGCTTCAGGCAAATGTCCTAAAGCCCATAATTAAAACGTCGGCAGTAACTTAAAATTCTCTCTCATTTTAGCTCTGTTCCACATGCACAGCGTTGCCAAATGTGCAGTTTATTGAAGTGCAAAACAGTCTTGCAGATTTTACATATGATATTAAATTTTGCACGAATTTGCTCTATACGACTGCAAATCATACTTTTAAATTTCGTGAAGGTCGGTCGATAATTGACCAGAGACCCCATATAAACCCTATTCGCGGAAAACAATTTATTACGCCTAAAGCCAAATAAAGCCCACTTTGGGAAAATTATTAAATTCGCCTAAAACCGTAACAGATAAAGATATTGTGGTAAAATTTCTTCCAACTTACTTAGATTCATATAGCCAGAAAAAATATCATGCAATTTTGTGATATACGGTCCATAATTTACCTTAGATTCCATGTTAAGCAGCCTTGTGAAATTCACTGTTAACACTGCTGTATTGTAATTTATGTTTTGTAATACCTGAAATCAGTCTTCAGAATTTTGGGATGATTGGTCCATAAAAATCATTTTAGTTCGGCTGAAACTGTTACGAATCATGATATTTTACTCAAGCCAGTTCAAAGTTCTAAAAAGAAACGCATAAAACTTTCTGATTTTCGGTCAATAATTTAATATTGGTCTAAACCGTAACCAATTTTAATGCTGACGTTCGTTTTTGTGAAGTTTAGTTAATAATATATACGTAGATATCATTAAGAGCCCACTCCTGTTGAGGGTAACTCCTGTGGAGGGTATCAAAGATTCCGCACAGCCGAATATAGAATTCTTACTTGTTTTTTATTTAAGCAAATTTTTACTAGCAATATTTTTTACAATCGGACCACAAAAGCAGTGTTGCTGTAGAGTTGACCTCACCTTCTGGTGAATTCGTCTGGGAATCAGCATTCTCTGAGGCAAAATGTAATAGTTCATGATATTCGCTAAGAACTTTACCAACCAGCAGTTCAT